>JACBWV010000626.1:40497685-40616494 GCA_013435795.1 Chlamydomonas sp. ICE-L
GCCCCACCCCCACCAAACACACATTAACCACCCCCAACCGCCCCCACCCCACCCCACACACATTAACAACACCGACACCGCCCCACCACCACACCACAACCAATTAACCACCCCGCCAACAGCCCCGCACCCCCAGCCCACACACGACATTTTAACCACCCCCAACTCGCCCCACCGCCAGCCCACACACACTGTAACACCCCACGCTCGGCCCCAGCCCCCAGGCACCACACACATTAACCACCCCCACCTGCCCCACCCCACCACCCACACACACTAAACCACCCACCACCCGACCCGCCCCACAACCTAGCACACATTAACAAACACCACACGCCACCCCACACACCCAAACACATCGAACAACCCCCCACCAGACCCAACCCCCATCACAAACGATGAAAAACACCAGACAAGGCTCATACACACACACTCAAGCCATCATTAACAAAGAAAAACAACAAAAAACGCGCCACAGAAAGCCCACCAACACAACCATTTTGGAAAACAACCCCCTAACACAACAAACACTAAGCCCCACCCCACCCCACACACATTTAAAATCCACCCCCACGCCGCGCAAACCCCCACCCGCCCCACCCCCACCCCACAACATTACCCCCCACCCGGCCCCCACACCCACCACAAACACCATTAACCAACCTCCACCCGCCCGACCCCCACCCACAACACATTAACAGAACCCCACCAGCCCCACCCCCACAACACACATCTAACAACACCCCCACCCGCCCACACACCCCACCACACACACAAGAATACCTACAACCACCAGCCCACACCCAAACCACACCCACAGGAACCACCCCCACCCGCCCCAAACCCCACCCACAACACAGGAACACCACATCCACCCGCCCCACCCCACCAAACACACACTAACACCACACCCGCCCAGAACCCCCACCCCACCACAGTTAACACCCACACACGCCCCACCCCCACCCACACACTAAACACCCCCACCCGCCCCACCCCCACCCCACAGACATTTAACCACCCACAGAGCCCCCCCCCCACCCCACACACACTAACCACACCTCAGGGCATCAAGCTTTATTTATCAACTCTCCCTCAAAGTCTTCGTTGCCTCCTCCGTTGCCCTTTGACACACACACACACATTCACTACCCCCACACCCACATGCACCCACCCACACACCACCACACACACACCACCACCACCACACACATAGAACACACCTCAGTCATCAAGTCCATGATCATTTCTCCCTCAAAGTCTTCGTTGCCTTCTCCGTTGCCTTCCGACACAAACACACCCACACACACACACCCCACACACCACCACCCCACACATAAAGCACACCTCCGTCATCAAGTCCTTTATCAGTTCTCTCTCAAAATATTTCTTACCTCAACTCACCCTCCTTGCCCCCCCCCCCCCCCCACAACCACCCACCCCACAACCACCCACCCACCCACCCCCACCCACCCACCCACACCAACACACCCATAATCACACATCCTCCGTCATCAGTCCTTATCGTGCTCTTCCCTCGAGTATTTTCTTACAATCACCCTCCTGGCCCCCTCCCCCCCCACAACCACCCACCTCACCCACCCACACCCCCCACACACCACCCCCACCACACACATAAAGCACACTCCGCATCGCAATTATTCCTGTAACCTCAGGTGTTCCTCTCTCGCCCTTTCGACCATTCCTGTCGTTGCCATCGCGGCGCTCTACATCGTCTCTGCGTTGTGTCTTTACGATTAGACGAAGCATGTCTAACTAGAAGAATACTCGGCGTGGGAAAGGTTTTAAACAAACTTGTCTCATCATGAGACTTGAAGTCCGCATCTTGAATTGGATCGCCCTTGGTCTTTTATGTTGTGATGGCCTCCATCCAATGGAAGTATTTGTGGTGTGGCTCAGTCGTGTGGTTGCCGGATGGGTGGGGTGGGCGGGTGGTTGTGTGGTGGCGGCGGGGGTGATGGGGGCGAGGCTGGTGTACAGGGAGTCGTGTTTTGGTGTGTGTTTTGGTCCGCGTGGGGGCTGGCTGGTGTGAGTGTTGTGTGGGGGGGAATGTGTGGCTGTGATATGTGGTAGTGAGGGTGGTGAGGGTGAGATTTGTTTTTGTTACGTGTGTGTTGTGTGTGGAGGGGGGGGTCAGGGTGAATCGTGAATCGGGCAGGGGCAATTTTGTTCTGCTTGGTGCTAGTTGTTTTCCTTGTAAGCATAGCCAGTGGGAGGCTGTGTGACACTAATTGGTTCTGCCTTGCCTTCCCGTACTAGGCCTGTAAGACTGTCATATGTTTACCGCCCTCTCCATTGGTCACCCGACTGTGCCCTCTGGTTGCGCGTGGCTCCCTGTCGGCCGTTTAGTTGATGTACGTGTGTGATGGGGTGGGTGAGGTTTGACAGGTGGCGTCTCTCAAAACACTATGCGTTGGGCATCCAATGACAGCACTTGTTCCCATGCCTGGAAGATGCTTGACTTGCCTGCATCCAGGGAAGTATGTGTGGGGTGGAGTGGGTGGGTGAGTGTGTGGGGTGGGCGGGTGGCTGAGTGGGTGGGGGTCTTGTGGTGGAGTGGCATTGGGGGGAGTGTGTGGGGGTGGGGTGGGGTTGGGTGGGGGTGGTGGGGTGGGGTGGGTTTGTGGGTGAGGTGGGGGTGGGGTGGGGAGGGTGGAGTGGGGGAGTGTGTGTGTGTGGGGGGGTTGTGGTGAGGGTTTGTGGTTGTACGTTGTGGGGATGGGGTAGGGTGAGTGTGTGTTTGCGTGTGTGTTGTGTTGGGATGTGTGTGTGGGGGGGGTGTGGGGTGTGGGGTGTGGGGTGTGGGGTGGGGGGGGTAAGAGTATGCGTGTGTGTGTGAGAGAAGGTGAGTTAGTTCCAAGATCAAGTCATATGATACCATATAGCCATTCCCTGAGGCGGGTAGCCCTGAGGCGTGTAGCCAGGGGGCGGGTAGCTCACTCCACCACCCCACCTCACACCACCACCCGCTCCACCACCCCACCTCACCCCACCACCCGCTCCACCACCCCACCTCATATTCCACCAACACCCGCTCCCCACCCCACCTAACCCCACCACCAGCTCACCACCCACCTCACCACCAACTTACCCGCTTCCACCACCCCACCTCAAACCACCCACCGCTCACCCACCCCACCTGTCCCAAACCACACTCGCCCATCACAAACACCTCACACCAACACCAGCTCCACCCAACCCACCTCACCCCACCACCCGCTCCACCACCCCACCTCACACCACCACCCGCTCCACCACCCCACCTCACACCACCACCCGCTCCACCACCCCACCTCACACCACCACCCGCTCCACCACCCCACCTGCACTACCACCACCCAGCTCCAACACCTTTACCTACACCCACTACCCCGCCCAACACCACACCTCACCCCACCACCCGCTACACCACCCAGCTTCACACCACCACCCGCTCCACCACTCCCACCCTTCACCCCACCACCCCTCACCACCCCACCTACCCCCCACCCACCACCCGCTCCATCACCCCACCTCACCCTACCACCCACTCCACCACCCCACCTCACCCTACCACCCGCTCCACCACCCCACACAAACACAAACCCAACCCAAACACACTCACCTGTGTAGCCTCCCTGTGGGTAGCCGACAGGCGGGTAACCAGGGGGCGGGTAGCACACTCCACCTCACACCCACCACCCGCTCCACCCCACCCACCACCCGCTCCACCACCCCACCACCCGCTCCATCACCCCCACCTCACACCACCACCCGCTCCACCACCCCACTCCACACCACCACCTGCTCCACCACCCCACACAAACACAAACCCAACCCAAACACACTCACCCGTGTAGCCTCCCTGTGGGTAGCCGACAGGCGGGTAACCAGGGGGCGGGTAGCACACTCCACCTCACCCCACCACCCGCTCCACTACCCCACACAAACTCAGCCCAAACACACTCACCCGGGTATCCTCCCTGTGGATACCCAGCTTGTGGATAGCCAGCTGGCGGGTAGCCAGCAGGTGGCCGGCAGGTGGGTAACCAGGGGGCAGGTAGGCTTCTGCGTAACCCCACCATCCACTCCACCACCTCACCTCACCCTTTCATCCAACCCACCCCACACAAACACAAACCCAACCCAAGCACACTCACCCGAATAGCCTCCCCGTGGATACCCTGCTTGTGGGTAACCAGCTGGTGGGTAGCCAGGGGGCGGGTAGCACACCCCACCTCACCCCACCACCCGCCCCACCACCCCACCCCACCACCCGCTCCATTACCGCACCTCACCCCACACAAACTCAACCCAAACAAACTCACCCAGGTACCCAGCTTGTGGGTAACCAGCTGGTGGGTAGCCGGCAGGTGGGTAACCAGGGGGCGGGTAGCACACCCCACCTCACCCCACCACCTCACCCCACCACCCGCTCCATCACCCCACCTCACCTCACCCCACCCAAACACAAACTCAACCCAAACACACTCACCCGGGTAGCCTCCCTGTGGGTACCCTGCTGGTGGGTAGCCAGCTGGTGGGTAGCCAGCAGGTGGCCGGCAGGTGCGTAACCAGGGGGCAGGTGGGCTTCTGCGGAACCCCACCACCCACTCAACCAACCCACACAAACCCAACCCAATCCACACTACACCCCATACCCACACACTCACCCAGGTAGCCTGCTGGTGGGTAGCCAGCTGGTGGGTAACCCTGAGGTGGGTAGCCAGGGGGCGGGTAGCACACCCCACCTCACTCGACCACCCGCTCCACCACCCCACCCGCTCCATTACCGCACCTCACCCCACACAAAGTCAACCCAAACAAACTCACCCAGGTCGCCTGCCTGTGGATACCCTGCTTGTGGGTAACCAGCCTGGGGGTAGCCAGGGGGCGGGTAGCCTTCCACACCATCACATCCATCTCCCCAACCCACCCCACCCGCCCACCACCACCACACTCCACCCCATACCCACTACACTACATACCCACGCACTAACCCGGGTAGCCTGCCTGTGGATAGCCAGCTTGTGGGTAGCCAGCTGGTGGGTAGCCGGCAGGTGGGTAGCCAGGGGGCGGGTAGCACACCCCACCTCACCACCCGCTCCACCACCCCACCCCACCCCACCACCCGCTCCATCACCCCACCTCTCCCCACACAAACTCAACCCAAACAAACTCACCCAGGTAGCCTGCCTGTGGATAGCCAGCTTGTGGGTAGCCAGCTTGGGGGTAGCCTGCAGGCGGGTAGCTAGGGGGCGGGTAGCCTTCCGCATAACCATACGGGGATGAGTACGGACCCCCATTGGTGGGGTAGCCTGGGGGAGGGTGGCCAAAGCCCCCCTGTTGGGGGTATCCCACTGGGTAACCAGGTATTGACGCCGGGCCAACACCAGGACTACGACTGTTGGAACTGCGCTGGCGGTTGTGGTTGCGCATGTTCCTGAAAGCAGTTGTGCCTGTGTGGCAGTGAGGGTGGTGTTAGTGCTAGCCTGTGTCTGTCAGTGTTTTGCGTGGTCCTGACGAATCAGGTACTTGCTAGGCAGGGAAGGTGTTGCTAGTGCTAGAATGTGTCGAGTTTGTTGTTGTGTCAACACTGACAGTCGGTGTGGAGCATGGTCCTGAAAGCGGAGGTGCCTGTGTGGCAGTGAGGGTGGTGTTAGTGCTAGACTGTGCCTGTCAGTGTTTTGTGTGTTCCTGACAAATCAGGTACTTGCTAGGCAGGGAGGGTGTTGCTAGTGCTAGACTGTGCCTGTCAGTGTTTTGTGTGCTTCCTGAAACAATAAGGGGTACCTTGCTAGGCAGGTGAGGGTGTTGCTAGTGCTAGACTGTGCATGCTCAGTGTTTTGTGTGTTCCTGACAAACTAGGCACTTGCTAGCAGGGAGGGTTGTTTGCTAGGCTCTAGCCTGTGCCTGTCAGTGTTTTGTGTGTTCCTGACAAATCAGGTACTTGCTAGGCAGGGAGGGTGTTGCTAGTGCTAGACTGTGCCTGTCAGTGTTTTGTGTGTTCCTGACAAACAAATCAGGTTACCTTGCTAGGGCAGGGAGGTGCTTTGATGCTAGTGCTAGGACTTTGCCGGTCAGTGTTTGTGTGTTCCGAAAAATCAGTGGTATTGCTAGGGCCGGTGAGGGTGTTGAGCGGTTGTTGCTATGTGCTAGACTGTGCTGTCAGTGTTGTGTTGTGTTACTGACAACTCATGTACTTGCCTAGGCAGGGAGGGTTGTTGCTATTAGTGATAGACTGTGCCGTCAGTGTTTGTGTGTTTCCTGCAAATAAGGTTACTGCTAGGCAGGGAGGGTGTTGCTAGTGCTAGACTGTGCCTGTCAGTGTTTTGTGTGTTCCTGACAAATCAGGTACTTGCTAGGCAGGGAGGGTGTTGCTAGTGTGCTAGACCTGGGCCTCGTCCGTGTTTGTGTGTACTGACAAATCAGGTTACTGCTAGCGCAGGAGGGTGTGTCTAGTGCTTAGATGTGCCTGTCAATGTTTTGTGTGTTCCTGACAAATCAGGTACTTGCTAGGCAGGGAGGGTGTTGCTAGTGCTAGAATGTGTCGAGTTTGTTGTTGTGTCATCACTGACAGTCGGTGTGGAGCATGGTCCTGAAAGCGGAGGTGCCTGTGTGGCAGTGAGGGTGGTGTTAGTGCTAGCCTGTGCCTGTCAGTGTTTTGCGTGGTCCTGACGGCGCAGGTTCTTGCTAGGCAGGGGGATGTTGTGAGTGCTAGACTGTGTCAAGTTTGTTGTTGTGTCATGCGCTGACAGTCGGTGAGGAGCATGGTTCCTGAAAGCGGTGGTGCCTGTGTGGCAGTGAGTGTGGTGTTAGTGCTAGACTGTGTCGAGTTTGTTGGTGTGCCATGAGGCACCTACCGTCGCGAGGTGGGTTGTTTTGCGGTGTAATGGTGTTTGTGTGTGGAGTGTGTGTGTGTGTGTGGGGGGGGGGGGGGGTGGGGGGTGGGGGGGGGGGGGGTAGGGGGGGGGGGGGGGGGCGGGGGAGACATAATTGGTTACAGAAAAGGGAGAATTTGCGGCGTCAAAGAGCCATTGCATGGTTGGTCGGAGTGTGAGGGGGGTTTGTGAGCCAACAGACCCTTTCAGTTGATATACAAGGTTCTAGTGGTAGGACCAGATCGCTGGAGATGAAGAGTAGGGTTTCGCACTCCCCCTGCGGTCAGCTCTTGGGCGTTTGCAGGTCTTCGTCAACCGAGATGGTGCCTGCCGGTTGAGTCGGTAGGAGACCGCTCCCACCACGTACGAACGGGCCTCCCTTAACACCAGACCACAGGCGTTATCCAAACGGGAACCAACGGCCGCGACGACGCGTATTGAACTCGCAGCGTGGCAAGGTGTGGTGGGGTTGCGATGCAAAATCTTTTTTGCTTCTTGTTTTGCGTTTAGTGTGTTTGTGATTTTTATTTTTGTGTCTTTTGTGTTCTGTGCTTTGTGTTTTGTGTACTGTTATGTTTTTTGTACTGCAATACATGTTGTGCACAGTGTTTCATTTTTTGACGACGCGTCGTCATTCTGTCGCCATTCCATAAAATGCTAGACCCCCCGGACCCCCTGATATTGGGACGTGCTGCCCCCCGACCCCCCCAGGCTCCGCGCTAGGCGCTCCACCATGCGATGGCTACGCAACTATCCTGAGATCAGGATTGAGTAGCCCAAGGAGCTACCTGAAAGTGGGTTTTAAAGCTACCTGAAAGTGGGTTTTAAAAGTGGGTTTCAAAACCTGAAAGTGGTTTTTTTCTAGCTTATTGTATAGCATCCTTCCAGGGACAGCACGGTTTTAGTCGTTAGATTTAGGGACAGTGTGTTAAGTCTAGCATAGCTTAGGGACAACGCTCCGTATTGAGCTTGGTTTGTTAGACTTTGTCGACCATTGGGAGGCAGATTGGGAGCAATCTATAAAAAACAATTTATGCTAAGCTGTTTTCAGCGCCACTTCTGCACCCCCACCCAAAACGGAGTCAAAACTAGCGATTCGTCAGATATAAAGCTGAAACAAATATATCTTGGAACAATATATTGGCAAAACAAATCCCACAGATACCAACAGCAGCCACAACCAGCAATAACACAAAAGCCACGAACAAAACACTCAACAAAACTGCCCTTTATCCCTTATTATCCATCCCCTCACTCCTCACCACACAACACCCCACAGGACTGGCCACTTTACAGGATTGATGGGGGGACTCCACACCAGCCAAACCACACCACCTAACCACACCACACCACCAACACACCACCACTACCCGTCAACCACCTAAAACATCAACAACACCGTCACCACCACCAACAACAAACAAACAAACGAACTACTAACCGTCACCAAATCTAATAAACATCAACAACACCGTCACCACCACCAACACCACCACCAACACCGACTACAACACCAACAGCATCATCATCATCATCATCATCATGGGTGTGGGTGTGGGGGGGGGCTGGCTGTCAATCTGATCAAGCACCTTGTCTCCCATAGCTCCCAAGCACCACCACCACCGTCAATAATACCACCACCACCACCACCAACAGCACGAGTCGACCACAAAGTGACAAGAACCTAGAGCACCTTGTCTGCCATAGCTTCTGGGCACAGTGTGTGTGCGTGTGCGTGTGCGTGTGTGTTTGTGTGTGTGGGGGGTGTGTGGGGGTGTGTGGGGGGAGGGGGCTGTCAATCCAATCAAGCGCCTTGTCTGCCATAGCTTCTAAGCACAGTGTGTGCGTGTGTGTGTGTGTGTGTTTGGGTGTGTGTGTGGTGTGTGTGGGGGGGGGGGGGGGGGGGGGGGGGGGGGGGCTGGCTGTCAATCCAACCAAGCACCAGTCTGCCAGGATTCGGCACAGTGCGGCATGTGCGTGTGTGTGACCGCTTTGGTGGTGTGTGTGTGTGTGGGGGGGGGGGGGCGTAAACCAATCGCGCACTTGTTCGTGCCTAGCCTCTAAGCAGCTCTTTGGCTGCTTGGCGAGCTCTCTTGGCAGGCTCAGTGGTGGGTCTTGAGGGGCTCTCCAGCACCTTTGCCACCTCCTGCAAGAGGTCGTCTTGGTGGCTTCCTGTGAGGGCCGGAGACTCACGCAACACCTGTACAAGTGGGGAATTGGTATCGGTGGTGGTGATGGTGGTGGTTGAATTGGTGATGGGGGTGGTGGTGGTTGAGTTTTTGTTGTTGGTTGTGGTTGTGGTTGTGGTGGTGGTTGAATTGGTGATGGGGGTGGTGTGGTTGAGTTTTTGTTGTTGGTTGTGGTTGTGGTTGTGGTTGAATTGGTGATGGGGGTGGTGGTGGTTGAGCGATTGTTGTTGGTTCGTGGTTGTGTTGTGGGTGGAAGGTTTGAATTGGTGAGGGGACAGCGGTAGGGGTGGGTTGAGTTTTGTGTTCGTTGTTGTGGTGGGGTGTTGGGTGGTGGTGGTGGTGGTGTTTATATGACATACAACGAATTCAAAGTTATATGACATACAACGAATTCAAAGTTATATGACATACAATGAATTCAAAGTTATATGACATACAATGTATACTATGGTAGACAATGTATAACAAAATGACATATCCTCCATATATAAAAATGATGCACATCATACATGATGTCTGCATGATGTGATGTAAGAATAATTAGAAGCTTACCCCAAAAATGTGACACCAATATCCAAGCCACCCCCCACAAACAAACACACTTGCTCCAACTACTCTCCCCCCCCCCCCCACCCCCCCAAAACCCACACCACATCACTGCCAAACCTATAACCACACCCCCACCACCCCACACACACCCAAAACACACACACACACATATACACAACATCACATCCAACTGCCAACCACTATGCCCCCAACCCAACCCCCCACCCACCACACACTCACAACATACACAACACACAAGTCCACAGCCCAACCACTATGCCCCCCACCCCCCACCACACCACACCCACAACCCACACCCACCCACACCCCCACACACAAAAACACACACACATATCAACATCCAAGGCCGAACCTGTGCCCCCCCCCCCCCCCCCCACACACACAAACCACCCATACACAAACACCACATCCACTGCCACACCTATGCCAACCCCACACGAACACACACACGCCACCCAGTCAAACTATCAAGTCCAACACAATCGCCACCCCGGTCACAGAAGGACACTCCTGATACTAGGAACTCTAGTCCAGATTGACCAGCCAGCCACCGGATCACTACTCGGTAGAAAGCGAATTGTGCAATTTAATAAATGAAAAAATCAGCGAACCCAAAACACCTCATTCACAATCACATCCTCCCAGTCAAATGACAGCAAGACCCCACCCCCACCCCAGCCCCCCCAACACCCACCCATACCCACCGCCAATCCACAATCACCCTCCCAGTCATAATGACAGCAAGCCCCCCACCCCACCCACCCACCCCCCACCCAGCCCCCCAACCCCACCCCACCCATACCCACCCTCCATTCACAATCACCTCCCTGCTAATAATGACCAGACAAAGACCCCACCACCCCCCCACCACCCCAAAAATACCCCCAATTCATTCAAATACACTCCCAGTTTCATAATGACAGCAAGCCATCCCCCCCCCACCCACACACCACCCACACTCCCCTCCCACACACCAGCCCCCACCCCCCCACCCATACCCACCATCCATTCACAATCACACCTACACAGTCATAAACTCATAATGGCAGCCAGCCCACCCAACACCACACCCACCCCAACTCCCCCCCACAACACCCATAACCCCCCCAACCCACGCAAAAAACAACAATCATCCACATCACCATCACAGCAGTTTGACAGACACAGCCCCCCCCACCCCATCCATCCAACACCACCACAAACACTCAATCAATTCACACTCACTCCCAGTCATTACATATGACAGCCAGCCCACCCCAGGGCCCCCCACCCCCCCAACCACACCACAACGCCCTCCCCCACCCAAACCCACATCAATTCACACTCCCCTACCATTCACTTATGACAGCCAGCAACTGCTTGTGAGGGTTGTCTAGCTTCAGGCGAGCTCTGATAGCGTTCACCATATCCTGCATGCATGGAAAAAAATATTGAGACCTCTTCACGGGTGAGGGTGGGTTAGGGTGGGCGGTTTAGGGTAGGGGTGGGTGGTGGAGGGTGGGGTGAGGGTAGGGTGGGGAGAGGGCGGTCACCCCCAGGATGGGAGGTGTGGTGGGGGTAGGGTGGGGTAGGTATTGAAACCTCATCGTGCCCCCCACCCCACACCCCCCCCCCAAACATTTTAAAGTCTGGCCAGTTACTTTGGTTGGATGCTCCCAAAACGGGGTTGGAAAACCCCCGTAGTACGGTGTATTGTACTCGGGACAGAATGTGGCAAAGGGTATGCTTTGATCTGGCAGTGATTTTCTCAAATGTCAGGGTGTCTACTGTGATTGTATCTAGCTCAGGCTTACGCTATGGTGTCCTTAGCATCACGTCCTGTGAGAAACTGTATTACACGGATGTAACAATTTCAATTTCAATTTCCCTGGAGAATATATAATTCTCTTGATTGTTTGGGGTTGGGCAAGTCCTTGAGCCTAATTGGCTGACTCCTGGACAGTAACGTATATTTACAAGATGCCTTAAAACATGTAAACTTGATGAAACCTCTATCAAGGTGGCTCGTCGAAATCGTGAACCCAGCAACGGGTTCAAACGCCCGACCTGTCCGTCATAGCTGGTACTACTGTGACAACCAAGCCTGAGCTTGCTGCATGCATGGACATAAATATTGAAAAACAATATTTAAAAAATTTGAAAACACAATATGAAGAATATATATGATATGTATAATTTACACATCCCGCATGCATGGACACAAATATTGAAACATTGTATTGAAATAAATCTGAAAACATGATATGTACAATATGTATAATATAAACATCCTGCATGCATGGACACAAATATTGAAAAACAGTATTGAAATACATATAAAAACATAATACGTATAATATTTCTAACATACACACCCTGCATGTATGGAGAAGCATATTGAAGCATAATATTGAAATAAATATGGAACACAATATGTATAATATATATATTATATATATTATTTATAATATACACATCCTGCATGCATGGAGATACATATGGAAACATAACATTGAAATAAATGTGAAACAATAATATGTATAATATGTATAATACATCTAATATACATACCCTGCATGCATGGAAACATTGAAACATAATATTGAAATAAATGAGAAAATATGTGTATTATATTTATGATACATCTAATATAAATACCCTGCATGCATGGAAATATTGAAAATATATAATGAAATAAATGAGAAAACATGTGTATAATATAAACATCCTACATGCATGCATGCAAATAAAAACACGTTATTCAGAATGGTACAAAATGCAAACTATCAAAATGTTTGTTAAGGGGGAATTGTTTTGTGCGTGGGTGGGTGGGTGGGTGGATGGATGATGAGGATGGAAGCCGTGACAAAGGGATGGGTGGGTGGGTGGATGGACGGACGGACGGACCCTAAAATTGGGCGCTTGCAGGTAATGTGGTTGCTGTTGGGTTCATGGAAGGTTGCGTGGCTTGGGGGGTTCAGGGACTGTGTGCATGTCTTTGGGTTTTTATGGACCGGTGGCGTTTGCTTGGGGGGTTGCAGGACTGTGGTGACAATTGTCTTGGTGTTCATGACATGTGGCGTGGCTTGGGGGTTGCAGGCTGTGGTTGGCATGTCTTGGGTTCATGGACAGGTGGCGTTGGCTTGGGGGGGTTTGCAGGACGTGGTTGTGTTCTTGGGTTCATGGAAGGTGCGTGGCTTGGGGTGTTGCAGGATGTGGTTGCACTTGTCTTGGGTTCATGGACAGGGTGTCGTGGCTTGGGGGGTTGAAGGGACTGTGTTTTCCTGTCTTGGGTCATGACAGGTGGGTGGCTTGGGTGGGTTGCAGGCTGTGGTTTGCATGTCTTGGGTTCATGGACAGGTGGCGTGGCTTGGCTTTGGGGGGTTGCAGGGACGCTTGGGGGGGTTGCGGACTGTGGTTGTGTCTTGGTTATGGACAGTGGTGGCGTTGGCTTGGGGGTCGCAGGGGCGTGCTGCATGTCTTGGGTTCCTGGGACAAGGTGGCGTGCCTTGGGGGTTGCAGAGGACGTGGTGCATGTCTTGGGTTCATGGGACAGGTGGCGTGGCTGGGGTGGTTGCATGCGGGGACTGTGTTGCATGTTTGGGTTCATGGACAGGTGGCGTGTTGGGGGGTTTGCAAGCACTGTTGGTGCATCGTATTGGGTTCTGGACGGTGGTGTGGCTTTGGGGGGTGGTTTGCAGGACTCGTGGTTGCAGTCTTGGGTTAGGACAGGTGGCGTGGCTTGGGGGGGGTTGCAGGGACGGGTGGATGCTTGGGTTCATGGACAGTGGGTTGCTTGGGGGGTTGCCAGGACTGTTGTTGCATGTCTTGGGTTCATGGGACGGCGTGGCGCTGGTTTGGGGGCGGTTGACAGGATGTGGTGCATGTCTGGGTTTCGATGAACAAGTGGCGTGGATTGTTGGGTGCAGGACTGTGGTTTGCTGTCTTGGGTCTTGGGGGGTACAGGTGTGGGCGTGGCTTGGGGGGTTGCAGGACTGTGGTTGCATGTCTTGGGTTCATGGACAGGTGGCGTTGCCTGGGGGTTGCAGGACTGTGGTTGATGTCTTGGGTTCATGGACCATGTGCGTGGCTTTGGGTTTGCCAGGAATGTGGTTGATGTCTTGGTTTCATGGGACAGTGGGTGGCTGGGGGGTGGTTGCAGGATTGTGTTGCATGTCTTTGGGTTCATGGCAGGTGGTGGATTGGGGGGTTGCAGGGATGTGGATGCATGTCTGGGTTATGTGACAGGTGGCGTGGCTTGGGGGTTTGCAGGACTTGTTGCATGTCCTTGGGTTCTGGAAGTGGCGTGGGCTCTTGGGGGTTTTGCAGTACTGTGGTTGTATGTCTTGGGTTCAGGGGACAGGTGTAGTGGATTGGGGGCGTTTGGGGTTGCAACTGTGTTTGCATGTCTTGGGTTCATGGACAGGTGGGTGGTTTGGGGGGGGTTGAATGATGTGGTTGCATGTCTTTGGGTTCATGGAAGTTGGCGTGGCTTGGGGGGTGGTTTGCAGGACTGTGTTGGCATGTATTGGGTTAGGAACAGGTGGAGTGGCTTTGGCTGGGGGTTTGCAGGACTGTGGTTGCATGTCTTGGGTTCATGGACAGGTGGCGTGGCTTGGGGGGTTGCAGGACTGTGGTTGCATGTCTTGGGTTCATGGACAGGTGGCGTGGCTTGGGGGGTTGCAGGACTGTGGTTGCATGTCTTGGGTTCATGGACAGGTGGCGTGGCTTGGGGGGTTGCAGGACTGTGGTTGCATGTCTTGGGTTCATGGACAGGTGCGTGGCTTGGGGGGTGGTTGCAGGCCTGTGGTTGCATGTTTTGGGTTCCATGTGACAGGGTTGCGTGGTGGGGGGTTGCAGGACTGTGGTGCAGTATTGTGGTTCATGACAGTGGCGTGGCTGGGGGTTGCAGGACGTGGTTGCAGTCTGTTTCAGGACAGGTGGCGTGGCTTGGGGGGTTGCGGACTGTGGTTGCCGTCTTGGGTTCATGGCCAGGTGGCGTGGCTTGGGGGTTGCAGGGCTGTGGTTGCATGTCTTGGGTTCATGGACAGGTGGCGTGGCTTGGGGGGTTGCAGGACTGTGGTTGCATGTCTTGGGTTCATGGACAGGTGGCGTTGGCTTGGGGGGTTGCTAAGACTGTGTTGCGTCTTGGGTTATGGAAGTGTGTTGTGGCTTGGGGGTTGCATTCTTGCAGGACTGTGGTTGATGTCTGGGTTCATGGGACCGTGGCTGGCTTGGGGGGTTGCATGACTTGGTTGCATGTTTGGGTTCATGACAGGTGGCGTGGTTGGGGGGTTGCAGGACGTGGTTGCATGTATTGGTTTCTATGGACAGGTGGGCTGGCTGGGGTGTTGCAGGACTGTGTGCATGTCTTGGGTTCATGAACACGTGGCCGTGGTTGGGGGGTTGCGACTTGTGGTGATGTCTCTTGGTTCATGGCATGGTGGCGTGGTTGGGGGGTTTGAAGGAATGTGGTTGCATGTCTGGGTTCATGGGAAAGGTGCGTGGCCGGGGGTTGCAGGCCTGTGGTTTGCATGTCTTGTTTCATGGACGGTGCGTGGCTTGGGGGGTTGCAGGATGTGGTTGCATGTTTCTGGGTTCCTGGACAGGTGGAGTGTGGCGTGGGGGGTTGCAGGACTGTGGTGCATGTCTTGGGTTCATGGGACAGGTCTTGGTGGCTTGGGGGTTTGCAGGACTGTGGTGAGTCTGGGTTCATGGACAGGTGCGTGGCTTGGGGGGTTGCAGGACTGTGGTTGCATGTCTTTGGGTTCATGGGAAGGTGGGTGGCTGGGGTCGGTTGCCGGGGGATGTGGTTTGCATGCTTGGGTTCAGGACAGGTGGCGTGGCTTGGGGTTGCAGGAGTGGTTGCATTGTCTTGGTTCAGGCCAGGTGGCGTGGCTTGGGGGGTTGCAGGACTGTGGTTGCATGTCTTGGGTTCATGGACAGGTGGCGTGGCTTGGGGGGTTGCAGGACTGTGGTTGCTTCTTGGGTTTTCAGGAAGGTTTGGCTGTGGACTTGGGGGTGGTTGCAGGACTGTGGTTGCATGTCTTGGTTCATGGTACAGGTGGCGTGGCTTGGGGGGGTGGAGGACTGTGGTTGCATCGTTTGGGTTCCATGGACAGGTGGCGTGGCTTGGGGGGTAAGGACGTGGTTGCATGTCTTGGGTTCATGGACAGGTGGCGTGGCTTGGGGGGGTTGCAAAGGAATGTGGTTGATGTCTGGGTTAATGGAAAGGTGGCGTGGATGGGGGGCCCCCCCCGTGGTTGCAGGACTGTGGTTGCCATGTATTGGGTTCATGGGACACGGTGGCGTGGCTTTGGGGGTTGCAGGACTGTGGTTGCTTGTCTGGGTTCTCGACAGGTGGCGTGGCTTGGGGGGTGCAGGATGTGGTTGCATGTCTTGGGTCTGGGACAGTGGCGGGGTTGGGGGGTGCATGACTGTGGTATGTCTTGGGTTCATGAACAAGTGGCGTGGCTTGGGGGGTTGCAGGACTGTGGTTGCATGTCTTGGGTTCATGGACAGGTGGCGTGGCTTGGGGGGGGTTGCAGGACTGTGGTTGCATGTCTTGGGTTCATGGACAGGTTGGCCGTGGCCTGGGGTGTGCAGGACTGGGTTGCATTGTCTGGGTTCATGGGACAGGTGGCGTGGCTTGGGTGGGTTGAGGGACTGTGGTTGCTGTCTTGGTTCCTGGACAGGTGGCGTGGCT
This sequence comes from Chlamydomonas sp. ICE-L, assembly GCA_013435795.1. Taxonomy (NCBI): domain Eukaryota; kingdom Viridiplantae; phylum Chlorophyta; class Chlorophyceae; order Chlamydomonadales; family Chlamydomonadaceae; genus Chlamydomonas; species Chlamydomonas sp. ICE-L. The sequence goes on from JACBWV010000626.1 coordinate 40,514,011, forward strand.
TGGGGGGTTGCAGGACTTTGGTTGCATGTCTTGGGTTCATGGTACAGGTTGGGCGTTGGCTTGGGGGGGTTGCAGGACTGTGGTTATGTTGGTTCATGGACAGGGGCGTGCGCTTGGGGGTGCAAGGACTGTGGTTGCATGTCTTGGGTTCATGGACAGGTGCGTGGCTTGGGGGTGCAGGACTGTGTTGCCATGTCTTTGGGTCTGGGACAGGTGGGTGGCTTGGGGGGTTGGCAGGACTGTGGTGCATGTCTTGGGTCATGGACAGGGTGGCGTGGCCTTGGGGGGGTGCAGAGTGGTTGCATTGTCTTGGGTTCATGGACAGGTGGCGTGGCTTGGGGGGTTGCAGGACTGTGGTTGCATGTCTTGGGTTCATGGGGCAGGTGGGTGGCCTGGGGGGGTTGCAGGGATGTGTTGCATGTCCTTGGATTCCTGCACAAGTGCGTGGTTGGGGGGGTTTGCAGGGGATGCTGGCTTGCTGTCTTGGGTTAGGAACAGGTGGGTGGCTTGGGGGGTGTTGCAAAGACTGTGGTTGCATGTCTTGGGTTCAGGACAGGGTTGCGTGGCTTGGGGGGTTGCAGGATGTGGGTTGATGTCTTGGGTTCATGGACGGTTGCGTTGCCTGGGGGTTTGCAGGTACTGTGGTTGCATGTCTTGGGTTCATTGACCAGGTGGCTTGGCTGGGGGTTGCAGGCCTGTGGTTGCATGTCTTGGTTCATGGACAGGTGGCGTTGGCTTGGGGGGGTTGCAGGACTGTGGTTGCATGTCTTGGGTTCATGAACAGGTGGCGTGGCTTGGGGGGTTGCAGGACTGTGGTTGCATGTCTTGGGTTCATGGACAGGTGGCGTGCTTGGGGGGTTGCAGGGACTGTGGTTGCATGTCTTGGGTTCATGGACAGGGGCGTGGGCCTGGGGGGTTGCAGGACTGTGGTTGCATGTCTTGGGTTCATGGACAGGTGGCGTGGCTTGGGGGGTTGCAGGACTGTGGTTGCATGTCTTGGGTTCATGGACAGGTGGAGTGGCTTGGGGGGTTGCAGGTACTGTGGTTTGCATTGTCTTGGGTTCATTGGGACAGGTGCGTGGGCTTGGGGGTGGTTGCCGGGACTGTGGTTTGCATGTCGGGGTCTGGACAGTGGCTGGCCTGGGGGCGTTGAAGGACTGTGGTTCATGTCTTGGGATTCCTGAAACAAGTGGTGTGGCTTGGGGGTGTTGCAGGGATGTGGTTGAATGTCTTGGGGGTTCATGGACAGGTGGCGTGGCTTTTGGGGGGGGCAAGACTGTGGTTGCATGTCGGGTTCATGGACAGGTGGTGGCTGGATTGGGGGTTTGCAGAGGCACTGGTTGCATGTCTTGGGTTTCAGACAGTGGAGTGGCTGGGGGTTGCAGGAAGGTTGCAGTCGACTGTTTTATGGTTGCATGTCTCTCGGGTCATGGACAGGTTGGCGTGGATGGGGGTTTGCAGGACGTGGTTGTTGTCTTGGGTTCATGGACAGGTGGCGTGGCTTGGGGGGTTGCAGGACTGTGGTTGCATGTATTTGGGTTCATGGCAGGTGGAGTGGCCTTGTGGGGTGCGGGACTGTTGGTTGCATGTCTTGGGTCATGACAGTGGGTGATTGGGGGGTTGCAGGATGTGGTTGCCTGTCTTGGGTGTCATGGAAGTTGGAGTGGGCTTGGGGTGGGTTGCAGGGATGTGGTGCATGTCTTGGGTTCATGGACAGGTGGCGTGGCCTGGGGGGTTGCAGGACTGTGGTTGCATGTCTTGGATTCATGAACAAGTGGCGTGGCTTGGGGGGTTTGCGGACGTGGTTGCATTGTCTTGGGTTCATGGGACAGTGCGTTGGCTTGGGGGGGGGTGCCAAGGACTTTGGTTTGCATGTCTGGTTCAGGACCAGGTGGCGTGTGCTTGGGGGGTTGCTGATGGACTGTGTTGCATTTCTTTGGTCATGGAAGGTGGCGTGGCTTGGGGGTTGCAGGGACTGTGGTTGCATGTCTGGTTATGGCACAGGTGGTGTGGCTTGGGGGTTGCCGGACTGTGCGGAATGTCTTGGTCATGGGGGGGAAAAAAAAAAAACAGTGGGATGGCTTGGGGGGTTGCAGGAACTGTCGGTTGCATGCTTGGATTCATGAACATAGTGCGTGGCTTGGGGGGTTTGCAGTGACTGTGGTTTTGCCATGTTTGGTTATGGACAGGTGGGTGGCTTGGGGGGTTGCAGGACGTGGTTGCATGTCTCTGGGTTCATGGACATGTGGCGTGGCCCTGGTGGTTGCAGACTGTGTTTGCATTAGCAGCAGATAGATAGGCCAGTGGCGTGGCTTGGGGGGTTGCAGGACTGTGGTTGCATGTCTTGGGTGCATCGACAGGTGGGGGCTGGGGGGGTTGCAGGACTGTGGTGCATGTCTGGGTTCATGGAAGGTGGCGTTGGGCGTGGGGGGGTTGCAGGACCGTGGTTGCATGTCTTGGTTCATGCGACAGGGTGGCGTGGCTTGGGGGGTTGAAGGATGTGGTTGCAGGGCTGGGTTCATGGACAGGTGGCGTGGCTTGGGGGGTTGCAGGACTGTGGTTGCATGTCGTGGTTTTATATGCAGGTGGCGAGGGACATATTCTTTATTTTAAGCTACGCGAAGCAGCTTCTAGGCAGCTCCCTGGGCTCTCTCTTCATCCAAACCTTCAGCAACCTAGGCACCTGGAAGCTGATATTGTCAGCTTTCCAGTGCTCCTGGAATCTTTGGATTTAGCCCAGTGGCAGTCTCAGGGAGCTGCCTAGAAGCTGGAGCTGGTAGCCTAAATGAAAAATTGTGACGTGGGACATAGGCTTTGGCTGATGTCGAACCCTAATACTTACAAAAATAAAAATAATAATATAATAAGAATAAGAATAATACTTATACTATGAGATAATACTAATACTAATAAAAATAATAATATAATAGTATAATTGGCATAATAAAATTAAAAACAAAAACTATGATAGTTTGATGGCATATAATTATACATATAATAGAATAATCGTATAACATACAATAGTATAATAATAATAATAATAATAATAATAATAATAATAATAATAATAATAATAATAATAATAATAATAATAATGATAATAATAATAATAATAATAAAATCGGAACCGCCTCCCCAGGTAGTGCGGGTGTTAAACCGAGATGCAGACCTCATTAGGGGGCAGTCGTGAAAATACATGAAAAAACAGTATATAAATATATATCCCACCTTCCATTTGTTTCTGCTGAGGTTGAAATCAAGCCCCCCCCCCCCCCCCCCCCCCTCCTGGCTCCAACATTGAAGCCCCTGTCCCGGCACATTTTGTTTTGCGCCCTCTCGCACCTTGGCATCTTTACCATTGGCAAACTCTTGATTGATGATGTCCACCACCTTCCATTTTTCTACTGAGGTTGTTATCGAGCCCCACACACACCCACCCCACCCACCCCCGGCTTCAACTTGTTAGCCCCTGTCCCAGCACATTTTGTTTGTGTCCTCTCGTACCTTGGCATCTTTCCCACTGGCAATCTCTTGATTGATGATGTCCACCACCTGCGGGAATGAGGGAAGAATTAATTGAAGATGAGAAAGAATTAATTGAGCAACAGCGAAGAATTCATCAGATGAGCATATGGGCATGAGAAAAGAATTAATTCAAGATGAGAAATAATTAATTCAAGATGAGAAAAAAATTAATTCAAGATGAGAAAATAATTAATTCAAGATGAGAAATAATTAATTCAAGATGAGAAAAAAATTAATTCAAGATGAGAAAAGAATTGATTCAAGATGAGAAAGAATCAATTCAACAAGAGCGAAGAATTAATTATATGAGCAAAGGATACATCCAAGATGAGTAATGAACATATCCAAGATGAGTAAAGAATTCAAGATGAGTAATGAACACATCCAAGATGAGTAAAGAATTCAAGATGAGTAATGAACATATCCAAGATGAGTAAAGAATTCAAGATGATTAATGAACATATCCAAGATGAGTAAAGAATTCAAGATGAGTAATGAACATATCCAAGATGAGTAAAGAAATCAAGATGAGTAATGAACATATCCAAGATGAGTAAAGAATTCAAGATGAGTAATGAACACATCCAAGATGAGTAAAGAATTCAAGATGAGTAATGAACACATCCAAGATCAGTAAAGAATTCAAGTAATGAACACATCCAAGATAAGCAAAGGATAAATCCAAGATGGGTACAGAACAAATCCAAGATGAGTGAAAGCAGGGGCACATGCATGAGCATATTAGATGAGCATACGGGCATGAGCAAAGAATTCGTTATATGTAGGGTTGGGCCGACATACAGACGTAATTATATACGCCGTATAGTTTCTCTCAAATCGACCTTATATACGTCGTATAAAAGACGTACAGTCTGTACTTCGAGAAGTACGGCACACGTCCCGGCACTTCACTTTCTTGGTTTTCATTATATTTTCGATTTAAATAGCTCATTGGAAAGCTTTGTATCTCCTCTATCACAATATGCAATCAAATGCACCATTCACATGCACCAGCTTATAAACATTTGGCCTAAAGTGTGATCTAGATAGCCAGGATGGCACACATATCAGAGCGCCACTCAGCCTTCCATTCCACAAGCTGTGCTCCTATGTGGGCTTTAAGGATTGATGGTGCAAGCCTAGTGCAATGTAAACATGGACAATATTGCAATACCGTTATGTACTTATGTTATTATACACTTATACAGTTATATAATAGACCAACTGGCATTTAATGGCTCCCTTAGATTGGCACCGCCGCACTTCTTGGCCGACGCGCTTTCTGGTCGTGACTTCTTTTCTGAGATTTGGACAACCTAAACTTGCCAAATTATTTTTCTGAGAGTTGATATGTGATGCCAATGAAATTGGCTACGCGGCAATACCTTTAAACCCATGTAAAAGTATTTTCTCAAGAAGTGCCTAATTTGTATACACGTTTTTATACGTTTATATGCATACGTTTATACGTTTATACGGCTTATAAAAATTAAAATATACGTTTGCTTCCCAACCCTAGTTATATGAGTATGAGCGTAGGCATGGGCATGAGCAAAGAATGGATTCAACATGGGCAAAGAAATAATTCAACATGAGCGAAGATTTCATTAGACGAGCAAAAAATTCATTAGATGAGCATCTGGGCATGAGCCAAGAATTCATTATATGAGCATGAGCGTAGGCATGGGCATGAGCAATTAATTAATTCAACATGAGCAAATAACAAATTTAAGATGAGCGAAGAATTAATTGTACGAGCATACGAGCATAAGGGCAAGAGCAAAGAATTCATTAGATGAGCATGAGCGAAGGCATGCGCAAAGAATTCATTATATGTCCACCACCTGCGGTCGTGTGCGAAGAATTCATTGGATGAGCATATGGGCATGAGCAAATAATTCATGATATGAGCACATGGGCATGAGCGGAACATTAATTCAAGATGAGCGAAACAATTCATTAGATGAGCAATGAATTCATTAGAATTCATTCAAGATGAGCAATGAATTCATAAGATGAGCATACGGGCAAGAGCAAAGAATTCGTTATATGAGCATGAGTGTAGGCATGGGCATGAGCAAATAATTAATTCAAGATGAGCAAAGAATTCATTTTATGAGCATATGGACATGAGCAAAGGATTAATTCAAGATGAGAAAGAATTAATTCAAGATGAAAAAGAATTAATTCAAGATGAGAAAGAATAAAATCAGGATGAGATAGAATTCATTCAAGATGAGAAAGAAGTCATCCAAGATGAGAAAGAATTCATCCAAGATTAGCAAAGAATTCATTCAAGATGGGAAAAGAATACATCCAAGATGAGTGAAGGCAGGGGCACATGCATGAGCATGGGCATGGGCGAAGAATTCTTTAGATGAGCATATGGGCGCATGGGCATGGGCAAAGAATTCATTAAAGGTGAGAAAGAATTAATTCAACAGCTAAGAATTCATCAGATGGGCAAAGAATACATACAAGATGAGAACGAATTAATTCAAGATGAAAGATCTAAGAACATATCCAAGATGAGAACGAATACATCCAAGATGAAAGATCAAAGAACATATCCAAGATGAAAGATCAAAGAACATATCCAAGATGAGAACAAATTAATTCAAGATGAAAGATCAAACAACACATCCAAGATCAAAGAAATCTTGTTCTTTGATCTTCAATCGAAGATTGAAGATCAAAAATAGAAGATCAATTGAAGATTTTCTTCCAAGAACATTTGCATCAAAGATTTTCATCAAAGATTGAAGATCAATTGAAGATTGAAGATCAAAGAACACAACAAAGATCAACGGACACATCCAAGATGAGCAAAGGCAGGGCCTCATGCAGGGGTTGTCTTTAAGGCACATGCATAGGGACCAGGGTAATTCAAAGCGCGCGCTTTTGTGCTTTAGAGCGCTGACTTTTAGACCCCCTCTGCGCTTTAAGCGCAGTTTTTTGCAACCACCTGTGGGCGCAGCAAGCAACTTTTGCGCTTTTTGCACTACAAAACGCATTTTTTTTTGTGTTCAAGTGCGCTAAAGCGCTGGCCAATTTGGCCATTCGAAGTACCCTTATAGGGACCGGCATATCATATGATGTTGACCAAAGGTATGTATGAGATCATATGATATCATACAAATTGTATCATTTGATATTGCACACAAATGGGAACTTAAGCCTAGTCAGACTGCCGGCATCATATGATATCATTAGATGACATGATATCATACGATATCATATTGCCATTCCCTGCATATGCATGGGAGTTTGACTTTACAGGGCCACATGTGTAGGGAACGGCAATATGATATCATATGATATGTCATCATATGATATCATATGATGCCGGCAGTCTGACAAGGCTATAGTTACCATTTGTGTACAATATCATATGATGCAGTTTGTATGACATCATATGAAATCATACTCGCCTTTGGTTTACATCGTATGATATGCCGGTCCCTACATATACATGGGAGTTTGACAAAGGGGCACATGTGTGGGGGTTTGGCATAAAAGGGCCCATTATATCTTGCTTAGGATTTGGTTGAACAGTTACTCAATAAGCAGAGACAAAGGGTTTTCTGAACCAAGAAACTGTGGAGACTGGAAATTGGAAGGACTGAAAAATTGAAGAAGACCTCAAATCGACAAATCGACAAACGAAGGGTCTGCTGTAAGGGCCCAATAAGTGGGCAAAGGGGCACATCCATGCGTGGCAATGCCTCGACCCATGTGGAGTTGTTGCTGTATGGAGTAGCAGGGGGTACATGAAGATGGATCTACCTCAACTACGGGAGTTGGGAGAAGAGAGGAGTTTGGTGATGCGGGGGACTGGTGGAGGGAAGGGGTGGGCGTGGGCGTGGGGGGGGGGGGGGGGGGGGGGGGGGGGGGGGGGGCACAAGGTTCGGGAATTAGATGAGAATGAGATGGGGTTATCAAGTTGGCAGGAGATACTCCTCATAGGCTCAGTCAATCTATTGTTGGGGACAGGCACCCTTGCAAGTAGCCCCCCCCCCAACACACACACGCCCCCCCCCCCCCCCCCACACACACACACACACACACACACACACACACATACACATACACATACACATACACACATACTCTCATGGGTGGGCGTTAGTTCTGATGTAAACGAGTTCCAAGGATTGAATTAGTTATGCCGGTTGATGCTTTTCGCTGCCTGGTCACGAGGTTCACAGATCACTCCTAGTGGTAGGTGGTGAGAACCCGGGGGTAAGTTCACTCATTCCGGGACCCCACCTCGGCGATTTCCTTCTGTGTTTTTTTACTCAAACAAGTGCGGTCAAGGCTACCCGATTCCGAATGGATAATCGATGAGCTGGGGTGTTGATACTAGGAGGGTTGTGTACCGCGCATGACTGGGCGCTAGTGTTGCGCGAACCGATGACCCACCTGACCGTTGAATGACTCGTTCGGGTATTGCAAGGTCTTCGCAGTCGCAGCTTTTAACGCGTCTATCAAGTTCTCTCCCACCAGGTTGCTCTGGTAGCTGTTCTTGCCAGATATTTTACTCGTGAATTCCTTGATGGACTGCATGACTGCAAGGCTCGAAAGTTAGCTAGCTTACAAGGATTACGACCAGATTGCAAAAACTATATTTATGCAGTCAGCCTCTTGCGCGCGATCGCATAGACAAACAGTCCCTGCGCGAAGGGGCGAAGAAATCGGGTGCCTGATGGCCAGTAAATTTGAGAGTAGCTGAGCGACTCAGCTACCACGGGTGCTTCTCAGGCCTTGAGGGTAGTTCAAGTAATCTACTTTTTGAGCCGCGCCTGTTCTCAACATCTACGTTACATCGGCCAAAATCTGCGCTTGCAACGTATTGGGCCCTCCAAAATCGGCGTTCGGGTCGTGAAACGTAACGTTTTAAACAACCCTGGTGCCACTTATACTGTTCCTCCACTCCGCTACACTGTAATATTTATACCGGTATAAGCTCTGATGAGTGAAGAACTGAAAACACAGGACACCTCAGTCCTTAGGTTGAAGCTGAATTCAGAAATAAAGTGTATGCCAGCCCTGGCTGATACTAGTACATACTAGTATTTTAGATTGAAAGGATGTTCACCTTACCGAAGGAATTTGGACCCCGTACACAAAAGAGCCCCATCCGAAATACCGGCAGGGAAAGTCCTTCAGATGTTCCCCATCACATGGCAAGAAAAATACTGCGCTCTGACTGATGACGTTATGTAACATAACTCATGTTATCATGTATGATTGCACTCTGTACTAGAGTGTGGCGTTTACTCTAATTCCAGACGTCTGTCGGAGAATGTGAGTGGCCACACCTTAGGGAAGTACTGACAGATCTCTGCCCTCGGGTGGTTTTCTACTTAGGTCTCCTCTGTTCCGCCTCTAAAGACTGTGGCAGGGAGGTTGGGTCAGCTAGCCTGCCCTTAGTCAATAGGGGTTGGGGTGCACGTTCGTTTGGTCGTGGGTCGGTATCTCCCACGACCAATATGTACGGGCCACCAGGTGGGCACCACCGCACAACGTCCACAAAGTAGGGCAACTGAGATATCTTTGGGCCACCAAGGGGGCACCACGTTCACGGAGTAGGATAGGTGGGATCTGTAGGGCCACCACGAGGTTGATCTGTTCCCCCTTCTCTACATGAGTTCCGCGAAGAAGAAATGGATGCCTGTTATTGCAAGAGGACTAATCTCATCGGACTTAAAGGTTCCGATTGTAGCGTCGAGAGGAGCGTACCGAACGAACACCAGAGGGTTCCCCTCTGACGAACACCACGCGCTCTCACAGCCGGCTACGGCCGGCTGTCTTGTTTTTGTGTTCCAGAAAGCCCGCGGGGGCCCGTTGGTTGCTGGTGTGGGACACTCATTTGTACGGGATGTACCGTAGACTCCCCTGCCAAGACTTCCTACAAATGTGCTCTTACTCCGCGGCACTCAATCCACCAACTAAAAGTAGACGTCGAAAAGTCGCTGAGTTTCAGCATGTCCGCCTAAGCTATTGTTCTTTGCGACCGATACAGTTTTAGCAGTGAAGCAGTTGCACGCTTATTTGTTCTGTGCGGGCAGTCGACTGTAGGCATTGCTTCGGTGCTTAGCTAGTAGTCCACTAGTTAGTAAAGGCATTTGTTTCCTTCAACCAAGGTAGGTTGAAAAAGACATGTCTGGCTTCTTCTCGACAAGCTATCTTCCGTTCCTGTTGTGAAAATCCCCTTTCGTTCCACAGATGACATCAGTTCCAACCAAGTATGGTATGTTCGTCGAGCATACATACCTCGGCACTGGCGGTGTACCCCCAGCCAAGCAGAAGGGGGATCCTATCGAAACAACCGGAAGAGATGGGGGGCTTAACTTCAAGGCCACCGTAGGTCGTCAGGGAAAGGTAAGCGCGGCCCCGTCGACCAGTGAGGAATACTCGGGTTGGGCGAAAGTGAGGGTCCATTCCCCTGATGCGCGAACCCAAGGCAGGACGCGGGTGCTGTGAGGAACGCGAACCTGGATTCGTGTGTCCTAGCTCGTGCCGCCTCTTTCGCCTCGCCTCCAAGCTTCACTTGATCATTTCATGTTGCATGGCACCAGCTAGCCTGAAATTAGGCCACTCACTTCTAGCACACACTATGCTGAGTCACAGTTTGGCACATGAAAGTTCCATGATGTACATAAGTCCACCTTGAATCCGTCAGGCTGCAGGCACATTTAACAAATGAAAACTGTCATCATGATCATCAGCAGCAGCAGCATCTGCATCATCATGTAGCCCCTTCTGACCAATACCCTGCCATTCCTTCTGCAGCTTAACGATGCTGTTTTCAACAAGATCGAGTTCCTCCACGAGGGCGACATCATCGACACACATACCAGGGAGCTCATTGAGAAGAGGGAGTCAAAGAACAAAAATGTTACTGAAGCACCTTTCAAAATGACGTCACCCATGAAAAAGAGCACAACCCCAGGAGACTACGTGGGGACCATTGGGAAAAAGAACCCAAACATGGCGGTAAGTAGGTCTGGTAATGACGAAGTAGGGGCTCACAGGTCTACACAGGGCCTCACAGGTCTACACACAGCGAGGGCCACACAGGTCCTCACAGGGCTACACGCACACACAGACACACACGCACACACACACAGGATTGCATGGCTCCAGCCTTTGAGGCTGCTCGCTGTCTTCAGCAGTTACGTAACCAAAGCAAAGCAAAGCATGAAATCAAAGCAAAGCAAAGCGAGAGCCACACTAGATTTGAACTTGATTGCATGGCTCCAGTCTTTAAGGCTGATCGCCACCTGAAGCAATCATATACGTTAGTTGGGCATTCGCTGATATCATGACAATGTACAACTAACCCTGGGCTGCAGTTATTATTATTATGCGATTGCAGACCATCAAATTAATATTATTATTATTATTATTATTATTATTATTATTATTATTGTTGTTGTTATTATTTTTTTTTTTTTTTTTTTATTATTATTATTATTATGCAATCGCAGACCACTGAATTATTATTATTATTATTATTATTATGCAATCATAGACCATCGAATTATTATTATTATTATGATGCAATCATAGACCATCGAATTATTATTATTATTATGCGATCACAGACCAGCGAATTATTATTATTAAACGATCACAGACCATCAAATTATTATTATTGTGCGATTGCAGACCATAGTGGAAACCAAGAAGCTGAAAGGAGAGATTCCTGAGGCTCCTCGTGGAATCTTCACGAACCCTCCCAAGAAGGGAAGCTTTGGCGTGAACAAGACAACTCTGAGTGAAAGGTCGGCGGGCTATAAGGTGAGCAGTATGGGTTGCTTACTGTTAGGGACCGGCACATCATATGATGTAGACCAAAGGCGAGTATGATATCCTCCCAAAAAGGGAAGCGCTTTGGCGTGAACAAGACAGCTCTGAGTGAAAGGACGGCGGGCTATAAGGTGAGCAGTATGGGTTGCTTACTGTTAGGGACCGGCATATCATATGATGTAGACCAAAGGCGAGTATGATATCATATGGTGTAGACCAAAGGAGAGTATGTTATCATATGATATCATACAAACTGCATTGTGTAGTATTGTATATAAATGGTAACTTTTGCCTGGTCAGGCTGCTGGCATCATATGATATCATATATTTATATGTTATCATATGATGACATGATATCACATGATATCATTCTGCCGTTCCCTACTTTATGTGCATGCTATCTGCCATCCTATGTGGTCAGCGTTTAAGACCTCCTCCTGAATTCTTGGATTCGGCTCCGCTGCTTTTTGCTAATTGCTGGTTTCTTTTCTTTGCAGGGTATTGCTACTGAGTACGAGTAGGGTTGTGCATCATCACCCTCCCCCACCTACCCACCCACCCACCACCACTCACCCCAACACCCCCCCCCCCCTCCCCCCCCCCCCCCCCCCCCCCCCCCCCCCCCCCCCCCCCCCCACACACACACACACACACACACACGACCTTCCACTACTGGATTGCGCATCATGACCCCCCACCCCCACACCCCCACCCCCACCCCACCCCTAACACACACTCCCCCCCCCGCACAACCTTCCACTACTGGATTGCGCATCATGACCCCCTGACCCCCCACACCACCACACCACCACCCCCTGACGCACACTCAGGGTATTGCTACTGAGTACGAGTACCAGCATGACCCTGACGAGATCCACACACAAAGGCGGAGGGATGCGCAGGAGGCAAATAGGAAGGCGAATGTCTCTGACTTGCCGTTCAAGCCATCAAATCCACCCAAGAAGGGCGGCGCAGGCGTCCATAACACGACCATTAGCAAAGGCAAGGGTGTGGCCGGCGAGTGGGAGTACATAACACCATTTGACCCCACCCCCAAGGCCCCCCCCACGCATTTGGACGCCCCCTTCAAGCCATCCAATGCGCACGTAGGCGGCCGTACTAACCACATCCAGTACATCCACGACCCAGAGGAGCCCAAGCAAGACAAGGCATCAGCAATGAAGAAGGCTGAGTCGGCCAAGTTGGCGTCAACTGGCGCTTGGAGACCTAACATGAACAAGAAGTCAGATTTCTGCCGGTCGATAGTCCGCATGAACATTTAAGGGGCATGTGAGAGACATGGATGCATTTAATTTCATTTAATTAGGCCAGCTCCTATCCCTGTTCAACGAATGGCTCAATGGCATAGCTCCTTGAACGACGTAGGTGCCGGGTTCGAATCCCCACAGGTGCGCTTAGGTGTTTGCGGACGCTGTCAACCGCCATGGTAGCTTTGTCCAGGTAAAGTAGCAGCCCGTTCCCTACCGCCATAAGGCGGAACTCCCTTGTTGCGGTTTTTTGTCCCCAGCGCTGCGCACAGCCACTCGTTTGGCCACGCTAATACCACGCCCCACCAGGCGTTATCATTAATTAGGCCAGCTTCTGAAGAAGGCATGTACTGGTGTTGTCAAGTTGGGCTAATAGGCTAGACAAGCGATTGTGTCGGGTATTCAGGTACCTTGTGGCATCTGATAGAGATATAGATGGGGGAAAGTATTTGTGGGGGATAGAAGATGGTAACAGCTAGTAAATAAGAACTGCAAAATGTGCATATAACTTGGATTCGTGTTCTTGTCTCCACTGAGACAACTTCCTGTTACCCCCTACCCACAACCCGATCAGTGACTAACTGCCCCCCCCCCCCTGATTGTCACCATCTTCGTGTGTGATTATCTACTTGGACTTTAACTGGGTTACATGGCCCCAGCCAGCAATTCGGCTGCTCGCCGTCTTCAGCAGTGAACATGTTAAAAAGAAAGAGATGATCAATTTTTTTAAATGCGATCATCTGCCCTGCTTGATGCTAGTTTCTGTTGTAATAACATGATTACACAGATCCCACGAGTTCGAAGATGTAAGTCTAGAAAAAGACTTATTGGTGGTGGTGGTGGTGGTGGGGGGGGGGGGGGTGGCAGGGTTACCCATTTTTCTGTCCGACCGAGCGGCCGACTGACCGAAAAATAGTAGGGGGCCCTGGGGGGTCCCCTGGAGGTCGGCCCCGGGGGTGGTGTAATGTTCGTCAAGCAGCAGTGGCAGTCTCCTTGGTGATGGATGCACAAGCAGTTGCTTACTTATCCGTACAATTTAATATTGGGGGGGGGGTCAAGAATCAATGTAGCATGGCATGGCATAATTATTCAAGTTGGTGGCCTGTAAGGCTAATGAACTTATTAGCTCACTGGCTTCCCGAAGATCCCTGGAGATAGGTGCAGCAACTCCCGAGGCTACAGTTGCTACTGCGCAACCTGCAGGAACTAGTGCGAAAGAGTAGATTTCCTTGTCAAGCACAGTGCGCTGATGCAATGAGCTACGAGAGGCACGAAGAAGCGAATTTGAAGGGGAAATCGTAGACATGCTGCAGGTCCGTAGATTGAGTCCACAAGACAGTAGGGAAACGACAAATGAAAACGCCGCGTCCACAGTCCGCAACCCTGAGATACGTACGCGAAAAAATGCCCTCCGAGGTAATCCGTCCCCGACAGGAATCGAACACGGGACGCTTAGATTTCAGGCCAGTCAGATTAACCGGCTGATTTGACCGGCGATCTTGAGAAATTTGAAGATTTCAGGATTTCAGGATTTGACGATTTCGCGCAAGTATCGCATAGATCTGTCCCCCTTAGGGAGCCGACCAATTGAAGCCTGACACGTCAGCCAACTGTCTCATAACTAACTGGCTTCGGTCAGCTTCAGTCCTTTGCCACCCGTCGTTCCGTTGACAACACACTCTGCCAATTTTCCGCGTAGCTTGCGACGCTGCATAGGACGTGTTCCTTCGATATGAAACTGCACTTGGTTGAATGTCTTAAGCCTTAAGCCTTAGCCTTAGGTCAACCTTAAGCCTTAAGCCTTAGCTCAACGTCTTCGGCAGTAATACCAATATTCAAAATATGACTTGAACTTGGTTTCATGGCTCCAGCCAACAATGGCTTCTCGCCGTCTTTTCCCGCAGTAACATGAACAAATCAAATCAACGTTTTTTATGAAGATACGCTCGCTCCAATCTCTGAATACATTCGTGGATGAGCATATGTAGCTTTGCACGATCGGGCCCTTTGCACATCAAATATTGTAGAGGAATCACTGTGTAAAGTATTACCGGCATCATTTAGCATATAGGTACGTATCTACTTACGTAATGATCTACTACATTGCTTTTTTCCTGTCCGTCACATTTTACTTTCCATGTCATGCTCGAGGTCGTGCTAACCTTTTATTGTATCGAGTTTGGACAGGTCCTTTTAGCCAATTTGGCTCCCCCTGGACTGTAACTGACACGCATAAGTGATTTTTGATGACCCCCCACTCCCCCAGTATGTAAGGCTGTCACCATGACAAGTAGGTCAGAAATGACAGGTAGGTCAGAAATGAAGTAATGATAACGCCTGGTGGGGCGTGGTATTAAGGGAGTCCCCCAGGGGAGCCCCCCGTCTTACGACAATAGAGAACGATCTGCTACTTCGCCTGGACAAAGCTACCATGGCGGTTGGCAGTGATCGCGAACACTAAAGCGCACCCACAGGGGGGTCGAACACCGCACCTTCTGATTTCAACGAGTTCTACGATCGAGCCAATCGACGAAATGGCATAGGTCAGTAATCTAGTCGACAGACAAACACCAAACGCTTTTTTGCGTGCTCGATCCTCGCAGGGGGTCGAAACGGATGAGTCGCATTCCACTTACGGGAGTTGGATCGCCTTACCTCGGAGGGCACTTAATCGCGTATGGATCTCAGAGTTGTGGACTGTGGACGCAGTGCAACAGATAATGTTAATACCCACCGTGGATGAACACACTGCCTCTCGATTCTGGTCTCTACCCGGCGATGTGAAGACCCTTCACCTCTATCCGGAGTACCCTGCTTCAGCCAGTCGTGAGATAGAGAGAGGGTTCGTTACATAAACTCAGGAAATCACTGCCGAGACTGGACAGCAGCACAGCCTGCCGACCATCCAATTTCAGGCAGTCGTAGAAAAGAAAGATTACAGGGGGCTCATGTCCTAGCGGTGGAACAACACCGCCAGAAAGTCGGACTCGAGGAACCACCCGCCGTCTTCCGGCTGCGGAGCTCGAACTCCGGTGGCCGAAGCCGTAACCACCGGGTCTGGACCATACCGCCCTCCATTCGTTCGACCCATGGAAATATCGTTGGACTCAGGTATAAATACGCCAACATGGGTGAACGTCATTACTTTTGCCCGCCCGGACACGGGCGTTTGCTAGACTGCTTCTTTCACTTTGTTCCCTTCCTTGGGAAAACAGCCAAAAGGACATTTTGTGGCGCCTTACGGCCGATGGCGTTCCAGGGGCCTCCTCTGCCCGTGTTCCGCTGCCCGTGTTGCCCTGATGTGCCTTTTGACTGCGACCCCCGCCTCCACTGCTTTTGGACGTGCCCCGTTGCTTTAGCGGTCCGTGAGGCTCTCCAGGTTCCCTTGGCCACCCTTTCTGCCTGCCCCATCCAGAGAGCTAGCCTCTGGGTGTGCAACCCCCGCCCCTCCTCAGCCATGGATACCGATGTGTGGGGAATTGTTTGCCTTGCGGCCCTGTCAGCTATGGATCATGGCCGCCGGCAATTGTGGAGGTTGGCCTCCTCTGTCCGTGGTGAGGCCACTTCCGGCCCACGCCAGGCCACTCTGTATGAGTTGTGGGGCCTTCCACCTCCTCAGGTGCCAGCTGTTCGCCCCCTCTCAGAGCGGGCTGGAGCACTTGCTGTGGCTGATTTCTGGGCTCGCATTGCTGATTTTGTCGCTACAGAAGAGCCCCCTCCTGAGTGGGAGGACACGGTGGGAGATGATCACCCCTTCATCAGCCATGGTGGGTCCCGTGTTAACATGGGAGTTCCCAACCCTCCACATATGTCCTCCGATGGCCCAGGACCGTTCCCCTGACTATTTGCTTCTCTCCCAGAATGAGCTTCTTCCCCAGATCCTCCCTGACAGCCTGGATGACTAGCTTGGATTTGTTCTTGTCCATTTGTAGCTACCGTCTTGTTTGTGGCGGTGTAGGTGATGGGGGGTAGCTTCTGTTCTCACTTCTCGAGTCTCCGTTTGACTCTTGACCTGTTTGACTGCTCTCCTGTGCCCTCTCTCCGTCCTTTAGCTTGATGGATTCTTGACAGATAGGCTATGGACTCTAATTGCTTTTCCCCGCTGGTCTTGGTCTTTCGCTTTTCCTCACGCTTTTTATCGTGTTAGTAGTTCTGCTTAGGTTGTTAAGTGTCCTTTCTTAGCTGTGCTTTTCCTTGTGGCGTTTTTTGGCTGACGGCTTGGCCTTGTGTTTGCCTTTAGATAGGGAGTGTTAAGGCCGCCTTTTTAGAGCTCTATGCCTCTCTCCTTGTTTGTTTGGTGATTTTCCTGTGCCTTTTGTCCTTCACGTCTTCTTGTAGAATCTCGCTTTTTAGGCCTCGGCAACTCTCAGCCCTTCTACGATATACACTTAATTCGCTAGTTTCTCTATGCCTTGGTAGTTCGCATTGCTTGTTGTCAAGCCTTTTATTTGCTCTTTCGTACGCTTTTTTGGAGGTCACCTCCTGGACCAGGGTGCCTTGGCGGGTCCCCTGGAGGTCGGCCCCGGGGATGGTGTAATGTTCGTCAAGCAGCAGTGGCAGCCTCCTTGGTGATAGATGCACAAGCAGTTGCTTACTTATCCGTACAATTTAATATTGGGGGGGGTCAAGAATCAATATAGCATGGCATGGCATGCATGGCATTATTATTTAACTTGGTGGCCTGTAAGGCTAATGAACTTATTAGCTCACTCACAGACTTCCCAAAGTTCCATGGAGGCAGGTGCAGCAACTCCCGAGGCTACAGTTGCTACTGCGCAACCTGCAGGAACTAGTGAGAAAGAGCAAATTTCCTTGTCAAGCACAATGCGCAAATGCAATGAGCTACGAGAGGCACGCAGAAGCGAATTTTTCAAGGGGAAATCGTAGACATGCTCCAGGTCCCTAGATTGAGTCCACAGGACAGTAGGGAATCCTCAAATGAAAACGCCGCGTCCACAGTCCGCCAACCTGAGATACGTACGCGAAAAAGTGCCCTCCGAGGTAATCCGCTCCCGACGGGAATCGAACACGAGTCGCTTAGATTCCAGGCCAGTCAGATTAACCGGCAAATTTGACCGGCGTTCTTGGGAAATGTGAAGATTTGAAGATTTGAAGATTTCGCGTAAGTATCGCATAGGGGACCGACCAACGGCGAGCAATCAACATCCAAGTCTCGACCTGTGACCTGGACAAGTCTTTCAACCTGTATACTCCGCTCTGTGTGCTCCTTGCTTTCCGTGGGTATCGCACAGGGGGACTTGGAATTGGAAGACGGTGAGCACTGAGCAGCCCATAATTGGCTGAGAAACCATGTGACACTTCAAATTCAAATTCTGTGATACAGCCGTATACAAAGAACATTTAGTTGTGAAATGCACACCCCGACAGCTCTCTTACCTCCAACCGACAACCGACTTACCTATCCCCAACCGACTTACTTACCTCCAACCGACAAAGAAGAAGGCATACAGTGCAGGATCGTTCAGGGCTCTGCGTCCTCCATCGCAGACGCAACATGGGGAGGGTCCGTTGACCAGAAGGAAGGGTCCGTTGCGTTGCAGGATGCAGGCTATACAATTTGTTGCGTCTCAGGCAGCAGATCTGGGATCCAGGGGTAGCAAATTATGCTGAAGGAACTTGCCAAACCTCAAATGATGGATGTGATGTATAAGTGTGTGACGTTTGTGATGTATCACATCTAGTGGTTGTAAATGGTATTGCATTAGTAGTGGGGAACAGGGTTGTTCAGGAGGACCCCCAGCTCTGCGTCCTAAGAAACATTCAATTTTACTGCCTGCGTTCTGAGAACAACCAATTTCAAAAGCCTACGTCCTGAGAACAACCAATTTCATAACCTGCATCCCGAGAACAACCAATTTCATAGCTGCGTCCTGAGGACAACCAATTTCATAGCCTGCATCCCGAGAACAACCAATTTCATAGCCTGCGTCCTGAGAACAACCTATTTAATAGCCCGCGTCCTGAACTCCTGACAACAACCAATTTCAATAGCCTGCGTCCTGAAAACTTCCAATTCTATAGCCTGCGTTGCAACCGACCCATTGATGCTGCGTCTGCGACGCAGTATCATGAACATCCCTGGTTGGGAAGTAGCTCGCCACTTAAAAAAAAGCTAGCCCCCCCCCCCCCCCCCCCCCCTGGATCCATAAACATTTCAATCAAAACCTAAATCACTAAACTTCAGTGGCGGGTAACTTCCCCAAGGCATTGCGTTCATGTTACAAAGGTTGGACACAATTCAAGGGCCAGCAGCCTATGGCCAAGATAGGCAAAAACATCAAGTTAGCTTGGTGCGTGGGGTATGATGTGAGAAATACGTACGATGTAGGGAATAAATTGCAACAAAATAAGGTATGGGGCGACCAGCACTGTTTTTTCCCTGTGTGTCGCGTCGCAAATTGAGCAACTTGGTGCTACCCCAATGCGACGCGCTGTCCCCGAACCCCGTGGAGGGCGGAGCCCGGGGGTACATTTCTGGTTAGTTTAGCCAGACCCATGCGTGGTCATGCAACGGCAGAACAGCGATCAGGTATGGGCAGACGGGCCGAATGTCAACCTGAGGCATAATCAGCCCTACTTGGAGCGAGGGGGGTGCCCCGACCAGGCCTGACAAATAATTAATGTATGCGCTGGTCCGGCTCCGGTCCACAAAATGTCAAAGATAGCCTAGTGCTCACAGCTGCTTCTATTTTCAGCTTCGCATAATAGCTTCTAGACAGCTCCCCTTCTCCACCCTGGGCCAATCTTGGAACGAGCTTGTGCGTCTCAAAGCTGGCATGACAGGTATTCTAGCACAGCTAGCATGACAGGCATTCTAGTACAGCTGGCATGACAGGTATTCTAGCACAGCTAGCATGACAGGCATTCGAGTACAGCTGGCATGACAGGTATTCTAGTACAGCTCAAAGCTTTGGGCTTGGCTGGCCACCACCGGAGGTGGCTGGAAGTTGCTATGCGTAGCCCAAATAAGAAACAGTGCGGCTCACTTCATTGTCGGAACAAGACAAGAGGCTAGAACTGTTTCTTTTGGGGACTGCACACAGCTTCTTGGGGACTGCACGCAGCTGCATGCAGCTTCTTGGCAGCTTCCTTTCCCTGTCCTTGAGCTAAACCTGAAGCTAGCTGGTGTGCCTGAAAGCTGATACGACAAGTATTCAAACGCAGCTTCAAGCATTGGGTTTGACGCAGTGACTGGCTATTGGAGCTGGCGGGAAGCTGCAACGAGTAGCAAAAAATGAAACAATGGAGGTTGTCCCTATGTGCATCAATGTCAGCCACAAAAAGAGATTTAACTGATGTAACAAAAAGAGAGTGAACAAATGTATGGGTGAGGGGAGAGTGGGCGGGGAGGATCCAGGATGGCCCTTTGGAAGGTGGGGGAAAGAGAATGTGTGTGGATGGGGTGGGATGAGGGAAAGGGATAGGTCAGGAAAAGTAGGGGATACTGTGGCTTGAGGTGTGTTTGGTCTGGCTTGAGGTGTGTTTGAATGGTCAATGTGTGCAATCTTTAGTGGTCTAGGACAGGTTTATTCAAAACGCCGCATCTTGTGTATCAGACGCAGCTTTTGGAGTGTCTGTTGTGGCTAACCCTGGACTATGCTAGCCAACTCTGGCCTAGGCTAGCCGAGGTTGTTCTATGCTAGGCAAACCTGGACTATGCTAGCCAACTCTGGTCTATACTAGGCAAACCTGGTCTATGCTAGAAAACCCCTGGCCTATACCAGGTAAACCTGGTCTATGCTAGCCAACTTTGGTCTATGCTAGCTAACTCTGGCCTGACTAGCCAACTTTGGTTCATGCTAGGCAACCCTGGACTATGCTAGCCAACTCTGGCCTATACTAGGTAAACCTGGACTATGCTAGCCAACTCTGGCCTATACTAGGTAAACCTGGACTATGCTAGCCAACTCTGGCCTATACTAGGTAAACCTGGACTATGCTAGCCAACTCTGGCCTATACTAGGTAAACCTGGTCTATGCTAGAAAACCCTAGCCTATACCAGGTGACCCTGGTCTATGTTAGACAACAGGGGAAGCAAATAAATGGTAGGTCATATGTCTTGGGCCAAAAATGGCCTACCTATGGCAATGTAATGTGTATGTGTCAGAGAAATAATGATGCCGGCTGTCCGGTGGTGGCGGATGTGGTGGTGGCGGCCGTCCGGTGGCGGCGGATGTCATGGTGGTGGTGGAAGTAATGATGCCGGCCGTCCGGTGGTGGCGGATGTCAGAGAAATAATGAAGCCGGCCGTCGGGTGGTGGCGGGGCAAGCCTTTAAACTATCTAACCCAGTTGGTATGATCCCTGGTTTCCGTGGGTATCGCACGGGGGGACTAGGAATCGGCAGACAGTGAGCAGCTCAGAGTTGGCTGAAGAACCATGTAACAATGCAAATTCAAATGTGAACGCCTAGGTCAACAAGCACTGTCACTGTCTCTTGTGCGACGCGTCGCAAATTGAGTGACTCGGTGAAACCCAAGTGTTATGCGCTGCCCCCCAAACCCTGCGGGGCCCGGGGGGTGGGGGTTCAGGGGGGTGGGGGGCAGTTCTGACTAATTTAGCCGAACCCATGCGTCGCCATGAAGCGAAAGAATGGTGAGGCGTCGCAAAAAAATGTACCAGCAATGGTTAGACATTCACACAAGCGACGCTGAGGATGAGCTGGTGCCACCGGTCGTGGAGCTGTACCTCTAGATCAAACAGTGCCTCTAGATTTAGAGCCTCCAGATCAAACAGTGCCTCTAGATCTAGATCAAACAGTGCCTCTATACCTAGATCTAATGCCTCTAGATCAAACAGTGCCCCAAGATCTAGGTTTAATGCCTCTAGATCAAGCAGTGCCTCTAGATATAGATCTAGTGCCTCTAGATCAAACAGTGCCTCTACATCTAGAGCCTATGGATCAAACAGTGCCTCTACATCTAGATCTAAGGCCTGTAGATCAAACAGTGCCTGTAGATCAAACAGTGCCTCTAGAGCTAGAGCCTCTAGATTCAACAGTGTCTCTAATAGTGTCTGTAGATCAATCAGTGTATTTGTCTCTAGATAATATGCAAATGTGCCCGGCTCCACCTTTCCGTGGCCATCACTTCAGTGACTCGCCAGGCGCTGACGCTTCGTCACAGAGCAACGTTGACTGAGGCTGGAGAATTGATGAGGTTCACCCATGCAAGTCAAACATTGCTTGTGTGGCCTCCATTTCACTCTGGTAGTCCAACACATTTGCATGTGCATGGGCAACGCGGTGTGGGCATGGGCAGCGCCGTTCAGAGGGGGACTTTAGAGGGAGGCACACCCATGCAGCTCAAACATCTATCTTGCTCTGGGAGTCCAACACATTTGCATGGGCAAGGGCAACGCTGTTTAGAGGGTGACTTTAGAGGGAGGCTCACCCCGTCAGCGCGAAAAGTGCTTGAATGGCATCCATCTCGCTCTGGGAGTCCAACACATTTGCATGGGCAACGCTGTTTAGAGGGTGACTTTAGAGGGAGGCTCACCCCGTCAGCTCGAAAAGTGCTTGAATGGCATCCATCTCGCTCTGGGAGTCCAACACATTTGCATGGGCAACGCTGTTTAGAGGGTGACTTTAGAGGGAGGCTCACCCCGTCAGCTCGAAAAGTGCTTGAATGGCATCCATCTCGCTCTGGGAGTCTAACAAATCCACTTTAGAGGGAGGCTCCACCCTCCCGTAACCATCGCTTGAGTGACTAGCCACCCGCTGACGCTTTGTCACAGAGCCCGGTTCTTTTTGTGAGCTACGCTGTCCAGGGTGGCTGAGGCTGGTGCTTAGATGAGGCTCGCCAAGGTGGTTGACGTTTGCGGAGTCGATGCTTGGGATGGCTGGAGGAGGGAGGGAGGCAGAGCGGCCAGCTTTTGGAGTGCTTGAGGTTGGACGTTGAGGTGTGTACTTCAGACAAGCCTCTGCGTACTGCCCAGCTTCGAAAGCTGAGTGCACAGGTAGCAGACCTGGCCATATGCAAAGGGCAGAAATCATTTAGACTTGGTTATTTTGTATATATATTATAATAAATAAGCCTCAAACCTTAAATTATATGAATGCCAACCCCCAAATTCATGTAATAGTAAGTGGCACGTGACCCACGTGTTGATTACATGGGAATACATGGGATTCATGTAAGTGTAGAGGTTTTAATTACACGAGTTAATACACAATGCACACGTAAAGTAAGATCTGCTAAAGAAGCTATTAAGAAGTGCCAAGACATTTGTCTAGTTTGTTGTTTTTTAATGCCGAAGACAGCGAGCAGCCAAATTGCTGGCTGGAGCCACATAACCAAGTTCGAACTGTTAAGACAAGTGACCATGATCTGGGCGTTTCAGTGATATAGATTGGTCTAGTGGTACACCAAATTGCTGAAACGAAGCAGGGTCGGGGGATCGATTCCCCCTACGGTCGCCCTGAGTGTTGCAGGTTGTTGTCATGGTAGCTTGTCCAGTTGAGGTGGTAGACCGTTCTCTGCCCGCGTACGATGGGTTCCCTTAATACCACGCCCCACCAGGCGTTATCATTACTTTTTGACCATGATCTGGTGGAGACTCGCCTGATATTTTAGTGGGAACAGTTCCCTTGCTGGCCCCCCTTCCCCCACTCCCCACCCTTACCTACCCCAACTTACCACTTCCCTTGCTAGCTCCCCTTCCCCCCACTCCCTACCCCACCCCACGCTACCTCGACCTACCACTTCCCTTGCTAGCTCCCCTTCCCCCCACTCCCTACCCTTACCTACCCCACCACACGCCACCCCGACCAACCACTTCCCTTGCTAGCTCCCCTTCCCCCCACTCCCTACCCGTACCTACCCCACCCCGACCTACCACTTCCCTTGCTAGCTCCCCTTTCCCCACTCCCTACCCTTACCTACCCCACCCCACCCTGACCTACCAGTGCCCTTGCTGGCTCCTGAGGCAGCGGGACGTGCCGGAATGTCTGACTGGCGGTGGCCCAAGTAGTCTGACTGGCGGAGGCCCCCATATTCTAACTGGCGGTGGTCCCCAGAGAGCCGGCCGTCTAGAGCATAGTCATCTGACACAGGAGCAGCACTTTTGGATGCACGCTTAGCAGGGCCCGCACTTCCTGCGCATGCAAGCGACATGGGGTAGGGCAGCTTAGCAGTAGGATGCGAAGGGTGAGTAATCTAGTAGTAGGATGAGTAACATATTAGTAGGATGAGTAATATATAAGTAGGATGAGTAATGTAGTAGTAGGATGAGCGATGTATATTAGTAGGATGAGTAATGTAGTAGTAGGATGAGTAATGCATATTAGTGGGGTGAGTAATATATATTAGTAGGGTGAGTAATATAGTAGTAGGATGAGTAATATAGTAGTAGGATGAGTAATATAGCAGTAGGATGAGTAAAATAGTAGTAGGATGAGTAATACGGTAGTAGGATGAGTAATGTAGTGGAGCAGCTTAGCAGAAAGATGAGTATGAGTATGAATATAGTTGGAGTATGAGTATGAGGATGAATAGTTGGACTATGAGTATGAGTATGAGGATGAATAGTTGGAGTATGAGTATGAGTATGAATAGTTGGAGTATGAGTATGAGGATGAATAGTTGGAGTATGAGTATGAGTATGAGGATGAATAGTTGGAGTATGAGTATGAGTATGAGGATGAATAGTTGGAGTATGAGTATGAGGATGAATAGTTGGAGTATGAGTATGAGTATGAGGATGAATAGTTGGAGTATGAGTATGAGGATGAATAGTTGGAGTATGAGTATGAGGATGAATAGTTGGAGTATGATTATGAGAATGAGGATGAATAGTTGGAGTATGAGTATGAGGATGAATAGTTGGAGTATGAGTATGAGGATGAATAGTTGGAGTATCAGTGTGAGGATGAATAGTTGGAGTATGAGTAGTTGGAGTAGGAGTATGCACGTCCCACACTGCTTACATCTGCCCAGGCAAGCGATTTGGGGTTAAGCGGGAAAGTTCAGGGAAAGGGAAAGGTCAGGGAAAAGTAAAGGTTGGGGAAGGTCAGGGAAGGGTCAGGGAAGATCAGGGAAAAAATAAAGGTCGGGGAACGGTCGGGTCGGGGAAGGTCAGGGAAAGGTAAAGGTCAGGGAGAAGTGAAGATATGGGAAGAGTTGGGGAAGGACAGAGAAGGGTCGGGGAAGGACAGGGAAGGGTCCGGGAAGGTCAGGGAAAGGTCAGGGAAGGTCAGGGAAAGGTCAGGGAAGGGTAGGGGAAGGTCAGGGAAAAGTAAAGGACTGGGACAAGTGAAGGTATGGGGAGGGACAGGAAGGTCAGGGAAGGGTTGGGGAAGGTAAGGAAGAAGTGAAATTGAGAAGTTGATTTACCTTCAAATCTGTGGCTGCCACTTCCTAGAAGGATGGTACCACCGCCGCCGTTGTTCGACTTGCGTCGATTTTCTATTTGCTGGCGTGCTGTGTGCTGGTGTCCTGGAGTTGTGTGCTGGTGCTGTGTGTTTGTGTGATGTGCTGCGTGCTGCTGCTGATCCAACTGGTCCCAAGAAGCATTCCTGCCTCCAATGGTGATGCGCACATTTCCTTGGCCGGCCCCTGGGGTAGCGACCAAGCCAGAGCGGCTGCCAGTCAGTTGGGGTGGTTGCTGTTGGGCACTCGGGGGGCCCAGGCCAGAGCGGCTGCTAGTCAGTTGGGGTGGTTGCTGTTGGCCACTAGGGGGGCCCAGACCAGAGCGACTGCTAGTCAGTTGGGGTGGTTGCTGTTGGCCACTGGAGGGGTGTCCTTCCTGCGGTCGGGAGGCTGGCTTGCTACCAGTGTCCAGCACTGCACTAAGTGGGATGCTCATCAGTTGCTCTGAGATAGCGTCTGACTGCAATATGTGACTGGACGATGGGCGGTGCACTGGTGGGGATACAGGGGTGAGGGGTCAGGTGAGGGGGGGTGAAGTGAGGGGGATACAGGGGTGGGGTGAGGTGAGGGTAGGGTGAGGGGAGATATGATGGGCGGTGCACTCATGGGGATACAAGGGGGGGGGGGAGGTGAGGTAAATGTAGGGTGACGGGATACAGGGGTGGGGTGAGGGTAGGGTGGGGTGGAGTGAGGTGGGGGGAGGTGAGGGGATACAGGGGTGGGGTGGGGTGGGGTGGGGTGGAGTAAGGTGGGGTGAGGGTGGGGTTGATAGGCGCTATCAACTAACCAGACTGCAACAGAGGAAAGTGGTACCAGCACTGCACTGAGTGGGATGCTCATCAGTTGCTCAGAGATAGCGTCTGACTGCAGGATATGACTGGACGATGGGCGGTGCACTGGTGGGGATACAGGGGGGGTAGGGGGTGAGGGGGGGGGGAGGGGGGGTGATAGGATGTCCATGAAGAGCTTGCAACTAGTGTCTAGCACTGCACTAAGTGGGATGCTCATCAGTTGCTCTGAGATAGCGTCTGACTGTAATATGTGACTGGACGATGGGCGGTGCACAGGTGGGAATACAGGGGTGAGGAGTGAGGTGAGGGGGGGTGAAGTGAGGGGATACAGGGGTGGGCTGAGGTGAGGGTAGGGTGAGTAGGGGTGGGGTGAAGTGAGGGGATACAGGGGTGAGGTGAGGGGATACAGTGGTGGGGTGAGGTGAGGGGGGGTGGGGTGAAATGAGGGGATACAGGGGTGGGGTGAGGTGAGGGTAGGGTGAGGTGAGAGGATACAGGGGTGGGTGAGGTGAAGTGAGGGTTGGGTGAGGGGTGGGGTGAGTGTAGGGTGAGGTTGGCATGCGCACTTTCCAAATCAGGCCGCACCAGAGGGACAGGTGAGAAAAATGTGAACTATGTTACAAATGGTCTGACTGGAAGATATGGCTGGACCATGGGCGGTGCACTGGCGAGGATACAGGGGGTGGGGGTGGGGGTGGGGGTGGGATGAGGAGTGGGGTGAGGGGATACACGGGGGGGGGGGGGGGGGGAGAGGTGAGGGTAGGGTGAGGGATGAGGTGAGGGGTGGAGTGAGGGACGAGGTGAGGGGTGGAGTGAGGGATGAGGTGAGGGGTGGGGTGAGGGTGGGGTTGATAGGCGCTATTTCCGAATCACTCTGCAACCTGGAGACATGGGAGAGAAATGTGAAAGTTGTTACAAGTGGACAGCAAAATATGAAAGTTGTTACAAGTGGACAGCAAAATATGGCTGGACGATGGGCACTGGTGGGGATGCAGGGTGAACAGGAGGTATGAGGGTGCATAATCAGAATAGGAGGTGGACGGGAAAAAACCAAGCAGCTAAGTAAGCAGACAAACGAGCCATTCAACGCTAAAAGAAAATGAACCGAACTTGCCATTGCTTTTGACAAGCAGGCCCAACTCCCCCCCACCCCCCCACACACAGGCTGAAAATAAACTGAACCGAACTCGCCATTGCTTTTGACGAGCAGGCCTCAATTCCCCCCCCCCCCCCCCCCCCCACACACACACACAGCACCCCACACCACCCAGACTGAAAATAAAGTGAAAAGAACTTGCCATTGCTTTTGACAAGCAGGTCCCTAACTTCCCCTTCCCCTTCCCCCCCCCCCACACACATCACCCCACACACATCACCCCACACTCCCAACCCACCCACCCAGGCTGAAATAAACTGAACTGAACTCGCCATTGCTTCTGGCCTTTTTTTACCCCTATATATAGGGATCGCTAGTTTTGGCCCCGTTTTGGCGAAAAGATCGCTACAAAAAAGTAAAGGAAAAAAAGAATTTATTTTTTGCACTAAATGGCCCTATAAGCTATTAAAGGCCACAAATACTTTAAAAAGCTATGAAAAACGCTGCCCCTGGAGGAGGCCTAAAACCATGAAGGTAGAAAAAACCCACTTTCAGATTTGAAAATAAAAGCCCTGCATTGCTTTTGACAAGCAAGCATGAAGCAAGATAAATCAAGCTCACACACCCTTACCATGATGGTGCACAGACCTCCGGAAATTAGGGGCTTCGCGGCCGAGCTGAATCAAGGTTCTGCAATGTTTGCATCGAAAAGGAGTGGGGTGGGGTGTGAGTGGGGTGTGAATGAGGTGAGACGGGTGAGATAGCAGCGGAAAGCAGGAAGGTCGATTTGAGTAGGCTTCATTCCAGAAATTGCATACGTGGCATAGAATATAAGCTTTTATCAGATGTGCACTGTCTAAAACACAGGGACTCGTCCAAGGCTGGGTGGGAGACAAGCCTAGGCTAGGAGTCCTAGGGTAGGTTGGAAGTCGAATCAAGGTCATGCCATGTTTGCATCGGAAAGGAGTGGGGTGTGGGTGAGGTGAGACGTAGTGATACGGATGAAATAGCAACATCAACGATGGGTGGTGCACTAGCACAGGCAGCTGAATTCCGATGGCAGTTTGCGTGTGCGTGTGTATGTGTGTGTGGGGGGGGGGTGGGGGGGGGGGGCATTCCCATGGCAGTGTGTGTGTGGAGGGGTGGGTGGGGGGTGGGGGGTGGGGAGGGCATTCCCATGGCAGTGTGTGTGTGTGTGGGGGGGGGGGTTGGGGGGGCACAGGCAGCTGAAAATTAGGGGCTCCTAGCCGAGCTGAATCATACCGCCTTTCTTGATTGAATTATATTCAATGCATCGTTTCTAGGGAACGGCAATATGTTATCATATGATATCATGTCATCATACGATATTATATGATGCAGTCTGGCTATGCTCAAGATACCAGTTATGTACAATATCAGATGATGCAATCTGTATGATATCATATGAAATCATACTCGCATTAGGTCAACATCATGTGATATGCCGGTCCCTAATCATTTCTCACTGGACTTGGGGTTGGATTCCGCAACCTGGATTATGGCTAAGGTAGGGATCAAATCATAGCTTCTCTTTTCAGCTACGAGCAGCAGCTTCTAGGCAGCTCCCCTGGCTTGCTACCCTGCCAAACACAAAGCAAGGTAGTGCATTTGGAAGCTGACAGAATCATCCTCCTTGCAGTGTCGAAATCTTGGGACTTAGCCCAGTGGCTGGCTCAAAGAGCTGCCAAGGAGCTGCTAATAGTAGCTGGGAAGAAAAGCTATGGATTAGATGATACTTCTTGTCTGAGGAAATGGACCCTTATATATGTAGGAAACGGCATATCATATGATGCTGACCACAGGCAAGTATAATTTCATCTTATGCTATTGTATGTAAATGGTAACTTTAGCCTAGTTAGATAGCGGGCATTTTATGATTAGGGATCGGCAGTATCATATCATATGATGCTGTAGTGTGGTCTGACTAGGTAACTTTGGCCTAGGCTATCATATCATATGACATTAAATCATATGATTTTTGTATGATATCATACTCGTGTTCGGTCAACATCATACGATTTGCCGTTCCCTACATATGATATCAAATTGCCGTACCCTACTCTTATGTGCTTGCCTTATGTGCCTCATTACATTACATTGTCATTGACAGGCCATTGCTGGTCGTAGACAAGCCCTCTTCACAACAATCGGGAGAGGACTTCCACATGTGCCTTATATGCTTGCCACATGTGCCATACATGAATTATTTTTTATTTGCCTTTTTTGTTTACTTTGCTTTATATTTGTGCTTTAGTGCTTAGTGCTTTATATTTGCTTCCTATATGCTTGCTAAGCTTGCTACTTGTTTTTTATGTGCTTGCTATTTGCTATGCTTGCTATTTGCTTTCTATATGCTTGCTATGTACCTTATATAGGGTTGGGCCAGCGTATGAACGTATAATCATACGTTCATATAATCATACGTATATTCATACGTATGATTTTTTCTCGAAACGTATAATCATACGAATGTACAAACGTTTGAGTAGTGTACGTCGAATGGTACAGCTCGCTTCCCGGCATTTAACTTTCTCGGTTTTCATTCAATATTTGATTTAAATAGCTCATTGGAAAGCTAATAACCTTTTCTATCACAGTATGCAACAACCTTGCAATTGTACACTTTTGTTTAAATTTGGACCAAAGTTTCATTTAGATAGCCAGATATCAGGCACATATATCAGAGTGTCACCTAGCCTTTCATTCCATTGAGCTCCCATGAAGGCGCGGTGGATTGATGGTGCAGGCCTAGTGCAATGTGAACATGGACACTATTGCAATATAGTTATACAGTTATGTTATTATACATGTATACAGTTACATACACAAAGCTGAGGGCCAACCTCTCCTTTAAAGGGGGTAAAGATGATCTACATAGCTGCCAATGCTGACCTTGCCGACAAAGTCGAAGTTGATGAGGAGGTAGCCTTGGATGCCATGGGCCTTGAGGACTGAACCAGTAGCTGACTTAGGGAGTTGTCTAGAAGCTGCGACATACTCACATACCTCTGACACCTGTACCTGACTCAGGGAGCTGCCTACAAAGATGACTTGAGCCTAGTGCACCGTGAACATGGTTACATATACAGTATGTCGATTATTATTGGCAGTAAATGGCTCCCTTAGATTGGCACCGCGCTTCTCGATCGACGCGCTTCTGGTCGTGATTTATGTTTTGAGATTTGGACAATCTAAACTTGTCTGATTATTTTTTGGGGAGTTGATATGTGATGCCAATGAAATTAGCTACACGGCAATATCTTTAAACCCATGTAAAAGTATTTTCTCAAGAAGTGTATAATTTTCCTCATACGTATTCATACGTTTATACGCATATGTTCATACGTTTATACGGCATACAAAAATCAAAATATACGTTTGCTTCCCAACCCTAGCCTTATATTTGCTTTCTATATGTGCCTAAATATAAGCTTTTTATAGCTTGCTATATGCTGGCTATATGTGTCTTTTAAACGCTTGCTATGCGCCTTATATTTGCTCGCTATGTGTGCCTTACTATAAAGTTTTTATAGCTTGCTTTTTGCTGGCTATTTGTGCCTTATATATGCTTGCTATGTGCCTTATATTTGCTCGCTAAATGTGCTTAAATATGAGCTTTTTATAGCTTGCTATATGCTGGCTATATGTGCCTTCACTATACCCTCACTTCTCTGCTGTCCTCTTCCTTCTGCGAATTTACTCACCGAAGAATCTGAGCAGATTTGTGAGCTGCAGTTTGGTGCGCCTCATCCAGACCCAGGCAAGCTGCTAGATTCGCCGCGGATTCCGGGTCTGACAACAGTATTGCTGGCTGCAGCAAGAGATGCGGATCAAGCTGTGGAGGAAACAGGGGGGTGAGGGTGGTGGTGGTGAGGGTGTGTGTGGTGTGTGTGGTGTGTGTGTGTGGGGGGGGGGGGGGGGGGGGGGGGGGGGGGGGTTGAAGCAGAGCTGGACAGGTGGGTGGCTGTGGCAATTTGACAAATGGCAGTGGCAATGGCTGTGGCAATTCCACGAATTGCAATGGCTGTGGCAATTTGACAAATGCCAATGGCAATGGCTGTGGCAATTTGACAAACGGTAATGGCAATTTGACGGATGGCAATGGCAATGGCTGTGGCAATTCCACAAATGGAAATGGCTGTTGCTGTGGCAATTTGACGAATGCCAATGGCAATTTGTCAAATGGTAATGGCAATGGCTGTGGCAATTTGACGTATGGCAATGGCAATGGCTGAGGCAATTTGACGAATGGTAATGTCAATTTGACGGATGGCAATGGCAATGGCTGTGGCAATTTCACGAATGGTAATGGCTGTGGCTGTGACAATTTGACGAATGGTAGTGTTCATGGCTGAGGCAATTTGACGAATGGCAATGGCTGTGGCAATTTGACGAATAGCAGTGGCAATGGCTGTTACAATTTGACGAATAGCAGCGGCAATGGCTGTGGCAATTTGACAAATGGCAATGGCTGTGGCTGTATTGAATATGGTATCAAACCCAAGCAGGTTAGGCTTGGGGAGAGGATCAGAAATGTTGGAGGTAGGCCTAGATAATCTCACCTGAATTTGTATTAGGTCACCAGGTACTGGAGTGACCATTAGTGGCATCTGCTGATCTTGAGAGGCATATGGGTATTCCGTCGCATTGATTGATTGCGGTATCAAACCGAAACAGGGTAAGCTCGGGGAGAGGATCAGAAACAGTATGAGCTAGGCCTTGATGATCTCACCTGGGTTTGTGACAGGCCACCATGTGCTGGGGTGGCGAAGGGTGGCATCTGCTGAGCTCGAGAGGCAAATTGGAAAACCCCCGCATTGATTGATCGCGGCATTGAACCAAAACAGGGTAAGCTTGGGGAGAGGATCGAAAAGTTAGGAGCTAGGCCTTAATGATCTCACCTGGGTTTGTGACAGGCCACCAGCTGGGGTGGCAAAGGGTGGCATCTGCTGAGCTTGAGAGGCATTTGGGTATTCCGTTGCATCGATTGATTGCGGTATCAGACAAACACAGGGTAAGCTTGGGGAGAGGATCGAAAAGGTAGGAGCTAGGCCTTGATGATCTCACCTGGGTTTGTGTCAGGCCACCAGCTGGGGTGGCGAAGGGTGGCATCTTCTGACCCTAAGAGGCAAATGGGTATTCCGCCGCATTGGAGCTAGAATCATGGTATTCCGTTGCTTAGGAGCTAGGATCAGAAAGGTAGGAGTAGGCCTGGACGATCTCACCTGACTTTGTGACGGGCCACCGGCTGGGGTGGCCATGGGTGGCATGTGCTGTGCTTGAAAGGCAAATGGGAATACCCTCGCATTGATTGATTGCGGCATTGAACCAAAACAGGGTAAGCTTAGGGAGAATATCGAAAAGGTAGGAGCTAGGCCACGATGATCTCACCTGAGATTGTGACAGGCCACCATGTGCTGGGGTGGCCATGGGTGGCATCTGCTGAGCTTGAAAGGCAAATGGGAATACCCCCGCATTGATTGATTGCGGCATTAAGCCAAAACAGGGTAAGCTTAGGGAGAATATCGAAAAGGTAGGAGCTAGGCCACGATGATCTCACCTGTGATTGTGACAGGCCACCATGTGCTTGGGTGGCCATGGGTGGCATACGCTGAGCTTGAGGGGCGATTGGGTCTAACCCTCTACGTGCGGCCATCCAATCAGCTGAGCAGGAGAAGTAGAAAGGAGTCAGATGGGTCCCCTGAAACTAAAAATAATGAGTAATGGTATGAATCAATATATAGGTCAACCCGCTCCAGACTGTACTGCTAAAACAGTACTGCCAGATAATATAACGCTTCTTGCAGTTCCCCTCACATGTCTCGCTGGTGTTGAATCATCTACTGATTGAATTTTGTATTGAAAGCATGCATTCTCCGCCATTTGTTTAATTTGTATAAATGAAATATATATAAAATATTTATTATGATAACTTCTATAAAACTTAAATGTACTTTTTATTTATTTACTATTTACAATTACACACGTGTACGCGATGCAGGAGAGCAGCAAGACACCATGGTGGTGATGAGACCCAATACGGGCCTAGGGTAGGGTGGGACAATTACACACGTGTACGCGATGCAGGAGAGCAGCAAGACACCATGGTGGTGATGAGACCCAATACGGGCCTAGGGTAGGGTGGGACAATTACACACGTGTACGCGATGCAGGAGAGCAGCAACACACCATGGTGGTGATGAGACCCAATACGGGCCTAGGGTAGGGTGGGACAATTACACATGTGTACGCGATGCAGGAGAGCAGCAAGACACCATGGTGGTGATGAGACCCAATACGGGCCTAGGGTAGGGTGGGACAATTACACACGTGTACGCGATGCAGGAGAGCAGCAAGACGCCTTGGTGGTGATGAGACCCAATACGTGCCTTGGGTAGGGTAGGACAGGCTTGGGGGCAGCACTGGGTTCGCATCAAGTTGCACAATTTGCGACACGTCACACAAAGACAAAAAAGGGGAAAAGGAGGGTAATACAGTTTGTTTGGTTGAGGGTCGGTATCTCTGTGTGGGACTACGGAGTAGCCCCCCCCCCCCACCACCACCACCACACACACACAAAAATGTGTATCTCATCTCAAGCCCTAAGTGCGCCTAAACCTTTTGTAGGAGTGGCAACGCCATTCTAAATGAATCCTCGGTACCGCTGGTTTGTGTCGGTACCGCTGGTTTGTGTCGGGAGACCCACCTCCTGGAATGAAATACCTTTCGCATCTGAAATAGTACAGTCATCATGATCACATAAGCGGAGAAAATGCCGAAAATAATATGCCGTACAATATAATGACAAGTCATATGCAGCATCGCAAGCTACTTGGAAAATTGGCGGAGTGTGTTGGCAACTGGAGCTGACCGAAGCCAGTTAGTTATGTGACAGTTGGCCGACCTGTCAGGCCTAAATTTTTCGGTCAGTCCGATAGACGGTTGGACAAACGGACAATGGGGTAACCCTGGGGGATCCCGCCCCCAGAAGTGGTGGCTCTGCCAAAAACAGAGTCATGCAAGGATGAACATCCACGGACTGAACAATTGTCAATATGGTAGAGATAAAAAAAGCCCTTGCCTGAAGATGATGGCATCGGAACATCAACAGGAGGTCGAATGGGAGCAGGACCCAATTCTGGCGGCCCCACTATTGGTTGCAGCAGATCCAAAAGCGTGGGCCCAGGTGAAAGACGGCTGATGCCAGCATTAGAGGTCGGCGTTTTGCCAGAGGACGAGCCAAAAAGTGGAAGGAGCTCAGAACCAGTGCGTGCTCCGTGCAAGCCGGAGCTGTCTGCTTGGGGCAGATGCCCATTGAGGGAGTTGGCTTGGCCCAGATGGCCGTTGAGGGAGTTGGCTTGGCCCAGATGGCCGTTGAGGGAGTTGGCTTGGCCCAGATGGCTGTTCAGGGAGTTGGCTTGGCCCAGATGCCCGTTCAGGGAGTTGGCTTGTCCTAGATTCAGGACCTGCACTGGGTGCTTCTGATCAAACTGCGGACCTGGGTCCATACTGTTAGGCTGATCATCGTCTTCTCTGCCGTCCATGTCAAGATCCATGTCCACAGTGGAATTAGGGTATGGGAAGGGGTTGGAGGACAGCTTGGCCAAGAGATCGTGCATGGGTAAGCCACCTCTGCTGGTGGTCACCATGGCAATAGCATCATCCTTGGCCGACATCAAAATGGAATCCTAGGGTGAAAGACGGAATCAACAAGTTCAGCTGGGGTATATGGATTAAACAAGTTCAGCTAGGGTATACAGAATAAACAAGTTCAGCTAGGGTATTAGGAATAAACAAGTTCAGCTAGGGTATACAGAATAAACAAGTTCAGCTAGGGCATGCGGAATAAACAAGTTCAGCCAGGGTGTACGGAATTAACGAGTCCAGCTAGGGTATACAGAATACGGAAGTTATCATAGGGTGGAAGATGGAATAAACAAGTTCAGCTAGGGTATACGGAAGTTCAGCTAGAGTATATGGAAATTCAGCTAGGGTATACGGAATAAACAAGTTCAGCTAGGGTATACGGAATTGACAAGTTTGGCTAGGGTATATGGATTAAGCAAGTCCAGCTAGGGTATACAGAATAAACAAGTTCAGCTATGAAGCTCAAAGCTGTGGGCTTGCCCCAGTGGCTGGGTAATAGAGCTCCCTACAAGCTGGGTGGCTGGGTAATGGAGCTGTCTAGAAGCTGGGTGGCTGGTAAATGGAGCTGTCTAGAAGCTGGGTGGCTGGATAATGGAGCTGCCTAGAGCTTCTACGTGTAGCCCAAAAAATAAACAGTGCAGGATGTGCTTACCCGGTGACCTTCCAACTTGATTTCCGACCCACCAGCTGTAAGGGCGTCGAAGGCATGAGGCAGGCTGAGGTGGAGGGCCAGGCCACCCACTGGCTGGTTGTGGCAGTCGTCACACCTGTACAAGCAGCCGATGAGTCACAGGGGTCCTCTAGGAATTTTTGTTTATACCATATGCTCGAATTGTAAATATTTACCCCCACCCACCCACCCACCCCCTCCCCTCCCAAGCTTGTGAGGCCCATCCCACTGGCTGGTTGTGGCAGTCATCACACCTGTACAAGCAGCCAATGAGTCACGGGGGACCTGTAGGAAGTTTTGTTTATACCATATTCTAGAATTATGTATACCCCCCCCCCCCCCCCCTTCAAGCTTGTGAGGCCCATATCTCCTCCACCAACTATAAATAGGGGGCATAGTAGGGTGTGTTGTGATCCTCTCACTGAGCGCTATCCATGAATGGTCTTACATGTGGATTTAGACAAAGTTGGACAAAGTTGTTAAGCAAACCCAAGTAATGGTATTCAAGGCAAGTTAACTTCAATTTTTACTTCAAATTGGACAAAGTTGTCCCAAGTTAGACAAAGTTGTCCCAAGTTAGACAAAGTTGTCAAGCTAACCCAAGTTGTGGCAGCCACCTGTACAAGGAGCAGTAGAGTCAGCTTCTCTTTTCAGCATCAAGCATTGGATTTGACCCAGTGGCTGGCTATTGGAGCTGGCTGGAAGATACCATGCATAGAAAATGAAACAGTGTGAGAGAAGAGGGCTGCTTCACATACACTTGACCTGGACCTGGACATGTCTTTAAACTGTCTAATCCATTTGTGTGCTCCCTAGATTCCGTGGGCATTGCACGGGGGGACTTGGACTTGGAAGACGATGAGCAGCCCAGAGTTGGCTGAAAAAATATGTAACGATTCAAATTCAAATTACCTGCAGTTGAATGAGCACGGCACCTGAGCGTCATAGCATTCACAATACTTCTTCAGGCATCTAGATTTACGGCAGCGGCAGCCCTTCTTGTGGGTGATGTCTCCACCATCTTTAGACTGAACCTGGAGGAGGGTTCGGGTGACATACTTTTAGATTCAATTTTTATTTATTTCTTTTATTTTATTTTCAGGAGACATGTTTTGTGATTCCGTTTTAATTGTATTTTATCTTGTATTTCCTTATTTTATTATATGTTTTCTTCCACCCCAGGAAGTGGAACCCTTGCAACAAACCAGCGCCACCGAGGATTCAGAAAGAAAGGCATAGGAATTCCTACATAAGTAGGAATTCCACGTTGGAAAGGCGGGGCATGCTAGACCACTGCCAATCATGACTTTCACCACTTCCCCTGGCAACCTGGACAGGTGGAACTCAAAAGCTTGAACACATGTGCATTGATGATCAAATGTGCATTGATGTACGCATGTGTATTGATGTGCACATGTGCATTGATGATCACATGTGCATTGATGTACGCATGTGTATTGATGTACACATGTGCATTGATGATCACATGTGCATTGATGTACGCATGTGCATTGATGTACACATGTGCATTGATGATCACATGTGCATTGATGTACGCATGTGCATTGATGTACGCATGTGCATTGATGTACACATGTGCACTGATGGGCATTGAGATTAAGACAGCTGCTTCGAGAAGGGAAAAGGTAGGTTCTTTGCAAACAACCATGAGCACATACAAAGCGCTGGTGCCATGCCGATCAGTAACCGTCTACAGGGCAGTAAGTTTAGGGTTAGGGTCGCCAAGGGCACCACCAGGGCACCAAGTTTAGGGTTTGGGTCGCCAAGGGCACCGCCAGGGCACCAAGTTTAGGTCCATCGATCAGCAATTGTCTACACGGCAGCAAACATGAACAGTGCAAAATCACACAAACGAGTTTACTGTTCCTTTTGGGGGCTACGAATAGCAGCTTCTAGGCAGCTCCTTTCACCCAACCTTGGGCCAAACCTGGAGCTAGCTAGTGCGTCTGAAAGCCAATGTGGCAGGCATTCAAATGCAACTGAAAGCTTTGGGCTTGCCAGAGTTGGTGGCTAATGGATCTGGGTGGAAGCTGCTACACGTAGGCCAAACGTGAACAATGCAAAAACAAGCAGCAGCGCATACCAAAGGCATAGCCTTCTGCACTGCTTTAAAAGTTATTACCTTTGGCGCAAAAGCATTCGGACTGCGTTCCAGGATCTTCTGCCTCTCTGCTTGCACCACGTCAGAGTAGACCAATGTGTTCTGACAGTCGCGGCATGGGCATCCACTGCAGTACAGTCCTGCATGAATGCAAACAAAGCAAGCAGCAGGGGAGGTAGCAGGAGGTTAGGGGGTAGACTTATGCAGTACACCACAGCAGTACAGTCCTGCATGAATGCAAACAAAGCAAGCAGCGGGGGAGGTAGCAGGAGGTTAGGGGGTAGACTTATGCAGTACACCACTGCAATACAGTCCTGCTTGAATGCAAACGAAGCAAGCAGCAGGGGGGAGGCAGCAGGGGGTTAGGGGGGCAGACTGATGAAGGAGAATAATTAGGAGTTGTAGAAGGGGTGGGAGGAGGAGGAGAAGGAGGAGGCTGTCAGTATAGCACAGGGCAGATGCATCTCCCTACAAATGCGTGGCATCTGATGTATACCAGGTCAATAAACTGCATCCTTGCAAGGATCTTCCACAAGTGGACTAGACATCTGATCGGTATGATGATTTACAGTTACAACTTTGTGTAGGCCCTGCTCATGACGATCTGGTCATCCATAATGCTAAACGTTGTTTCAAGACTCATGGTAGTGCAGGAAGGCCAAACAATCTTGCACACACACACACACACATTATTCGCACAAACACTCTTTCACACACACACACACACACATTCTCTCGCACACACTCTCTCACAAACACATATGCACACAAACATTCTCTCGCACACTCTCTCTCATACACACACACATACACACATTCTCTCACACACACGCCATGGTGACTTTCCCCAGCTGCGGCGTACGGGAGGGTCCCCTTAACACCACGCCCCTCCAGGCATTATCTTTTTTTTTTCACACACACACACTCTCTCTCTCATACACACCTTATTTCGCACAAACACTCTCTCTCACACACACACACTCACACTACTCTTCCTACTCTATTGTAGGAGTGGCCACGCCATTCGAACTGAATCCTCTGTGTCGCTGTTTTGTGTCGGGAGACCCACCTCCTGGGGTGAAAATCCTAACACAACTTAAAAAACATACACACATTCTCTCTCACACACACATGCACGTATACAAACAAGAAAAAGCTACTGTAGGGCAAACTTGAGTACAACCCTGACCAGCAGCAAAGCAAAGCCGTTCATGACTGCATGCTGGATACTCATCCACGGCACTAAAAGTTGTCTCAAAACTCATGCTGCCTGCAAGAAGGCCAGACACTATCTCCCACACACACACTCTCACGCATGCACACACACACAAAAGCTATTATAGGGCAAACTTGAGTACAACCCTGACCAGCAGCAATGCAAAGCCGTTCATGCGGCATGCTGGATACTCATCCACGGCACTACAAGTTGTTTGAAAACTCATGCTACCTGCAAGAAGGCCATGCGCTTCCCCCACACACACGCATACACACACACTCACGCACACTCACAAAAGCTATCATAGGACAAACTTGAGTACAACCCTGACCAGCAGCAAAGCAAAGCCGTTCATGACTGCATGCTGGATACTCATCCACAGCAATAAAAGTTGTCTAAAAACTCATGCTACCTGCAAGAAGGCCTGACACTCTCATACACACACTATCACACACGCACGCACACACGCACACACACATGCACACACGCACACACACGCACACCCACACACACACACACGCACACACACACAAAAGCTATGATAGGGCAAACTTGAGTACAACCCTCACCAGCAGCAAAGCAAACGCAGTAGAGCTTCAGGCATTTGGCTTTCTTGCAGTTACAACGCCGGCTGCCCCCTTGACCCATGCCATCCTGGGGTATGCTGCCGTCGCCCAACATCAGCATTTGATCGGCATTCAATCCTGGGTGCACGAAAATGTTGTTTAAGTTAGCTTAAATAATTAATTGGAGTGATAATTGACATTGCGGAACCTAGGTCAGATACGGGACCATGTTGTAGGGGTAAGGATTGGCAATCAGCGCAGGGCTTTTTCCCCCTTACCTAAAGCTATCACTACCTGGGACCCTGTTTTGGCCCAAACTTCCAGTGTGCCCATTCTTCAAAGCCATGGCCCTGAAGAAAGCCAAGACATGCTGGCCCACCCATGCAGGGTGTCGAACCGGCGTTCAGGGTGTTAACACCTGTTCAGCAGCTACATGTTGAAGCAATGGTGTACATAAAACTTGTCAACACCCTGAACACCTGTTGAACAAGCTGGACAGGGTGCAGGCTGCTGTAGGCTATGTACTGCCCTTTGGGCTAGCCTACCCAAATCACTACATGGACCCCACCTTGGAAAGTACCAAATCCCTGAAAGCTACCAGAGGACCCCCTTTCTGAAACGGAACAAAAAGCTCTGAATCAGAGCAGTTTCAAACAGGAAAATCAGAGCAGTTTCAAACAGGATCGCAACAAGATCTGGGCATGTCTTTAAACTATCTAGACCTACATGATTGCATTCTGTGTGCAAGAGTGTGGGGTAGTAGGGTCAATGCAACAGATTCAATGATGAAAGGGGGGTTTATGAGCGGAGACGTGCCCCAGGGGGGTAATAAGACAGTAAATTCCTTAGAATGAGTACTTGCCATGTTTACTCAGCTTGTGGATGGTGAGCAGGCTGAGGGCCGATAGACCATGCAATCAAACCAAAGCTACAGGGATTTTCTTTTCGGCTTTTCTGAGCAAGTTCTATGCAGCTTTCTGAGCCAGCGACTGTGACGCACCCAATGTTTTCAGCAGTTAAGAGCAGCTGGTTGTGTCAGCTTCAAAGTGCACTCATTTGCGTTGGGTTTGGTTGAATAGCAAGTCAGGGATCTGACTAGAAGCTGTTGTTGGTAGCCGAAAAGAAATGCTATACCAAGCTACCATAGGGGATGAAATAGAAGGGCAGC
Organism: Chlamydomonas sp. ICE-L; assembly: GCA_013435795.1. Lineage (NCBI taxonomy): Eukaryota > Viridiplantae > Chlorophyta > Chlorophyceae > Chlamydomonadales > Chlamydomonadaceae > Chlamydomonas > Chlamydomonas sp. ICE-L. The sequence continues at coordinate 40,554,305 of JACBWV010000626.1, forward strand.
AGAGCATCGCTAGTATCTAGGGAACGGCAACTAATATTAGTGTAGTTAAAAACTAATATTGACTCATATTATTATCATATCACAAGAATAATAGTTTTTCGAATAAATTCAAAATTCTGGTGAGACGGCTCGTCAGTCTAATATTAACAAAAAATTGTTAATATTATTCATTCACTAATATTAACTAAATTAGCCTTTTCCTACAAGTATCAGGTTCCATCAAGATCATCTACCTTGGGGAATTGACCTGGATATGACTTACCCTAACCCTAACCTTACCATTATCCCAACCCTAAACTGTCTAGACTTACCCTTTCTGCAACCCTAAACTCGCTAGACATATCTGATTGCATTTTGAATGCAAGAGTGTAATGAAGTAGTGTTATACAACCCAAGTTTACTCTGCCACTGGACGGTGAGCAGTCTGAGGGCTGATAGATCATGTAATCAAACCAAAGCTACCTTGGGGGATGTCATAGAAGGTCAGCAGAGCATTGCTGGCCTCGGGTTCCACCATCTCCTCACGTCCAGTATCTTGAATGCGTGCCCGTCTTGTATCCTTGCATATAGAATAATGTGCAGATTTGAGGGACATCTAACTCAGTGTTGTACAACATGGTTTTTTTCCTGGCACCCACTGAGCATCCTAACATAACGTTCGGGTGAATAGCACAATGTATGCATCATTCACAAAAAATGAAAATCTACTTCATGTACCCAAGGATTTTGCATCCACTGCACAGCATAGCATCTACGAGACTCTAGCTGGTCACCAGTCTGGTCAATCTTCGGTACTAGAGAGGACACTGGATTGCACAGGAATCCGTGTAGGAACAACCAATGCATGTTTTCCTCTGATCATCAGGTTGGAGATGTTAGGACACTCTTGACTCGTGGCTACGAATCGTACGAACTCAATGTCTCATGCACCACAAAGCATCTCGCCTGAATTCAGGATCGCACCAGCACCGAACGAGGACTGAACGAGGACTGAACAAGAGAATTTCTGCCGGTTACGCTGCCCCAACTATTCAATATTTCTTGCTATGTCAATTAAGACGCAGGTATTTTACGTGCATTCGCGGCAAGTTCATTACTGTCCAATCATGCAAGCGGAATTCTGAAGAGCTTGGACTTAGATCAACTCACCTGACCGCCCGAAATTCAAGTCGTCCAAGGAAGTTACGCTGGTCGCATCCAGGAGTGGAGATGAACGCTTGTGCTCGCTTGTGCTTCTGATTCAATCGGAGTCAACGGAAAAGTAGTCTACGACAACTCGGTCTTGGTCATACTAAATCTCTAAGAGTCTACTTGTAATAATACCAGTCTTCAACGAGCTATTGCTGAGCTACACTACTCTAATGGCAAACCCCTTCAACTATACGACCAGCTGCATCTAGCGCGTGCTCATACGCACGAGAGACCAAGGATACACCAACCGTTTCGAAGGCTGTCAAAGACAGTTCGAAATTCAAGGGACAGATGTGATGTACGCACAAGGTACAAGTCCAAACCCGGTTGCGGACCTCCCCTCCGACGCTCCGACGTGTCGCCAAATCAAGCATCTGCAATTCTTCGCAGCGATGTTTTCTGTTCATGCGCTTCACCATCCCTTTCGCTCCTCCACTCAATGTCGCCTTAGACCGCAACACTGCTCGCCCATGCATCAGCATTTTTGCGTACCATAGGGTAGCTTCAGGAGGGAAGAATCTGAGGCATCATCTTCACAAACACGTTGGGGAGGCAATCTTGCTTCACTAGACACACCTTGTGGCTCAATCGCGATAGCACACCTTGCACATGCCCATGTGGTCTACAATGCTGTTTGCTCTCGTTGGAAATGCCTTGCCTTGAAGGACCCAGCACAGAATGATCAGGGAAGAAGAAAAAACTGGAGACGCAATACGAATGGGGATCCAAGGAGGCTGGCGAGGACCAGAAAAGGGAAATCGAAATACTGAGGACGGAGGAGTTCAAAAGGCAGGCTAATTTGTTTTGGAGGGGGGGGGGGGGGGGAGGGTACAGATTATCGACTCAAAGGGTGGGTCTCACTGCACTAGTCCTAGACTGGCTTGGGAGGAGTAGATGTGATGCGGCGGAGCCTTTCCAACTAGGAACGAGGGAGTAGGCGCCCTTGGGATGTGCCGACCCACGATCATTCAGGCCGGCACCACCAGTATAAGAGTTGTGAATACGTGATTAAGACTTTAACAGATGAGAATAAATGTTCGACCCAGTAAGATGGGTAGCAGAACGGTATTGGGTATTGCTACCAAGCAGACTTAAATACGCCATCTAAAACGGAAGATCCGTCCCTTCAGGCTAGAGTCCCCCTTTTAAGTCTTAACAAGAAATTCCTTGAGTGGTCTTTAATGGAGGTGGTTTAATGCCCTTTATTGACATTATACTGTGCATGTGCATTGGTAAGGAACTAAGGACTCATCAAATTTCGTACTTTATTTGTGAGATGATTTATTATACAACAAGGATTTGCGCCTCAAATGTTGTATTTTTGGCGGAGCCTCCTCTTCAAGGGGGCAGGGCCCCCCATGTTTACCATTTGTCCGTTTGACCGTCTGACCGTGATGAAGCCTAACACGTCAGCCAACGGTTTCGTAACTAGCTCGATTCTGTTGCCACCTGTCGCTCCGTCACGATCACTCTCCGCCATTTTTTTCGTCGCAGGCGACGCTGCATAGAACTTGTTCTTCGTAGAATCAATGGCAAAGTTAATTATGAAGTGAAGTTTGAAGTTTCCAGGGTTATTTTTAGGGTGCGATTCAGGGGAAAGTGCGATTTTTTTACTTTTCCGTTTTGGCGTGGTGCGATTTTAGGTCGTATTTGGCCCTTGCTCATCGCACCCCAAGTCTCTAGTTTGACGACAAGGCCCTGGTTGAAATCGCACCGTGCATCTCTAGTTTCGCGTCTGCCTCCCCTTAGTCATCGCACATACATCAGTACCAAAGTTAGTTAGGGCTAGCAAGTAACAGCCCCGGGTGTTGGAACACTCGCGCCCCCTTTTTTGACCCCAACTGACGCCATGAGCACGAGTCACACGCGCCAGAAGACGCTTCAGGTAGAAAAGTATAAGACCATCTCCAGCCTTCTCGACTCAGCAAAATAGGGCATCGTCATTGGGCGAGCCTGCCTTGGCCCTGCCCCCTTGCCAAGCCCTGCCCATGTGGACGACGATGTGGATGACGAGCTGACTTTTGAGGATGTCTTCGTCGATGGAAAGAACAAGCGCGAGCAGAGAGATAAGGTGGGGGAGATTTTACTTCGAATTTCTCGCTCTGCTCCCAAAGTTCCCTTCGACTTCCCTTGCTTCCACAGCTTCGCATCGACTGGGATTGCTTTACTCCCACAGCTACCCAGTTTGCTTCGATTTGCTTGCTTCCATAGCTTCGCTTAGAGTATTGCTTTCTTTGCTTCCATAGCGAGCTTCGACCTTGGCCGCTAGCTGCCTCGAAGCGCAGGGGTATCAGGGCTACTAAGGTATCTAGGGAGCCCTATCTGACCAGCTGGCTGGGTGGGCTTGGTAGGCTGACAGGTGTTTGGCAGACTGACTGGTTGCTTTTGAGGCTGGCTAGCTGACTGTTTTTCTGGGGGTACTAAATGAAAAACTGTTTTCTGTTGGTCTAACCCAGTAAACCCACCTCCTCGAAGTGTGCGGTCATTCCCACGCAGACATTTCAAAGATAAATATGATTTTTGTTGCAGAGGTTGGGATTTGCAGTCATCCCGCACTCGCCCCTCTGTATTGTGCGGTTATTCTCGCTCTTTAGAGTGTGCGGTCATTGGCCCTTTTCCCCACACTGACCATATGGGTTCAACAACCGGGGTCCGAATTCAAAGTTCTGGTTTGTTCCACTTAGTGTTCGTTTGGTCACACTTTTTAAGCTGGTGCTATTGTAAGAGGCTAAGCGGGGCCAACAATAGCACCACATTCTCTAGTTGTGTAACAAGGTCTGGCCAACAATACCACCACATGATTCTAGTTTTCAAGGATTTTCATTCCTTAAAAATAACCCTGGAAGTTTCTTTGAACAACCCTGTTGGCTACCCCTGGGCTGTAATTCCCTGAAACATACACACATGTTTGGTGGTTGGCCCCGGTGCAAGCAGACGGGCTGGTCCCATCAACCTCACGCCTCGTTATAAGGAAAACTATTTATTTATTTACACGTACGTGCATAGCATGATACTTGAGAAACTCATTCTGCGAAGTCGTCCCCCACCTCCTCCTCCTGTCCAAGGGCTAACACAAGACGGCAAGAGAAGATGGCATGGAGGTCGTAAGCCCCAATCAAGCAGGGGCCGAATTGCCATTGCTCTGTCAAAACGATTCGCCCACCTGGCCACCTCGGTCGCCCCTGCTAGCTGAGATCAGAATCATGCGACCGCACTGCCTTAACAATGCTTGACAGAGTTCCATTCAGACTCCGAAAGAGGCCGAGAACTTTCCTTCGTGCTGTCGCGCGGTAGTCTACCGGTATATCTCAATGTAAGATTCGAACACCGGCACCATTCTATGTTGCAGGTAAAGCGACGACTAGAGCTCGCTATCTGACTGTATATAGACAAATAAGAGGACGCTAGGAATAACAAACGTGACAAGGGCGATTATGCTATGTATTCACGTTGTATGCTGGTCGGTGCATGCGCCAACGATGATAATCGGCGTTGCTTGCGCACGGGCAGCACGGGGGCGGCGGAGTTACCGTCCACACAGCATGGTACGATGGCGTGGCCGCGGCCGTGGCCGCGCGAGGGACGTCAACGCTGATACGCATGACCGGTGCCGGCTGCCTTGCGGTGGCTGCCGTGTCGAACCCATGAGTTGAAGGGCCCAAGCCAACTGCTGTCGACTGCCAACACAAGCGGGCTGACAACCACGCCCCAACGTGTTTCGCGTCCACGTGTCCTAGACGCGTGCGTATAGATTCGTTTCATCAGTGGGCTCATTAACAATATACTTATTTTATATCCTTTACACTTCAACTGTTCCTCCGAAATTAAGATGCAGCTTAAGAGCATGAACAGGGTGAACGGCAGGTCCGCCGCTAGGGCGCCAGCCAGGACCGTCCGCGTCTCTGCCGCTGTTGTCACCCCCGCAGTCCAGAAACCTTCTTACGACAAGCCTCTGGAAGAGCTGGACCCCGAGGTCGCTGAAATCATTCGCCAGGAGAAAAACCGACAGGTAACTTTCAAGATGCTCTGCCTACTGCGCACACCCTCGGCAAGCCAGATCACCTTCCTTGCCCAACATCGCTGAACCGACGTCCTGTCCTGATCGCTGACCCGCTGCTGCACCTTGGTCTGCGCAGTTCAGAGGCCTGGAGCTGATCGCCTCCGAGAACTTCACATCCACCGCTGTGAGTCACGTTTTCTAGCAACCCGTGTCTGCCACCCCTGCCGCGCCTGGCGCATGTTGGGAGTGCAGGGTATCCCTGCGTTGATCGCCAACCATCTCGTGCCGTTTGGGGGTGGAGTCGATCAGGGCACCGCTTTGAAGCGCGCTTCGTTGATGGGATTTCTGTTGATAAGTTGTCTGACGTGGCGCATGCCCTGCACGTGCCGTGGCATCGCTTCAGCGCTGCATCCTACATCACGCCTGACCTCACCCCGTGCTGTATCCTTACAGGTTATGCAATGCTTGGGATCATGCATGACCAACAAGTACTCTGAGGGAAGGCCCGGTGCCCGGTACTACGGAGGAAACGATTTCATCGACCAGGCTGAGATGCTTTGCGAGGTAAGCATGGACAATTTAGCCTGCTATGATTCTGCATGGTATTTGCTTGCATGGGCTGCCCATGCCAGCATTTCTCCACCTGCCTACCCACATTCGAGTTTCATTGGGGTAACACAGCTGATCTGATCAACTGCCTGGTATATTCCATTCCACCCACTTCAAGCTGATGTTCTGGTGAAGTAACAACCTGGGGTCTCTTTCAAAATATGATTGTTTCAACTATGCAGAAGCGCGCCCTGGAGCTGTACGGCCTGGACCCCAATGAGTGGGGCGTCAACGTCCAGCCCCTGTCTGGGTCCCCCGCCAACTTCCAGGTCTACACCGCTCTCCTGAACCCCCATGACCGCATCATGGGTCTGGATCTACCCCATGGTGGTCACCTGACCCATGGCTTCATGACTGGCAAGCGCCGCATTTCTGCCACCTCCGTGTACTTTGAGTCCATGCCCTACCGCCTGGATGAGTCCACCGGTATCATCGACTATGATACCCTAGAGAAAAACTCAGCCCTGTTCAGGCCCAAGCTCATCATTGCTGGTGCCTCTGCCTACTCCAGGAACATTGACTACAAGCGCATGCGCGAGATCTGTGACCAGCATGATGCTTACCTGCTGGCTGACATGGCCCATATCTCTGGTGAGTTTGATGTTTTTTGGCGGAGCCCCCTCTTCAAGGGCGTGGGAGCCCCCATGTTTACCCATTTGTCTGTCTGTCCGACTGAAAAACAAAAAACTTGAAGCCCGACACGTCAGCCATCAGTCGCGTAAGTAACTCGCTTCGGTCAGCTCCATCGTTGCCACCTTACTTTCTGTTGCCATCACACTCCACAAATTTTCCGCGTCGCTTGGGACGCTGCATAGGACTTGCACATTTGACATTTTCTCCAGAGGTATATAGTTTGATGACGCACATTTGACGGTTTTATTGTAATAAAATCCACTAATGCACCAATAAAATCCATTAATGTTTCTACTTGAACATGTTACTCTGGTTCTCGTTCTAAATAGCACAGTATAGCCTTGTGATAACATTAGGTAATGGTTCTCAGGAGTGTGGTGTGGGTAGAAGTATTCATACTTCATTCCCATACTGAATTACTCTGCCTGCAGAAGTGAGCGGCCTGAAAGCTGGTATGGTAGACCGTGTACTGTAATCAATGTAAATATAAATGCCGGTCGCACAGTCAGTATGGTACATGGTGAGGAAATCTGCAAGTAGGGTAGAGAGTGCTCTGCATCAAAGCCATACCACTATGTTGCTCAACATAGCCCTCCCGGATGCATGTCCTTTGTGAGAAAGGTGGTAATACATGCAATCGAAAACATAAACTCAATTAATCATCGCTAAATATCTTGCAAAGTTAATCTGAGTCGTGGGACCTGCAACCAGGGCATCTTATGGACAAGAGCACACTGTGTGTTGTAGCATTTTGGATCGTGTAGCATATTGGAGGCATTGGTGGCATTTTGGTGGCATTTTGGATTGTGTAGCATTTTGGATTGTGTTCATGGGTCAGACCTAGTTCTTGTACTCAGGCCAAATCTCTAAGAATTCTCAGATTTCAGGTCAATCCTGAGACATGAAGTCTTAAGTCTGACTGTTTCGAAAAACCATCCCCGACAGTATCCCTTGAATTGCCATAATGCATTGCTCAGCCAGGACCCGTCTACAAGGTACCCCAGCGTTTTCAGGAAATTCTCTGCCCTCTTGGCAAAGAGGAGCAGCAGTATTTCACTTGCTGCTCGTCTTTGCCGAGGTGGTCGATGGGTTGCGATCGACAGCCTCTGAGCTTCTACTGCGATTCGGTTAACCTGGTTGTTGGAAGCGGTGATCTGCCCAGGTCTTACCAGTCCCCACAGGATGCTTTCTTCTTGTGATTTGAAGCTAGTTAAGGGGGCGAATGTTCCTTATGGGATCTATCGAGGGGCTGCACCAAGCAATCTGGGATTGGTGGGGTTGTCAAGCTCTTCTGATTTCCATTGAGCCGGCAGCCGGCAGATCCCTAGGGGTTTGTGGAGCACAAACCCTAGTATCGCCCTGGTACATGGGTTGATGGTTTTCCGATGCGGAATATATCATACGCCTTGATTTGACGGATGTTCCCGAGAAATCTTAGTGGTAATTCTGCTGCCGGTATGGCATCAATATATCGATATTGTCAGATATTGTATACAAATATACAATATATCGTTGCTATATCATATGATATATCTTGTATACATTATTGACTACGATAGTGACTTCAAAATTGACTAATGTGATTGGTATGTACTTGCTGTGTGCTTGTGTTTAATGCTCACCATAGCTGCAAATCTGATTTAAGAACTCGCAATATTGAAGCACCCCAGTGGTGGTATCCTCCTACTTCTGCCTTAAGAAATTGGCTGGACTTCTATCAGTGCTGCATGCTAATGCGATTCCTGATCATCCCACCCTACACACATAGCCACATACCCATAACCCACACACCCAAACGTTGTCTCCATTGCTTTTCAGGCCTGGTTGCACATCACACCACCATCACACCTACATTGCTTTTCAGGCCTGGTTGACACTGGAGTTGTCCCTGGCCCCTTTGAGCATGCCCACGTGGTCACCACCACCACCCACACACCCACACACCCACACACCGTAACGTTGTCTCCATTGCTTTTCAGGTCTGGTTGCCACTGGAGTTGTCCCCGGCCCCTTCGAGCACGCCCATGTGGTCACCACCACCACCCACAAGTCCCTGCGCGGCCCCAGGGGTGGTATGATCTTCTACAGGAAGCAGTTCAAGGAGGCCATTGACCAGGCCGTCTTCCCTGGACTCCAGGGTGGCCCCCACAACCACACCATCACTGCCCTGTCGGTGGCCCTGAAGCAGGCCGCCGCTCCTGAGTTTGTCACCTACCAGAAGCAGGTTGTTGCCAACTGCAAGGCCATGAGCGACCGCCTGGTCGAGCTGGGATACACTATCGTCTCTGGAGGTAGCGACAACCATCTGATTCTCGTGGACCTGAAGCCAGCTGGTGTTGACGGAGCCCGTGCCCAGGGAGTGCTGGACGAGGTGTCCATTACCCTGAACAAGAACTCAGTGCCGGGAGACAAGAGCGCTATCGTCCCTGGTGGTATCCGGGTTGGAACCCCTGCCCTGACCACTCGAGGATTCAAGGAGGCTGAGTTCGTCAAGGTTGCTGACTTCCTGGACCGTTCTGTCAAGATTGCCAAGGAGTGCGCGGAGAACACCCCTGCCCCCGCTAAGCTTAAGGACTTCAAGGAGTACATGGCCGTGGAGGGTCGCAACCGCTCTGATATTGCGCTGCTCAAGGCTGAGGTTGAGGCACTAGCTTCATCATTCCCCATGCCAGGACTCTAGATTGGCTAGAATTTGAATTTGAAATGCCACATGGTTCTTCAACCAACTTTTGGCTGCCCACTGCTGCCAATTCGAAGTCCCCCCGGGCAACACCCATGGTAACAAGGGATCAAACTAAGCTGAGATTGCCTAGATAATATTTAGATTTGACGCATGCAGGTCAGGGATTTTATTTGCATCCATTTTACATAGCTAAAATATTATATTATATTATTGGCTAAAAATTTAATTTATTTCCATTCATTGTTTTAGTCAGATCTCGGATGATCTAACTGATAAATACTAGACTAGATACGTGTTACAGGTTGATGGATTGAACTGTTGTAAGCTCCAAGCCTACTGTCCTATATCTTCAGTGCTGAAACCCATCATACAACAGTATTTGTTTGGTAAAGTGAAAGGGTGTTCACGCCAGGAGGCGGGAACTTCAACCTTGAAATCCAATTGAAAGGATGCGGAACGGAAATTGGTATAAAACCTACAGAAATGGACACCACTTTTTCGGACATTAATGGAGCATGCTTAAGACAGCCCTACCCCCGTACTCCTGGCTTCTGATTCCTGAACCCGTTAAACAATATTGCATGAGTCAGTGACGCACAAAGGTTCAGTTCACCAGGAGTGTACAACAGAAATGTGAGATGCTTCGGAGATATGTTCCGTGCTCTACTGCCAGACTGAATCACAAGGAGTGCGTTATGGCAAAGCCCCTACTCTAGAATCACCCCGATGTCTGTTTGTGCGACCGACCAACCGCTGTCTATCAGCTTAATCGTAAGACCAATCTTCTGTCAATAGCAGTTGGCTACCTAACCGGAGCATGTGAGAAGGTGTGGGTACCAGTGTACCCATGGGAATAATAGGAGTGAAGAGCCTAGATGGTGAATGGGGGGTGGGGGGAGGAGAATAGGGAGGGTCTTGGATGAGGGAAGCATCTTCATGCGGAAAAGTGTGAGGGGTAGAACCCATATTGACCCTGGCTCCCCCATGGCTTGTGAAGGGGTGAGAAGAGTTCACAGTGTCCTCCCATTCAGCCGGGGGCGCCCCAATGGCTACAAAGTCAGCGATGCGGGCTTGGATGCGGGCCCAAAAATCATCCACAGCAAGAGCCCTAGCCCGGACAGAGATGGGGCGGCCCGTCGTGCCGATTTGTTAGTCCCCACACCTCAAAGAGAGTGCGTTGACGTTAAGGTGTGTGCATGTTAAGGAGAGCCTGATTAGTGGCAGCATAATACAGCCTCCACCCTTGCAGTCGACCATGATCAATGGCTGGCAGAGCAGCAAGGCAGACAACACCCCACACCTCCAGATTAAAAGTCGATGAAGGGCGGGGGTAAAACAACCAGAGGCTGGCCCTTTGGAGTGGTACAGCGGTAGAGGCAAGCAGGGTGGTCTGAATAGACTAGGAAGGTGGTTCGATATAGAACAGTCTAGAGAGAGAGAGGGTTCGTTACATAAACTCAGCAAATCACTGCCGAGCAAGACTGGACAGCAGCACAGCCTGCCGACCATCCATTTTTTATAACACGCAAGCACGAAGGTTTTGAAGGCACCTCCACAAACCTGAAAACAAACTAGGTCAAGTCAAAAAAAAGGAAACAAACTAGAGGCGGAAAGAAGAGCGGAAAGGGGAGAGATGCGAAGGTAGACAATCCAGAACACCAAGCCCACCAACGACAAGAGAGAGGAAGGCCGAACTGAAATAACTAAATACCACCCAAGGGTATTTAGGAAGGTGGTTAAATTCCACTCGGCATATACTATATATAGGGCTGTCAATACCGTACGGTTTTTTCAATTACCGTACAATATATCGTGATATACCATACGGTATCGATACCGTACGATATTTTTATACCCTTTTTGGGAAAATCAGTATAAGACCAAAGGGATATAACAGGAAATACCGTTCACACGTCCATACACTTAAAATCAAGTCAAATGAACCAATACTGAGGGAGAGAAAAACACGGTAATATCGTGCTCTATTACCGTACGATATATCGTGATACATCGTACGGTATAAGGCGCTAAATTCCCTGGCCCAGACTCAGGTGCTCCTGACGAGAATCGAACCGCCGAGTGTAAGATATTTTCGTATATCACAGGACCACAGGATATGGTTAAACACAATATATCGTACGGTAAACACGATATATCGTACGCTAATCCCAAAAATACCGTACGCTGGGCTTATTATGTGAACTGATATTATGCGTATCGGGTGATGCGATACTATGCGTATCGTACAGTATTTTCGATATATCGCACGGTACACGGTAAAATAAATACCGGGCGATATAAAGCTTGGCAGCCCTAACTATATATACGCCGCAGATGGTTGGAGCAGGTATCATCTCTCATGATCAGAGTGCCGATGTGGTACAGCGATTGTACCCCATTGCGCATGGCTAAGACGAAGGGAATTGCAACTCTGGTTCAGATCCAACCAGGGGCAACCCTGTTTACAAAACCCACGGGCCAGCATCGAGGCCACGTCAATTCAGCAGTTGTTCATGGACATCAAACTCTGAGTGGTGAGGGCGCTGCCAGGATTACTAGCAGTACCTTCAACACTCAGCGTTGGATGGTCATGTACAACGACTGAACTGTTTGGGAACTCCCAATGCATCTTATTCTGAGCACTGTGCGTGGTTCTCCATCTATCATACTCTTCTACTTCTTCTTGGTTCATGTGTTTACTGCGTGTTGGTGCAACACATTCTTCTGTCGTTATTGATACTCTTTGCTCCTCACTTGTTGCATGTACTAAGGTATTTCTGTCTTTTCGAGGTACTTTGTTCTCTTTCCGCCGTACTCGTTTTTTAATTTCATTTCCGGTTGCCGGTTCTTCGAACTCCATTCCATATAACATTTCATTCCGTCGACTTCAAGTTCTGATTGGCATCAACTGCTATGCCCCGATATCTTCAACCAGTGCGTATGTTACAGTCCAGCAGTAGGCCAAATAGGCTAAAAAGAATTGCCCAACCGTAATAGGAAGGGCTTAAAAAGAAAAAGCACTGATGACCCTCAAAACAATCGTTTTACCGACGGGGACCCTGAGTTCGTACAACAGTGATAATTTAATTCTACACACAGTGTGTATGAATATTGGTCTTCTGAGTTGCAGACATTAAGCCAGCTCACTAGGAGGTCCAACACTCGGTCTGCTACAGAGAAGCCAAGACAACCCTCAATACCCAAGTGCCAGCAAACCTGCTACTTCAGAACATGCAAATTGCTCATTTTCTACCCCCCCAATTGCGCAAATGATAACCTGTGCACTCCCCAGCCTCCAATCTGCCCAACTAACATCCGAGTAATAGCTAACAAGTAAGTAACAGTAATAGTAAGTACCAATCTTTCGTTCTGCGGACCCGTGAAGCTGCAGAAGTAACAAACTCCCCACCAACTTCCGAGTAATAGCTCACAAGTAACACTACTTGTCAGGGGGACCCTGAGTTCGTAAAAACTTCATTCTGCTCAACTAACTTCCGAGTAAAAGCTAACAAGTAGGTAACAGTAACAATAATAGGAAGCACCAATCTTTCGTTCTGCTGACCAGCGAAGCTGCAGAAGTAACGAAAGCCCTGCCAAAGAGGGCAACAGCACCCTGCACACCTACGTAGCTTCAACCCACGCAGCTTTGAGCTTCGTGCTTTGAGCTAAGGAGCAGCGGAAGTCCGCAGTTGGTATCAACATATTTCCAGCGTCCCGCTGGCTCCAATCCTATGACTAATCCTACGACCAAACCGGCAACACACACACCACACAGCCAACTGACTGCCAAAAACCGACCCAGGGCAGAGGGATCCTACACACACACCCCAACGCACAAACACTCACCCCAAGCCAACTGGCCTTACAAAAAGGGCAGTCATCCTACTTTTATTACCAACAGCCAGTAGTAGTAGGAATTACCAGCAGCAATAGTAGTAGGAAAAATTAGCATATATTTTGGTATTGTCACTAAAATTATATGTAATACTGGTAACTAGAATAAATTGTTATGCTAGTCACTACAAGGTATAGTTTTATAGCAAGTCAGGGGATGAACTGGACAAACCGTTTCCGCGAGAACTCGTACTTTGTACTTGGTCGAGAATTTTGGCCTGGAAATCTGAGAATTCTCGACAATTTGGCCTGGAATACTCGACAATTCTCGTCGAAGTACGAAGCGTTTGTCCAGTTCATCCCCTGAATTGCTATAACACCACAAGCAGCAGCAAAGCTAGTGATAGGTGATAGCATCTGTCAGTAATATGTTTTGCTACCTGTTATGTTGGGTGGGCATCAATATGTTTTGCATCTGTCTATCAACTGACAGATGCTATCAATAGTGCCAGATTAGCGTGATGTTGTGTGGGCATCAATATGTTTTGCATCTGTCTATCAACCAAAGCTAGTGATAGGTGATAGCATCTGTCAGTAATATGTTTTGCTACCTGGAGCAACTTCTGGGCAGCTCCCCTGCCTACCTCCTCAATCAACTCTAGTGCAAGCTGGCGCATCTGGCCGCTGCCATCGTCAGCTTACCAGTGCTCCTGATATCTAGGGGGTTAGCCCTGTGTCTGGCTCAGGGAGCTGCCAAGAAGCTGCTATGGGAGCTGCCCAGAAGCTGATACGGGAGCTGCCTACAAGCTGCTACGTTTACCCCAAAAGACAAACACTGGCACCTCTTCAAATAGTTGTCATACCAGCAGCAAAAAACGTAGCATGGCAAACTATCATACCCCCTGTCGCCCCCTGACACACCGACCGGCCTGCGTCCGATTCCGCCAAGCCCCCTGCCGACTTCTCCGCTGCGAAAACGTAAAATGATCGAAACTTGCATTTGACGCGTTTGTACGGTGTGTAACAACCGTAACTCCCAGTAACCGTGGGACTAGCAGCAGCAGCAGTACTAGCAACAGCAGCAGTAGCTACAGAAGCAGCAGCAGTAGCTACAGCAGCAACAGCAGTAGCTACAGCAGCAGTAGCTACAGCAGCAGCAGCAGTAGCTGCAGCAGCAGTAGATACAGCAGCAGCTGCAGTAGGAGTACCAAAATCTACCATGGGATGGGTAACTCTAACCCCTAAGTCATGATAGCGTGGTATTAAGGGAGCCCTGTCTGACGGCAGTAGGGAACGGGCTGCTACTTTACCTGGACAAAGCTACCATGGCGGTTGACAGCGACCGCGGACAATAAGGCGCACCCGTGGGGATTCGAACCCAGCACTTTCCTCGTTGAAGGAGCTCAGCTAGAGAACCCCTAATATCACCACTACAAATAGATGCTGCAAGTTTCAAACACAAACGAAAGCCCACGTCTGAATAAGTTCCGAGGCCAATTACTAGTGCCCACAGTCGACAACAAATTCATGAAGCACCACATCCTGCCTGCCATCGAAACCTCAAGACATTTAGCCAGAAGATGTAACGGTATGGACCCCTTTAAGGGATTCCTCACCGTTGGACCAGGACCCATGCGTACCGGATTACCTGGCCACATTTATTTTAAGGCCTTCGCCCTTAAGCTCTCTCACATATGGTCCTCTCCTAGGGCCTATCAATGCATTTAAGAAAATCCACCACCTATGGTTCCAAGATACTGCGAGGAGACAGTACCTTGTCATGTACTCCCCCCTCCTTGGAGCCTCTGGGCTGCCGAACAATATAGGCTAGCTCTCTTAGAGACAGTTAGACAGAAGACCAGCATGCACAAATACAGTGGGCAATGTTCGTTTTTCGTGCGCCGCGTTGCAAATTGAGCGACTCAGTATGACCCCAGTGAGAAGCGCTGCCCCCGCGGAGTGCGGAGCATGGGGGGGCATTTCTGACATTTTAAGCCAGACCCATGCGTCGCTATGCAGCAACGGAATGGCAACGAGTCGCACAAAAAACAAAAGATAGGAGGATTCCCACTGCGAGCATGCGGACTGGCCTTCTCAATCCCACCGCCCTTGTAGTAGGGAGGCAGCACACCATTGGTAGAACCAGTGCTTCCTTCACACCCTATGCTGCCTATGATAGGGAGGCAACAAACAAACAATAGTAGCAGTGCTCCCTTCACAACCGATGTCCCTTGTACACCATCAGCCTGTGGGAGCCCCACTGCAAGCGTGCGGGCTGATCGTCTAAATCCCACCGCCCTTGTAGTAGGGAGGCAGCACACCATTGGTATAACCAGTGCTTCCTTCACACCCTATGCTGCCTATGATAGGAAGGCAACAAACAAACAATAGTAGCAGTGCTTCCTTCACACCCAATGTCCCTTGTACACCATCAGCCTGTGGGAGCCCCACTGAGAGCGTGGGGGCTGATCGTCTAAATCCCACCGCCCTTGTAGTAGGGAGGCAGCACACCATTGGTAGAACCAGTGCTTCGTTCACACCCTATGCCGACTATGATAGGGAGGCAACAAACAAACAAACAATAGTAGCAGTGCTCCCTTCACACCTTATGTCCCTTGTACGCCATCAGCCTGTGGGAGCCCCACTGAGAGCGTGCGGGCTGATCGTCTAAATCCCACCGCCCTTGTAGTAGGGAGGCAGCATACCATTGGTATAACTAGTGCTTCCTTCACACCCTATGCCAACTATGATAGGGAGGCAACAAACAAACAAACAAACAATAGTAGCAGTGCTCCCTTCACACTCAATGTCCCTTGGACAACATCAGCCTGCACGAAAACAGTGGGATCCCACTGCAAGCGTGCGGGCTGCTCATCTAAATCCCACCACCCTTGAAGTAGGGATGCAGCGTTCCAACGGTAGTAGCAGTGCTTCTGTCACACCCCATGCCGCCTATAATAGGGAGGCAACATAACAAATAGTATTAGTGCTCCCTTCACACCCCATGTGCCTTGTCCACGACCGCCTGCACAAAAACAGTAACATCCCCACTGCAAGCGTGCGGCTGATTGGAATCCCACCACCCCTGTAGTACGAACGACAGTAGCAGTGCTCTCTTCACACCCCATGTCCCTTTACACCCCATGTCCCTTTACACCCAATGTCCTACAGCGGGCAGCCTGGCGACTGATAGACAACACACCTGAAGAACAGTATGGCCTAGTTGTTGTTTTAGCTCTTTGATCTGATCGATACCCCCCCCCCCCCCCCCCTACACACACATAGTGAGCAGCCTGGGGACTGATAGACATTAGACACACCTGAAGACCAGCATGGTTTAGTTGTTGCTTTAGCTCTTTGAGCTGACCCCCCCCCCCCCCCCTCGTCACACACAGTGAGCAGCCTGACACATGCACCGATAGACTACACACATGTAGCACTTAACCGTCTAGTTATTGATTAAGCACTGTGATCTGATTATCCGCTCCCGACACCACGGCAAGCAGCCTGGGCGCTGATTGACTACACACCTGTACCGCTTTATGGACTAGTTATTGCTTAAGCACTGTTATCAGATGATCCGCTTCCGCCACCACTGCAAGCAGCTTGGCAGCTGATAGACTACATACATGAAGCACTTCACCGTCTAGTTATTGCTTTAGCACTGTGATATGATCTTCCGCTCCCGCCGCCACCGCGAGCAGCCTGGCAGCTGATAGACTACACACATGTAGCACTTCATGGTCTAGTTATTGCTTTAGCACTGTGATATGATCTTCCGCCCCCACCAGCATGGCGAGCAGCCTGGCAACTGATATACTACATACAAGTAGCAATTCACAGTCTAATTATTGCTAAAGCACTGTTATCTGATTTTCCGCCCCCGCCAGCATGGCGAGCAGCCTGGCAGCTGATAGACTACATAATGTAGAAATTCACAGTCTAATTATTGCTAAAGCACTGTGATCTGATCTTCTGCCCCCGCCAGCATGGCGAGCAGCCTGGCAGCTGATAGACTACACACATGTAGCACTTTATGGTCTAGTTATTGCTTTAGCACTGTGATCTGATCTTCCGCCCCCACCAGCATGGCGAGCAGCCTGACAGCTGATAGACTACATACATGTAGCAATTCACAGTCTAATTATTGCTGAAGCACTGTGATATGATTGATTCTCTCCCGCCACCACGGCGAGCAGCCTGACGGCTTGTTTACTATGTATACCATACCATACATAGCACTAATACCATGTATACTACACCATACATACCATGTATACCATACCATACCTAGCACTAAATCATACCTGCTTAAGGTATTTGTTCACCTAGCACTACAGCACACCTGCATAAGGTATTTGTTCATGCAGCATAACTAGGGATTTACATATCATATGATGCTGACCAAAAGCGAGTATGATATCATATGATATCATACAAATTGCATCATATGATATTGTGCATAAATAGTAGCTTCAGCCTGGTTAGACTGCCAACATCAAATGATATCATATGATGGCATGATATCATATTACCGTTCCCTAGTCATAACTATGGGGTTGTCAAGTACAATAACGTATAGATATATCGACGATATCATATGATAAGTTGTACAATGTCGTACAGTAGTCATTTTTCAAAGATATCGCACGAAAATAACCAGTTTCTCGCCAGCATCAAAATCCTATGCGCATCATCTACCAATCAGTCTCTCGCCTGCATCAAAACCCTTTGCGCATCATCTACCAGCCAGTTTCTCGCCAGCATCAAAATCCTTTGCGCATCATCTACCGACCAGTTTCTCACCTGCATCAAAATCCTTTGCGCATCATCTACCAATCAGTCTCTCGCCTGCATCAAAACCCTTGGCACATCATCTGCTAAGTACCACTTTGCCTGCTTAAAACTCAACATCCAACACCTGCCAGCCAGTTTCTCCCCTCGCCTGCATCAAAATCCTTGGCACATTATCTGCCAAGCAGCTTTAAGCCTGCATCAAAACTCAACAGCCAACACCTGCCAGCCAGTTTCTACCTGCATCAAAATCCTTGGCGCATTATATGCCAAGTAGCTCTAAACCTGCCTCAAAACTCAACATCCAACACCTGCCAGCCAGTTTCTGCCTGCATCAAAATCCTTGGCGCATTATATGCCAAGTAGCTTTAAACCTGCTTCAAAACTCAACATCCAACATCTGCCAAGCACTTTTTCTCCTCGCTTGCACCAAAATTCTTTGCACAACATCTGCCCATCTGCTTTCCTCCTGCTTCTAACTGATCTATTCTTTGCAGTCCTTACTCATCCCATGGTTACGCGGAAGGCTCCCCCCCCCCCCCCCCCCCCCCCCCCCCCCCCCCCCCTGGCCACCCACCCCCTGGTTACCCACCTGCCGGCCACCCACTTCTGGGCTAGCCATAAGCTAGCTATCCACAGGAAGGCTACCCGGGTAAGTGTGTTTGGGTTGAGTTTGTGTGGTGTGTGGGTCACCCACACCTCGGGGTAACCCACCAGCTGGCTATCCACAGGGAGGGCAGCTACCCGGGTAACTGTGTATGGGTTGAGTTTGTGTAGTGTGTGGGTCACCCACACCCCGACTAGCCACCTCAAGGCTATCCACAGGGAGGCTACCCGGACAAGAGTGCTTGGGTTGAGTTTGTGTGGGCTGGTGGAGCAGGTGGTGGGGTGAGCTGGCACCTGCCCATGTGCTCTCATCCTGTATCTAACCTGGACAAGTCTTTAGATTGTGCAATCTGCTTAGAGTGCTCCCTGGTTTCCGTAGGTATCGCACAGCGCTGGTCCGATTCAAGCTCAATATGAAAATGCAAGATGCATTCAGAGGTCACTAGTCCGGATCAAAACTAAAAACTTGGGGTCTGCCTAATCTGCATCTTTGGCTTGCCGATTTTGCCTTAGCCCCCTCTGGATCCCCCCAGGGTCCCGGGGCTGACGCCTCAAGTCCCACCGGTGTCTCTCTGTCTGTCTCTCTGTCTGTCTGTCTCCATCTCTCCAGGAGCTGTTTGAACGATTCCGACCACCTCCGCACCCAAACATTGGGCTCATACTTGAAGTGCGCCTGACTAGAGTTACTAGCATTGCATATTTGGCTCCCTGTTTTCAGTGGATGTAAAGTGTGGTGTGGTGTGGTGTGTGGTGAGGTGTAGAGTGTTGTGTTGTGTGGTGTGGTAAGGTGTGGTGTGATTAAGCACATGCGTGGTGAGTCCGGTAAGTACATACCCTTCACTCGCCTGCCCTTAAGGCTACTAATCTCTGTTAGCACCAAGTGGACCTGGTGCATGGTGTGTCATGGTGGTCATGATGGCCTGGTGGTCATGATGGCCTGGTGGTCATGATGGCCTGGTGGTGTATGGTGTGTCATGGTGGTCATGATGACCTGGTGTATGGTGTGTCCAGGTCATACATAGGTTACGCAGTGGTGTCCTTAACTTCACGTCCTGAGAGTGGCACATTACTCGGATGTAACAATTTCAATTTATGGTGTGTCCAGCAGAGGGCTGTTCCGCTATCATCAAAGCCTGCACCACCACCACAACAGTACCATTACCACCAACAACACAGTACGATGCTGCTCTGCTGCACCGCTATCATCTCAATTGTTACAACGCTCACATCCAAAAGTTCCCAAATGTCAAGTCTGATGTGTGGGTGGAACAACTCTGATGTGGTGGTAGAACAACTCTGATGTTGAGGTGAAACAACTCTGATGTGGTGGTAGAACAACTCTGATGTTGAGGTGGAACAACTCTGATGTGGTGGTAGAACAACTCTGATGTTGAGGTGGAACAACTCTGATGTGGTGGTAGAACAACTCTGATGTTGAGGTGGAACAACTCTGATGTGGTGGTAGAACAACTCTGATGTTGAGGTGGAACAACTCTGATGTGGTGGTAGAACAACTCTGATGTTGAGGTGGAACAACTCTGATGTGGTGGTAGAACAACTCTGATGTTGAGGTGGAACAAACTCTGATGTGGTGGTAGAACAACTCTGATTGAGGTGGAACAACTCTGATGTGGTGGTAGAACAACTCTGATGTTGAGGTGGAACAACTCTGATGTGGTGGTAGAACAACTCTGATGTTGAGGTGGAACAACTCTGATGTGGTGGTAGAACAACTCTGATGTTGAGGTGGGACAACTCTGATGTGGTGGTAGAACAACTCTGATGTTGAGGTGGAACAACTCTGATGTGGTGGTAGAATAACTCTGATGTTGAGGTGGAACAACTCTGATGTTGAGGTGGAACAAATCTGATGTGGTGGTGGAACAACTCTGATGTTGAGGTGGAACAACTCTGATGTGGTGGTAGAACAACTCTGATGTTGAGGTGGAACAACTCTGATGTTGAGGTGGAACAAATCTGATGTGTGGGTGGAACAACTCTGATGTTGAGGTGGAACAACTCTGATGTGTGGGTGGAACAACTCTGATGTGGTGGTAGAACAACTCTGATGTTGAGGTGGAACAACTCTGATGTGTGGGTTGAACAACTCTGATGTGGTGGTGGAACAACTCTGATGTTGAGGGGGAACAACTCTGATGTGGTGGTAGAAGAACTCTGATGTTGAGGTGGAACAACTCTGATGTTGAGGTGGAACAACTCTGATGTGTGGGTGGAACAACTCTGATGTTGAGGGGGAACAACTCTGATGTGTGGGTGGAACAACTCTGATGTTGAGGTGGAACAACTCTGATGTGTGGGTGGAACAACTCTGATGTGGTGGTAGAACAACTCTGATGTTGAGGTGGAACAAATCTGATGTGTGGGTTGAACAACTCTGATGTGGTGGTGGAACAACTCTGATGTTGAGGGGGAACAACTCTGATGTTGAGGTGGAACACATCTGATGTTGAGGTGGAAAAACTCTGATGTTGAGGTGGAACAACTCTGATGTCAACTCTGATGTGGTGGGGAGTCTGGCAAGTGGATCTGTTGTATGGCGTGCCCAGGAGAGAGCTGCTCCGCTATCATCTCAGCTGCTACAACGCTCACATCCAAAAGCACCCTGTCGTCAACTCTGATGTTGAGGTGGAACAACTCTGATGTTGAGGTGGGACAAATCTGATGTGGTGGTGGAACAACTCTGATGTCAACTCTGATGTGGTGGGGAGTCTGGCAAGTGGACTTGGTGAATGGTATGTCCAGGTGAGAGCTGCTCCGCTATCATCTCAGCTGCCACAAAGCTCACATCCAAGAGCACCCTGTTGTTTCCACTTCCAAACTTGCTTGCATCCATAGATACACCAGATGTACCGCCTGCACCACCATAACCACGACTACCCTGTCCTGTGCCAAGCCCAGCACCACTGCCAAAGCCTCTCCTCCGGTGACTACTGCCACTGCCATCACCACCACCATAACCATAGCTACCGTGTCCTGTACCAATACCAGCACCACTACCACTGCCAGTATCGCCGCGTCCACTGCCAACACCCTGCCCTGTGCCAAGCCCAGCACCACTGCTGAAGCCTCTCCTCCGGTGACCACCGCCAACGCTTCCACTGCCAACACCCTGTCCTGCACCAAGGCCAGCACCACTTTTACTTCCAACACCGCCGCCACCACTGCCAATACCCTGTCTTGTACCAAGCCCAGCACCACTGCCATCACAGCCCCCGCCACCTGCAGCGAAGTCGTCGCCATGCCCCACACTCACTTCAGGACCACTACCCTGTCCATTACCTCCACTTCCACTTCCACCGCCATCACAGCCCCTGCCACCTGCAGTGAAGTCGTCGCCATGCTCCACACTCACTTCAGAAATACTACCCTGTCCATCACCTCCACTTCCACTGCCAACACCCTGTCCTGTACCAGTCCCAGCACCGCTTTGTCCAGCACCGCCACCTGCAGCATTTAAGTCATCGCCATGCCCCACACTCACTTCAGGATCACTACCCTGCCCACCCCCTCCACTTGTACTGCCAACTCCATGACCCCTACCCAGCCCATCACCTCCACTTGTACTGCCAACTCCAGGACCCCTACCCTGCCCACCCCCTCCACTTGTACTGCCAACTCCAGGTCCACTACCCTGCCCACCACCTATACTTGAACTGCCAACTCCAGCACCCCTTCCCTGCCCATCAGCTCCACTTCCACTGCCAGCACCCTGTCCTATACTTAGCCCAGCACCACTGCCAAAGCATCTACTGGGGCGACCACTTCCACTGCCACTGCCATCAACCCCAGTCCTGACCCCAACGGACTCGTCCACCACACTGCAGCTGTCGGGGCTGGGGCTCCCGCTACCACTGCTACTACCGCCATCACCATCATCACTGCCATCACTACCACCATCACAACTGGTGGTTGAATTGGTTGTCACTGTCAATGGCTTGCTTGCTGGGGGCAGACCTGGGCTTTGGCCATCCCCCCCAGCGTGGGGGAGGACCCCTTGAGGGGGGCCTACCCTCCCTGCGTTGGCAGTGGTCAAGGGCTTGCTTGGAGATACGGCAGAGATGAAGACGTGGCCACCGGCTGTGAATTCCAAGGAACCGTGGCCAGCTAGCTTGACTGTAGCATTGTCTGGGAGGCTGGAGAAAGTGGAAGGGGAGGAGAGGGGTGTGAGGGGTGGGGGGTTGGAGTGGGGTTGGGGGATGAGGCAGACAGGAAGATGTAACCGCTG
This sequence comes from Chlamydomonas sp. ICE-L, assembly GCA_013435795.1. Lineage (NCBI taxonomy): Eukaryota > Viridiplantae > Chlorophyta > Chlorophyceae > Chlamydomonadales > Chlamydomonadaceae > Chlamydomonas > Chlamydomonas sp. ICE-L. The sequence goes on from JACBWV010000626.1 coordinate 40,576,901, forward strand.
GCTGAGAATTACAAGGAGCTGTGGCCAGCTAGCTTGACTATAACCTTGTCTGGGATGCTGGAGGAAGTGGAAGGGGGGGGGGGGGGGATGAGGGGGGGGGGGGGGGAGGCTGGAGGGAGCTGAAGGGGAGGGTGTGTGTGTGAGGGGTTGGGGGGTGGAGTGGGGTTGGGGGATGAGGCAGAGAGGAAGATGTAGCCTTCGGCTGAGAATGTGGGACGCTGTGATGATGATGGTGATGATAATGATGATGATGATGTTGATAATGATGTTGATGATGTTGATGATGTTGATGATGATGGTGACGATGGTGATGATGATGGTGTGAGTGGGTGGTGTGATGGGTGTGAGGGGTGTTATGGGTGTAGGCTAGAGGCTGGATGGAGTGGGTGTGAGGAGTGGGATGGGTGTGAGGGGTTATGGGCGAAGGCTAGAGGATGGATGGAGTGGGTGAGATGTGTTATGGGTGGAGGCTAGAGGCTGGGGTCAACATCATATGATAAGCCAGTCCCTACCTATGAAAAGCCGAAAAGAAAAACCCTGCCGCCTTGCTTTCCCAGGAGCAGCAGTCTGCACTGACCCGGCCCCAGTTTTTTGTTTGCGACCGGTCATGTTTGCAACTGGTTCATCGTAAACAAAGAAAAACTGCCTCCCCACCCCACCTCACCTAACCCCACCTCATCCCATCTCCCTCCTCTCCTCACCCCATCTCCCTCCTCACCCCACCTCATCCCATTTCCCTCCTTACCCCACGCCACCCCATCTCCCACCTCATCCCACCACAATCCATCTCCCACCTCACCCCATCTCCCTCCTCACCACATTTCCCTCCTCACACCACGCCACCCCATCTCCCACCTCACCCAAGAGCTCCTTGCCTCTTCCCCAGCAGCAGTCAGCACTGACCAAACACCCTCATATCCCCCTCCACCCCCCCTACAAATAGCAAAGACCACTACGACCCACGGCCACAGACATACGTAAAAAACTCGGCTGCACGTGACAGCTTGAGCTTCCGCTCCTCCTTCAGGCCGTCACACGTCAGAGCTCCTTGCCAGCCCCGCAGCAGAAGTCTGCAATGACCAGAAACCCCCATAGCCCCCTCCGGCCCCCTCAGACTCTCCTACAAACAGCAAAGACTACTACGACACACAGTCACAGACATACGTATACAACTCGGCTGCATGTGACAGCTCGAGCTTCCGCTCCTCCTTCAGGCCGTCACACGTCAGAGCTCCTTGCCAGCCCCGCAGCAGAAGTCTGCAATGACCGGACACCCCCATATCTCCCTCTGGCCGCCCTCCGACTCCCCTACAAACAGCAAAACTACTACGACACACAGTCACAAACGTACTTGAACAACTCCGATGCATGTGACAGCTCGAGTTTCAGGTCCTCCATCAGGCCGTCACACTTCATAAGCTCCTTACCTGCTCTGTAGCAGAAGTCTGCAATGACCGGACACCCTCATATCCACCTCTGACACCCCTACTAACAGCAAAGACTACTACGACACACAGTCACAAACGTACTTGAACAACTCCGATGCATGTGACAGCTCGAGTTTCAGCTCCTCCATCAGGCCGTCACACTTCAAAAGCTCCTTACCTGCTCCGCAGCAGAAGTCTGCAATGACCGGACACCCTCATATCCCCATCTGACACCCCTACAAACAGCCATGATTATTACGACACACGGTCACAGACGTACTTGAACAACTCCGCTGCATGTGACAGCTCGAGTTTCAGCTCCTCCATCAGGCCGTCACACGTGAGAGCTCCTTGCCTGCCCCGCAGCAGGAGTCTGCACTGGCCGTCACGCTCGTCCTCTACCCGTGCAAGAATGAACAAGCAGCATCCTGTCAAATCCAGCGTTGTTCTAGGGACCAGGTTACCCACCCACAGCTTCTCCCTACCAGGTTTATCCGCCTGTGTGGTCGGTGGGGGGAAGAAATTAGGGTGTGTTTTTGTGTGTGGTTGTGTGTAGGGAGGTTAGCCTTCACTTCAGTTAGCCTCCACTTACATAAAGGGGGTTTAGTGGGTCCCAGAATTAGGGGTTTAGGTTTGATTCATATGTTTGGGGTTTGGGGGTTCCTAGGGAGTAGGGTTCAGGGTCTAGATGGGTTTAGGGTTCACTTAAGTGTAGGCTAACTCCCCATACCTGCATGGTCCTGAAGCCAGCAATGTCCTAGGGTTCAGGGTCCTAGGGATTAGGGTTCAGGGTCTAGATGGGTTCAGGGTTCACTTAAGTGTAGGCTAACTCCCCATACCTGACTGGTCTTAAAGCCAGCAATGTCTAATGGTTTAGGGTTCAGGGTCCTAGGGAGTAGGGTTCAGGGTCTAGATGGGTTTAGGGTTCACAGAAGTTGGGCTAACTCCCCATACCTGCATGGTCCTGTAGCCAGCAATGTCCTTGGATTTAGGGTGCAGAGTCCTAGGGATTAGGGTTCAGGGTCTAGATGGGTTTAGGGTTCACTTAAGTGTAGGCTAACTCCCCATACCTGCATGGTCCTGAAGCCAGCAATGTCCAAGGGTTCAGGGTCCTAGGGATTAGGGTTCAGGGTCTAGATGGGTTTAGGGTTCAATTAAGTGTAGGCTAACTCCCCATACCTGCATGGTCCTGAAGCCAGCAATGTCCTAGGGTTTAGGGTGCAGGGTCCTAGGGTTTAGGGTGCAGGGTCCTAGGGTTTAGGGTGCAGGGTCTAGATGGATTTAGGGTTCACGTAAGTTGGGCTAACTCCCCATACCTGCATGGTCCTGAAGCCAGCAATGTCCTAGGGTTTAGGGTTCAGGGTCCTAGGGATTAGGGTTCAGGGTCTAGATGGGTTTAGGGTTCACTTAAGTGTAGGCTAACTCCCCATACCTGCATGGTCCTGAAGCCAGCAATGTCCTAGGGTTTAGGGTTCAGGGTCCTAGGGATTAGGGTTCAGGGTCTAGATGGGTTTAGGGTTCACTGAAGTGTAGGCTAACACCCCATACCTGCATGGTCCTGAAGCCAGCAATGTCCTAGGGTTCAGGGTCCTAGGGAGTAGGGTTCAGGGTCTAGATGGGTTTAGGGTTCACTTAAGTGTAGGCTAACTCCCCATACCTGACTGGTCTTGAAGCCAGCAATGTCCTAGGGTTTAGGGTTCAGGGTCCTAGGGAGTAGGGTTCAGGGTCTAGATGGATTTAGGGTTCACGGAAGTTGAGCTAACTCCCCATACCTGCATGGTCCTGTAGCCAGCAATGTCCTAGGGTTTAGGGTTCAGGGTCCTAGGGATTAGGGTTCAGGGTATAGATGGGTTTAGGGTTCACTTAAGTGTAGGCTAACTCCCCATACCTGCATGGTCCTGAAGCCAGCAATGTCCTAGGGTTTAGGGTGCAGGGTCCTAGGGTTTAGGGTGCAGGGTCTAGATGGATTTAGGGTTCACGTAAGTTGGGCTAACTCCCCATACCTGCATGGTCCTGAAGCCAGCAATGTCCTAGGGTTTAGGGTTCAGGGTCCTAGGGATTAGGGTTCAGGGTCTAGATGGGTTTAGGGTTCACTTAAGTGTAGGCTAACTCCCCATACCTGACTGGTCCTGAAGCCAGCAATGTCCTAGGGTTTAGGGTGCAGGGTCCTAGGGATTAGGGTTCAGGGTCTAGATGGGTTTAGGGTTCACTTAAGTGTAGGCTAACTCCCCATACCTGACTCGTCTTGAAGCCAGCAATGTCTAAGGGTTTAAAGTTCAGGGTCCTAGGGAGTAGGGTTCAGGGTCTAGATGGATTTAGGGTTCACGGAAGTTGGGCTAACTCCCCATACCTGCATGGTCCTGTAGCCAGCAATGTCCTAGGGTTTAGGGTTCAGGGTCCTAGGGAGTAGGGCTCAGGGTCTAGATGGGTTTAGGGTTCACTTAAGTGTAGGCTAACTCCCCGTACCTGCATGGTCCTGAAGCCAGCAATGTCCTAGGGTTTAGGGTTCAGGGTCTAGATGGGTTTAGGGTTTACTGAAGTGTAGGCTAACTCCCCATACCTGACTGGTCTTGAAGCCAGCAATGTTGCTGGCTGCGTCTGAGCCTTGCCTCTGCATGGATTGGCTGCCAGTCTTTCCTGCGGTAGGATGCACTGGCCACACCGAGTTGGGCACAGCGAAAGCAGGCTTGCCCTGGTGGGGCTCAAAATGTTCTATATGCCTGGGCTTAGGTCTGGCTACTGCGTGGTTGCGGCCCATGGAGTAGGACGAATGGCCGTGCGAGCTGTCTAGAACTTGCATCCGGGTAGGAGCCGGGCTCTTTGAATCATCAGCGGTGGATGTCATGTGAGGTTGGGTGCCTCCCATCTTAACCTGGACAGGCAAGAGAGCAGTGCAACAGTGTTAACAGTGCAACAGTGTGGAGTAGTGTAGAACAGTGTCAACAGTTTGAAACAGTGTGGAGTAGTGTAAAACAGTGCTAACCGTTTGAAACAGTGTGGAGTAGTGTAAAACAGTGTTAACAGTGCAACAGTGAGAAATATATGTTTACTCATCAGCGGCGGACGCCATGTGAGGTTGGGTGCCTCCCATCTTAACCTGGACAGGCAAGAGAGCAGTGCAACAGTGAGAACAGTTTAAAATGGTGTGGAGTAGTGTAAAATAGTGTGGGACAGTGTCAACAGTTTGAAAGAGAGTGGAGTAGTGTAAAACAGTGTGCAGCAGTGTTAACAGTTTGCCACAGTGTGGAGCAGAGTTAACAGTGCAACAGGTAGAACTATATGTTTACTCATCAGCGGCGGACGCCATGTGAGGTTGGGCGCCTCCCATCTTAACCTGGACAGGCAAGAGAGCAGTGCAACAGTGAGAACAGTTTGAAACAGTGTGGATCAGTGTGAACCAGTGAGGATCAGTTTAAAATAGAGTGAAACAGTGAGAACTGTTTGAAACAGTGATGAGCAGAGAGAACTGTTTGAAACAGTGATGAGCAGTGTGAACTGTTTGAAACAGTGATGAGCAGTGTGAACTGTTTGAAACAGTGATGAGCAGTGAGAACTGTTTGAAATAGTGATGAGCAGTGAGAACTGTTTGAAACAGTGATGAGCAGTGAGAACTGTTTGAGACAGCGTTTGACTCTTTGAGCTAGTTGGCCCACTAACAAGTTCACATCAGTTGCAGGGCTTTTTCTGCTATGATAGCGATCACTAGTTTTGACCCCGTTTCGGCAAACTCATTGCGATTTTTGTGTGTGCCCTAAATGCCCCTAAAAAGCTATAAAAAGCAACAACACGCTGTCCCTGGAGGAGGCCTAATCCATGAAGCTAGAAAAAACCGACCATAAGATTTGAACAAAAGCCCTGATCAGCTGTCATCATTGCCAGCCTTTTCGAACGCACTGCCTACCTTGTGCACTCTTAACCCCTTGCGCTAGGCAGCCTGCTTACAATTTCATCCCAGTTGGCACCATTGCCACCCTCCCCCGACACCCTGCCCACCTAGTGCACTCTTTGCTCCTTGTCCTAGGCAGCCTGCTTACTAGTTCATCCCAGCTGGCACCATTGCCACCCTTCCCCAACACCCTGCCCACCTAGTGCACTCTTTGCTCCTTGCCCTAGACAGCCTGCTTACTAGCTCGTCCCAGTTGTCACCATTGCCACCCTCCCTCAACACCCTGCCCACCTAGTGCACTTAGAACTTCCATCCAGGCAGTGTCTTGAGCCTAGGCGCCACCGCCACCTCTTCAAAGGTCAACTTGGGGATCTGTTTTTGTTCTGTGTGTATGATTGTTTGTTTAGGTGGGCTAGTCGGCCCGCTTACTACTTCATCCCAGCTGCCGCCATTGCCACCCTTCCCCAACACCCTGCCCACCTAGTGCACTCTTTGCTCCTTGCCCTAGGCAGCCTGCTTACTGGTTTGTCCTAATTGCCGCCATTGCCACCCTTCCCCAACACCCTGCCCACCTAGTGCACTCTTTGCTCCTTGCCCTAGACAGCCTGCTTACTAGTTCGTCCCAGTTGTCACCATTGCCACCCTTCCCCAACACCCTGCCCACCTAGTGCACTCTTTGCTCCTTGCACTAGGCAGCCTGCTTACTGGTTTGTCCTAATTGCCGCCATTGCCACCCTTCCCCAACACCCTGCCCACCTAGTGCACTCTTTGCTCCTTGCCCTAGGCAGCCTGCTTACTGGTTTGTCCTAATTGCCGCCATTGCCACCCTCCCCCAACACCCTGCCCACCTAGTGCACTCTTAGCTCCTTGCCCTAGGCAGCCCGTTTACTAGTTCGTCCCAGTTGTCACCATTGCCACCCTTCCCCAACACCCTGCCCACCTAGTGCACTCTTTGCTCCTTGCCCTAGGCAGCCTGCTTACTAGCTTGTCCCAGTTGTCACCATTGCCAACCTCCCTCAACACCCTGCCCACCTAGTGCACTTAGAAATTCCATCCAGGCAGTGTCTCGAGCCTGGGCACCACCGCCACCTCTTCAAAGGTCAACTTGGGGATCTGTTTTTGTTCTGTGTGCATGATTGTTTGTTTGGGTGGGCTAGTCGGCCCGCTTACTACTTCATCCCAGCTGCCGCCATTGCCACCCTTCCCCAACACCCTGCCCACCTTGTGAACTTTGAACGTAGACTTCCATTCGGACAGTGTCTCAACCCTGGGCACCACCGTCACCTCCTCAAAGTTGCTTGACTTGGGGATCTGGACGTTCTCTGGCGGGCCACCTTTGAACGTGTTGTTGCTGTACGACGACGCGTGATTGTAATGTGAGTGAACCACATCCCTGAAAGCACTTGCGCCTGTGGAGGAGTGCATAGCACTGGCTATGGAGGAGGGGTATGCCACACCATCGGTGGAGGTGCGGTACGCCCTATCATTGGTTGAGGTGCGGTACGCCTCATCATCGGTTGAGGTATGGTACGCCCCACCATCGTTTGAGGTACGGTACGCCTCATCATCGGTTGAGTTACGGTACGCCTCATCATCGTTTGAGGTGCGGTACGCCCCGTCATCGGTTGATATGCGGTATGCCCCACCATCGGTTGAGGTGGGATACGCCCCACAGCCACTTGGGTGTTGGTGGGAGTGTTGGTGGGGGTGTTGGTGGGGGTGTTGATGGGGGTGGGGGTGGGGGAAGTGTTCACCATCTCTTGGAAAGGGATAGTCCTCAGGCTGCGGCAATGAGTTTTGCCCCAAAATGTGGTTCATATTTGGGGGCGAGACGGGATGGGGCTTCTTTTGCAGTTCCTCGCCCCTCATGGTGTCTGTAGGTGATTCGGAGCGGTGTGACATGGAGGATATGAAGGGCGTGTTGGATGGGATTCGGTGCATGTACTCCTCGGATTGTGGACCTAGACCCGGGCCCATACCCGAGGCTATGCTAGGGCCCATACCTGGACCCATGCCCAGACCCAAGCCCATGCCAGGGCCCATACCCATACCCGGACCTGGGCCCATACCCGAGCTTATGACAGGGCCTATACCCGGACCCATGCCCAGACCCAAGCCCATGCCAGGTCCCATACCCGGACCCATGCCAGGTACCATGCCCGGACCCATGCCCGGGCCCATCCCCCAGTCCCCCGTCAACACTGCGTCCAGGTTCTTGGAGCTGGTGGAACTAAGCAATTGCATCAGGTTGCCCCCTCTCTGTTTCTTGTTCTCCATGGATGACAGGGCCAGTTCCTCGTCCTGGGTGGGGGAGAGAGTGGACCTAGCAAGGAGTTGCTCATGTGGGAGGGTCCCAGAGCCATTGAGGAAGGCGTGCTCTAGGGAGTCTTGGAAGAGGGAGTTGCTGCTCTGGTTGCCCTGGTGACCCAGCAGGCAACCCGCGTGGCTGTTGTCGCTGTTCTTGGGCTGAACCCGTCTGTAGCGTTGGCGTATGGGCGCTGCAATGGCTCCTGTTGGAACTCGAGGTATAGCATGGGGAGGGGCTGCAGCCGCTGCCTCCACGGGCCAGCCACCAGGGGCCGCCACCGCCAACACAGGCCACTCACCAGGGGAAGCCACCTCCACCACAGGCCAACCGCCAGGGGCTGCCACCGCCTCAACGGGCCAGCCGCCAGCTGCTGCTGCAATTCGGAACTCCCTCTGCCCTTGCTCCTCGGCATCTGACTGAGCTGCGCCTGCCAGCATTGTAAGGACAGAGACTGAATCTGAGCCTGGACTGCGTCTGGCAGCAGAGCTCTGAGCTATCACGCCACCTCGCTCACCTGGCAAAGCTATCGAGCCCTCAGGGCTTGCATGTGCGCTTGCGCAGCCTTCAGCCCCCAAGTGCGAACCCTCACCCTCCCCTGCCTGCTCCTCCCTGTTGATTAGGTAGTTCTTGCCGTGATGATGGATGATCAGGTGGGTATCAGAGTGGCTGACATGGCCCAAGATGGGAGGCTGGGATGTGCTGCACTCATTAGTGCCTAGAGAGCCCAGACTGTCTTCGGGGACTATACAGGAGGACATGGTCCATTGGTTGGCACTGGCCTGGGAGAGCGAGGGGGTGAAGCCGATGGTGGATTGCCTGGCTGGGCTGGATGTCTCGCCTGGGCTTGAGGCCTCAGGTTCCGGGCGTGAATTCCGCTGCAATTTGCTAGGCAAGGATGCGGAGATTGTACGGATGGGCATGGAGTGTTTCAGCAGCGCTTGCAAGGTGGTGTGTTGATCAGGACTGCTGTCACAGCTGCTGCTACCACCTGCTGGGCTGCTGTTCTCAGCGGCTTCATAACTTGGACCACTTGAAAACGCTGCGGGGGAGACAGTACACATATTTCAGTCATGCATTTGGCTAGGCAAGGACGCGGAGGCTGTGTGGATGGGCATGGGGTGTTTCAGCAGCGCTTGCAAGGTGGTGTGTTGATCAGGACTGCTGCCGCAGCTGCTGCTACCACCTGCTGGGCTGCTGTTCTCAGCGGCTTCATAACTTGGACTACTTGCAGAGCTGTTCTCAGCGGCCTCATCCCTCTGACCACTTGAAAACGCTGCGGGGGAGACAGTACACATATTTCAGTTGTGCAGTTGGCTAGGCAAGGACGCGGAGGCTGTGTGGATGGGCATGGGGTGTTTCAGCATCGCTTGCAAGGTGGTGTGTTGATCAGGACTGCTGACACAGCTGCTGGGGTGCTATTCTCAGTGGCCTCATCCCTAGGACCACTTGGAAACGCTGCTGGGGAGACAGTACACATAGTTCAGTCATGCAGTTTGCTAGGCAAGGTCGCGGAGACTGGGAGGATGGGCATGGAGTCAGCAGCACTTGCAAGGTGGTGTGTTGATCAGGACTGCTGCCACAGCTGCTGGGGTATTTCACAACTTCAAAAAAAATCAAACCATTTCACATAGCTTTTCTTTTCAGCTACCAGCAGCCGGTTCTAGGCAGCTTCCTGAGACAGCCACCTGGCCATACCTAAATATGGCAGGAGCAATGGAAAGCTTACGATATCAGCTTCCAGATACTCTAGGTTGTTTAAGGTTTAGAGGAGGAGTGAGCTCGGGGAGCTGCCTAGAAGCTGCTGCTTGTAGCTGAAGAGAAAAGCTATGCACTTTCCCACACACTTTCGGTCATGCCATGATGCATGCATATTGAAGGCAGGCAGATGGAATTTGATACAATGCACACATACATGAGATCATAACGGAACGCAGGTGAAATTCAATGGAACCAAAACCACAAAAGATACATGAAGCAGCAATCACCTGATCAACTCGCATGGGAAGAACAAGTCCTAGGCGCGTTGCAAGCGACACTGAAAATTGGCGGAGAGTGTTGGCTATCGGAGGTGGCTTTGGAATCGAGTACAACTGGCAGAAGCCACACTTTACAACAGGGCGGGGGGACAAGTAGGTCCAGGGTTACGTGCTGACAAAGCGACCGACAGACAACCGGACAACGGGGTGACTCTGGGGGCTCCTGCCCTCCAGAAGGGGGGAGGCTCTGTCGAAAGAGGAGCTAGGACATAGATGAAACGTATACAAGTACTGCAACATATCCTGATATGCATGATAGGGGGAAATAAACAATTCTTCCACTCTTCCCCACCCAGGCTCCCAGCCACCCACCAAGCGACGAAAAAGGAGGTGGAAATGAGATGAAATGTGACATAACCAGGGGTAGGTGGAAGATTCTTTAAGGCCGCTCAATGCCGTCTAGTTTTTGGCGGAGCCCCCCCTTCTGGGGGCGGGAGGCCCCAGTGTTACCCATTTGTCCGTTTGACCATCCATCCATCCATCCATCTGACCGCGATGAAGCCTGACACGTCAACCAACGGTCTCGTAACTAACTCGCTTCCGTTGCTACATGTCGCTCCCTCGCGATCACTCTCTGCAATTTTTTAGTGCCGCAGGAGACGCTGCATAGAACTTGTTCTCCTTGCCTCTGCGTGTTTCCTTAGGTCCTTGCTCTTGCTTAGTTGTTTTCTGTCTTTGGTCTTCTTCTTAGTATTCACAGCCCCTTCTCTTGGGCTTTGTTTGTTTTTCAGACTTCCTCCTAACCCCTCTGGCTTGTTTGTTTCCTGTTCCTGTCCTACTTTGTCCCCTCGGTCGCTCTGGTGGTGTCCGTCCCTTAGCCATTATTGTCTTCTTCTGTATTTTTTCCTTGGTCACAAATGAGCAAGGTTTTATCAGAAGCGCAATTTCCTGGTTCCCCCCTTGTAGAATAAAAAGTACGCAAGGGGGAAATAAACCGTTCTTCCACCCTTCCCCACTTCCACCCCTCCCCCTCTCATCTTTCCACCTCTCCTCCCATCGTCCACCCCTCCTTTCCCCCCACCTCCCCTACTCCTTCCACCATCCTCCCCCTTCCACCAATCCTCCCCTCTCCCACCCCTCTTATCCATCCCAGCTCCCCACCTGGCATTTTGTGCTCTTCAGCATCATTTGCAGTAGTAGAATCAGTAGCGGAATGCATGTCTGGTCGCTGCAACTTGGATGTCCAGGCATGGAAAGGTTGAGGCGACTGACAATTCTCAAGGTCAGTGGACGGGAAGGAGAAAGATGGCCTCTGCTCTGTAACTAAAACAAAAGGAGGAAAGAACAAAAGTGGAACAAATAAATAATGGTAATAAGTTACTAATATAATTTTGAACAAAAACAAGTTAATAATGTACTCAACATTGGAGAGGACGATGACTTGTTGATGCGTTTATTATGCTTTTATCATGCGCTTGGAATGCGCTTGTTATGTGTGTATTATGCGCTTATGATGAGTGTATTATGCTTTTATTTTACGCTTTGTATGCGTTTAGTATGCGTTTAGTCAGTGTTTATTATGCTTAATAGGCAAAAGATGGCCTCTGCTCTGTATATATGGAGGAAAGAACAACAAGAGTGGAACAACTTAATAATGAGTTAACCTTGGGGTGGACAATGACATTATAATGCGTTTATTATGCTTTTATTATGTGTTTATTATACGCTCAGCTTGCGTTTATTATGCGCTTAGCACCTGTTTATTATGCGCTTATTATGCATTTGTTGTGCGCTTATTATGCGTTTATTATGCGCTTATCACCCGTTTATTATGCGCTTATCACCCGTTTATTATGCGCTTATTATGCATTTATTATGCGCTTATTATGCATTTATTATGCGTTTATAATGCGTTTATTATGTGCTTATTCTGAGTGTTCAATTACGATTTTATCATGAGTGAATAATGAGCTTATTAAGAGTGAGTAACCAGTGTTTTATGATTTTTTGTGGCTTAAATACGAGTTTATAATAATGGGTTTATTATGATTCAATAATGAGTTTATAATGAGTTTATTGCAAGTGAATAATGAATTTATGAGTACATAATTATGAGTTCATTAATGATGAGTTGAGTGAATAATGAGTTTATTTGGTTTTTTTAATTATGAGTTCATTAATTATGAGTTTGAGTGAATAATGAGTTTATTTGGGGTTTATAATTATGAGTTGATTCTGATTTTATTACGAGTTTATTATGAGTTTATAAAAATGAGTTTATTAAGAGTGCATGATCAGTTTATTATAAGCTTATAATGATATGATTGTATTGTGAGTTGATTATGATTATTACTAGTTTATTATGAGTTTATAAACAATAGTTTATTAAGAGTGGATTATCAGTTTATTATAAGCTTATAATGATATGATTGTATTGTGAGTTGATTAGGATTCTATCACGAGTTCATTGTGATGTTATCATAAGTTTGTTACAAGTTTATAATGAGTGGATAATGTTTTTTTATAAGTTTATCATTATGATTGTTTCGTGCGTTGATAATGATGCATTGATAATGATGAGTTTGTTATGAGAGAATCAGGAGGAAAGGGTGGGTGGGTGGGTGGGTGGGGGATACATCCCGATGGGGTCGAAACAGTTTAAATATTTCCAGAAGGGGGGAGGGGGGGGGGGGGGGGTTACCCGACCCAAGAACTTAACTGTAAGTTAGCTCATCTTACAGAATGATATATGTTTTTGTAAAACATCAGTAAAAAACCATAATATTAAGTGGGACGAGAAAACATAACATTTTAGCTTTCCATAGCCAGCCAGCCAAGTTGGGTGGTCTCATTTGAGTGCTGAATTAAAATTGAAATTGTTGTATCTGTGTAATACATTCACTCACAGGGCGTGAAGTTAAGGACACCATAGCGTAAGCTGGAGCTAGCTATAGTCACCGTATTAGAGTGCTGAAAATCAATCAAGATCATAACGAGACAGTTCACTACGAATATAGTCTATCTGAATAGACCCGAACTTTTGATGGCAGGTCTACAACCTTGCCTTCTGATGATAATGATGATTACATTTTTACTGGTGCCCTACTGGACTCCAAATGCGCCCTGGGCTTGACGGAGTCATGGGGGACTTTTCTGGGAGTCCGCGTGAACCCCTCGAGCAGTAACTCTTGTCCAGCCTCATCCCCCATGGTCGCAACCCCCCCATAAATGCAATACATACCAACCGCGACTAAGTTATAAATAATTGGAAAAAGTAAAAAAGGGTATGGGGGTGGGGCACCCCAGAAAGGGGTCCTCGGGATTTCACAACACATGGAATCGACCGCTTACACTCTACTCTAACCACTACCACTTCCCGTAACCCGCACACTGACCCTGCCGGACTTTTTATGGCGTTTCCCACCATCCTCAGGGAATAAATCTTGTATTGTGAGTTTATCAGAAGTTATAATCATGAGTGAATAATGATTCTATAGCAATTCAGGGGGTGATTTGGGAAGCACCCTTGGTACTTCGGACTTGGTTCTCAAAATCTCAGGCCAATTATCGAGAATTCTCGCAAGAATTCTCAGATTTCCAGGCCAAATTCTCGATTTCATATACGAAGTCCGGGTTCTTCAGAAACCTTGAACCCAAATCATCCGCTGAATGGCTATAATGATTTTATTGATGAGTTAATGATGATTTTATTCTGGGTGAATAATGAGATAATAATGAGCTTAGCAAAGTTGTGAGCGAGATCAGGGGAACTGACAGGAGATGCACGTTTGAGAGCATTCTGTTGTGGTAGGAGCTAAGCAGAAACTGGAGGTAACTCCAAGATGTCTAGCTTAACCCTTGCCTTGTTTTGAGGGCTTCCTTCATGCTAGCGCGTCTTTGTACACTGTCCTGAGGTAGCTCATAGCTGAGAGTGCCCTTGGATCTCGACGCAGTCTAGATTTATGTACTCACCACACCTATCTACCCACCAGCCCTTCCGTACATCCACCTATCTACTTACCAGCCCTTCCGTACATCCACCTATCTACCTACCCATTCACCCACTTACTCACCTACCCAATCTGTACATCCACCTATCTACCTACCCATTCACCCACTTACTCACCTACCCCATCCGTACATCCACCTATCTACCTACCCATGTACCCACTTACTAACCTACCCAAGCACCCAGTAGCCCAGGGCGAATATCGCTGTTTCGCAAATAATTGTATGTTATAGATCCTGATCACTTTAGCTTGCAGCGATTCTACGGATGATTTGGATTTTGAATTTTCAAAACAGGTCGTAGCAAATTCTGGGAGAAGATTGTCGTTAATTTGGCATGAAGAGTAAAAAAAATACATTCTACACCTGTCGATTCCAAATCAGCTGCTGAATTGCTGTAAAACTTCAACGCAGAGTTGAGGGGTATGTCCCTTACCTGCCCACCACGTGCTTTTGTGGTGTATGACGCATACGACCTTCACACTTCCCAATCGGACACCAAGTTTTTCTCATGTACCACATTTGGTTTCGAGCTTAGTCTTATGGCCAAGAAAATTGGGGCACCTCGCTAGGAAGACGCGTGCTTGATCCCGGGCTGGCGCATGGGAAAACCCTCGCTATGAGGGGGGCGGTGGGATGATGCACCCTACAAAAACCATATGTCTGGGGTGCAACATCAGATCATGCACTCTTCTTGTATGACTCACCCACCCCCACCCCACCCCAGGCTACCCCAGGGGGGTGATAGCTTCAGGTAATAACCCAAGTATGGGTGACATATGTTCTTGTGCTTTTGCAAGATCTTGGGGACCAGGTCATTAAATGCTTGTTTATCCAGCTCTTTCTGAATAATCATATCCAGCCCTTTTTGAATAATAATTATGAATAATAATATCCAGCCCTTTCTGAATAATCATTCTGAAAAATAATATCAAGCCCTTTCTGAAAAATCATTCTGAATGATAATATCAAGCCCTTTCTTGTGGGCAACAACTACACACCCGTAGGCAACACTACGCATCACAACACACCTTTTTGTGATGTATGGTGGCTGGGACTTGGACATCTTGTTTCTGGGTACGAGACTGCTGATGTGGAGGGTGACCCGGACCTGGGGTTGCGTTTCCTCGACTCGTTCCGCCTGGTTCGGACGCTCAGGACCCTGGGTCCGAACCTTCACGGGCATTTGGTTCGGGCGTCAACGTCAGAGGGATATAGGATAGGAAGACATGGCTACCAGAGTAGAACGCAGTGTTATGGGCATAATTGTCTAGTGATACCACTTTATTCGGTCATTCAAGTATCGGCACTAAATATTCCAGCGGACAGAGCCGCAAGTGCCTGGGGGGGCTGATTCATTGTAAAGGATATGCTTTCTCTATTCATTGCATGGCGGGGGGATGGGCGTGCGTTTTGGTATGTTATTCTCAAGGTGGTAGAGCAATTGAAGTGGGTATGGGTGGGAGGGCAGTCAGCTGAAGAGCAAGGTTCGAAGCAGGTGGGTCGGGGTGGGGGGAGGGCGCAGGGGCTGAGGTGTGGGCGTGCATGTCGCTGCGGAAGAGTGGCGGGGAGGTGGGACATTGGCCGCCGAGGTAGAGAAAGGGACTAGCTTCGGTTTTGAAACCTACTAACTACCCGTCGGAGTCGACGTCAGGGGGGGAATAACCTGAGCTGGATTCTCGGGTGCTACTATCTAGATGGTTGATACAGTGGGGGTATGGAAGTCCTGTATGATTTCCCAGGGTAGAATGAGCAGTAGCTCGTGCGAGTCCATGGATTCCAATGGAGCACACGCCATCTTCTGACAAGGCCGCTTCTGGGCGGTGTGTGACTGGCTGGGTCCCTCGGACGATCTAGTTGAAGGGTTAAGTGCACCCGACGCACCATCTAAGGTCCAGTAGCAGCAGAACGTCAGAAGGCGATGGGAATTGATCCATGTCAGAGCAGCTCTTCAAATTTCAAATCTGGACTGGCTACAATAAGCATGAGAGTCTCATAGGAAGGTTTGCGAGGACTGGTGGAGACTGTGGAGAATATGACGTCGCAGGAAATCGTTCGCCCTGCAAGATGCTTTGTACCATCAGCGGAATGGTACAGCGCTGGTACGTTGTCGATCCTCTGTCTGTCTGGTGTCGATTGGGGTGAGCGGTGAGGTCCGGTCTACCGGGTGAGACTTGACACTGCCTGACCCAGACCTCTCTGACCCAGTCCCAGATCCAGACTCAGACCCAGGCCTAGACAGGCTATCAACCCTGCCCAAGCCAGTCCACGTTCACATTCCCTCTTTATCTCATTATTCTCTTGGATCACCCACAACTGCTCGTCAAACATGATCTGCGCAGCAGCATCTAGAAGTGGCGCCCTTCGCTGCGGACATCGACTCGCTAGATCGAAGCTGCACGCGGGGCAAAGGCGCGTTTCAGTTTCCACAATGGCATCAAAACGCATCATCGCTCTCGACTTTGATGGGGTCGTCTGCGATTCCGTAGGGGAGAGCAGCCTGTCGGGATTCAAGGTGCGTGCACGTGTGGGATTCTTCTGTGGCCATATCCGCCTCGTGTGGGTTTTTGTTTTGTTGGGTGGGGTTTTTAGGGGTGTGGGTGTGGGTGTAGCATAACACCCCCCCGCCACCACCACCACCACCACCACCACCACCACCACCACCACCACCACCACCACCACCACCACTACCACCACCACTACCACCACCACCATCCCCTCCCAAACACGCACACATAACATGGGAGGAGGTAGTAGGGGTGGCATGACAGCGTGAGGGATTCAAAGTAGAGAGAGGGGGAGGATGGGAGTGGGGTGATGGATGAGAGGGGGTGGTGATGAGTGAGTGGGACTTGCAGTTGTAGATGGATTCAAACCAGGGCATGCCGTAGAAGAGGAAAGGAGTCTCTCAAACAAGTGGACAAAGGCGATCATGAAGTCGAAGGCAATGATGGGAGGGGGGGGGGGTATGAGTAGGTGGGACATGTGGGAGTGGATGGACTCCAACTAGGATATGCCGGTAGATCAGGGCTTTTCCCCCGCTTACTATAGCGATTGCTACCTGGGACCCCTTGTTGGCCAAACCTTCCACTACCCAGAGACTCGAAATCTTGAATAGGGCCCGCCCCCCGTACCCTTTAGGCCGCCTACCCTCAGGCCGCCTACCCAAATCACTACCTGAAGCCCACCGTTGAAAGACACCACATCCCTGATTGCTACCAGATGACCCTCTTTCTGATACGGAAAAGGCTGTGCTGTTGATGGGGAATAAGGTATATCTCAAACATGTAAATGAAGATGATAAGGAGGAATAAAATATCTCAAACATGTAAATGAAGATGATAAGGAGGGATAAAATATCTCAAACGTGTAAATGAAGATGATAAGGAGGGATAAAATATCTCAAACGTGTAAATGAAGATGATAAGGATGAAGACAATGTCTCGGACATGTTAATGAAGATGATAAGGATGTAGACAATGTCTCGGACATGTTAATGAAGATGGTAAGGAGAAATGCAATATCTCGAACATTTTAATGACGATGATAAGGAGGGATACAATATCTCAAACATGTAAATGAAGGTGATAAGGAAGAAGCTATGCCTCAACACTGTTTCTTTGGGGGCTACTCCGGGCAGCTTCCAGCTAGCTTCATTAACCAGCCAATTTGTCAATCACAAAGCTTTCAGCTGCATTAGGGTGCATGTCATGTCAGCTTACATTTACTCTACCTAGCTTCAGGTTGGCCCAAGGACGCAGAAAAGGGGCTGTTTAGAAACTGCTACGCGTAGCTCAAAAAGAAAACAGTGGGCCCAAACAAAAGCAGCTTGTGTAAAGCAATTCATATGGATCTGATTTGGTGTGCAGGCTGCTGCTAAGGAATGGCATGAGAAATTTGACTTTCCAGGAGCAGAAGCAAGCGAAAAGCAACTAAAAAGCAGTGTAATGAAGTAAAAAGCAATTTATATGGATTTGATTTGGTGTGCAGGCTGCCGCCAAGAAATGGCTCGAAACATTTGTCCCACCAGAGGTAGAAGCAAGTATAAAACCATGTAGAGTAGTATAAAGCAATATAGAGCAATATACAGCAGTACAACGCAGTACAAGGCAGTATACGGCAGTATAAGCCAGTGTAAAGCAGTATAGGCATTGTGAAGCAGTATAAAGCAATGTAAAGCAGTATAACGCAGTAGACAGCAGTAAAAAGCAGTCAAGGCAGTATAAAGCAGCCTAAAGCAGTCTAAAGCAGTGTAAGGCAGTATGAGGCAGTATACAGCAGTATAACGCAGTACAGAGCAGTGTAAAGCAGTATAAGGCAGTGTAAAGCAGGATAAGGCAGTATAAAGCAGTATATAGCTGTATAAAGCAATTCAGATGGATTTGATTTGGTGTGCAGGCCGCTGCCAAGCAATGGCCTGAGATCTTTGACACCCCAGAGGCAGAAGCAAAGAAGCCCGAGCTTGTCGAGAAGATGAGAGCGGTTCGCCCTGTTGTTGAGACCGGGTGAGTCAGCACGAGTAAGACAGTGAGAAGATGAGAGTGGTTCGCCCTGTTGTCCAGACCCGGTGAGTCAGCACGAGTGAGACTGAGTGAGAAGATGAGAGCGGTTCACCCTGTTGTCCAGGCTGGGTGAGTCAGCACGAGTGAGACTGAGTGAGAAGATGAGAGCGGTCCGCCCTTTTGTTGAGACCGGGTGAGTCAGCACAAGTGAACTGAGTGAAAAGATGAGAGCGGTTCCCCGAGTTGTCAAGACCGGGTGAGTCAGCATAAGTGAACTGAGTGAAAAGATGAGAGCGGTTCCCTGAGTTGTCGAGACCGGGTGAGTCAGCATAAGTGAACTGAGTGAAAAGATGAGAGCGATTCGCCTTGTTGTCGAGACCGGGTGAGTCAGCACGAGTGGTACTGAGTGAGATTGCTGATTACCATGTTGTTGAGACCGGGTGAGTCAGCATGAGTGAGAATGAGTGAGAAGATGAGAGCTGTTCCCCTTGTTGTCGATACCGGGTGAGTCAGCATGAGTGAGACTGAGTGAAAAGATGAGAGCGGTTCCCCTTGTTGTCGAGACCGGGTGAGTCAGTACAAGTGGAACTGAGTGAGATTACTGATTACCATGTTGTCGAGACTGGGTGAGTCAGCACGACTGAGACTGAGTGAGTTTATTAATAACCATGTTGTGGATACCGGGTGAGTCAGCAAGAGTGGAACTGGGTGAAATAACTGATTCTCATGTTATCGAGACCGGTGAGTCAGCACGAGTAAGACTGAGTGAGATTGCTGATTACCATGTTGTCGAGACTGGGTGAGTCAGCACAAGTGAGACAGTGAGATTGCTGATAACCATGTTGTTCCTCGTCATCATTCGAGCTCAGGCTGGTTGGTTCAGTAGAACCCATTGACCAGACAGGTCTGGGGGTTGAGTCCTTGCCAGTTTCCCAAACTTCAGACCTGCCGCCTTGAAAGAGGAAGAGAACTTCCCTCCGTGCTGTAGTCCAAGCTCAGGCGCAGTAGCAGTCTGCGAAACCAGAACCATTCATAGTAACCGTTCCCCAGTCTCGGTGACTACTGCTAGCTTCGGCTTAGGCGGTGGTGTCCTTAACTTCACGTCCTATGAGTAACTGCATTACACGGATGTAACAATTTCATTTTTTAATTCCCCAGTGCAACCGAACGGGAAGGTTCTTTCAACCTCACGCCCGTGGCAAAGAGTACGAATGTACAATTTTCAATTTTACCTTGTTGGGGGTGATGTACTTAAAAAGCAGTACAACGTGTGAGAGGATGTGCATGATTGCTAGCTTTTTTATATTGGGGTCCCTTCTGATCCCTGTTCTGGCCCTACTGCACGATCAAGATTTCCAGGATCAATTTATTTTGACCCTGTCTATGTGCATGTGTGTGTATGTACTTATGTATGTATGTATGTATGTATGTATGTATGTATGTATGTATGTATGTATGTATGTACTAGTACGGTAGCCCGTGTGGCCGGTGGCCACACCTACACACATGTAGACAAACTGCCCCCACCCCTATCATAGTACGGTGCCCGTTTGGCATTTGGCCGCACCTGTTTGGGACTTGGTTACAGAATGGTTTAAGCTTGTACTCCCCCCACCCCTCACATGAACACACAGCCATGATGTTTCCCCCACTAAAAACACTGAGCCCCCCCCCCCACCCACACACACACACACACCCTTCCCTCCTGAGGGTCGCACCTGTTTCGGGCTGGGTCACATGACAGTTTATGCCGGTTTCGTCTGTAGTGCATGCAACTGAAAACACTGACGGACGCACATCCCTTGAGATGGTCCCCTTGTGTACCCACAAGCACCCACATACCACAATACCCCCCCTCCCCCCCCCCCCCGAGTTATCTCCACCCCCACTCCACCCAGCCATTGTACCCCCACCAACAAACAGCCTCCCTTAGACTTTAACTTTCCTGACATATTCTCTGCTCCTACCCCTTCCCCCACCCCAGCCATCCCACCAGCCCCCCACCCTCTCCCAACTCTCATCCCTCCCCTCCCCCGCACACACACCTACCAGCACACACATACACCTTATCTGCCCCCCTTCACTTCCGCTGTGGGCTTTGCCATAGCTGAAAGGCGAATGGGACGAATAGCAAGCAGCAGATCCAACCCATCGACAATGTTTGCGCATATTCCGACTCCGCTGATAGCATCGGACCTGCGCGATTGCGGACCTTCCCTGCCACTTCAGCTGTGATCGACAGCCCACCCCACTGAGCAAACTGAACCTGTGCAATCGCAACCGTCCATACCTGAAGCTTTTTCGCGAGCATGTATTCAGGTCGGCCGAGGACCTATCCTGTCCACACGAACTGCTCTCGAAGTCAACTCGATCTGAGACTTGGAAACATAGCTAGGTTTGTTTATTCAACTTTGCCGCGTTATCGCTATGGCACAATGCACAGCGACATGTTTCTCGATGCAGTGGGAGGAAGTTGCAGCCAAGTTGCTGAAATGAGATGTTCGGTTAGACTTAGGGCGAGAATCCTTAGCGAGATTGTTCATTTTGTCAACTTTGCCGCGTGCTTGCTATGGCACAATGTGGAGCGACATGTTTCTCAATGCAGTGGGACGAAGTAGCAGTCAAGTTTCTGACATGCAATGGGATCCAGCAAACTGTAGCGCTACCGAAATCAGGTGGATGAACTCAGGCGGGAAAAGGAGAAATCGGGCAGGATGCGCAACAGGTAGAATATGCAGGAGGCGAAGGTCGCATAAGGCAGAAGTCGCATGAGGCCAAATCAGGCAGAAGTTGAAGCAGGAGGGATTAAAAGCGTGAACTGGCTGAGCGGGAATTGGAAGTCGGTTAAGTCGGTTACGCGATGATGACACCACCACGACCGCGACGACCGCGACCGCCATGATTTTTTTATATTTATAGATGTATGTATGTATGTATGTATGTATGTATGAGCAACTTGGGCGCATACCTTCTTTGTTCATTTTGCTTGTTGCACAGCCTTATCTTGCTTGCAACCAGTCACCTGAATGTGTGTATGTATGTTGTTACAGTCCAGGGGTAGCCAAGTAGTGAAATAGGCCAAAAAGAGAGACTTGCCCAACTATGATTACAGGAGGGGCGAAAACGAAAAAAACTGATGAATTGAACCCCAAACAATCGTTTTAACGTCTAGGGCTTGCCCAACCATGATATCAGGAGGGCAAAAGTGGAACAAACTGATGAACTGATGAACTGAACCCCAAACAATCGATTTACCGTCTAGGTATGAAAACATTGTTCAGATCCGATGCTTGTATGAAGGCATGGACGTGAATGAGATGCTAGACGGCTGGGAGCACATTCTACCCAAGTGCATGATCAAGTGGGAGCTGGATAGGGTAAAGGTGAGTGAGTTAGTGCGTTAGTGAGTGAGTAAGTGAGTGCGTTAGTGGGAGAGTGAGTGAATCCGTGAGTAAGTTAGTGTGCGCGTTTGTGAGAGAGTGAGTTAGTGAGTCAGTGAGTGAGTTAGTAAGCGCGTTAGTGAGAGAGCGAGTAAGTGAATTTGTGAGTCAGTGAGTGAGTTAGTGAGCGCGTTAGTGAGAGACTGAGTAAGTCAGTGAGTTAGTGAGCGCGTTAGTGAGAGTGAGTTTGTGAGTCAGTGAGTGAGTTACTGAGCGCGTTAGTGAGAGAGCGAGAGAGTGAGTCAGTGAGTGAGTTAGTGAGCGCGTTTGTAAGAGAGTGAGTTTGATAGTCAGCCAGTGAGTGAGTGAGGATTTTTGTACCTGGGCACATGGTTTCTACTGGCCTGCTGTTTTGCTTGATTGTAGACATGGGGCTATGGATGTGAATGAGATGCTAGACGGCTGGGTGCACATTCTACCCAAGTGCATGATCAAGTGGGAGCTGGACAGGGTAAAGGTAAGTGAGTGAGTTAGTGGTAGAGTGAATTCGTGAGTGAGTAAGTGAATGTGTGAGTGAATAAGTGAGTGCGCTAGTGAGTGAGTAAGTGAATGTATGATTAATAATGATGGTGCCGCTATGAGTGAGTATGAATTGTGTGAGTGAATAGTGATGCGCTAGTGAGTGTTAAGTGAATGTGTGAGTGAATAAGTGAGTGAGTAAGTGAATGTGTGAGTGAATAAGTGAGTGCGCTAGTGAGTGAGTAAGTGAATGTGTGAGTGAATAAGTGAGTGCGCTAGTGAGTGAGTAAGTGAATGTGTGAGTGAATAAGTGAGTGAGTAGTGAATGTGTGAGTGAATAAGTGAGTGCGCTAGTGAGTGAGTAAGTGAATGTGTGAGTGAATAAGTGAGTGCGCTAGTGAGGTGAGTAAGTGAATGTGTGAGTGAATAAGTGAGTGCGCTAGTGAGTGAGTAAGTGAATGTGTGAGTGAATAAGTGAGTGCGCTAGTGAGTGAGTAGTGAATGTGTGAGTGAATAAGTGAGTGCGCTAGTGAGTGAGTAAGTGAATGTGTGAGTGAATAAGTGAGTGCGCTAGTGAGTGAGTAAGTGAATGTGTGAGTGAATAAGTGAGTGCGCTAGTGAGTGAGTAAGTGAATGTGTGAGTGAATAAGTGAGTGCGCTAGTGAGTGAATTCATGAGTGAGTGAATAAGTGAGTACGCTAGTGAGTGAGTAAGTGAATGTGTGAGTGAATAAGTGAGTGCGCTAGTGAGTGAGTAAGTGAATGTGTGAGTGAATAAGTGAGTGCGCTAGTGAGTGAGTAAGTAAATGTGTGAGTGAATAAGTGAGTGCGCTAGTGAGTGAGTAAGTGAATGTGTGAGTGAATAAGTGAGTGCGCTAGTGAGTGAATTCATGAGTGAGTGAGTAAGTGAGTGGGTTAGTGAGTGAGTAAGTGAGTGGGTTAGTGAGTGAATTCATGAGTGAGTGAGTAAGTGAGTGGGTTAGTGAGTGAAGGAATTCGTGAGTGCGTGAGTGAATTCATGAGTGAGTGCGTTAGCGAGTGAGTGAGTGAGTGAGTGCGCAAGTGAGTGCGTTAGTGAGTGAGTGAATGCATTTGTGCGTAAGTGAATTCAGTAATGAGTGTGTGAGTGAGTGAGTGAGTGAGTGGTAGCGATTTGGGCAGGTCACCTGAAGGGCCGCCCTGCCAGGCCAGGGGGCGGGACAGGGGTGTCTCAGGGTAGCGGAAGGTTTGGCCGAAACGGGGTTTCAGGTAGCGATCACTACAGGTAGCAGAAAAAAAAATGTTCAGAAGGGTGCCAGTTTTAATATGCAATCATTATTTTACTTGGTGCGAGACTCCTCATTCCAACAATTCAAAAATCAACGAAACTAATAGTGTTCAAGATGCATTGTCGGGCACTTGAGATCAGCCCAAACCCACCGAAACCACTGTTCGCTGCCATTAAGACTAGTAACGACTGTTTGCTGCCATTAGCACACTTTGATAGTGTTCAAGATGCATTGTTGGGCACTTGAGGTCAGGCGAAACCCACTGAAACTAAGCTGAAGAGATCAGACCTGTACAAATCCTATACTCTTCTTTCCTTATACCCTATACCCTTATTGCCCTATATCCTTTACCGTATACCATTATTGTCATATACCCTATACCCTATACCCTTATTACCCTATAGCCTATAGCCTATACCCTTATTTCCCTTTGCAGTTGCTCACACTGTTCGGCTCTGTTCGTGATGACTGGATTGCAACAGATCTTGCTGGATGGCTTGCCCCTAATCAGATCTATGAAGGAGTCACAGAGCCCATCCGTGCTGCTATGGACTCGGATGAATTGTACATTGTAACCACCAAGCAGGTTAGTGTTAGTGTTAGTGTTAGTGCTAGTGTTAGTGTTAGTGACAAGAAGACCTTTCTGCCTCTTATTAGGCAGTAGAAGAGTCAGGAGGGCGATTTGAGTAAGCAGATATGCAGATTGCAGTCAGTGGAAGAAACAGGAAGGTGATTCAAGTTATAAAATAATAAGAGGCAGTAGAAGAGATAGGAAGGTGATTATCTGATTACAATACTGACCTTCCTGTTTCTTCTACTGCATCTCATGATCTGATTACTTGAATCACGTTCCTGACTCTTCCACTGCATCTTATGATCTGAACACACTGATGACCTTCCCAACTCTTGTACTGCCTCTTATGATGTGCTTACTTGAACCACCTTCCTGGCTCTTTTAATGTTATTTGATGATCTGATCACAGTGATGACCTTCCCGACTCGTAATCTGCCTCTTATTATCTGCTTACTTGAATCACCTTCCTGGCTCTTCTACTGCAATATGATTATCTGATCACAGTGATGACCTTCCCAACTCTTATACTGCCTCTTATTATCTGCTTACTTGAATCACCTTTCTGGCTCTTCTACTGCAATATGATTATCTGATTACAATACTGACCTTCCTGTTTCTTCCAATGACTGCAATCTGCATATCTGCTTACTCAAATCACCCTCCTGACTCTTCTACTGCATCTGATGATCTGATCACAGAAATCACCTTCCCGACTGTTCTACTGCCTCTTATTATTAGATTACTTGGATCCTGACTTGAATCACCTTCCTCAGTCTTCTACTGCCTCTTATTATCTGATTACTTGAATCACCTTCCTGGCTCTTCTACTGCAATATGATTATCTGATCACAGTGATGACCTTCCAGACTTTTATACTGCATCTTATTATTTAATTACTTGAATCACCTTTCTGACTCTTCTACTGCATCTGATGACCCTAAACCTACATCTGATGAATGACCTTTCAGGCACATAACACCAAGGAACTGATGTCGGACATAGCTCTCAGTGGGCCATCAAGAAGTTTTTTTCCACCCACGCCGGACCCACACTATGAAGCTGTTTTTGCTCTAGCCACCCACCCACCCACCCACCCACCTCCCCTTCCATTGGCTTAAAAGGCCTTAAAAGAAACTGATGACGGACATAGGTGCTCTCAATGGGTTATATTTTAACCCCAAACCCTGAAACCTAAACCCTAAATTGTTTTGTCGGGCATTGGTGCTCTCAATGGATTACACTTTTTCTAACTGATTATATTTCTCTCATAACGGAGCGTACTCCCCCATATCTGCAATAGTAGCTGCCATAACTGCTGCTCCTGTAACCAACTGCCCATGTAACCAACTGCTCCTTTTGTAACCAACTGCCCATGTAACCAAGTTGTGCTATTGTTACAAACTGCCTGTGTAACCAACTGCTGCTATTGTAATCAACTGCCCATGTAACCAAGTTGTGCTATTGTTACAAACTGCCTGTGTAACCAACTGCTGCTATTGTAATCAACTGCCCATGTAACCAAGTTGTGCTATTGTTACAAACTGCCTGTGTAACCAACTGCTGCTATTGTAACCAACGGCCCATGTAACCAAGTTGTGCTATTGTTACAAACTGCCTATGTAACCAACTGCTGCTATTGTAACCAACTGCCCATATAACCAATGCAGGCACATTACACCGAGAAGCTTATGCCAGACGTGGCTGCTCTCAACTTTACCATGGATCGTACGATTTCTCATCACGGGGCTTACTCCCCCATATTTGGGATTGTAGCTGCCAGAACTGCTGCTCCTGTAACCAACTGCCCATGTCACCAACTGCTGCTCCCGTAACCAAGTGCCCATGTCACCAACTGCTGCTCCCGTAACCAACTGCCCATATAAGCAATGCAGGCACATTACACCGAGAAGCTTATGTCAGACATGGCTGCTCTCAACTTTCCCATGAATTGTATTTTTTCTCATCACAGGCCTTAATCCCCCATACTTGCAGTAGTAGCTGCCATAACTGCTGCTCCTTTAACCAACTGCCCATGTAACCAACTGCCTATGTAACTAACTGCCCATGTAACCAACTGCCCATGTAACCAACTGCCCATGTAACCAACTGCCCATGTAACCAATGCAGGTACAATACACCAAGAAGCTTATGTCAGACATGGCTGCTCTCAACATTCCCATGAATTGTATTTTTTCTCATCGCGGGCCTTACTCCCCCATACTTGCAGTAGTAGCTGCCAGAACTGCTGCTCCTTTAACCAGCTGCCCATGTAACCAACTGCCTATGTAACTAACTGCCCATGTAACCAATGCAGGTACAATACACCAATAAGCTGATGTCAGACATGGCTGCTCTCAACTTTCCCATGGATTGTATTTTTTTCATCACGGGTCTTACCCCCCCATACTTGCGATAGTAGCTGCCATAACTGCTGCTCCTTTAATAAACTGCCCATGTAACCAACTGCTGCGCTTGTAACCAAATGCTGCTCATGTAAACTCTCCCCATGTAAACACTGCCCATGTAACCAACTGCTCCCGTAACCAACTCCCCATGTAACCAACTGCCCCTGTAACCAATGCAGGCACATTACACCGAGAAGCTGATGTCAGACATGGCTGGAATCAACTTTCCTATGGATCGCATTTTCTCCCAGACCATGAGCGGCAGGCCCAAGGGTGAGGTACTCCAAAAGCTTGCTGACGCTCATCCAGAGGCTAGGCAGAAGATCTTCGTGGAAGACAAGCTGAGCACTCTAGAAAAGGTGGGTCTGGCCAGGTCTGGTTGTTATCAACCTCACTTGCGGGCATCTGTCTTATCGATAGCCTGCTTACTTGGTTGATTGATTGATTGATTCATTGATTGCCTACTTGCCTGCTGTGTTGATTGATTCATTGATTCATTGATTCATTGATTGCCTACTTGCCTGCTGTGTTGATTGAGTGAGTGAGTGAGTGAGTGATGTATTGATTGATTGATTGAATGATTGACTGCTTGTCTGCCTGATTGATTGATTGATTGATAGACTGCTTGTCTGCCTGATTGATTGATTGATTGATCGATCGATCGATGTATTGATCGATTTATCGTCCGTTCGTTCATTCGTTCATGCATCCATTCATTCATTCATTCATTCATTCATTGTTTGTTTGCTAGTTTGTTTACCTGTCCCCGTTTCGACAAACGGCTCAATGGTTGAGCTCCTTGAACTAAGAAGGTGCCGGGTTCTAAGCCTTACGGGTGCACTTTAGTGTTCGCGGTCGCTGTCAACCGCCATAGTAGCTTTGTCCAGGTTGCCTGTTCCCTACCGCCGTAAAACGGGGCTTCCTTAATACCACGCCCCACCAAGCGTTATCATTACTTTTCACATACATGCAAACATACTCCCTGACATTCAGGGTTGTTTTTTATATCTGAAAGTGAGTTTTTTCTAGCTTGATGGTTTTGGGCCTCCTCCTGGAACAGCGTTTTGTAGCTTTTTGTAGCTTTTATAGCTTTTTGTAGCTTTTATAGCTTTTTAGCAGGGGGGGGGGGGGGCAACCTCAAACCAAAATGACACCATCCCTCAACTTTGTAGATATCATAGAGAGGATGAAGAATTAGGTTTTATTTCTTAATTAGGCCCAGTAGAAAAAAGTGTTGGTCCTCCAAAGTTTTGGGCTGCGGGGTGGGGGGGGGTGGGGGGGGGGGGGGGGGGGGGGGGGGGAAGGAGAAAATCTGACGTTTTCAAAGAATTAGGCATTACTTTACTTTACTTAGGGAATTACTTTTCAAGCACTTTGTTCTAGCCCTCAGAATGACACGGGAGTGGAACTAGGGTGTTCCTCTACTAAATACCAGTCCATATATGCTATTGGGGGAGAGATCCACCACACATTATGCCCAGTGTGTGCAAAGGGAGCGAGTTCAAGTGCGGCTTGAGGCATCCCTAGTAGACGCGCCGGCATTGTCCTGGAGAATGGTGGTCGATGACGTCACCAACTAAGACCACATGTTGTAAAGGACTACATTGTGCCCTTAAGCCATACATGCATTAGTGATTATTGAAGACCTGATTATTTAATGCTCGATTGAAGCTTGGATTGAAGACCTGGTTATTGAATACCTGATTGTTGGAGAATATTGAAGGTGGGCCCCAAGCCCCACCAAACAATGTGACATTGATGATGATGATTTTCTATGCTTCAAACATCCCCAATGGATTCGAGACCAACCTCAATATATAGGCCTTTAAAAACCCTGTAATATGAGCATAATTAGACACCATAACACTAAGTGGTGCCTGAGATACTGGCTGTACAGTGGGTTCCGGAGCCGGGGGGGGGGTCTGCAGAAGGATGCCTCAGCACTTTTTTGGGATGGTGTATTTCACTTTTGTTTTTGCCCCCCCCCCCCCCCCCCCCCCCCTCCCCTCTCTTTTTAGGGCCATTTGGAACAAAACAAAAAAACTGTTTTTCTTCTTAAATTGTTATAGCGATCATTTGGGCCAAAAGCATCATTTGGCCCAAAAGCAAAAGCAAGCGATCATTTGCGCCAAAAGCAAAAGCAAAAGCATTTGGACCAAAAGTAGGGATCGCTATATACCGGTAAAAGAAAAAAATCCCTGCTGACATTCCCCATCATCCTCTTCAGGTCAACAAAGACGAGTCCTTGAACTCATGGGATCTTTACTTGGTGGACTGGGGTTATAACACAGCAGCAGAACGTGAGCGTGCTGCAGCAAACCCTAGGATTACTGTCATCACTGTGGAGCAGTTCAAATCCCTGCTGGCAGTATAGCTCGATCACATAAACAATTTTATTTGTAAGCCCTTCCTATCACGGTTGGTCAAGTCCGTTTAGCATATTTAGCCTACCCCTGGACTGTAACAACGCACGTACTCATCAATGTGGGGCAGTTCAACCCCTGCAGGAAGTATAGATCATATCGACAAAATCTCAGACTAGGGCCAGCGCACGGAAAAACACCTTGTGAGGCGAACACATTTTGTGTAATAAAAAAACTGTCTAGTCATGGGAGCTGTACTTGTCAAACCCTAGGTTTACTGTCATCAACTCCCTGCTGGCAGCATAACTTCCAAGTACTTTATTTTATTTAGTTGTGAAAGGTATTTCACCCCATGAGGTGGTTCTCCCTACACAAACCAGCGGCGCCGAGGATTCAGTTCGAATGGCGTTGCCAACTTTCCACTCCTACAAAAGAGGAGGCGCACTTACAGGGTGGAGGGTTTGGCTTGGGTGGGGGGATTTTGGATCGTTGCTCTGTTTATTGAGACGCAAACCATTAGCGCCAGGTAAAGTGATTGGTAAGTAACCTGGCGAGCCCCGTCACGATTGGCAAGGCATCTGGCACTTTAGTAGGAATTACCCCTTAACACCACGCCCCTCCAGGCTTTTTTTCTTCTCCACCTTTCTTTCTGAACCCTCGGTAGAGCTGGTCTGTTACATAGTTTACTGGGTCACATTTCCTTGAGTGAAAATACTTTCAATACAACAACAAAAATCAATAGATTGTCAGCGTGACGATGCCCTATTTACCTTGGCCAGACATCGTATGGCTATGCGATCAGGTTCTGGATCCTACGTGATTACCGGTACACTATTTACTCAGGAGTGTGGTTTAGTAGTGTGTTTATCCCTTTAACTACCCCGGCTCTCCAGAATACCGGTATATTGGATTTGACTGTTACGTGTTTTTTAAGCCAACTCAGGACTTTTCACCGCATTCAAATTCCCCTTGTGCGGTACCCACGAAAATTGTAATACGAAAGTACCTCGGTGTTTGGTTTCCTGCTCTGTAGGACTACAACCAATTTAAATACAAACATGATTATACAAATATATTTGATCCAATCTGATCATACAATCATATCGGAATAAACATTAATGAGTGACGAAACATCAAATCACAGCACAGTATTTGAATTTGAATGTATTATATTTTGATTTGTTACATTAAATTACAGCACATTACACCAGTAACCAATATTTCGACTGAGGCCTCCTGACACCCAATCAATAATAGTGTGTTAATAAAACAACTAGTTACGGTATGTGTGTATAGTAGACCCCTGATGTAATGGGGTTTTTTGCTTTGTGGGTGCCTTTTCTTTTTGTTTAAAGCACAGAGTCTCATACACCCTCGCGGTGTCAAGTAGACTTTAATATGTAATGTAATGTAATGTAAGACCACGGCAGCTATCGAAAGACCTTGCTGCGTCTTTCAAAACTTTTTGCTGCATCTTTTGTAATTTGAAGTGAGCTTCAATGAAAACAACAGTTCACCAAGGGGCAGGTGCAGTTCACCAAGGGGCATCAATCATGAGACGATCGCGAGACAGCCGCGATTAACAGTGAGACAACCGTGATTAACCGTGATTAACATTGGGACAACTGTGATTAACCAAGGGGCTGTTGCTTCAATGCAATCCCATGAATGAGTTTATGATGCACCCACTCACCCAGCCCAGCATCTGGTTTGCCCAGTTGTCTTTGCGATCCACCCCGAGCAGTCGCAAGGCAGTGATTAAATGATGTGCAGGAATTTCAACAACATCAGCTTTAGTTAACTCGCCACCATCGATGATTAGTTCCATAGCTGCAGTTTTTAAAACTCACTCAGTGAATGTTCATATTCGAACGAGGAAGATATTCCGCAGCGCGCACTCTCGCTGGCATTGAGCCTACCATCTAGGGTGAACTGTTAGGTTTTCCAGTGGTACCGAGCCCTTGTGATATGAGTTTGCCTTCAACAAGGGGCAGACGCAGAGGTCTCCAACATCAAGGCGGTGACAGTTGGCACCAGGGCACTACATTTCGTCATTTTGGGTTGCACTTTTCACGCAACCGCCTCCTTTTGGGTAGCGCTCTTGACCCGGAAAACGGAAATCTGCGCGCTGCGCCCAGTGGCCAGCTAAGGGAGCTGCCTAGAAGCTACTGCTGGTGTAACGGTACAGATCTACAAATGTAATAGGTAATCAGTACTCAGACTTCTTTAGGTAATTGAAAATTGAAAATTTGAACATCCAATAATTGTCACAGAATGACCTCTCAGGACGTGCCCAGTGGGTATTAAGGGACCCGCCTTGTAAGTATGCGATGGACGGGCTTACATCACACCTAGAATCCAGTTACCATGCCGGTCGACGACCCTCCGGGTGGGCCCAGATGACCTCGTTGGGGTTCGTACCAGAGACCTGATAGGACCCCGCATCTGCTTCGTCCGGCCCGGGATCGCTATACGATAGAGCCATCCCGTTCTTAGGTAATCAGTACTCTGACATCTATTAGTAATCAGTACTCTGGCATCTATTAGTAATCAGTACTCTGACATCTATTAGTAATCAGTACTCTGACATCTATTAGTAATCAGTACTCTAACATCTACAGAACTCCTTTGGCGGATGTTGCAATGGTTTAGTACCGATCCATGTGGTTACAGATGGCAGACAAAAAGAAAAGCTATGCCCTGCTCCTGCCTCCAACTTATCCTGTTATGACAGCACAGTAGATACGTGTGAGGTCCATGTATTGGCCCCGTTCTCAAGGTAACACGTGCATCACGTGGTTGTCCCTTGCACTGTGTACCCCTATTGTACCTCTATTGTAAAGCACTACATGCATTTTGTGGTTGTCCCTTGCACTGTGTACCTCTATGGTAGAGCACTACAAGCTCTTTCTGGGCAGCCATTTATCGGCCTATTGCCCTTTCCATCTCTCTTATATTGTAAGCACCAAAGTCGTCTCGTTTGCTCCAACATATCCCCCTATCCCTGGCCAGCTAAGGGAGCTGCCTAGAAGCTACTGCTGGTCGTAGCTGAAAGGAAAAGCTATGCACTGCTCCTGCCTCCATCTTGTCCCCCTATCCCTGGCCGGCTAAGGGAGCTGCCTAGAAGCCACTGACGGTCGTAGCTGCAAGGAAAAGCTATGCCCTGCTCCTGCCTCCATCTTGTCCCCCTATCCCTGGCCAGCTAAGGGAGCTGCGTAGAAACTACTGCTGGTCGTAGCTGCAAGGAAAAGCTATGCCCTGCTCCTGCCTCCATCTTGTCCCCCTATCCCTGGCCGGCTAAGGGAGCTGCCTAGAAGCTACTGCTGGTTGTAGCTGAAAGGAAAAGCCATGTAGCAGCTCTGTTTTCTTGGTGCCATACTGGACTCCAAATGTGCCCACAGCTTGACTGAGTCAAGGGGGGCTTTTTGGTAGCTCCCTGACCCACCGACTAGGCTACAGTCAGATATATCAGCAGTTTGGGACAGCTGATTCTGTCAGCTTCAAGGTGCACTAGGTTGCCTTAGTTTTTGCTGAATAGCTAGTCAGGGGGGCTGCCTAGAAGCTGCTGGTCGTAGCTAAAAGGAAAAGCTATGCCCTGCTCCCGCCTCCATCTTATCTCCCTATCCTTGGCCGGCTAAGGGAGCTGCCTAGAAGCTACTGCTGGTCATAGCTGAAAGGAAAAGCTATGGAGCAGGGTTGTTCAGGGGGACTCCAAGATCTGCATCTTGAGACGCACCCAATTCCAAGCTCTGCATCTAAGAAGCAAGTGGCCCTCCTAAATCTGTGTCTGAGACGCAACGAACGGAGTAGAAAAGGAAAGCTATGCCCTGCGCCCGCCTCCAACTCATCCCCCTGAAGCACACAAATAAAATAATTGAGCTTGGGTTTGAATTTGAATTTGACTTTGAATGTTTGGATTTTTTGATCTTGAGTTTGGGGTTGATAACATGTTTTATCCCCCTGAAGCACACAAATGATATTTTTGAGCTTGGGTTTGAATTTGAATTTGAGTTTGAATGTTTGGATTTTTGATCTTGAGCTTGGGGTTGATAACATATTTTATCCCCCTGAAGCACACAAATGATATTTTTGAGCTTGGGTTTGAATTTGGGGTTGAATGTACGGATTTTTGAACTTGGGCTTGGGTTTGATAACATGTTCGATCCCCCTGAAGCTCAAAGTCATGGAACACAAACTTGTTGAATTGGGGTTTCAATGTTTGAAATACTGAACTTGGGTTTGGGTTGGGTTGGGTTGGGTTGGAATTGAGAATTTGGGTTTGAATGTTTGAAATCATGAACTTGGGTTTGGGTTGGGTTGGTTTGGAATTGAGAATTTGGGTTGGGAATTTGAGTTTAAATGTTTGAACTTGGGTTTGCGTTTGGGTTGGGTTGGGTTGGATCTGGGAATTTGGGTTTGGGTTGGGTTGGAATTGGAAATTTGAGTTTGGGTTGGGAATTTGGGTTGGAATGTTTGAAGTCTTGAACTTGAACTTGGGTTTGGGTTTGGTTAGGGTTGGTTTGGTTTGGGTTGGAATTAGGAATTTTGGTTTGGGATTGGGAATTTGGGTTGGGTGGGTTTGGCTTGGAAATTTGGTTGGGGCTTTCAGTTTACAGGACAAAACAAATAAAATTGTTACAGCTTCCCACGGGGCATGCAGTTGAAGTAACCTTCCTGCCTGGTTGCACTGGGGAAGGTTACAGTGGAATTTTCTTTCGCAGACCGCTTCTGCGCGTGAGCTTGGTCTACCACACGACAGGGATCTTAGTCGCTGTCAACCGCCATGGTAGCTTTGTCCAGGTAAAGTAGCAGCCCGTTCCCTATCGCTGTAAGACGGGGCTCTCTTAATACCGCGCCCCACCAGACGTTATCATCACTGTGGGTTTTGCGTTCCCGGACCGCTTCTGCGCCTGAGCTCCGACTACCACACGATAGCACGTAGGAAAGTTCTTGGCCTCTTTCGAGGAGTCACGCCAGGAATCATTAACCTACCGACGGGTTGGAACTCCCAACCTATCAGTCGAAGCTGGTACTACTGTACCAACCAAGCCTGAGCTCGTTATAAAAAGGTAATGATAACGCCTGGTGGAGCGTGGTGTTAAGGGAGCCCGTCGTACGCAGGTGGAATGCGGTCTCCTACCTCAACTGGACAAGCTACCATCGCGGTTGACAACGACCTGCAACGCCAAGAGCAACCGAAGGGGGAGTCAAACCCCCGACTCTTCATCCTCAAGCGATCTGGTCTACCACTAGACCTTTGTATATCACTGAAAGGGGCTAGCTCGTTATAACAGGACAGCATTGTATTCCAAAATTAATTCCTAAGCCTGAGCTCATTATAACTAGGGAACGGCAACTAATATTATTGTTTGAAAAACTAATATTAACTAATATTATTATAGTGTCACAATAATATTACTTTTTCAAATAAATTCGAAATTCTGGTGAGACGGCTCGTCCGACTAATGTTATATAATATTATATAATATTATTTATTAACTAATATTATATAACATAGCCGACCCCTAGTTATAACCAACAGAACAACAGTGTTTTCCAAAATTACCCTGACGATTTAATTATACTTGTAAAATTGAATTACCACAGCGGTGGAGGTAGCAAGCAGTACAGTGAAGGTATCAAGCAGTACAGACTCTATTTGTGAAGTTAGCAAACAGGAACCTATTGACCATACAAATGTTGACGAAAAGGAAAGACAAGGATCAAGCATTATGTTTGTATGTATGTATGTATGTTACAGTCCAGGGGTAGGCCAAATTGGCTAAAGGGACTTGCCCAACCATAAGCATAACAAACTCAATTCGTGGAGTTAGCAAGCAGCACAGTGGAGGTAGCAAGCAGTTCAGACTCTATTTGCGGAGTTTGCAAACAGGAGCCCATCAACCATACAAATGTTGACGAAAAGGAAAGACAGGGATCAAGCATTACAAACTCAAATTGTGGAGTTAGCAAACAGTACAGTGGAGTTAGCAAGCAGTACAGTGGAGTTAGAAAGCAGTACAGACTCTATTTTTGGAGTCAGCAATCAGGAACCCATCAACCATACAAATGTTGACGAAAAGGAAAGACAGGGATCAAGCATTACAAACTCAAATTGTCGAGTTAGCAAACAGTACAGTGGAGTTAGCAAGCAGTACAGACTATATTTGTGGAGTTTGCAAACAGGAACGCATCAACCATACAAATGTTGACGAAAAGGAAAGACAGGGATCAAGAAGTTTGAACTCGCACAAGATTCCATTGGGGAAGTGAGCGGTCTGGAATCCATAGATCATACAGGTATTTCGACATTCAAATTCAAACAAAACTCAAATTCACACTAGCTTCCATATGGGAAGTACGCGGACAGGAACCCATAGACCATACAAGTGTTTCGACATTTATATTCAATCAAAATTCGAATTCAAACTCATAGTAGATTCCATATGAGAAGTACGCGGACAGGAAGCCATAGACCACTCAAGTGTTTCGCCATTCAAATTCAAACAAGATTCAAATTCAAACTCACAGTAGATTCCATATGAGAAGTACGCGGACAGGAAGCCATAGACCATTCAAGTGTTTCGCCATTCAAATTCAAACAAGATTCAAATTCAAACTCACAGTAGATTCCATATGAGAAGTACGCAGCCAGAAGCCCACCGATGGGGACAAGAAAAAACAAGGCCAACAGCTGGTGAATGGAAAGGTGAGGGAGTTGTTGTGCTTGTTAGTTTGAGTGGGGGAGTGTCTTTGAGCCAAAAATTGAGGGCGCGTGTGTGTCTGTGTGCGCTTGCCTGTGTATGCGCTTGCCTGTGTTTTTACTTGCGTTTGTTTGCGTGTGCATGTGTCTGTGTGTGTCTGTGAAAACAAGGCCTCTAAGTGGTGCATGGAAAGGGGAGGGCGTTGGGTGAGTGAGTTGTTGTGCACGGTAGTTTGAGGTGGAGGGTATTTGAGCAAAAAGGATAGAACGTGTGTGTGTTTACGTGTGTGTGTGCAGGAGTATGTGTGTCTGCGTCTGTGTCCTGTGAAAACAAGGTCTCTAGGTGTTGCATGGAAAGGTGAGGGCATTGGGAGAGTGCGTTGTTGTGCATGGTATTTTGATGGGGAGTGTATTTAAGTGAAAAGGAGAGAACGTGTGTGTTTGCATGTGTTTACGTGTGTGTGTGTGTGTGTGTGTGTGTGAAAACAAGGAGAGAACTTGAGAGTGTGTGTGTGTGTGTGTGAAAACAAGGAGAAAACTTGGGAGTGTGTGTGTGTGTGTGTGTAAAAAACAAGGAGAGAACTTGGGAGTGTGTGTGTGTGTGTGTTGTGTGAAAACAAGGAGAAAACTTGGGAGTGTGTGTGTGTGTTGTGTGTGTGTGTGTGTGTGTGTGTTGTAAAAAACAAGGAGAGAACTTGGGAGTGTGTGTGTGTGTGTTGTGTGTGGTGAAAACAGGAGAGACTTGGGTTTGGTGTGTGTTGGTGAAGGAAACTTGGGAGTGGGTGTGTGTGTGTGTGTGTGTAAAAACAGGAGAGAACTTGGAGTGTGTGTGTGTGTGTTGTGTGTGTAAAACAGGAAAAAGGATGTTGTTTTGTGTGGGTTAAGAACAGGAGAACTGGGTGTGTGTGTGTGTGTGTGTGAAAACAAGGAGAAAACTTGGGAGTGTGTGTGTGTGTGTGTTGTGTGTGTGTAAAAAACAAGGAGAGAACTTGGGAGTGTGTGTGTGTGTGTGTGTGAAAACAAGGAGAAAACTTGGGAGTGTGTGTGGTGTGTGTGTGTGTGTGTGTAAAAAACAAGGAGAGAACTTGGGAGTGTGTGTGTGTGTGTGTGTGTGAAAAACAAGGAGAAAACTTGGGAGTGTGTGTGTGTGGTGTGTGTGTGTGTGTAAAAAACAAGGAGAGAACTTGGGAGTGTGTGTGTGTGTGTGTGGTGAAAACAAGGAGAAAACTTGGGAGTGTGTGTGTGTGTGTGTTGTGTGTGGTAAAAAACAAGGAGAGAACTTGGGAGTGTGTGTGTGTGTGTGTGTGAAAACAAGGAGAAAACTTGGGAGTGTGGTGTGTGTGTGTGTGTGGTGTAAAAAACAAGGAGAGAACTTGGAGTGTGTGTGTGTGTGTGTTGTGAAAAACAAGGAGAAAACTTGGGAGTGTGTGTGTGTGTGTGTGTGTGTGTGTAAAAAACAAGGAGAGAACTTGGGAGTGTGTGTGTGGTGTGTGTGTGAAAACAAGGAGAAAACTTGGGAGTGTGTGTGTGTGTGTGTGTGTGTGTAAAAAACAAGGAGAGAACTTGGGAGGTGTGTGTGTGTGTGTGTGTGGTGTGTGAAACAAGGAAAAACTTGGGAGTGTGCGTGGTGTGTGTGTGTGTGTGTTAAAAAACAAGGAGAGAACTTGGGAGTGTGTGTGTGTGGTGTGTGTAGAAAACAAGAGAAACTGGGAGTGTGTGTGTGGTGTGTGTGTGTGTGTGTTGTGTGTAAAAAACAAGGAGAGAACTTGGGAGTGTGTGTGTGTGTGTGTGTGAAAACAAGGAGAAAACTTTGGGAGTGTGTGGTGTGTGTGTGTGGTGTGTAAAAAACCAGGAGAGAACTTGGGAGTGTGTGTGTTGTTGTGTTGGTGAAAACAAGGAGAAAACTTGGGAGTGTGTGTGTGTGTTGTGTGTGTGTGTAAAAAACAGGAGAGAACTTGGGAGTGTGTGTGTGTGTGTGTGTGAAAAAACAAGAGAAAACTTGGGAGTGTGTGTGTGTGTGGTGTGTGTGTGTGTAAAAACAGGAGACTGGGAGTTGTGTGTGGTGTGTGTGTGTGTGAAACAGGATAAACTTTGAGTGTGTGTGTGTGTGTGTGTGTGTGTGTGTAAAAAACAAGGAGAGAACTTGGAGTGTGTGTGTGTGTGTGAGTGTGAAAAACAAGGAGAGAACTTGGGAGTGTGTGTGTGTGTTGTGTGTGTGTGTAAAAAACAAGGAGAGAACTTGGGAGTGTGTGTGTGTGTGTGTGTGAAAACAAGGAGAAACTTGGGAGTGTGTGTGTGTGTGTGTGTGTGTGTAAAAAACAAGGAGAGAACTTGGGAGTGTGTGTGTGTGTGTGTGTGAAAACAAGGAGAAAACTTGGGAGTGTGTGTGTGTGTGTGTGTGTGTGTGTGTAAAAAACAGTAGAGAACTGGGAGGATTGTGTGTGTGGTGCGTGTGAACAAGGAGAAAACTTGGGCAGTGTGTGGTGGTGTGGTGGTGTGTAACGACAATGAGAGAACTTGGGATGTGTTTTGTGTGTGGTGTGTGTGGAAAACAGGATAAAACTTGGGAGTTGGTGTGTGTGTGTGTGTGGTTTGTAAAAACAAGGAGAGAACTTGGGAGTGTGTGTGTGTGTGTGTGTGAAACAAGGAGAAAACTTGGGAGGTGTGTGTGTGTGTGTGTGTGTGTGTGTGTAAAAAACAAGGAGAGAACTTGGGAGTGTGTGTGTGTGTGTGTGTGAAAACAAGGAGAAAACTTGGGAGTGTGTGTGTGTGTGTGTGTGTGTGTGTAAAAAAACAAGGAGAGAACTTGGGAGTGTGTGTGTGTGTGTGTGAAAACAAGGAGAAAACTTGGGAGTGTGGTGTGTGTGTTGTGTGTGGGTAAAAAACAAGGAGAGAAACTTGGGAGTGTGTTTGTGTGTGTGTGTGCAACAAGAGAAAAAACTTGGAAGGTGTGTGTGTGTGGTGTGTTGTTGTGTGTGTGTGTGTGTAAAAAAACAGGAGAGACTTGGGAGTGTGTGTGTGTGTTGTGTGAAAACAGGAGAAACTGGAGTGTGTGTTGTGTGTGTGTGTGTGTGTGATGGTGTGGTAAAAAACAAGAGAGAACTTTTGGGAGTGTTTGTGTGTGTGTGTGTGTTAAACAATGAGAAAACTTGGGAGTGTGTGTGTGGTGTGTGTGTTTGTGTGTAAAAACAAGGAGAGAACTTGGAGTGTTTGTGTGTGTGTGTGTGAAAACAATGGAGAAACTTGTGAGTGTGTGTTGTTTGTGTGTGTGAGTGTGTAAAACAAGGAGAGAAAGAACTTTGGAGTGTGTGTGTGTTGTGTGTGTGGTGGAAACAAGGATAAAACTTGGGTGTGTGTTGGTGTGGTTGTTGTGTGTTAAAAACATGAGAGAACTTTGGGTGTGTGTTTGTGGTGTGTGTGTGAAACAGGAAAAAACTTGGGAGTGTGTGTGTGGTGTGTGGTGTGTGTGTTGTAGAAACAGGAGAGAACCTTGTTATTGTGTGTGTGTGTGTGTGAAACAAGGAGAAACTTGGTAGTTTGTTTGTTTGGTGTTGTTTGTGGTGTGTGTTTTTAAAAACAAGGAGAGAACTTGGGATGGGAGTGTGTGTGTGTGGTGTGTGAAAACAGGATAAAACTGGAGTGTGTGTGGTGTGTGGTGTGTTTGTGTTTGTGTGTGTTTGTGTCTGTAAAAACAAGTTCTAGAAAAGGCGTTGGGAGTGGTTGATGGTGCGTTGTGGTGGGGGGGTGAAAACAAGGAGAAAACTTGTGTGGAGTGGTGTTTGTTGTTTTTGGTTGTGTGGTGTGTGTGTGTGTGTTTGTAAAAACAAGGATAGAACGTTGGTATTGGTTGTGTGTGTGTTTTGTGAAACAAGTAGAAAAAGGTGTGGAGTTTGTGTGTGTGTGGTTTGTGGTTGAGGTTTGTTTACGAAAAACAAGGAGAGAACTTGGGAGTTTTTGTTTGGGTGTGTGTGTGTGTGATAAACAAGGAGGAAAACTTTGGGATTGTGTGTAGGTTGGGTGTGTGTGGGGGGTGTCAAAAACAAGAGGAGATAACGATGTATATTGTGTGGGTTGTGTGTGTGTTGAAAAACAAGGAGAAAACTTGGTAGTGTGTGTTTGTTGTGTGTGTGGAGTGTAAAAAACGCGAGGAGAGAACTATTGGGAGTGGGGGGGGTGGTTGGTGTTGCTTTTGTGGTGAAAACAGGAGAAAACTTGAACTTGGGAGTGTGTGTGTGGTATGTGTGATAGGTGTGTGTTAAAAAACAGGAGAAACGGG
>JACBWV010000626.1:40616875-40761875 GCA_013435795.1 Chlamydomonas sp. ICE-L
AGCCGCGCCTTGGGACGTGTGGTGTGTGTGTGTGTGTGACCCCCCCGGCGCTCACTTGGGCTGTGTTTGTGTGTGTTGTGTGTGGTGGTCCCCCCCCATGCGCGCCCTTGGGACGGTGTGTGTTGTTTGTGTTGTGCAAAACAAGGAGACAACTTGGGAGTTGTGTGTGTTTGTGTGTGCCCAAACCAGGAGAGAACTTGGGAGTGTGTGTGTGTGTGTGGTGTGTGTGTGGAAACAACAAGGAAGAACTTGGGAGTGTGTGTGTGTGTGTGTGTGAAAACAAGGATACACCTTGGGAGTGTGTGTGTGTTTGTGTGTGTGTGTGTGGGTTTTGTGTAAAAACCAAGGATAGACCTTTGCGTGTGTGTTTGTTTGTTTGTGTGTAACAAACAAGGAGAGGACTTGGTCGTGTTGTGTGTTTGTGTGTGTGTGCACACCATGAGCCAAAAACTTGTGCGTGTGGTGTGTGTGTGGTGTGTGTTTGTGTGTTAACCAACCAGGCAGCCCTTGGGGCTGTTTGTTGTGTGGTGTTGAAACACGGAGAAAACTTGGGGTGTGTGTGGGTGTGGTGTGTGTTGTGTGTTGTGTAACCAACCAATGCGAGAACTGGAGTTGGTTTGTTGTGTGTGTGTGGTGTGTTGTGTACAACAACAAGGAGAGAACTTGGGAGTGTGTGTGTGTAAAAGTACAGGACCTGAGATTAAGTGCTACGATATAATTTAATTATGTGTAGCGCATGCATGGCGCATTTTAGCAAATTCAATTTCAATTAATTAAGTGCTACGAGAGAATTTAATTCAACGCATGCATGGCACTTTTTGTGGCGCTGTTAGCAATGCAAACAAAATAGCCGGTAAACAACATCAGCGATATTAAGCGGTATGATATCTATATACTTAGGTCATACAGAATAGAGCTGACCCACCAGTGTTAAAATGTTGAACTTTGATCCCTTGTACTCTCCTCCATCCCAACTGCAAGGTTCAAGGGTGGCAACATAATGTTACAGTGTGATATAGTGTTGCAGTGTTACAGTGTATTGGTAACATAATGTTTCAGTGTGCTAGAGTGTTACAGTCTTAAAGTGAGTTAAAGTGTTACAGTGTGTAGGAGTGCTTTAGTGTGTTAGAGTGTATTGGCAACATAATGCTTCAGTGTGCTAGAGCTTTACAGTGTCATAGTGTATTGGCAACATAATGTTTCAGTGTGCTAGAGTGTTAGAGTATTACAGTTTTACAGTGTGTAAGAGTCTTAGAGTGTTACAGTGTATTGGCAACATAATGTTTCAGTGTGCTAGAGTGTTAGAGTATTACAGTTTTACAGTGTGTAAGAGTCTTAGAGTGTTACAGAGTATTGGCAACATAATGTTTCAGTGTGCTAGAGTGTTACAGTTTTACAGTGTGTAAGAGTCTTAGAGTGTTACAGTGTATTGGCAACATAATGTTTCAGTGTGCTAGAGTGTTACAGTATTACAGTGTATTGGCAACAGGAGTACAGCGGTGGCCAATATATATATATATATATATATATGCACACATAGTGTATAGAATAGCATTGTCCTCACAAGTCGGTGCAACATTTATTTATATATGAATGCAGATATAGTGTACATAAGAGCATTGTCCTCACGTGTCGGTGTAACATGTATTTATATATTTATGCATATATAATGTATAGAATAGCATTGTCCTCACGTGTCGGTGTAACATATATTTATATATTTATGCATATATAATGTATAGAATAGCATTGCCCTCATGTGTTGTGCAACATGTATTTACATATGCATGCATATATAATGTATATAAGA
The DNA here is from genome assembly GCA_013435795.1 of Chlamydomonas sp. ICE-L. Classification (NCBI taxonomy): domain Eukaryota; kingdom Viridiplantae; phylum Chlorophyta; class Chlorophyceae; order Chlamydomonadales; family Chlamydomonadaceae; genus Chlamydomonas; species Chlamydomonas sp. ICE-L. Next base: position 40,618,686 of record JACBWV010000626.1, read on the forward strand.
GCATTGTCCTCACGTGTCGGTGTGACATGTATTTACATATGCATGCATATTTAGTGTATATAAGAGCATTGTCCTCACGTGTCGGTGTGACATGTATTTGCATATGCATGCATATATAATGTATAGAAGAGCATTGTCCTCACGTGTCGGTGTGACATGTTTTTACATATGCATGCATATATAATGTATAGAAGAGCATTGTCCTCACTCGTCGGTGTAACATTTTCACATTTACGTATCTTTGTTTATTTATTTATGTACTTCTATATAGTGGATATTACAGCGTTGCCCTCACTTGTTGGTGTAACATCTATTTATATTTGTTTATGTATGTATTTATATATAATGGATAGTGGAGCTTTGTCCTCACTTGTCGGTGTAACATTTCTTCATATTTTTGTTTATATATATATATATATATATATATATATATAAGTTTAGATGTAGCGGATAACAGAGCATTGTCCTCACTTGTCGGTGTAACATTTCTTTATATATTTGTTTTTTTATACATATACATAGGTTTAGATGTAGTGGATAGCAGAGAATTGTCCTCACTTATCGGTGTATCATTAAATTCTTTACTTCTGCACCTGTATTTTATATCTAGTGGATAGCAGAGCATTGTCCTCACTTATCGGTGTAAAGATCTTTACGCTCCTTCCCGTTGTTTGCAGCAAGATTAGCGTCCCGGCGGTATTCCATTTCTGCAATCAGTTGGTTGTACTTCATTCAGTACTGCCTAAGCATGTGATCGTGTAAAGTTAGATATAGGTATCCATGAAATATCATGTGTGTATGTGAACACACACACCACCACCGCATGCCCCCCTCAAAGACACACCATTCCATACTACACCCCAAACCATAGAAAAACCATATAACAAACCAATCTGATCTCATTCAGCTGCCTGCACAACCATTTATCTGCCAGTCCTAAAAGAAAAACCATGTAACAATCCAATCTGTCCTAAAATAAATCCAATCAGTCCTAAAAGAAAAACCATGTAACAATCCAATCTGATCTCTTTCAGCTGCCTGCACAACCATTTATCTGCCAGTCTTAAACTCATAACTGGTATACAACATATAAGCATACATTTCACATTTCCGAAAATCGCATTTTGCCACAGCAGGCAGCCCTAAAACGCATTTTGCCACAGCAGAAGCCCTAAATCGCATTTTGCCACAGCAGGTAGCCCTAAAACGCATTCTTTAGTGCAAATTCGGATTCCATGCAAAATTAGATTGCTTGGCACTCATACCATATTGTTTGAGCATCATATAATCATTCCAATTATTGTTCCAGTGTAACGATAAAATTCCAATTATCGTTCCAGTGTAGTAAAATAAATTCCAATTATCGTTCCAGTGTAATGATAAAAAAGGTAATGATAACACCTGGGCTGTTGGCGGTTGGCGGTTGGGAATAGGTTCAGGCTGTTCGGTTGGGAATAGGTTCAGGCTGTTGCCGTTTGGGAATAGGTTTTCAGGCTGTTGCGGTTGGGAATAGGTTCAGGCTGTTTGGCGTTTGGATAGGTTCAGAGCTGTTGGGGGCGGTTGGATATGTTCTGTCTGTTGGGGTTGGAATAGGTTCACAGGCTGTTTGCGTTGGGAATAGTTCAGGCTGTTGTCTGTTGGGAAATAGGTTCCAGGCTGGTTGGCGGTTGGGAATATGGTTTCCGGCTGTTGGCGGTTGGGAATAGGTCAGCTGTTGGTCGGTTGGAATAGGTTCAGGCTGTTGGCGGTTGGGACTATGTTTCAGCTGTTGCGGTTGGGAATAGGTGCAGCTGTGGCGGTTTGGGAATAGGTTCAGGCTGTTGGCGGTTGGACAAGGTTCAGGCTGTTGGCGCGGTTGGGATAGGTTCAGGCTGTTGGCTGTTGGGAATGGAGTCATGCTGTTGGCGGTTGGGAAATAGGTTCATGCTGTTGGCGGTTGGGAATAGGTTCAGGCCTGTTGGCGGTGGGAATAGTGTTCATGCCTGTTGGCCGGTTTGAAAGGTTCAGGCTGTTGGCGGTTGGGGAATAGGTTCACAGGCTGGTGGCGGTTGGGAATTAGGTTCGACTGTGCCGGTTGGGAATAGGTTCAGGCTGTTGGGCGGTTGGGATAAGGTTCAGGCTGTTGGCCGGTTGGGATAGGTTCATGCTGTGGGCGGTTTGGGAATAGGTCAGGCTGTTGGCCCGGTTGGGAATAGGTTCAGGCTGTTGGCGGTTGGGAATAGGTTCACCGGCTGTTGGCGGTTGGGAATAGGTTTCAGGCGTGTGCGTTGGGAATAGGTTGCAGCTGTTGGCGTTGGGAATATGTTCAGGCTGTTGGCGGTTGAATAGGTTCAGCAGGCTGTTTGGCGGTTGGGAATAGTTTCAGGCTGTTGGCGGTTGGGTGATAGGTTCTGCTGTGGCGGTTGGGAATGGTTCAGGCTGTTGGCGGTTGGGGAATAGGTTCAGGCTGTGGCGGTTGGAATAGTTCAGGCTGTTGGCGGTTGGTGAAATAGGTTCAGGCTGTTGCGGTTGGTGACTAGTTCAGGCTTTTGGCGTTGGGAATATGTTCATGCTGTTGGCGGTTGGGATTAGGTTCAGGCTGTTGGCGGTTGGGAATAGGTTCAGGCTGTTGGCGGTTGGGAATAGGTTCAGGCTGTTGGCGGTTGGGAATAGGTTCAGGCTGTTGGCGGTTGGGAATAGGTTCAGGCTGTTGGCGGTTGGGAATAGGTTCAGGCTGTTGGCGGTTGGGAATAGGTTCAGGCTGTTGGCGGTTGGAATAGGTTCATCCGGCTGTTGCGGGTTGGGTCGGTTTCATGCTGTTGGCGGTTGGGAATAGTTTCAGGCTGTGCTTTTGGGAATGTTCTCAGGCTGTTGTTTGGCGTTGGGAATAGGTTCAGGCTGTTGGCGGTTTGGGAAGGTTCAGGCTTTGGCGGTTGGAATAGGTTCAGGCTGTTGGCGGTTTGGATAGGTTCAGGCTGTTGCGTTGTGAATGGTTTTTTCATCGTTGGCGGTTGGGAATAGTTCAGGCTGTTTGCGGTTGGAATAGGTTCAGGCTGTTGGCGGTTGTGAATAGGTTCATGCTGTTGCGGTTTGGGAATAGGTTCAGGCTTTTGGCGGTTGGGAATAGTGCAGGCTGTTTGGCGGTTGGGAAAGTTCAGCTGTTGTGCGGTTGGGATTAGGTCAGGCTGTTGGCGGTTGGGAATAGGTTCACAGGCGGTTTGCGGTTGGAATAAGGTTCAGGCTGTTGGGGCGGTTGGGAATAGGTCAGGCTGTTGGCGGTTGGGGAATAGGTTCAGGCTGTTGGCGGTTGGAATAGGTTCAGCTGTTGGGCGGTTGGGAATAGGTTCAGGCTGTTGTCGGTTTGGGAATAGGTTTCAGGCGTTGGGCAGGTTTTGGGAATAGGTTCAGGCTGTTGGCGGTTGGGAATAGGTTCAGGCTGTTGGCGGTTGGGAATAGGTTCAGGCTGTTGGCGGTTGGGAATAGGTTCAGGCTGTTGGCGGTTGGGATAGGTTCAGGCTGTTGGCGGTTGGGAATCGGGTTCAGGCTGTTTGCGGTTGGGAATCGGTTCAGGCTGTTGGCCGGTTGGGAATAAGGTCAAGGCTGTTGGCGGTTGGGAATAGGTTCACAGGCTGTTGGCGTTGGGAAATAGGTGCATGCTGTTGGCGGTTGGGAAATATTCAGGAGGCTGTTGGGGCGTTGGGAAAGGTTCAGGCTTTGGCGGTTGGGAAATAGGTTCAGGCTGTTGGCGGTTGGGAATAGGTTCAGGCTGTTGGCGGTTGGGAATAGGTTCAGGCTGTTGGCGGTTGGGAATAGGTTCAGGCTGTTGGCGGTTGGGAATAGGTTCAGGCTGTTGGCGGTTGGGAATAGGTTCAGGGCCTGTGTCGTTGGGAATAGGTTTTTCAGGCTGTTGGCGGTTGGGAAATAGGTTTAAGGCTGTTGGCGGTTTGTGGTGAATAGGTTCAGGCCTGTTGGGGTTGGGATAGGTTCAGGGGCTTGTTGGGTCGGTTGGAAAGGTTCAGGCTGTTGGGCGGTTGGGAAATAGTTCAGGCTGTTTGGCGGTTGGAATAAGGTTCACGGCTGTTGGCGGGTTGGGAATAGGTTCCAGGCTGTGTGGCGGTTTGGGAATAACCAGGTTTCAGGCTGTTGGCGGTTGGAATAGGTTCAGGTCTGTTTGGCGTTTGGGATAGTTTCATGCTGTTGGCGGTTGGGGATAGGTTTCAGCAGCAGGCTGTTGGCGGTTGGGGAATATGTTTCAGCTGTTGGCGGTTGGGATAGGTTCAGGCTGTTGGGTTGGGAATAGGTCAGGCTGGTTGGTGGCGGTTGGGAATCGTTCAGGCTGTTCGGGCTGTTTTGTCGGTTGGGAAATAGGTTCAGGCTGTTGGCGGTTGGGATTAGGTCCAGGCTGTTGGCGGTTGACCCCATGAAAAGAAAACGGGCTGGCCCCCTCAACCTCACGCCTCGTAATAAGGCTTACTATTTATGTATTTATTTAGATAATCCATAGGGTAAGAAGAGTACGCTCCCTCTCTCACAGTGTAACACACTAGCTTGGTGGTTGGCCCCAGTGAAAGCAAACGGGCTGGCCCCCTAAAACTCACGCCTCTTAATAAGGCGTACTATTAATTAATTAAAAAATACATAAATAAATAAATTAATTAATGTACTCCATAGGGTAAGAAGATTACGCTCCCACTCTCACAGTGAAAAACACTAGCTTGGTGGTTGGCCCCAGTGAAAGCAAACGGACTGCCCTACTCAACCTCACGCCTCATACTATGGCATACTATTTATATACATATTAACTCCACGGGGTAAGAATGTTACGCACCTTCTCTCACAGTGCGCCCTTTTCAAAATAACCCCATAAGGATTGGTGGTTGGCCCAAGTGAAAGCAAATGGGCTGGCCCCCTCAACCTCACGCCTCATAATAAGAAGCACTATTTATTTATTTACTCCACAGGGTAAGAAGGTTACGCACCCTCTCTCACAGTGTGTCCTTAAAATAAGTAATAGTTACTCATCCGCTCTCACATCGCGTCCTTTACGCTCTCTTGCATTCCTTGTATGTTCCAGATTGGTGGCTGGCCCCAGTGCCACTGGTGGTTGGCCCCAGAGGCGTCCTCATACGGTAATGTCATAGGGTTTAGGGTTTAGGGTTTTTAAACCCTAAACCCTAAACCTCATACGGTAACATCCTATGGTAAGAAGATTACTCCCCCTCTCTCACAGTGCGTCCATTAAATAAGTAATAGTAAATGTAACTCTGTATGCCCCCCCCCCCCCCCCCCCACACACACACACACACACCACCACTCACCCTCTCTCACAGAGCGCCCTTTACGCTTTGTCGCATTCCTTGTTTGCTCATACCAGTTCTCTCCATAAGCCACATTGTCCTCTGCTTCCTTCTTAGACTTGGCTGCTGCCACCACACGTGCACCTCTGGCGCCGTCTGTTGGTGGTTGGTGGTGGTGCTGTTTTTGTTTTCGTTGTTGGTGGTGGGTGTTGGGGGGTTTCTTCTTAGACTTGGCCGCCGCCACCACACGTGCACCTCTGGCGCCGTCTGTTGGTGGTTGGTGGTGGTTGGTGGTGTTGCTGTTTTTGTTGGTGGTGGTGTTGGTGCTGGAGGTGTTGGTGGGTGTTGGGGGTTTTCTTCTTAGACTTTGCCGCCTCCACCACACGTGCACCTCTGGCGCCATCTGTGGTGGTTGTTGGTGGTTGGTGTTGTTGTTTTTGTTTGTTTTGGTAGTGTTAGTGGAGGTGTTGGTGTTGGTTGGTGGTTGGTGGCGGAGGTGGTGGTGGTGGTTGGTGGTGTTGGTGGTGGAGGTAGTGGGTGGTGGTGGTGGTTGGAGGTGGTCGTGGTGGTGATGGTGGTTGGTGGTGGTCATGGTGGGACGTGGTCGTTTGTGGTGGTGGATGTGGTGGTGGTCGTGGTGGTGGGTGGTGGTGGTCGTGGTGGGTAATGCCGCCGCCACCACACGTGCATCTCTGGCGCCATCTGTTTAAAACAATGGGGATGTGACTGCTGAAGTGTACATTGCGTCAATAGGTTAGTGCCAAGTGTATTCACCATGCAACTTTCCCCCCACAAGCGATGGGGGGAATCTAGTCCCCACAAAGCCAGTACCCACAAGCCAGATATACTCGGGTTTAGGGTTAAGGGTTCAGGTTATAGGGTTTAGGGTATAGGAGACCTGGCTTTAGGGTACTGACTGTTGAAGTGTAGTTTGTGTCAATAGTTTAGTGCCAAGTGTATTAACCACGCAACCTTCCTACCACACAATCACTCCTGAAAACATCAGATGGACAAGTTCTATGCAGCGTCGCATGCGACGCTAAAAAATGGCGAAGAGTGTTCAGGACGGAGCAATAGGTGGCAACGGAAGCTAGAGTTAGTTACGAGACTGTTGGCTGACGTGTCAGTCTTCACCGCGGTCAGACGGATGGATGGATAGATGGTCGGTCGGTTGGTCGGACAGACAAATGGGTAAATATGGGGGCTCTTGCCCTCTTGAAGGGGGGGCTCTGCCAAATAAAGAGATTTGCGACCGTTGAAGTGTACTGCAAGTAGTGTGTTTAATAGATACATAAATAAATAGTACGCCTCATTATGAGGCGTGAGGTTGAGGGGGCCAGCCCGTTCCCTTTTCCATGGGCCAACCACCAAGCTAGATGTACATCTACACAGGTGGGCTTAAGTGTTACTATGCTGTACATCTCGCAATGTACATCTACACAGGTGGGAGTAAGTGTTGCTATGCTGTACATCTCGCAATGTACATCAACACAGGCGGGCGTAAGTGTTGCTATGCTGTACGTGTTGCAATGTACATCTACACTGGTGGGCTAAAGTGTTACCAAGCTGTGCATCTTGCAATGTACATCAACACAGGTGGGCGTAAGTGTTGCTATGCTGTACATCTTGCAATGTACATCTACACAGGTGGGCTAAAGTGTTACCAAGCTGTGCATCTCGCAATGTACATCAACACAGGTGGGTGCAAGTGTTACTATGCTGTACATCTTGCAATGTACATCTACACAGGTGGGCTCAAGTGTTTGTATGCCTTATAGTAGCAAATACAAAAGCTTTACCAAGCTCTAACCTGCCAATCCTCTTCAGCCTGACTCACCCCCATCACCACACACTTTGTGGCGACTAAGGGCCCATTTCGCCCTAAACTTGCACACCTGAGGGTCGAACGGTGGTCGCACTTGGGTCGTAGATTTGGCGACCGGTTGCACACAAAAACTGACCCCCATCACCACATACACTTCCCACCCCGCCCCCCCACCCCTCCTGTCCTCATCTCATCCCCCCCACCTATATCCACCCACCACACTATACCCACCCACCACACTATACCTCACCATACCTACCCACCGCACCTTAACACACCCACTCACCGCACCATACCACACCCACCCCCACCACCATATGGACCCACCACACCCACCCAACCGACCACACCATACCACACCAAATGGACCGACCACACCCACCACACCAAACCCACCCACCCCACCATACCATACCATACCACACCATATGTAACCACAACACCAACCCCACCAAACCATACCACACCAATACACCATATGTAACCACAACACCAACCACACCAAACCACCCCACCCCACCATACCACACCAAAACCCACAACACCAACCCCACCAAACCATAACCACCCACCCCACCAAACCACACCACATGTACCCACCACACCCACCCCATCCCACTGCACCACACCATACCTACCCACCACACCCACCCAACCCACCACACCACACTATACCACAACATATGGGCCTACCACACCCACCACACCAAACGATACCCACCCTCCACCCCACACCATACAACACCATATGTACCCTCACCACCAACCACAAACCACACCTAAGCATACCCACCCACCACACCAAACCATACCATATGGACTCACCACACCATACGTAACCACCATACCCACCACACCAAACCACACCATATGGACCCATCATACCCACCACACCAAACCACACCACATGGACCCGCTATACCTAACCATACCCACCACACCCACCACGACATACCACACCATATGTACCCACCACACCATATATAACCACCTCACCAAACCACACCCACCCACCCCACAACAACACACCATACCATATGTACCCACCACACCAAAGCACACCCGCCCACCACGCCCACAACACCATACCACACCATTTGTACTCACCACACCCACCACACCAAACCATACCCGCCCACCCCACCCCACCATATGTACCCACCACCCCCACCCCACAACGCCTTACCACAACACACCATACCATACCACACCTACCCACCCACCCCCACCTACCAAACCAACAAACCACCTCACCACACCACACCACCACACCACCACACCAGCATTATGGGAGGGCAAACCACTGATGCATCGCTTTGGCCTGTACCATGTGCCATCCATGCAGCAATATATGCATGAGTTGTGCTAGAAAGCACAAACGCGATAAGGGCGCATCGCCATCTCCCGCGAGAACAGCGCAAGCACTGTGTGGTTGGGAAACATGCTGGGCCTTGGTGTGGCAGTACTCACTGGTCAAGCGCGGCGCCTGGATGAGAGAGAAAGTCGCAGACTTTAGCATCTTGACGAGGAAAGTTAGTGCAGAAAAAAGATCGCAACAACAAATTGCGCTGACCGTTGGTCTTACTACCAGACCGCCCCTGTAATGTACCAACGACGCAGGACGCAGGACCCCCCAAAAGGGCCACAATGGATCATAGGTCCCGAGTTTCACGTCTACTGTAATTTCCCTGGGCTTCTCTTTCAACAGGTAACAGCTGAAGCCTCAGCCCGTTCCGTTTTCGCCCGTTCCGTTTTTCGCACAATTCACGCGCATTATCGTGCCTGTCCAGTTCCCTTTTTCATTACCTTGGGCTGCCATCGAAGATGGGAGGCGGGCTTCAATTCCTGAACAAGTGCGTAGTCGCTTATGCGATTTGTCTAACGCCTTGTTAGCTATCTCGTCTAACAAGGATCTGAAGGCCTGCTGAGGTCCCAAGAACCGACAAAGCTGCCCACCCGCCCACCGACCCACCAACCCAACCATCCTATGACCCTGTTCCCAATCATGAACTGACCAACCCAATATCTGCTGTCCAAAGACTTGCATGCCTTCATGCATGGCCCCTTAAACCCAACAGTTCAGTTTGTTAAACAGGTGTTTTAACACCCTGAACACCTGCTTGTGTACTTCATTGGTTAACAATGTAGTTGTTGAACAGGTGTTTTAACACCATGAACACTTGTTTAACAACCTGGGCAGGGTGCAGACAGCCGCAGGGATATGACCACTGCCTGTTTCCAGACATCCACAGACCCAAGCACCCCACACATCCCACACATCCACATACCCACGCACCCCACACATCCCACACATCCACACACCCAACACATTCCACACAACCACAGACCTGCACACCCCACACATCCCACAATACCACATACCGAACACATTCCACACTACCACAGACCCGCACACCCCACACATCCCACAATACCACATACCCACACACCCCACACATCCCACAGACCCACACACCCCACGCATCCCACACTACCACAGACCCACACACCCCACACATCCCACACTACTACATACCCACACACCCCGTACATCCACAAACTCAAACGTACCACGCCACCGTGCCACACCACCAGACCTATCACCTGCCTCCCCCCTGCCGTTTGTATTCATCCGCCCACACTCACCTGCCACACCACACCACCACCTGCCACCACCAACAACATCATCACCTGACATCCCCCCTGCATAGCTTGCACCCCACAATCACCCACCACCACCATCATTCACCTGCACATTCTACTGATATGATTGCCACACCATCACCACCACCACATCATCACCTGACATTCTCATGCATATGTTGCCACACATCCAACAACGACCATCATCACCTGACATTCTCATGCATTATGCTTTGCCACCCATCACCCACCACCACCATCATCACCTGACACTTCTCCTGCATATGCTGGCACACCATCACCCACCACCCACCATTCATCAACCTGACTTTGCCTGCATATGCTTGCCACACCATCACCACCACCACCATCATCACCTGACATTCTCCTGCATATGCTTGCCACACCATCACCACCACCACCATCATCACCTGACATTCTCCTGCATATGCCTGCCACACCATCACCACCACCACCATCATCACCTGACATTCTCCTGCATATGCTTGCCACACCATCACCACCACCACCATCATCTCACCTGACATTCTCCTGCAATATGCTTTGCCACACCATCACCACCACCACCATCATCACCTGACATACTCCTGCATATGCTTGCCACACCATCACCACCACCACCATCATCACCTGACATTCTCCTGCATATGCCTGCCACACCATCACCACCACCACCTGTCACTACCACCACCACCTGCCCCGCCACCAAAACCATCACCTGACACCCACCTGCCTACGCCCAACAGGAAGACATGGCATCCAGCGCGTATGCAGAATGTGGAGGAGGTACGCTTTAAATGGATTGAGTGTTACATGTGTTACATATCAATAATAAAATAAAATATTACATTTAACAAAAACGCACTCGCTGGACTGAGTGTCAACTGTTAATAATTAAGCTTTAGTGAGTGTTCAATGTGTTCAATGTTAAGAAGCAAACTAGATTGAGTGCTGAGCGCGGCATTTTGGGGCCTATAATTTAGTTCCCTTTTTAAAATTAGGGGTTTTTAAATCCATTCTACTGTGTGTAGTTAACTGGGTACACAACAGCACAAGGTTAGGCTCTATATGTAATCCTTTGGGAACCATTTAGGCCTATAACTGAGCACCCATTTTTTAAATAGTGGTTTTTAAATTAATCCTACTGTGTGTGGTGAATTAGGTGCACAACAACACAAGGTTAGGCACTACATTTGAACACTCTGGAAACCATATGGGCCTAAAACTGAGCTCCCATTTTTTAAATAGGGGGAGCACCGAGTGCCCCTAATTTAAAAGGGGGTGCTTGATGATAGGCCCATATGTAGGGGGCGGCAAATATATCTATATTGCCCCAACATATAGATGTATATAGATCTATATATAGCAAAATATATCTGGTATATCGGTACCTCAAGGAGGCCTCTGAAAAATCTGGGATTTATTTTACATGTAGTTTGCATCATATTAAGGTTCCTTGTGCCTTCAAAAAAAAATACAGGATTTATTTTTAGTTCAGTAATCACTTGTGAAGCTCACTGCCGGCGCGGTCACATACTCAACGGTCACGACATAGCCTCCAAACCAACCCAGGCCTAGTCCCCCCTACCCCCATCAGCAGTTCATCACCATCAGCAGTTCAGCCTACATCAGGTCCTAGAAAAAGTCTTTAAACTGTATAATTTGTACAGCTTCTAGGCAGCTCCCCTGGCTGGCTATTCAGCTAAAACTGACGCAAGCTAGTGCACAAGAAGCTGCCTAGAATCTGCTACTGTTATGTATCCCCGTCATGCAGCTTGATGCCAAGGCGACCCATGGCCTTTTGCAGCCACTAGTTGTTGATCCTCTTGAAGGGTGTCTGGGTTGTGTACAAGAAGCTCGTGAAGTCTTACTCAAAGGCATCACGCTGTCTTAGTGGCAATGTTAACTTTGTGATCAGCCCACCAGATGCGACCCACCAAACAGTTCATCATCATCATCATCATCATCATCAATTCATCATCATTCCGCGATTGCTTCGCTAGGGTAGTAGACTAGTAGGGTTACATGGACACATCGTGCAGTTGCCCTGAATCCCTGAAGGCCATAGACTAAAAACCCTATTCGCTAGCAGGATACAAGCACCGTTCCTTAGGCGAGTGTTGTTAGAAGAGCTGTCCAGGTCCGGTTCCACCATGTAGCCAGCTCTGTTTGTTGAGACCCCCTTGCATGCCTTCATGTGCGCGTTCGTCGAGATGCTAATGTTGTTGGGACTGACGCCAATGTCAAAAGCTCGACAAAACAACAGGCAAGGTCCACCTTCTTCAATCAGGGCATCGAAGTTTGCTCTCCAGTTAAAAGCCTGTGGGGCTTTCTCGAGGATGGCCAAGACGGCTGCAGGCGACTTCCGATTGCCCTTATAACTTTGTACGCTGCGTTCATTCAGAAGGCTATTTTCCGTTTCCATTACGAACAGTGCGAAGAAAGCGAATAGCAAGTTCGAGGAACATTCGACGGCTCAAACTGCCCATATAGATTTATGTAGATATATCTGGACCAGGGGGGGCCTAGGACAAGGGATATCGATACATCTATCGGCTTCGCGAATATATATATATATATAGAGAGAGAGACTGATAGATCTATATAGATCTATCAGTCTTTGCCTCTCCCTACCCATATGGTTCCCTACGGGTTAAATTGTAGTTGGTCGGCCCGTAGGCTGCTGACCTATGTAATAGGAACTGAGATAATTGGTCGAAATGTTGGTTAATTAACCAAAAATTGTAGAAATTGGAGAAAATTGTCAAAATGTTGGTTAAATAACCGTCAATTGGTCGTAAAAACGGTTGGGACGGTCGAAAATCACTGAGAAACGGATGGCGTTTGAGATTGTTAGTTATATTGCCTGTTAGAACGGTTGAACATAAAGCCTGAGATGGGTGAACAGTCCGTTGGAATGGTCAGGAATTCAGTTTGATTCGGTCCGTCGAAGCTGTGGGAAGCTGGTCAAACCATACAACCAACCCGTGACTGTTGCCGCCGGCGTGAAAGTTGCTGGTCGATATGAAGTCCTTAGGTCCGACTTAGATGCAAGCGCTGAATGATTGAAGGGCATAAACGTCGAATTCCTAGAAGCCCAATCTGGCGTCTATTTTTTCGTCCTGCGTCTTGCGACCTTCGACTCCCCTCCCCTTCCCGATTGCGACATGGCTGCCCTTGCCTAGGTTCTGCGAACTGCCTGCCCGCCTGTATGCTCAGTTCAACCGTTGGGCCAACCACCGCAGGGGCCCTTAGGGCACCCTACTATTTCTGAAACATGCACACTTAGTACACCACACCTGGTACAGACGTATGTATGGGATGTCACATGGACGTCACGTCATATGGATGTCACATGGATGACACATGGACGTCGCGTCACGTCACATGGATGTCACATGGACGTCACGTCACGTCACATGGATGCTACATGGACGTCACATCACGTCACGTCACATGGATATCATGGTTGGGCAAGTCCCTTCAGCCTATTTGGCTACCTGCCGAACTGTAACAACAGCAACAACAGCAACAACGACAACAATGTGACAGAGGTTTGGAAGAGGAAGGGGGTAGGAACAGAAGAAAAACAAAACTAAAAAATCGCTAATTTTTCACTTCTCACTCAGTCATTGATCAGGTTCAGAAGAGGGAGCAGGTAGCGACAGAAGAAAAGAAAAAGCTTGAGGAGCTGTGAAAGAAAAATGAAAACATAAAAATCACTAAACGTTCACTTTTTACTTAATAATTATCAGGTTTGGTAGTGGGAGCAGGTAGCGACAGAAGAAAAAGGGAACATAAAAAATCACTAAATGTTCACTTTTCACCCAATCATTTATCAGGTTTAGAAGAGGGAGCTGGTAGCGACAGAAGAAAAACGGAAACATAAAAAAACATTGAATTTTAATTTTCCACCCAATTGTTTAAAAGGTTTAGAAGAGGGAGCAGGTAGCGACAGATGAAAAAACGGAAACATAAAAAAACATTTTTTTCACTTTTCACCCAATTGTTTATCAGGTTTGGAAGAGGGATCAAGTTGCAGCCGAGGAAAATAAAAAGCTGGAGGAGCTGCCTAAAAAACGTGATAACATAAAAAATCACTAATGTTCTCTTTTCACCCAATTGTTTATCAGGTGTGGAAAAGGGAGCAGGTAGCAGCCGAAGAAAAGAAAAAGCTGGAGGAGCTGCGGAAACAGTATGAGGACGAGCGCAAGGATGAGGAGATGTTGGGTGTGGCTCAGCAAGCTGGCATTATACAGTACGTATAATATAATGTATGCTGCGATGTACTTAGCGGGCTGCATGTGTATGTTGCAATGTACCAAGCTGGCATTATACAGTACATATAACATAATGTATGCTGCGATGTACTTAGCAGGCTGCATGTGTATGTTGCAATGTACCAAGCTGGCTGTAGGTGTATGATACAATATACAAAGCTGGCATTATACAGTGGGTATAAGATAGTGTATGTTTTGATGTATGAGGACAAGCGCGAGGATGAGGAGATATTGGGTGTGGCTCAGCAGGCTGGCATCATACAGTGCGTATAACATAGTGTATTCTGCAATGTACTTCTGCTGGCTGGCTGTACGTGTATGCTGCAATGTACTTCTGTTGGCTGGCTGTACGTGTATGCTGCAATGTACTTCTGCTGGCTGGCTGTACGTGTATGCTACAATGTACTTCTGCTGGCTGGCTGTACGTGTATGCTGCAATGTACTTCTGCTGGCTGGCTGTACGTGTATGCTGCAATGTACTTCTGCTGGCTGGCTGTACGTGTATGCTGCAATGTACTTCTGCTGGCTGGCTGTAAGTGTATGCTGCAATGTACTTCTGCTGGCTGGCTGCACGTGTATGCTGCAATGTACTTCTGCTGGCTGGCTGCACGTGTATGCTGCAATGTACTTCTGCTGGCTGGCTGTACGTGTATGCTCCAATGTACTTCTGCTGGCTGGCTGCACGTGTATGCTGCAATGTACTTCTGCTGGCTGGCTGTACGTGTATGCTGGAATGTACTTCTGCTGGCTGGCTGTATGTGTATGCTGCAATGTACTTCTGCTGGCTGGCTGCACGTGTATGCTGCAATGTACTTCTGCTGGCTGGCTGTACGTGTATGCTGCAATGTACTTCTGCTGGCTGGCTGTACGTGTATGCTGCAATGTACTTCTGCTGGCTGGCTGTACGTGTATGCTGCAATGTACTTCTGCTGGCTGGCTGTACGTGTATGCTGCAATGTACTTCTGCTGGCTGGCTGCACGTGTATGCTGCAATGTACTTCTGCTGGCTGGCTGCAGGTGTATGCTGCAATGTACTTCTGCTGACTGGCTGTTCGTGTATGCTGCAATGTACTTCTGCTGGCTGGCTGCACGTGTATGCTACAATGTACTTCTGCTGGCTGGCTGTACGTGTATGCTACAATGTACTTCTGCTGGCTGGCTGTACGTGTATGCTGCAATGTACTTCTGCTGGCTGGCTGTACGTGTATGCTGCAATGTACGTCCCCTGCTAGACTATAGGGACTTGCTCAACTGGCTCGACCCTAAACCCTGAGTAATCTAGAGAATCAGGAGACTAGTTATCAAGAGGGGCGGATTTACAAGCTCTGTATTTATCACCTGGGTCCCAACACAGAGCCTTTTTGGGCGGAGCCCCCTCTTCAAGGGAGCAGGAGCCCCCAGGGTTATCCTTTTGTCCGTCTGTGTGTGTGACCGGATGACCGTCTGACTGAGAAGAAGCCTGACACGTCAGATAACGGTCTCGTAACTAACTCCCTTCCATTGCCACTTGTCAGATAACGGTCTCGTAACTAACTCCCTTCCATTGCCACTTGTCAAATAACGGTCTCGTAACTAACTCCCTTCCATTGCCACTTGTCAGATAACGGTCTCGTAACTAACTCCCTTCCATTGCCACTTGTCAAATAACGGTCTCGTAACTAACTCCCTTCCGTTGCCACCTGTCGCTCCGTTCCGAACACTCACCGCCAATTTTTAGTGTCGCTTGCGATGCTGCATAGGCCTTATTCCCACTACATGTAGCGATCGCTACCAGTGACCCTGTTTGAGCCAAACCTTCCGCTACCATGAGACTCGAATCCCGGCCCAGACCCCGGAACCTTGTATCCCTTCTAACTTCACTTTCAAACTCTTTTAACCCATGAAACCCTTCAAACACTTTGAACACTTTGAACCCTGTCAAAACCTTCAAAACCTTCAAAACCCTTGTAACTCTTCGAACTTCCCTTTCGAACCCTTCAAACCCTTCAAACCCTTCGGGCGGCCTACCCAAATCGCTACCAGGAGCCCAACCTTACAAGGTAATGAAAACGCCTGGTGGGGCGTGGTGTTAAGTTAAGGAAGCCCGTCGTACGCGGGTAGGGAGCGGTCTTCTACCTCAACTGGACAAGCTACCATCGCGGTTGACAACGACCTGCAACGCCAAGAGCGACCGAAGGGGGGATCGAATCCCCGACACTTCATCCTCAGAGTGACTTGGTCTACCACTAGACCAATGTATATCACTGAAAGGGGCTTCCAACCTTACAAGACACCAAATCCCTGGTGATAGTACCTAGCAGGGCATTTCCCCCCGCTTCCTATCGCGATCGCTGCCCGTTACCCTGTGTTGGCCAAAACTTCCGCTACCATTAGACTCAAATCTCGGGTCCGCCCCCCAACCCCCCCAGGCCGGCCCCTCGGGCCGCCTTCCCAAATCGCTGCAAGAAGCCCAACCTGAAAAGACACCAAATAGCTAGTTTTGTACATTGCAGGGCATTTTTCCCTGCTGGCATTTCCCCCTGCTACCTGAAGCCATCGCTACCAGTGACCCTTGATATGGATGATCCAGGATTTTGTTGCCCCTGACAGCCATTGTTACACTCCATTTCTAAAAAAGAGATTTTCCCCATTGTTACATTTATTTTTCTGAAACAGGGAGTTTCCCCCCGCTACCTAAAGCGATCGCTACCAGTTACCCTGTTTTGACCAAAACCTCCGCTACCCTGACACAGAACCCCCAACCTATGGGTGGCACTACGGGCTGCACTACCCAAATCACTACCTGGACCCTACACCAACAAAAAAATCATGTACATCGTTGTGAATTTTGTAATTTTGATGCGGCCTGTTGTTCCCCCCTCAAATATTAGATTGCGTTATGCACTGTACAGTGCAGTACATAGTCATATGCAGGCCGTAGCTGGCCCAAAACAAGCCCGCTTCTCAACTTCCATCTTCAAAAATAATATAATCCCACTTCCTTGAACAGGAAAACGGGCTGGCCCCAGTGCAAGCAAACTGGCTGCCCACTCAACCTCACGGCCCGGGATAAGGCGTACTATTTCCTTCTTTATTTCTTTATTCGATCAACCTCCTTCAACTTCCAGCTTACAGCTTACTATTTCCTTCTTTCTTTCTTTCTTTCTTTCTTTCTTTCTCTATTTATTTATTTATTTATCTATTCATCCAACCTCCTTGAACAGGAAAACGGACCGGTTAGACTGGATGTACCAGGCTGGGATGGCAGCCAAGGAGGACGCTGCTAAGAAAGCTGATGCTCATCTATTGGGAAAGCCAGCAGATATTGCGCCAGCTGCAAAGGCGGACGAGATCAGTCAGGTATGTTGGTGGTTGGTGGTGGTGTGGGTGGGTGGGTGGTGGGGGGGAGGCTGTTGGTGGTGGGGGGGGATGGTTCAACTATTGTAATGCTTTTATTTTCTAGCGCCAGCTGCAAAGGCGGACGAGATCAGTCAGGTACATTCAAATAGGAAAAATGTACTGCTTTTATTTCCAGCCAGCAGATATTGTGCAAACTGCAAAGGCAGACGAGATCAGTCAGGTACATTCAACTAGGAAAATTGTACTGCTTTTATTTTCTAGCGCCAGCTGTAAAGACAGAGGAAATCATTACGGTTGTTCAACTAGGAAATTGTACTGCTTTTACGAAGAAACAATGATCACCTTGCTGCAGTGTGAGAAGGCCTCTCACCCTTACACACACACACCACCAACACTCAACCAACCAAACCAACCCACCTTGCTGCAGTGTGAGAAGGCCTCTCACCCTTACACACACACACCACCAACACCCAACCAACCAAACCAACCCACCTTGCTGCAGTGTGAGAAGGCCTCTCACCCTTACACACACACACCACCAACACTCAACCAACCAAACCAACCCACCTTGCTGCAGTGTGAGAAGGCCTCTCACCCTTACACACACACACCACCAACACCCAACCAACCAAACCAACACACACACACCACCAACACTCAACCAACCAAACCAACCCACCTTGCTGCAGTGTGAGAAGGCCTCTCACCCTTACACACACACACCACCAACACTCAACCAACCAAACCAACCTCACCTTGATGCATGCCCCCCCTGTCGACGAAGGCCATTCCTACACCCTTCACACCTACCATCAAATTTTTTTCACTACCAAATCACTCCTCAACAACCATAACTCAACCACCGTGCTGCAGTGTGACGAAGGCCTCTACCCCTTGTAACAACCACAACAACAACACTCCCAAACCAACACAAACAGACACACACACATTTAACCCCTACAACACTCCAGCACAACCAAACCAACCACCCAACATTCGCTGCGGCCAAGCTGTCTTGAGAAGGCCTCTCCACCCTTACACACACACCACACCACACACACCAATACCACCAACAAACAGCACCTTGCATTGCAGCTGGTGACGATGAAAAGGCCTATATTGCTCCCTTTGACACACAAACAAACCAAACCAACACCACATACAAACCAACCAACACCCAACTACCCAAACCCAAAAAACACCACACGTCTGCAGGTGCGAAGGCCTCCCTCTCCCCAGGTCACACCTCCTTACCCCTTCCTCCAACACACACACCACCAACACCCAACAACCAAACCAAAGCCACTCTTGATGCCGTGTGAGAACAGGCCTCCTTGCTTCCTTGCACACACCCAACCAAACCAACAAACACACACCACCAACACTAAAACCAAACCAAAACCAACCCACTTGCTGCAGTGGAGAGGCCTCTCAACCTACACACACAACAACACACCCATACTACTCAACCACCCAAAACCCAACTCACCTTGACGCTAGTGTGAGAAGGCATACTTGACCTTCTTGCAACACACCCCAACCAACAACACCAACCCAAACACACCAAATCAAACCCCAACCCACCAAACCAACCAATACAAACCTCAATCCTCCTGCAGCCTGCTGAAAAGGCCTCCTTGCTCCCCTGCACACGCACATCCAACCAACCCAACCAACCCACGTTGCTGCAGTGTGAGGAGGCCTCCTTGCTCCCTTAAGCACACACATCCAACCAAACCAACCAAACCAAACCAACCAACCCAACCAAACCACGTTGCTGCAGTGTGAGAAGGCCTCCTTACTCCCTGCAGCACACACATCCAACCAACCCAATGAACCTAACCAACCCACGTTGCTGCAGTGTGAGAAGGCCTCCTTGCTCCCGTCCTTCTATGCAGAGGCAACAGCAGCTTCGCAGAATGAGACTTGGGCGCGCCTTCACAACGATCCTCTGCTGATGGTGATTGTGTGTGGGTGGGGTGGAGGGGAGGGGTGTTGTGTGTGCAAGGGAGTTGACACACACATACACACACATGCACACATACATACATACATACATACATACGTACATACATACATACATACATACATGCACACATACCTACATACATACACTAACACAAGTACAGAGGCGGGCCTTCACAACGACCCTATGCTTATGGTGAGTGTGTGTGGGGGGGGGGGGGGGGGGGGGTGGGTGGAAGCTCAGTATGTGCATGTGCTGTAGGGAGTTGACACACACACACGCACACATACACACACTCATATACACACACACACATTCACACATTCATACATAAACAATTAGGAGTACATAGTTGCATGCATAAGCAGAATGAGACGTGGGCGCGCCTTCACAACAATCCTCTGCTGATGGTGAGTGTGTGGGGGGGGAGCTGGGGGGAACTTGATCTTGGGCACATAGCTTGGGTACAAAGCATAGTGGGTGGGGTGGGGGGGTGGGGGAGCTGGGTGGAAGCACTGTATGTGTATGTGCCGTAGGTCCCGGAAGTGACACATATACACATACACACACGTACACACGCAGTGCACACACATACACACAGGTACACTACACATACACACACACTAGTACAGAGTTGCATGCATAAGCAGAATGGGACGTGGGGGCGCCTTCACAACGATACTCTGCTGATGGTGAGTGTGGGTAGGGGGGGGGAGCTGGGTGGAACTTGATATTGGTTACATAGCTTGGTTACATAGCATATAGAGGGGAGAGGGGGGGGGGGGGGGGGGTAGCTGAGTGGAAGCTCGGTATGTGTATGTGCCTCAGGTCCCGGAAATGACACACATGTACACATACATACAAATACACACACGCACATACACACATACGCACATACACAAGTACACACATACAAACATACACACACACAAGTACATAGTTGCATGCATAAGCAGAATGAGACGTGGGCGCGTCTTCACAACGATCCTCTGCTGGTGGTGAGTCACAGAGGCATGAGCATGAACCATAGCTTTTCTTTCCAGCTACGAGCAGCAGCTTCTAGGCAGCTCCCTGAGCCAGCCCCTTGACCAAGCACCGAGACGGCAACAATACCGGAACGTTAGTCATGTCAGCTTCAAGCGTAGCCTTTCTACGAGGAAATCTTAGGCATACAAACACTGAAGCCCAACTGTGATGATTTACATTGCGAGATGCATATCATACAAATGCTTGAGCCCAACTGTGTTGGTGTACATTGCGAGATGTACAGCATAGCAACACTTGATTCCACATGTGTCAGCTCAGAGATGTACATCAGAGTAACACTTGAGCCCACCTGTGTTGGTGTACATAGCGAGATGGTGAAAAAGGGGGGAAAGGGGGGACAGAGGGGCGTAGCCTTTCTACAAGGCATTCTTAGCAGCTTTAAGGCAGCTCACTGAGCCAGCCACTGCGCTACACCCAAACATATCAGCAGTTATGAACAGCTAGTTGTAGCAAGTTCAAGGTGCTCGAGGTTGCGCCAGGTTTGACTGAATAGCCAGTCAGGGGAGCTGCCTTGAAGCTGCTGCTCGTGGCTGAAAATAAAACAACTCTGAAGTGTATCGCAAGCGACGCGGAAAATTGGCGGAGTGTGTTGGCAACGGAACGAAAGGTGGCAACGATGGAGTTGACCGAAGCGAGTTAGTTACGCGACCGTTGGCTGACGTGTCAGGCTTCAATTTTTCGGTCGGACGGATAAATGGGTAAACATGGGGGCTCCTGCCCCCTTGAAGAGGGAGCTCCGTCAAAAACTCTGAAGTGGATCGCAAACATTCCAGCAGTTCTGGACAGCTAGTCGTGCCAGCTTCAAGCGTAGCCTTTCTTCGTGGCGTTCTTAGCAGCTTCAAGGCAGGTCTCTGAGCCAGCCACTGCGCTACACCCAAACATCCCAGCAATTCTGTACAGCTGTTTGTGTCAGCTTCACGGTGCACTAAGTTGCATCAGGATTGGCTGAATAGCTAGTCAGGGGAGCTGTCTAGAAGCTGCTGCTAGTAGCTGACTAGCCAGTCAGGAGAGCTGCCTGGAAGCTGCTGCTAGTAGCTGAAAATAAAAACTATGATCACACAGGCACATTAAACATGGTTTCTTGTTTAGGTTACTCGTAGGAGCTGCAGTGGTACGTAAAGACACTGCTTCTTATATTATTATTATTATTATTATTATTATTATTATTATTATTATTATTATTATTACTACAACCAGCTATTACTATTATTTCCCCAAACAATTGTAATAACAGTAGTATTAGTATTAGGATTGCCAGTTATAACCAGTAATTACTATTATTTCCCCTATGGCCCCTGGTTCCTGCAGATCAAGAAGCAGCAACAAGACCAACTGAAGATGATTTGACAGGGGTTCATGCATCATCACCACAACAACACCACACCCACTACCCCCACACCCACCTACCCACCACCTACTTCCCCCAACCCACCACCACCACCAGCACCCACTACCACCCACTTACCCACCCACCAACCTACCCACCAACCCACCACCTACTTCCCCCAACCCACCACCAGCAGCAGCACCCACTACCACCCACTTACCCACCAACCAACCTACCCACCAACCCACCCAACCGCTTTTGATACCAGATCAAGAAGCAGCAACAAGACCAGCTGAAGTCGATTCGACAGAATCCTGTCAAGATGCAAGAAATCATTAAAGAGGTGCGCAGGGTTGCTTGTTAGGATGGCACCAGTGTCTCTGCTCAGCACCATGGTGCTCCTGGTAGCTTTCATGGTGCTACAAGCAGCTGTCTAAGGCAAGAAAGCAACACCCAAAGGCTCGAACGTAGCACCCCACAACACTATCAAGATGCAAGAAATCATCAAAGAGGTGCGCAGGGTTGTTTATTCAGAGAGGAACCGGTGTCTCTGCGTAGCTCCGTGGTGCTCCTAACAGCCTTCAAGGGGCTACCAGCAGCTTTCTAAGGCAAGAAAGCACAAAATCTGACATTTGATGCTTTTGGGAACGATATGAAGCCTTTGTGAGTACATTTAAGCATTCATTGTACTTCGAATAGCAATTATCCACGTTATACATACAAGTCACATTCCCACAAGAGCACATCTCCTGTCAAGTAAAGGCAGGGAACGATTCGGCAGGGAAGGGTGTACAGCCTGTACAGCAGGATTTCCTGGATTCGCTGCTCTGCCGGCTCCGAGCTGCCAGCGTCAGCTTCACATGGTCAGCGTCACTCATTTCAGGCTGTACACCCTTCCCTGCTGAATCGTTCCCTGCCGTTACTTGACAGGGGGCAAAAAAGCAACCCCCAAAGGCTCTAACGCAGCTCCCCCACAACACTGCCAAGGTGCAAGAAATCATAAAAGAGGTGCGCAGGGTTGTTTGTTAGGAAAGGAATCTTTGCCTGTGTAGCGCCACGGTGCTCCTAGTAGCCTTCCAAGTACTACTAGCAGCTGTCTGATGCAAAAAGGCAACATTCACACAGGCTCTAACGTAGCACCCCCACGACGGGTCAAGATCAGGGTACTACTTCTTGCCAAATTGGTCAGCGCTTTTTAGTGTAAAAAGCGCAAAAATTGCGCGCTGCGCCCACAGGGGATTGAAAAAACTGCGCAAAACGCGCAGAGGGGCTCAAAAAGGCAGAGCGGCACCGTGCTGCCGCGCGCGCTTAGTAGTATCCTGGTCAAGATGCAAGAAATCATCAAAGCGATGCGCACTTGCCACAAATTACAACAGCTATTGCCAACTGTTATAACTACAGTTATTACTAACTCAATGCCGAGACGGTACAGCGCTGGAGCAGCTGGACAGTTTTATAACAGTGAGGGTTTAGTAAAAAAACTCAGAGCAAGGTCCAGGAGGTAACCTCCAAAAAGTGAAAGAAAAAGCACATTACATAGCTTAACGGAAAAAGAAAAGAAATTACAAGGGGCCCATGTCCTTGCAGTGAAGCCCCCCCCCCCTAAATTCGGACTCGAGAAACCACCCCCAAAAAACTACGTACCATACTGACACAAAAAATTGACGATTTTCTTCGGCAACAACAACAACAACAACAACGACAATGCAAACTAAGCACCCCTCGGACCCAGGACTGACGAATCAGCGGGACGGTTTTGCGCGGCCTTGCGCACTGTTCGAGCCGGGTTCAATCCAGCGGAACACCATTCGGCCCCATCCTCATCCCCATCCTCGTACGCATCCTCATCCCCATCCTTATCCCCACCCCCATCCATATCCCCATTCCCGTCCCCATCCTCATCCATCACTCGGTGCTGCCTCCTCCAGGTGCTAAGTGACAAGGAGATGAAGAAGCAAAGGATCCTCGTCCCCATCCTCATCCCCATCCTCATCCCCATCCTCATCCTCATCCCCATCCCCATCCTTGTACTCATCCCCACCCCCATCCGTATCCCCATCCATATCCCCATCCCAGTCCCCATCCCCGTCCCCATCCTCATTCATCACTTGGTGCTGTCTCCTCCAGGTGCGAAGTGCTCAGGAGATGAAGAAGCAAAGGATCCTCGTCCCCATCCTCATCCCCATCCTCTTACTCATCCCCACCCTCATCCTTATCCCCATCCCCACCCTTTCCCTCACCCCCATCCTTATCTCCATCCCCATCCCCACCCCCACCCCCATCCTTATCCCCACCCCTTCCCCCATCATTTCCCCCACCCCATCCCCATCCCCATCCATCACTCGGTGTTGCCTCCTCCAGGTTCAAAGCGCCAAGGAGATTAAGAAGCAAAGAAAGCAGGAAAAGAAAGACAAAAAGAAGCGCGAGAAGGGTCTCAAGCACAAGGGATCCAAGTCTAGTGACGACAGCGACGATGAGGGTGGACATCATGACAAGCGCCAGCACACAGGCAGGTCCGAGGGAGGGCGGCATGACAGCAAGGCGATCTCTGATAGGGGGCGCTTGGACGCTGCCCCCCCTGGGGACCGTGACAGCATGAGGCACCAAGGGAGAGACGAGGGTCGAGAGGGTCGGCGTGCAGATGACAGGGAGGATCGGCTAGGTGGACGTGACGGGGGTAGAGGAGGAAGGGATGCGGATCGCTATGGTGGAGGTGATAGGGGCCGAACAGAGGGGGGCGGACGTGAGAGGGGGAGGGCGGAGGACGGGGCTAAAGGGGGGCTGGAGGAGAGGAGGCATGAAGGGACAGGCCCTCGGAAGAGTGATGCACATGGCGAGGACGCTACCCGGAAGCGAGACTACAGGGACGAGGATGGTGGAAGGAGGCAAGCTGCTCGTGATGAGGATGGTGCACGCAAGCGGGACGACCGGAATGAGGATGGTGGAAGGAGGCAAGATGCTCGTGATGAAGATGGTGGACGCAAAAGAGATGCTCGTGGGGATGAACGATCAAGACAAGCTGAAGGGCGAGGAGACGGAGTACGTCGGGATGCATGTGGGGAGCCAGATCGCCATGAGGCGCGACGTGATACTGAGGAAGGTGGGCATCAGCAGAGCCGGGGAGGGGATGCACGACGGGATGCACGTGGGGGGTCAGATCGCCATGAGGCGCGACGTGATACTGAGGAGGGCGGGCATCAGCAGAGTCGGGGAGGGGATGCACGACGGGATGCACGTGGGGAGTCAGATCGCCATGAGGCCCGACGTGACACTGAGGAGGGCGGGCATCAGCGGAACCGCGATGGACGAGGAGATGCACGAGGGGAGTCAGATCGCCACCAGGAGCACAGGGAGGATAGGAAGAGGGAGCGCTCCCCTGCACGCCCCTCTAGTGGACCGGATGTCTCGCCTCCCAAGGTTGCTATCAAGAAGGGGTGAGTGTTTGTCGATTGTTTACTAGTGGTGCGGGCTTGTCTTGGGTCAACCCTGGCTTGCCTAAGAGCATGTAATAATGATGTTGACACGTCCACTCCCCTACACGCCCCTCTAGTGGACGGGATGACTCGCCCCCCAAGGTTGCTGTCAAGAAGGGGTGAGTGTTTGTTGATTGTTTATTAGTGGTGCAGGCTTGTCTTGGGTCAACCCTGGCTTGCCTAAGAGCATGTAATAATGATGTTGACACGTCCCCTCCCCTGCACGCCCCTCTAGTGGACGGGATGTCTCGCCTCCCAAGGTTGCTATCAAGAAGGCGTGAGTGTGTGTCGATTGTTTGCTAGTGGTGCGGGCTTGTCTTGGGTCAACACTGGCTTGCCTAAGAGCATGTAATAATGATGTTGACACGTCCCCTCCCCTACACGCCCCTCTAGTGGACGGGATGACTCGCCTCCCAAGGTTGCTATCAAGAAGGGGTGAGTGTTTGTCGATTGTTTGCTAGTGGTGCGGGCTTGTCTTGGGTCAACACTGGCTTGCCTAAGAGCATGTAATAATGATGTTGACACGTCCCCTCCCCTACACGCCCCCCTAGTGGACGGGATGACTCGCCTCCCAAGGTTGCTATCAAGAAGGGGTGAGTGTTTGTCGATTGTTTACTAGTGGTGCGGGCTTGTCTTGTGTCAACACTGGCTTGCCTAAGAGCATGTAATAATGATGTTGACACGTCCCCTCCCCTACACGCCCCTCTAGTGGACGGGATGACTCCCAAGGTTGCTGTCAAGAAGGGGTGAGTGTGTGTCGATTGTTTAATTGTGGTGCGGGCTTGTCTTGGGTCAACCCTGGCCTGCCTTAGAGCATGTTATGATGATGTTCATGTTGACATGTCCCCTCCCCTACACGCCTTTCTAGTGGAAGGGATGAGTCGCCCCCCGAGGTTGCTATCAAGAAGGGGCTCAACACTCTCACCCTCACCCACTCCACCCAAACCCACACCCACTTCCACCACCATACACGCGCACCCACAACAACACTCTTGTAGTTATGGTTTGACCCACAGCACAGCGACACCAGGTGGGCTGGTCATGAGTGGGGTAGCTCAACACTCTCGCCCACACACACACCACTCCACACACACACCCACTGACCCACTGACCCTCACCCACCCCCTTACACTGACCCACACCCACCCACACCCTTGTAGGTATGGTTTGACCCACAGCACAGCAACACCAGGTGGTCTAATCATGAGTGGGGCAGCTCAACACTCTCGCCCACACACACAAACCACTCCACACGCACGCTGAAACCCACTCCACACACACACACCCTTGTAGTTATGGTTTGACCCACAGCACAGCAACACTAGGTGGGCTGGTCATGAATGGGGCAGCTCAAAACTCTCGCCCACACACACAAACCACTCCACACACACACCGAAACCCACTCCACACACACACACCCTTGTAGTTATGGTTTGACCCACAGCACAGCAACACTAGGTGGGCTGGTCATGAATGGGGTGGCTCAAAACTCTCCCCCCACACCCACACACACCGCTCCTTGCACACAGAACCACACAGACTGACCCTCACCCACCCGAACCCTTGTTGTTATGGTTTGACCCACAGCACAGCAACACTAGGTGGGCTGGTCATGAATGGGGTGGCTCAAAACTCTCCCCCCCCACCCACCCCCACACACACCCCCACACACACACCGCTCCTTGCACACAGAACCACACAGACTGACCCTCACCCACCCGAACCCTTGTAGTTATGTTTGAATACACAGCACAGCGACACTAGGTGGGCTGGCCATGAGTGGGGCGGCTAAAAACTCTCGCCTACCCACACAAACACCGCTCCACACACACACACACACACACACACACACACACACACACACACAAACCCACTCCACACACAGACGCACACACAAACCCACTCAAAACAAACCCACCCACACCCACACCCTTGTAGTTATGGTTTGACCCACAGCACAGCAACACCAGGAGGGCTAATCATGAGCGAGGCGGCTCAGCAGAGGGCTGCAGAGACAAGGAAACGTTTGGAGGAGGCAGCACAGAAGAAATCTGAGGAGGAGCGAGCTGCTAGTCAGAAGTACAAGAGGACAGAGTACAAGACTGGGAAACTGACAGGCAAGCTTACAAGAGGGTATTATAATTTAAGACTGGGAAACTGACAGGCAAGCTTACAAGAGGGTATTATAATTTAAGACTGGGAAACTGGCAGGCAAGCTTTCGAGAGGGTATTCTAATTTAAAAAAAATGTATATAACTGTTACGTCTTATAACGAGGCCTGAGGTTGAAGGTGCCAGACCGTTCGCTCGCACTAGGCGCAGCCACCAAAACTGTCTAAACATGTTTAATTTATTGTTGTAGCTGTAATTGTTGTGGTAGTTGTAGTCGTAGGCAGGGTAATTCAAAGCGCGCGCTTGTGTGCTTTTGAGCGCTTACTTTTTAACCCCCTCTGCGCTTTAAGCGCAGTTTTTGCAACTGCCTGTGGGCGCAGCAAGCAATTTTTGCGCTTTTTGCACTACAAAGCGCAGTTTTTTGTCAACAAGTGCGCTAAAGCGCTGGCCAATTTGGCAATTTGAAGTACCGTGGTCGTAGGCGCAGTTATAGCCCTAGCTGTAGTGGAACTTCTTTTTCCGCTATATATAGCGATTGCTAGTTTAGACCCCGTGACAGCAAAATTATCGTTTTAAGTAAGTTAACTAAGGCTTTTTTTGCCCTAAATGGCCCTAAAAAGCAACAAAAAGCTATGTAAAGCTGTAGAAAGCACTAAAAGCTGTCCCTGGAGGAGGCATATAACCAAAAAGCTAGGGGAAAAACACTTTTAGATTTGAAAAAAAACTGAGCTGTAGCTGTGGTGGAACTGTTTGAAGTACTTGTAGATGTAGGTTGAAGGAGCCAGCCCGTTCTTTCGCGCTGGGCCCGGCAACCAATAGGGTATTATATCTTGCATCACAGTGTGTGTTCAGAGTCTTATTACCTAACAGCATGCAACCAGCTGAGGAGCAAACTAATCAACCAACCAACCAACCAACAGGCAAACTAACCAACCAAACTTCAACCAACCAACAGAGAAACTAACCAACTAACCAACAGACAAACTAACAAACCAGCCAACAGACAAACACTGTGTGCTCAGAGTCGTGTAATGGTAGCTCAAGGCTAGTAAACATTTGAGAGCTTGACAAGGAGGTACAATGTTGCAAGTTGTGGTATGCACCTGTCCTTGATACCTGCATGGGGGAAACCTGCATGGGGGAAACCTGCATGGGGGATACCTGCATGGGGGATACCTGCATGGGGGATACCTGCATGGGGGATACCTGCATGGGGGATACCTGCATGGGGGATACCTGCATGGGGGATAGCTGCATGGGGGATACCTGCATGGGGGATACCTGCATGGGGGATACCTGCATGGGGGATACCTGCATGGAAGATACCTGCATGGAAGATACCTGCATGGAAGATACCTGCATGGGGGATAGCTGCATGGGGGATACCTGCATGGGGGATACCTGCATGGGGGATACCTGCATGGGGGATACCTGCATGGGGGATACCTGCATGGGGGATACTTACATGGGGGATACCTGCATGGGGGATAGCTGCATGGGGGATACCTGCATGGGGGATACCTGCATGGGGGATTCCTGCATGGGGGATACCTGCATGGGGGATTCCTGCATGGGGGAAACCTGCATGGGAGATACCTGCATGGGGGATACCTGCATGGGGGATACCTGCATGGGGGATACCTGCATTGGGGGATAGCTGCATGAGGGATACCTGCATAGGGGATACCTGCATGGGGGATACCTGCATGGGGGATACCTGCATGGGAGGGGAAAGATTTGCTGGTAGGTTTCTTGATTGCATGGAGCCTTCGCTCGTCGCAGCGACCATCAAGAAAGCGCCAGGGATGTGTGCTACGCATCTCCCCCTGCTGGGAAGTCCAGGGAGAGGCTTGACAAGGAGGTACTCTTACCCACCCACACCCACTGACCCTCGACCACCTACACCAACTGACCCTGACCCACTGACCCACATCCACTGACCCTCACCAATCCCCATCCACTCACCCTCACCCACTGACCCACACCTACTGCTATGTTGCAAGCTGTGGTGCTTGTTCGCAGTCTTGTTGGAGCCTAAGACTGCTAACTAACCAACATACAGACAAATGAGCCAACCAACAGACAAAGTAACCAACCAGCCAGCAGACAAATAGTGTTTGCTCAGAGTTTTATTACGGTAGCTCAAGACTCGTACAACATTTGGTAGCTTGACAGGGAGGCATGATGTTGCAAGGTGCGGTGCTTGTTCGCAATTGTGTGGGAGCCTAAGACTACTAACTAACCAACCAACAGACAAACTAACCAACCAACCAACAGACAAACTAACCAACCAGCCAACAGACAAACAGTGTGTGCTCAGAGTCGTATTATGGTAGCTCAAGACTAGTAAAACATTTGGTAGCTTGACAAGGAGGTACTCCCGGTATGTTGCTAGTTGTGGTGCTTGTTTGCAACCTTGTAAGAGCCTAAGACTACTAACCAACCAAACCTAAACCCTAAACCCGCGCTGCTGAAGCTGAGGCCAATCAACCAACCAAAAAAACAAGCTGAGCAGACTCAGGCCAAACAAACAAGCAGACAACATACAAACTACCCGAGCCACTATCCATAAAACATAATACGCGTTTTTATGAGGTGTGAGGTTCAGTGGTCCAGCCCGTTTGCTTGCTTGCACTGGGGCCAACCACCAACAAACCAACCAATGCCCACTATCCATTCACCTGTCTTGCAGAGGAGGAGAAGCAGAAGCGCCTCGCAGAAATGATGGGTAACGCTAAGTCCCATGAAGAGCTCCGCGGCGATCGCATTCGCAAGGCTGCTGAAGCTGAGGCTGTTAGTGATGGAAAGTTGGTGGCCAACGAGGCTGGAGTAGGTGGACGCGATGGTGGAGATGCATTCTTGAAGGCTGCGTCAAAGGCTGTGTATGGGGCCATGTCTGGAGAGAAGGGAAGCCTCGCGGCTAGGATTGGTAGTCGCAAACACTTCCACCAGGGCTAGTTTTATTTGTATATTTAATGGGATTAATGGGATTTCAAATCATTTGAAGGCTGTAACCAAGAATGTGTATGTATTGAGCTGGCTTTTCCTGATAGGCTGATACAAGTATGGTCTGTCTATGACAACGTCGTGTAATGCATGGGGGCGTGTCTGGAGAGAAAGGAAGCCTGGCGGCACCTTGAACTTTACATTATTGGTTACATGCGGCGGCAAGGATTGGCAGATGCAAACACTTCCACCAGGGCTAGTTTTAATTTATACTTCATGGGATTTTCAAATCAGTTGAAGGCTGTAACCAAGAATGTGCATGTATTGAGAAGACTTGTCCTGAGTCAAGTATGGCCTGTCTACGACAACGTAATGTAGTGTATGAGGCTGTGTCTGGACTCTGGAGAGAAGGGAAGCCTGGCATTCAGGATTGGCAGTTGCAAACACTTCCACCAGGGCTAGTTTTATTTGTATATTTAATGGGATTTTCAAATCAGTTGAAGACTTGAAGGATGTAACCAAGAATATGTATGTATTTAGCAGGCTTTTCCTGAGTCAAGTATGACCTGTATATGGCAACGTAATGTAATGCATGGGGGCGAGTCTGGAGAAAAGGGAACCCTGGCGTCAAGGATCGGTAGGCGTAATCACTTCCACCAGGACAACTTTGTTCTTTCGGGATGTTAAAATCGGTTAAGGCTCCATCCACTGTATGGGACCATGTCTGGAATGAAGGGAAGCCTTGCATCATAATCAAGGATTTGTAGCTGTATTGACTTCTGCCGGGGCTGTTTATTTTCTATAATTAGCCCCTCGTGATTTGTATCATTCCTTGCATGGATCGAGGTCGGGCAAGTCCCTTAAGTCCACGTTGGCTACCCCTGGACTATAATAAATGTCTGAAGGCAATTATAGACAGTTGTATTGTTCTATACGCCGGCAATTGGGGTCTAGGCGTTTAGCCGTTTGCACTTGATTACATGGCTCCAGCCCTTAAGGCTGCTAGCCGTCTTCGGCAGCTATATAATCATTTCAACTCAAAGCATTCTTATCAAAATGTGTTTCATCAAATCTCTTCATACAATCGTTGATAAACAAAGTCTACTTCTCGCGACTTTCCACCTCTGGATAGCACATCAAGAAACTTAGAGGAATCATTTCGGTAATACTGTGTGTGCTCCTTCAGTACAACGGGCAGGGTGTTCTGAGCTCTCACATAACTGCTAACATATATACCTGCATATCACACTCCTGGTATTCGTTGGGACCAGGCTGATGCCCAAGCCAGACTAGCTATCACCGACATATCTATATGCATATCACACTCCTGGAATTCGTTGGGACCAGGCATAGCATACCTGTAAAATAGTATTGCTTTTACTGCCAAATTGCTGGCTGGAGTCATGTAACCAAGCTCAAGTTCAAGTTGGGGCAAGACCATATTTTACAGCTTATAGGTTGGGTTCCATCTTTCAGGTTAGACCCCAGCATTGAAGCATTAGAGGCCCCAAATTAATAATTGAATGAACGAACGAATGAAATAATAATAATAATAATAATAATAATAATAATAAGGTTGATAGAATAATGAGATAATCGAAAGAATTAGGAGTCTAAAGGGCTGCACCTTCAACCAGGGTACTTCAAAGCGCGCGCGGCAGCGCGATTCCGCGCACGTTTCTTTTGCCCCACTGCGCGTTTCGCGCAGTTTTTTCAACTCCCTTTGGGCGCGCAGCACACAGTTTTTGCGCTTTTTGCACTACAAAGCACTGAAAAATTTGACGTTTGTGCGCTTTAAGAGCTGACCAATTTGACAAAATGTGGTACCCTGACTTCAACAGTAGCATGAATTAATGAATATGTGAAGATCAGGGGGCTGCAAGCCTACAACAAATCAAATAAGAAAAATGCATATCTCGTTCTTTTATAGCCACAAGGTTCACCATCTCTATAGCACGAACTCTGGTCAAACAATTTGTTCAGGCCCAGTTCATCAGTGCTTGTTTTTGTACGAGCCTCTCCTGAATCGAGGTTGGGCAGGTCCCTGTAGCCTATTTGGCTACCCCTGGACTGTAACATACACACATGGTTCACCATCCAATGGGGACAGTCTAACCCTGCGTATAACCATATAGCTACAATTGTGCAAGTCATGCCCCTCCCCTTGGTCTTCACCATGCCACAATCAGAGGTATGGGCACATGCCACAATCGGAGGCATGCCCCTCCCCTTGGTCTTCACCATGCCACAAGCAGGGGTATGGGCACACGCCACAATCGGAGGCATGCCCCTCCCCTCAATCTTCTCCATGCCACAAGCAGGGGTATGGGCACACGCCACAATCAGAGGCATGCCCCTCCGCCCTGCCCAGCTCTGCTCCTTTATCTAGGACCAAAGTCTAGAAAAATGGAAATTGGAAATTAGTACGCCGTGCCACAGGCGTGGGATTTAGGGAACCCTCCTGTTTGCATGCATGTGTGCATACTGGAGAATGGCTACCATGTTGGGTTTATTTGGAATGGCAGACCCTCTGCGCCTGAGCTTGGACTACCGCGCGACAGCACGGAGGGAAGTTCTCAACCTCTTCCTAGGCAGCGAATCTGAGCTTTTGAGAACCTGGCCAGGGCTCCAACCTCAGTACGTCTGATCTTTGACTGGGTGATACTATACCATACAGCCCAGGGCTCAAAACGTGACCAAAGCCTAGACTTCTCCACTTGGGCAGGAGTGAGCGTGCAAAGCAGGCAACCTTCCTGCCCACAGCTTCACATGTGGAACGCTACCCCTGGACTGTAACATACACACATGATTCACCATCCAATGGGGACAGTCTAAACCTGCTTACAAACCATATGTTTAGCTACAATTGTGCAAGTCATGCCCCTCTGCTCAATGTTCACCATGCCACAATCAAAGGCATAGAAAAATGGAAATTGGAAATTAGTACGCCGTGCCACAGGCGTGGGATTTAGGGAACCCTCCTGTTTGCATGCATGTGTGCATACTGGAGAATGGCTACCATGTTGGGTTTATTTGGAATGGCAGACCCTCTGCGCCTGAGCTTGGACTACCACGCGACAGCACGGAGGGAAGTTCTCAACCTCTTCCTAGGCAGCGAATTTGAGCTTTTGGGAACCTGGCCAGGGCTCCAACCTCAGTACGTCTGATCTTTGACTGGGTAATACTATACCATACAGCCCAGGGCTCGAAACGTGACCAAAGCATAGACTTCACCACTTGGGCAGGAGTGAGCGTGCAAAGCAGGCAACCTTCCTGCCCAACGCTGCACATGTGGAACGCGCAGCCGCCACTGCAGCCACCACAGGAAGGTACCCACGGTCGACTTCAAATTCCTCAAAAAATACAAGACGAGTGTTGGGGAATGATGGGGAGCCAGTTGCTGGGGTAGTGACGGGCTCTGCATCAACAGCCAGCATGCCCAAGTAAGAGGCTCGATCCCAGAAGTTTCCCATCGTGGGGAAGCTGTCCAAACACCCTGCTGGTGTTGCAGAGGCGCAGGGTGACTTGGGCATGATGGATGCAAGCACGCAAGGGGCGTGGTTATCCTCTGAGGCGCAGGGTGACCTAGGCATGGTGCATGCAAGCACGCAAGGGGCGTGGTTATCCTCTGAGGCGCAGGGTGACCTAGGCATGGTGCATGCAAGCACGCAAGGGGCGTGGTTATCCTCTGAGGCGCAGGGTGACCTAGGCATGGTGCATGCAAGCACCCAAGGGGCGTGCTTATCCTCTGAGGCGCAGGGTGACCTAGGCATGGTGCATGCAAGCACCCAAGGGGCGTGGTTATCCTCTGAGGCGCAGGGTGACTTAGGCTTGGTGCATTCAAGCACGCAAGGGGCGTGGTTATCGTCTGAGGCGACTTGTCCATGCTTCATGACTGACGGCTGCATTAAAGAGCCAGCAGCTATCCTTGACGAACATGTTCTTGGGGCAGAAGGAGAAGCCTGGCTCACCGGCACCCAGGAGCCAGCAGCTTTCTTTGACGAACATGTTGTTGGGGCAGAAGGGGGGGCCTGGCTCACCGCAGGCTGAACCCAAGGGGAGGTGCCTTGTGGCCCAGGGGCCCCGAATCCCTGATCCCGCCACTCTAGATGTGGGATGTCATCACGCCTGCCCATCACTGCTGGCTGCACCCCAGCGCCAGCAGCAGGCTTAGAGGCAGGGGCAGCAGGGAGCTGCATCCAAGGGGTGGTGGCTTGTGGCCCAGGGGTCAAATCCCCTGATCCCACAACTTTAGGTGCGTAACATCATCCCCCCTGCCAATTACTGCTGGCTGCTCCCAAGCGCCGGCAGCAGGCTTGGAGGCAGGGGCAGCAGGGGGCTGCACCCCAGGGGAGGTGGCTTGTGGCCAAGGGCCCCAAATTCCCTGATCCTGCCAGATCCATACAGCAGGGGGAGCCTGGCTCGTCTGGGGAGTTCCTTGTGCTTCAGGGCACCGCTCTTCAAATGCATCTGCAAACAGTGCATCCCACTGAGAAGATGCACCCCGTGCCTCCGGCTCCCCCTTCTGGATGCACACCTGAATGCGCTTCTGTGCCTGTGCATTCGACTCTTTGTCGACATCCTGCTCATCCAGCTGCATGCCGCTCGTGTCTTCTGGCTGTGCCCAAGCGTCAGCAGTGGGCATGGCTGCGCATGTTGGAAGGACAGAAGGGGCAGGTTATAATTAATTAGGCATTTTGTGAGTAATTTGTTTGCTCCACAACTAGGTGTTTCCTGATCCATCACTCAGGAAGATGTGGTACCTTGCACGAGTAGTCAATCCAGTGATGAGGTAAGCTGCAATCATGCACACAAGCAAACAAGCAGGCAGGCAGGCAGACAGGCGGGCAGGCAGGCAGGCAGGCAGGCGGGCGGGCGGGCAGGCAGGCAGGCAGGCAGGCAGGTAGGCAGGCAGGCAGGCAGGCAGGCAGGCAGGCAGGCAGGCAGGCAGGCAGGCAGGCAGGCAGGCAGGCAGGCAGGCAGGCAGGCAGGCAGGCACGCAAGCCAGCAAGCCAGCAAGCCAGCAAGCCAGCAAGCCAGCAAGCCAGCAAGCCAGCAAGCCAGCAAGCAAGCAAGCAAGCAAGCAAGCAAGCAAGCAAGCAAGCAAGCAAGCAAGCAAGCAAGCAAGCAAGCAAGCAAGCAAGCAAGCAAGCAAGCAAGCAAGCAAGCAAGCAAGCAAGCAAGCAAGCAAGCAAACAAGCCAGCCTGCCAGCAAGTAAGTAAACAGGATAAGTTCAAAGTGTGGCCGTACCTGAAGCATCTTGGGTCCCCCCAACCAGGCGAAGCTTCTGGGTCCCCTCAACCTGCTTAAGCTTCTTGGACACATTGTTCATCATGTCCTGAAGAGTCTTCAGGTTGCACCTGCTACTCTTGGAGCCCCCCTCCGTCAAAGGATCGCCCTTGGCCCCACAGACCACCACCAGCAGTTCCCAGCCAACGCTCTCCCACATGAGCTTGGTGTGGGCAGTTTTCATCCCTTTCAAGCATACCAACAAACTGTGGGCAAAGGCCCAGCCGTCACGCGAGTAACTGCAAGGCTCCCAGCCGTTATTAAATCCGAGTGTCCCGCGGTATCTGCATGAGTTGGGGTGGTGGTGGCTATGGTGGCTATGGTGCTGGCGGTGGTGGTGGTTGTGGCTATGGTGGTGGTGTCAGTGGCGGTAGTAGTGATGGTGGTGGTGGTGGTGGTGGTGATGGCAGGTTTAAATTGTTGCAAGTCAGGAAGGCAAACGGTAGCGTGAGTGATGCGGTAGTTCCATAGTTTCACAAGAGCTTCACAACAGTTCCAGCCCCTCAAGCCACTCACTCAGCCCCCACAGACATCTCACAAGTGTGCGAGTACTCCTTCCAACATGTGTGACGCAGTATATATATAGGCATGGTGGGACCCACGAAGGCCTAATCATGCACAAATAGAGCAAGCTCTTTCCTAATTCCAACCCATTCCCCACAAAGAGAACTGCGTTGCAAAACCACTAACTCTCCAGCACCGGACACATAAACTAAGGTCCATCTAACTAAGGAGCATGCAGCAATCAAAGGGTTCAACCATAAACCTTAAACCCTGGCAGTCAGAGGAGCTGCATAGAAACTGCACTCACCCACTGAGGACCGCGTCCTTTGATTCCACGATCACAGCCAGCCCAAAGTCAGAAATCTTGACGGTGAGGTCGCCCTTGGCATCCTTGAAAACCAGCACATTTGCAGGCTTTATGTCATTGTGAACGATTTTCATACGCATGAGCAGCTGCAGACCCCTCAGCATCCCGTTCATGAATCTAATCAGGACCTTGTAGCTCATGTTGGGGTTGTCCTCCACGTATGCTTCCAGGCTATGATGCACGAGGGGAGGGGAGGATCTCATTCAGTTGTTTAGGATGCAGGATCTTTTGTCTGAGTATCCCAGCTGTACTTTAACTTCCGTCACTGGTAAAATAACCATGACAATTAGACCCTTGTTTTGGCCTAATAACAACAACAACAACCGGTCAATCAACTGACGACTTCTCCTTCCCGACCACAACCGGCTGATTTTTGATGTTATTTAACCAGTGCATATCGTTAAGCATCATGAGCTCAAACTGCATATTGACCATGAAACCCTTTATTCCATATGTATTATATCACCCACCTTGATATGGCCAGGTCCTGGACAATGCAGACATGGAAGACGGTGAATCCAGAGTTATCAACAGCAGTGTCGACATAGTAGCCCAGGGCACCAGCAAGATGGGCTTTGCCAACCACTATGAGCATGATGACCAGCTGCAAGCAACAGACATGAGAAGAGCATGTAAGGACATGTGGTCCACAGTTGTGGACTTTGACAGGATAAGGGGCGGGTACAGCAGACATGCGTGTAAGCGTGTGTATGAGTGCCTGAGGGATACACTTTACACAGATGCCTGCCTACTTGCCATTGGTACTCATCCCTAATGGTCTAATACGCTCAAAAATGTCTGCTTAATATCCTGCCACAATACACATCTACAAAAAACAATCGTGCACAATCTAGCACCATAATCATCCAAAGCAACAGACCAATGCTCGGCCCTCTTTACCTCGTTTATGATCTTATTTATTTCCACTTCTGCGTTGTGGATGCGGAAGGGCGTCAAGTACTTGATAGCCACCTGTAGTTTCAGGTGTTTAAGTGTGTGGGTTAGCATACATGCATCAATATTTGAAGAAGGTAAATGCACTAGGTTGACTGTGAGTTGATGCTAGAGGAGTCGGTTGAGGTACAAGAGGTTTGGCATGGCTTTCTTACAGAATTACAGCCACTGGGATGCAAACTATAAGCACCAATCAAACCATGGGGGGATCATTCATGTGGCTTCGGAGCTGGAGTTTCTCGGACAAGAATGCAAAGTGGGGTCAATGCAAGGGATGGATGAGGTGGGACTGATAGCAGTTGAGATCTTGGCATCTTTGAATGTGAGATTGAGTTGTAGGGAGCACACAGCACAAACAAGCAACTACACCCAATCGCAAATTACATGGGCAAGTCTTGACTGATTAATCCACTTAGTATGCTCCCTGGTTTTCTTAGGTCTTGCAAGGGGGGCACTTGAAATTGTACGACGGTGATCAACCCATAGTTGGCTGAAAAAACATGTAACAATTAAATTCAATCGCGAATGTGCCAAGTGCTTGTAAACATGAAGGAGCAGTAATCAAGGAACGCCCACGTTGCTCTTACCTGCTATACCACCAAAAGCGCCATGCAGAAGTGTGGGGTGGATGTGGGGTGCGGGTGAGTGTGTGTGGGGGGGTGGGGGGTGGGGGGTGGGTGGGGGGGGGAGGGGGGCAGGATGAAGATAACATGTACTTACATGCTCGTCGGTACCTTGGCGCAAGCCCTTAAACACTTCGCTGAATGCACCACGGCCAATGGGGATTGCACAGCTCTGTGTTTCGTAAACACGTCTCACTCCCACCATGGGACAGAAACTCTTGTTTGAGCTGGAACTCGAGATGCCGTCCTGTACTTTGCGCTCGATAAACGTCTTCAAGCGTTGGAGCTCAGGATCCTGCGACATGAGATTGGGTAAGGATTTGTACAGCGGGACTGAACAGTGTAAACAAGGCCACTTCTGCTGCCTGCTTCTGCTCCTAGCGCCCATGCAAGGGGGGGGGGGGGGGGGGGGAGGGTACCTTCAGTGAGATATCTGCCCACTGACATGATCATGAAGAAAAAATGAGGGGTAACGATAGGAGGGGCTCAAGGAACGGGGCAGGAGGAGAACTGTATTCAGAAATGAACAATGGTAACATGCTACTATTTAGTTGATTGGTCGACCACTCACCGAGTAATAGGTAACAAGGCAGGCAGGGCCTTGCAATAGGTCCCTAATGGGGCCGAAGTAGTCAGCACCCTGAGCAATTGGAGGAAGGGCAGTGATGGGCTTCAGACTCA
Source organism: Chlamydomonas sp. ICE-L (assembly GCA_013435795.1). Classification (NCBI taxonomy): domain Eukaryota; kingdom Viridiplantae; phylum Chlorophyta; class Chlorophyceae; order Chlamydomonadales; family Chlamydomonadaceae; genus Chlamydomonas; species Chlamydomonas sp. ICE-L. The sequence goes on from JACBWV010000626.1 coordinate 40,657,359, forward strand.
TGCGAGGTGAAAGTTGCTTTGTCAAGAAAGTGCGAAGGTGAATGAATGGGACATGGACCTGTATGAATCATGCAATTGGGGGTGAAGGTGTCCATTCAGAAGTCTTATCAGCTATCTGAGAGGTGAAGTAGACATACGGCCAGTGCATTGACAGCCGTCATGGAAGCTGCCCACCTCACCGCATGCAAGTGTGAGCATAAGAGGACAACAAAACACTTCAGAGGTGAGGTGGGCAGCTTCCATGATGGCTGTCAATGCTCTGACTGTGTGTCTACTTCACCTCAGATAGCGTGAGAGGTGAAGTAGACACAGTAGAAGAGGTGATTCATGTGGACTGGTGCTTTTGGCTTTGGGGCTCTACATAGCTGTAAACAACGGCACTTCAAACACTGGAGCTCTCGTTAACTTACCCCCCACCCACCCACCCACCCACCCACCCACCACACACACACACACTCACACACACACATCCAAAACACACACACATGCCACTCCTCCCTTCACAACCCCCGATGCCACAATCAACATCTCGATCGCTGCGTACCTCCTCGTTGTTGCTGTCGAAGGCCGAGTAGAAGGTGCCTTGTCCTCCTCTTCCCAGCTCCACTGGGCGATAGTCCGTCACCTTTCGCTGGAGGGTTCTTAACCTGAGCTGTCGCAAGCACTTTCCCGCAACGCTCCTTTTGGAGCCCGGGAGCTTCTCGACAGTAGCAGTGACATGAAGCAGAGGATGGACGATCTCCTCCTTCTGCAAGCATCAGAAGCAAGCATGGTTTTAGGCCGCTGTATGGGCAGGTGCGCGGATAGGTAAAGGCGTATAGCTAGGAGTTGAGCTGTTTGGCCGACATGTGATCAGTTGAAGATGAGATACTGACCGGTGTGTAATGTGTGACCTAGAAACCTGCATGCAGGCGATCTAGGACGGTATGCTCTCTGGTAGAAAGTGATGGCCTGCGGACGTCCGAGGGAGGGCCTGGGGACGTCCTGGACAGGATGATGTCATCCAGATGTCATCTGACACGTGGAAGCATGCTGCGGCCATGGCCGCGGCCAGCTACGTGCATACTTGTATTGGGCCAGTGCCACTGGCCGATCCAGTGCATGTGCACCATGTATGTACGTTACATTCCAGGGGTAGGCCAAATAGGCTAAAGGGACTTGCCCAACCGTATAGGAAGGGCTTAAAAAGAACAAGCACTGATGAACTGAGCCCCAAACAATCGTTTAACCGACGGGGGCCCTGAGTTCGTGCTACAGTGCACCATGCATGCAAAACAGTAAATGAAATACATAGGAGATGGGGAGATCAGAATGCTAGCAGGGAGAGGCATATCCTGGGATTTTGAGGAGAATCATTTGTGCTGGTCGGAGATAAACTGGGCAGACCAGAACTCATCACCAGTTACGGGTGTTGTGTAGGCGACACGAGGTGCAGTCAGCTTATGTATAGAGTTGGCGTAATGAAACAGGAATGCGGCATGAGGCCTGTGACAATGCTTTGCAGCATAGAATATAGATACTCGGAAACTGCAAGCATCAACAATACGTAACCACTTCCAGGACGGGCCATCAAGGCCGGTGGGCTGTAACTCGACTTTCCTGAGAAGCCAGCTCCAGTTGACATTGTGCGTTGGAACTGCACGTCTTGTCAATCTGCAAACGAATAGAGGGGTAGAGAGGCAAGTAAGCAGGATGGGCATCTATGTCGTGAGATAGGATGAGAATAGAGCGCGGACGGAGAGTGGGGTAAAAGTGAAGAAGAGTTCCGATTTTCATCCGCAAAAACTGGCTGGCCCCTGCTCGCATCTAATAACCCCATCAAAAAGCGCCTTCTTATCAAGCATTCAATAGGCGCTGAAATTCTGACAGTTACTTTTCTCTAACCCATAGATATTGGCATATTGCACATCACAGCATGGCGCGTTGAGATCTAGCAGGAGGCGAGACGGGTTGCAACAAGGACACTAGAGGGCCACTTACCTGCTATCACTTCTGAAAATCCGGAGGTATCAAGATGATGTTTACAAGACTTCCTTGATAGGCTGAACGTAGCAAAGGTGGTGGGCTGGTAATTTTAGCAGAATATGCAGGTGTTGACAGGCGTAGTTTATGTTGAATGATGGCTGTCGAATGATGGCTGTCAATATTTCACTAAATTTTGTACCATCGAATGCAGCAGCACTACGCGCAGTGTACTGCTTTGTGGCCTATTAGCATATAGCTTCTGACACTTGCCATGGGATTCTAATTCACGACATGTCAGCCTTGGTCAGCCCGTGCCTAAGGGTTCAAGCGCTCAAAAATCCAACTGCTAACAACCACCGTGTTGCTACAAAGTCTGAATATGCCCTCCGACGACAGCCATTAAAAACGACGCCTGGCTGCCAGCACCTGCGTAGACACAGCTGGATCTGTCGGACAATTGCTTTAGGCATGAGCGTTCTGCTTTAGATATGAGCGCTGATATAGGTTGGTCCTCTAAAATATCGGTTTACGACATTCGTCGCTAGGGTTCTTGTGAACAGCAAAAGATGGCTTGTTCAAACTTGCTGTTAGTAGGAGGCAACTTGCAAGGACACTAAATGTCATTTCTGAAATAATAAGCACATCTGGATGAATATTTGGTGTCGTAGTCGAGTCTTGAGCACAAGGCGCGGATTGTTGAGGTAAGTGTACCGAAGTGAGCTACTTCATAATGGCAGAAGCTGGCTGAAGTGCTGATTAGATACGCAGCAAAATCTAGCCTCTATTTTTACCAGCCATACGCTCCTCATTCTTGTTCTAATGCTCTCGCGACCTGGGCAGATGTCCCTTACATGTAACCTTTAAGACCCCAGTGTTAGTTGTTGCGCTGCGACGTGTCGATGTAGGGATCCACCTGCTTTCGTGTAATAGCTGCATTGGAGCCTAAATGCTCCACCTTTGCAGCTATGGGTAAGAGGGTTGCGAGTTTGCGACTTGCGAGCTGCTCACTCCTGCCCACCTGTTGAGGTATAGGCTTCATGTGGTCTTATTTTGAAGGAGCATAGCAGGGCAGTTTGGCCAAACCTCTAATTAGTGTGGCATGGTGCAGATTGATTGAAGAAGGGCCTGGTTTGCACAATTACATCTAAGTAAAAAACTAACTAAAAAAAAAAAAAAAAAAAGTTGTTCATAGGCCGAGTTAGGCTTTCCCCCCATTGGATGGTGAACAACGTGGCTATAACATGGTGAGATGTGGATTGGTATCATTGGATTTATTGAACTCCCTGGTCTTCGCGTATTGCAAGTGTTTCTTTGATCTTATGTGTTACTGCCTGGTACAAGCAAGTGTATGCCAGTCTAACAGTATATATGCTGATAGATTGGTTGGCTATGGTGGAAATGATGTAGATGAAAATAATGGGATTCTTCATTGATTTAGGGGACTACTGTCCACGTCCATCATTTGGTCTCTATCCGGTGACGATGATTACATGTTTCCTGGTGTCATATAGGATAAATAAATAAATAAATAGTTTGCCTAGTTACGAGGCGTGAGGTTGAGAGGGCAGCCTGTTTGCTTTCACTGGGGCCAACCACCAATGGGGGGGGGGGGGGGGGGGGGGGGGGGCTATCATCCCCCTGGGGAAGGGTTTTGGGCCTGTTCCATGTGTCTTCTGCACGCGACAATGGAATGGAAGGAGACAGTGGCATGGGTGTGGTGTTTGGTGCAGAGCTTGAGGGCGGCAACTTTGGAGATACCTCAGCTGGTGTGGTTGGGAAGTGCATTGATAGGTTTGGTCCCTGTGGTACCCAATGTAACAACTGATGGCTCATATTATGCATGGGTCATCATGTGTTATGATTTATGAAGCTGTGTCTAGGCAGCTGTAAACTAGTTCCTCCGCCCCCCCCCCCCCCCCCTTTGGATAGTCAAATTGACATGGGTGTGGGTGCATGTCACAAGTACCCTATATTACACAAGGCACACCAACCCCACATTTCCTGTTGCCTCCTCATGTGTACTTGGGGGGTCAGACTAGTAAGCATGTAGAGCTAGTCTGATGCTAGTGAGTGTCGTGGGCACACACATTGACCAAGGTGTATATGGATCCCAGCATGTAGCCCCCCTAGATGAGCACTTGACCCATTGCATGGAGTCCCATCCTCAATAGTCAGTTCAAATTTGAATGGGTGCCACGTGTGCATACATGCAAGATGAGCCTAGTATACCCACCATGTGAGAAACACCTGTTTTCCTCCTTGCCCAGACGCGCTGCGAACTGAGGACCCAGAAGCTCTAAAACACGGAAACAGGTTTGGAGCCTCGCGATCACCCGGGAAAGCATTAGCACATCACCAGTGGACGGGCCTGGCTCGGTTACTAGATGAAGCTGTTACCTAGCGCAGTCATTTTGGACCCCAAACTCCCGGAATTGCAGTGTGTGTGGGAGACGAAAAACATAGGTTTCATAGGTTACTTAATTTTATTATTTCGGAAGCGACTGATACTTCTGAACACGTCTAAAGCCTTCAGGCTACCCAGTGCTCTACGGTAATCAATCCCAGTTATCGTTACCGGCACATGGGCCCAGTGAGTAACCCCCTTGACTCTGTCATGCCGCGGGCACATGTGGATCCCAGTAAGGCACCAGGGAAAATACAATTGTCATCATTATAATAATAATAATAATTGTTTTTGATGAAAATTTGAACTTGAACTTGGTTACATGGCTCTTGATGAGAAGATTTCGAATGTTCTTTTTACTACCAAAGACGGTGATCAGCATAACGGCTCCAGCCTTGTAAAACTTCAAGCCGCTGTACATACTGCACATGATTTATTGATTTGAATTGATTACGTTACTGCCGAAGACGGCAAGCAGCATTAAAGGCAGGAGCCATGTAACCAAATTCAAGTTCAAGTACTTCCTGCAGTCCCTGTTTCTTTTGGGGGCTCCTCATGACAGCTTCCCGCCAGCCCCATTAGGCAGCCACCGGGTCAAACCCTAAGCTTGCACCCGCATTGGAATGCCTGCCATTTCAGCTTTCATACGCACTAGCTAAGCCAAGGATTGACCAAATGACAGGGAAAAGGAGCCGCCTATCTAGAAGCTGCTACGCGTAGCCCCCCAAATAAACAGTGCCTGCAGACCTGTGACCCACACCCTTCCTTTCTGCACCATCAGCAACCAAAAGACTGTTCAGCCCTGTGATTACATCCTGTATTCGGAAGTATGGTGACATACTGTTTATACGACCCACAACCTAGATATATCTTTAAATGGCCTAATGCGCTTAGCATGCGCCCGGTACAGGGTTCCTGCCACCTAGCAGTACACATACACCTAGTCGTGCTCCAACAAACAACCAAGACATATCTTTAAACTGTATAATCCAAAGTGCATGCACCCCGATTCCATTGGGAATCGCACAGGGGGACTTGAAGAAATTGGAAGATGGTGGGCAGCCCAGAGTTTGCTGCAAAGCATATAACAGTCCAATCCAAGACTCTTCTCAACTTGAGCTTGAACTTGGATGCATGGCTCCAGCCGTCTGCTCAACAATGGCATCATCAGACTTCTCAGTCACGACATGGCTCCAGTCTTTAAGGCTGCTCAACAATGGCATTGCCAGACTTCTCAGTCACGACACAATTTTACACCACGCCCCTCTAGGCGTTATCTTTTTTTTCCTTTTTCAGTCACGACATGGCCCCAGTCTTTAAGGCTGCTCAACAATGGCATCACCAGACTTCTCAGTCACGACAGGAGTCCCATCAGCCACGACAGTAGTCTCATCAGCCACTACAGGCTTCTCATCAACCATATCTTCTTCAACAACGCCATCATCAGACTTCTTAGCCTCCGCAGGATCTTGCTTGCCAGCGCCCTTGTCAGCCCTTTTTCGACTTGGCATACATAGGTCAATCACAGTTTGCCAGTCTTTCCTACAGGGTTATGACATTGATAGATAGATAGATAGATAGATTGATAGATATATAGATAGATAGATAAATAGATAGATAGATAGATGATAGATAGACAGATAGATAGGTAGGAATGTAGGTATATTAGTTATTACATGCATATATAAATATACATAGATAGATTCAATATATGGTAGGTAGGTATATAAATTATTACATACATACAAGATATCTATGTAGGTAGGTAGGTAGTCAGGTATGTAGGAAGGTAGACAGATTAAATAATTAACAAGCTAGATAGAGAGTCAAGCTGTTGTTGAGCAAGTGAGTGAGTGATTAAGTGAGTGCACGTGCGCGATTGTTTGTGCATTTGTTCGTGCTCGCGTTTGTTCGTGCTTTCGTGAGATACCGGTAGTCAGTTCGAAATTGATTGGGTGCTCCTTACTCCACTGCCACTTATTTGTTTAATTACTTCACATACAATTCAAATTCACATTCGTCCGCCACTTACTTATTGAATTACTTCACACACAATTCAAATTCACATTCGTCCGCCACTTACTCATTGAATTACTTCACATACGATTCAAATTCACATTCGTCCACCACTTACTTATTGAATTACTTCACATACAATTCAAATTCACATTCGTCCGCCACTTACTTATTGAATTACTTCACATACAATTCAAATTCAAATTCAAATTTGTCCACCACTAACTTGTTGAAGTACTCCGCCATCATCTGGACCACCTGGTTGACTGTCAGCACGGCCCGGCTGGTCAGCTGAACATACTTCTGGATGGGCAGTCGAGCTGTGGCAATCCCTGCTGCATCGGCACGCTTCAAGCATAGTCCCTTGTGGCTGCAAGTGATTCAGATTAAAAGTTAAATGATTATTACATTACATTACATTGTCATAGGCTGGCCAGTGTTGACCCAAGACAAGCCCATTCACCAACTTCTGGGGGGGGGGGGGGGGGGGGGGGGGGGGGGGGGGGGGGGGGGGGGATATTGGTGGCACATATGATATGTTGGTGGCATATGCAGATTTGGAGGACATGATGCAACCTGCAAGGATAAGAAAATGCAACGCATTAGACAAAGCAGGTATGCACCCCTTCTGCCTGCTTGTGTGTCAGATTCGAATTCACAATGATTATGAATTGGTGGCACATTTTCTTGGCGGTCCATTTGGAATCGCTGTCCAATCGATGCGTCACATTTTGTTGTATATTTTATGTTTGATTTAATACATTTGATTTTTGGCGCAGCCTCCCCTTCTGGGGGGCGGTATCCCCCAGGGACACCCCGTTGCCCATTTGTCTGACCATCCGACCACACGAAGCCAACTGTCTCAAATAACTGTCTTGTAACAAACTGGCTTCAGTACGCTCCCCTCCATTCTGTAGCCACCTGTCGCTCTGATTAGCACTCTGCCCATTTTTTGCATCGCTTACGCCACCGCCTAAGACTTGCATATTAAATTTTATATTTTGTATATTCATTGAATATATCACACTTTGATTTCTATTTTGTGAAATATTTTATGATTATTGTGAATGGATGGCAGGTTGCAGGCAGGATAAGGTGATGCAGCGTGCAATTGACAAAGCAGGTATGCACCCTGATTTCAATTATTATGTTAATGTTGAAGACAGCGAGCAGCCTTAAAGGCTGGAGCCATGTAACGAAGTTCAAGTTCAAGTTTCGCTTGTAGGGCTCGTATTGGAAAAAACTGGTTATGCTGTCTGCAGGCATGGGATGGCGACACATGAACATCCAGGATGGTACGTCGTGTTTCGTGATGCCCGTAAGTCCCCCTTGACTCCATCAAGCTGCGGGCACACTTGGAGTCCAGTAGGGCAGCATGAAAAATGTAATCATCATCACCATCACCATCACATTCACCAAGCCCTTCCCACCAGAGATGTTTGTTCGCGGTATCAGACCTGGGAACTTCAAATCACGTTTCGACGAATGGCTCAATGGTAGAGCTCGTTGAAACAAGAAGGACGGGTTTCTAATCCTTATGGGTGTGCTTTAGTGTTCCCGGTCGCTGTCAACCGCCATGGTAGCTTTGTCCAGGTAAAGTAGCAGCCCATTATCTACCGCCGTAAGACGGGGCTCCCTTAATACCACGACCCACCAGGCATTATCATTACTTTTGGGGGGGGTCTAGTCCAGCCTGGCAAGGCTTGCCACCCCTGAGCGCTTATGTGCCAGTGTCAAATTCATTTCGCAACACCGGGGGGTTCGGGGGCCATTTCTGACTAGTTTAGCCAGACCCATGCGACGCCATGCAGCGACGGGATAACCAAGGGGAAATACGCGTTATCATTACTGTATGGACGGTCTTAACCAGTTCAAAACTACATGGACCAGCACGCTCTTATATCTAGGGTTGGGCCGACGTATGAACGTATACTCATGCGTTTATAAACTCATACATATATATACGCCGTGTATTTTTTCTCGACACGTATGAGTATCGACGTACACAAACGTATGAGTTGTACTTCGAAAAGTTCCCGGCACATAACTTTCTCGGTTTTCATTCAACTTATCATTAAGATAGCTCATCGGAAAGCTGTTGACCTCCGCTATCACAATATGCAATACAATTAATCTTTCACACGTACCATTTTGTTTAAATGTGGCCTACAGTTTGATTTAGATAACCAGGATGGCACACATATCAGAGCGCCATTTAGCCTTCCATTCCACAAGCTATGCTCCTACGTGGGCTTGAAGGATTGGTGGTGCAAGCCTAGTGGACAATATTGCAATGCCTCTCTATATAAAGAAATCATGGTCGTGGTCGTGGTGGTCGTGGTGGTCGTAGAGGTCGTGGTGGTGTCATCGCATAACCGACTTGACCGACTTCCCGCCCAGCCATTTCCCGCCCAGCCAATTCACGCCCAGCAAATTCACGCTTTTAATCCCTCCTGCTTCAACTTCTGCCTGATTGGCCTCCTGCGAATTCTCTTATGCAACCTTCGCCTCCTGCGTATTCTACCTGTTGCGCATCCCACCCGATTTCTCCCTTTCCCGCCTGGGTTCATCCACCTGATTTCGGTAGCGCTACAGTTCATCTTCGTACAAGCTTTTCCCCCTACATCTCTGCAAGACCTTTCCCTTGCGTCAAGAGACCTGTCGCTGCGCACAACGGGAGGTGACGTGGTGAGTCAGCGGACCTGTCAGAAATGTCCGAATCGCATCCATCCCATGTCACAAACTTGACTGCACCACTGTATTGAGAAACATGTCGCACCGCATTGTGCCATTGCAAGTACGCATCAAAGTTGACCGAATGAAAAATCTCGCTGAGCATTCTCGCCCTAACTTGACCGAACATCTCAAACCAGCAACTTGACTGTAACTTCTTTCCACTGCATCGAGAAACATGTCGTCGCTGTGCGTTGTGCTATAGCGAGCACGCGGCAAAGTTGAATGGATGAACCTAGCGATGTTTCCAAGTCCCAGATCGAGTTGACTTCGGGAGCAGTTGCGGTGAACAGGATTGTTCTTCGGCCGAACTGAATACATGCTCGCTAAGAAGAAGCTTTAGTTATATACAGTTGCGATTGCGCAGGTTCAGCCTTTTCAGTGGGGTCGACTATCGATCACAGCTGAGGTGGCAGGGAAGCAGGTCCGATGCTTTTAGCGGAGGCGGATGATGCGCAAACGTTGTCGATGCTCATCGTCCCGTTTGCCTTTCAGCTATGGCAAAGCCCACAGCTGAAGTGGAGGGGGGCAGCTATGGAGTATGTGTGTGCTGGTGGGTGCGTGTAGGAGGGAGGGGAGGGATGAGAGTGGGGAGAGGGTGGTGGCTGGTGGGATGGCTGGGGTGGGGGAAGGGATGGAGTCAGGAAATGTGTCAGGAAGAGTAAGGGAGTATGTTTGTGGGCGGGGGTACATGGTTGGGTGGGGGTGGGGGTGGAGATAACTAGGGGGGGGGGGGGGGGGGGAGTACGGTGGTGTTTGTGTGCTTGTGGATGCACAAGGGAGACCATCGCAAGGGATATGCGTCCGTCAATGTTTTAAGTTGCATGTACTGCAGAGAAAACCGTTTTGCAACCCAGCCCAAAACAGGTGTGGCCAACAGGAGGGAAGGGGGGAGGGGGGCGGATAATGGTTTGGTGGTGGTGGTGTGTGAATGGGTGGGGGCTTCAAGTGTAAACCATTATGTAACCAGCCCCAAATAGGTGTGGCCAAAGGCCAAACGGGCACCGTACTATGATTGGGGGGGGGGGGGGGGGGGGGGGAGGGGGGGGGGGGGGTCTTCGTGATAGTAGATGTGGCCACCGGCCACACGGGCTACCGTACTAGTAGTTATATGCTTATATTATTATAACCTGTAGCTGTCTCACAGAGCTGCCTAGAAGCTGCTGCACACTTGGTCTGAAACCTGTAGATGACTTACAGAGCTGCCTAGAAGCTGCTGCATACTAGGTTTGAAACCTGTAGCTGACTCACAGAGCGGCCAAGAAGCTGCTGCACACTTGGTCTTCAACCAGTAATTGACTTAGGGAGCTGCGTTTAAATAATGATGTGAACATGGAAAATAAAAATGCTTTATTGGCATTGAATGGATCCCTTAGATTGGCACCACGCTTCTTGGTCGACGCTCTTTCTGGTCGAGATTTATTTGTCTGAGATATGGACAACCTAAAATTGCCAGATTTTGTTTTGAGAGTTGATATGAGAAGGCCGTATTTCCCACACCGTAGTGTGAGAAATAGAGTATTAGGAAAGGCGGGACCAGGTACCAACATTCGCGCCAATATTTCGGAGTTTAAATCCTGCGGAAGGCGAAACGAGGACGTTCGCGTGCCGGTAATTCAAAATCAGTGCCAGATCACCACGAGTATTTAGTCTGTGCACAACACTTGACCAATACTACTTTGATCAAATTGCTGTCACAGCAATTCAGTCCTGTCATTTTTCTAGTTCAAGAAGTCACCACCCCAGAATAAGAAGCCCGCGCCCAAGGCCACGCCCAAAGTGACGAACACGTCCCCGGCTGTTGAGGTATCGGGCCTGCCTTGCTGCTTGCTCGTTTGTTTCTCTGCCCCTGGCTTCTCAGTTACCCCTTTTAGCTTTCGCCTGCCTTGTCGCTTCTGCTTTCGCGCCTTAACGCCTCAGAGCTGCGCCTTAACTTTCTCTGAGCGTCCCCCCCCCCCCCCCCCCCCCCCCCCCCCCCTAGCGCTTCCGAAGTGTGTTAGGACTGTTCTATCTCTAGATCCTCTCTAGATCCTCCCCAGATCCCCACCGGATCCTCCCCAGCTCCTTGGCCTAGTGTTTGAACGGAATTTCTCCGTCCTGTTGTTTGAGCCCTCGCTTCCGCTCCCGCCCACCTGGGCGGTGACCGAAGCTCCCGTTGAGTTAGATCACCTAACCACACCCTCTCACAAATCCCGCCCCTTTCTTCCTTCCTCACCCTCCTTGTGAGACAACGCACCAAGACGAAGGCCTCAATCCCTCGCCTACCTGGAGGAACTAAGCGCCCAGCTAAGTACCCTGCCCCCTAGATGCATTAGGACCTGTTTATCTGGGTTTGGAGAACCACCCCACCAGCCTCCATGGAGGTCTGCAACCAAACAGTGTCTTGTTTTATTTTTTTGGTAGATCCCTCTTTCTCTGGGGTCAATGGCTGCAGGAGCACACTGCCCTGCTTTCTCACCACCCTTGAAACCTCCTTGAAATCACTCACCTCTACAGACCAGTTAGGCAAGAGGGATTTCACGAATAGGTTCTACCTGTCTCCCTGCACCCTCAGCTATGAGGTACATGGGTTTCAGACATCCCGTGACTGTTTAAGTAGGTAGATGGATTGCTCTACCCCAGGGCACAGGCCAAAGCCCCCATTTCTTCTGTGAACTGACCAACTTCTCTAAGCTGATCTTTAATCACAGATTTAATGAGGAAGGAGTAAAAGCTTCCTGTGATGTCTATGTGGATGACTACCCTATAAGGGCAGAGTCCCACATAGACATGCAGAAGGCCTTGTAGATTATGGGCTTGGAGGCAGCCTTGCTAGGTATAGAGTTCAATCCTTCCAAGGTTGAAGGTGCCACCACCCCCTTTACCAGGCTGGAAGCCCTAGGACTTCTGATTGAAGCACCACTCTTGCAAATGGACCTTACGGCCCACAAGAAGAAGGTGTACAGATCAGAAGCTCTAATGGCAATACAGTCAAGGGAAGGGGGCGGCACCATCACCAGAAGAGAACTTGAATGCCTAGCAGGAAAGCTTATCTGGGCATCCAAATCACTCCTTGGGGGTACCTGCACTTCCTACACCTGTCTGATGCCCTTAACCCAGTCACAACCAACCATGCCACCCCAAAACCACATGCCACCCACTGACAAGGCGTTGGCTATGGACTGGCATGAGTCGGTAGGAATGCATGAGAGCATGCTGGCCAGAAAGGATGTTCATGTGGACAGTAAGGCCTTCAAAGTACACATGTACGCAGATGCCAGTAAGGTATTCGGTGCAGGTGTTACTCTGGGCCATGACACCTACTCCCACTCCTGGCCAGAAAAACATGCATCACGTGCACATAGGTATTTCTGAAACTGAGAGCATGCTAATTTGCTTGCAGCACTGGGCACAGGAATTGGAAGGGACGTCAGTTCTGTGTTATATGGACAGCGTACAAGCTGTTTCACAGTGAACAAAGGGGGTTTCAAATACCAGGCATCAGGGATGCATTAGTCCAAATTGCACTCACATGCCCTGAGTTTGGGTTCACTGTCAAAGCCAAGCATGTAAAAGGTGAACTGAAACCTGCAGATGCACCCAGCGGCTCTTACAACCATTACTTGTATAAGCTTTTTGACACGTGCAACAACCCACCAACTACCATCGACTGCTTTACTGCAGCAGATGGGTACAACAACCACAAGGGATGCACACAATGGTTCTCCATCCAACATCCCATGGAAGTACACTGGAAGCAACTCATTGGGCAGGTGCCCTGGGCTAACATCCTATTTTCTGCTTTAGGATAAACTTTGGATCTCCTTCACGCAGCTTGGGTAGCCTCACCCTCTGACACATTTGCACAGCACTGGTCCCTCAGTGGCCAGATGCACCTTGGTATAGGAGGATTTTCTCTGTCTCCAAGACAGGAAAAACCTCAGGCCCCTACCTTTTCCCATGCTTGTGATCAGTACTGCTCACTATAACAAACCCTTTCCCCCCCACCTATACACAATTTGTACCATCTGCCAAAGCAACAAGGGAAGGCTACTGCAGTGCACCACGTGCTCAAAGCACACCCACACCCAATGCCTTAGCATGGGCAGGAATGCTATGTCCTGTGGTACATCCTTGTGCCCAGCCTGCACACTTCAGGAGGGCATCCTCCACAGCACCAGCTCACAGGGCAGAGAAGGTGCCAGGAGACTGGTGCTGCTGGAGGGCTCCACCCTGGCTGTCAGCTCTCATGACACTTATGTAAGTGCTCTGAAGCGGTACACCAAGTGCATGGCTGAGGTGTACATGTTAGGGAGCAGCAGGCGCTCCCACCTGGGCCCAAGGAACAAGTGCTCCAGCACTAGCTGAGTGGCACAGGTCCAAGGGACTTTAGGGTGTTCCAGAGCCCCATGGGAGTGTCCTTAGGCAAACAGGGCATTTGTAAGACCCTTCTTATTGAGTGTTTGGAGGCCATGAGGGAGCTGAAGACCCTGCAGCCCCTAATGAAGGACCTAGCTACTAGAGTTGCAGCCTGGCTAGTGATTGGATTTTTTTATTTTTTATTTTTTGTGTGGACTCCTTTGAAGGAGTGAGCTCATTGCTCTGTGTCTGATGTAGTCACTAGGAAATCCACCCTCATTACAGCCTGGAATCTAGAATCCCTCAGCTTGTCTCGTTCCCTATCCTTTCAGGCCAGTCTTTGTCCTACAGACTTTAGTCTTACTTCACTGCAGTTGTTCACACCCTTCCCCAGCTGAGCATAGACCCAGATAGATGTGCTATGCACAGCCTCAGACGTGGAGGTGTAGTTGCAGCCTGGGCCATTGGAGCTGACCTAGAGTCAATCAGAACTCAGGGCAGATGGAGTTCAGATGCCATTAAGGCATACCTTATCCTAGACCTCACAGTGAAGCTGAACTTTGCTTCTAGCCTGTAGCTTCCCAGTGCTTCTTCATCTCTCCCCTTAGTTACTTCTCTTGTCCTCTCCACTAGCCCAGACTGCAGTCTTGTACATGGTCCTTATCCTCCTACACCTTTCCCCCAGTCATTTACTCTTCACCTTTAGTGGAACTTTCGCCTTGAGGGCACGTGTGTGAGAAAATGCAGTGACTCTTGCAAATGGTAGTAGCACAAAGACAGACCTGTAAGGGTCTGAAACTTAAAGCTAGATGGTGCAATATTATTATTTTAAGGTTTTAAGCCATGGCATATAATGCAGTCTAAAAGATGCTATCCACCCCCTAATTAAGGGGGGCCAGGAAACACATCCAAGACCAGGCATTACAACGCCAGCTGACACCTTTAAATTTTTTTATTTGCACCTGTACCTGAGGGGCCCCATCTGAAGATCGCTGGACCTCTTGTGCACTGACTAAATGTCCAGCAAAAGCAGGCCCCTTAACTTTGCAAATACAAGTTACTGACAATGATGAAGCCTGCATTGCTTACTTCCTTAACCCTCTAAGGGTAATTTACTTGGAAATATGAAAAAGAAAAAATGTAAAGGTATCTGAGTCCCAAACACCTCCCTAATGCCGTATTTCCCACACCGTAGTGTGAGAAATAGAGTATTAGGAAAGGCGGGACCAGGTACCAACATTCGCGCTAATATTTTGAAGTTTAAATCCTGCGGAAGGCGAAACGAGGACGTTCGCGTGCCGGTAATTCAAAATCAGTGCCAGATCACCACGAGTATTTAGTCTGTGCACAACACTAGACCAATACTACTTTGATCAAATTGCTGTCACAGCAATTCAGTCCTGTCGTTTTTCTAGTTCAAGAAGTCACCACCCCAGAATAAGAAGCCCGCGCCCAAGGCCACGCCCAAAGTGACGAACACGTCCCCGGCCGTTGAGGTATCGCGCCTGCCTTGCTGCTTGCTCGTTTGTTTCTCTGCCCCTGGCTTCTCAGTTACCCCTTTTAGCTTTCGCCTGCCTTGTCGCTTCTGCTTTCGCGCCTTAACGCCTCAGAGCTGCGCCTTAACTTTCTCTGAGCGTCCCCCCCCCCCCCCCCCCCCCCCCCCCCCCCCCCCCCTAGCGCTTCCGAAGTGTGTTAGGACTGTTCTATCTCTAGATCCTCTCTAGATCCTCCCCAGATCCCCACCGGATCCTCCCCAGCTCCTTGGCCTAGTGTTTGAACGGAATTTCTCCGTCCTGTTGTTTGAGCCCTCGCTTCCGCTCCCGCCCACCTGGGCGGTGACCGAAGCTCCCGTTGAGTTAGATCACCTAACCACACCCTCTCACAAATCCCGCCCCTTTCTTCCTTCCTCACCCTCCTTGTGGGACAACGCACCAAGACGAAGGCCTCAATCCCTCGCCTACCTGGAGGAACTAAGCGCCCAGCTAAGTACCCTGCCCCCTAGATGCATTAGGACCTGTTTATCTGGGTTTGGAGAACCACCCCACCAGCCTCCATGGAGGTCTGCAACCACACAGTGTCTTGTTTTATTTTTTTGGTAGATCCCTCTTTCTCTGGGGTCAATGGCTGCAGGAGCACACTGCCCTGCTTTCTCACCACCCTTGAAACCTCCTTGAAATCACTCACCTCTACAGACCAGTTAGGCAAGAGGGATTTCACGAATAGGTTCTACCTGTCTCCCTGCACCCTCAGCTATGAGGTACATGGGTTTCAGACATCCCGTGACTATTTAAGTAGGTAGATGGATTGCTCTACCCCAGGGCACAGGCCAAAGCCCCCATTTCTTCTGTGAACTGACCAACTTCTCTAAGCTGATCTTTAATCACAGATTTAATGAGGAAGGAGTAAAAGCTTCCTGTGATGTCTATGTGGATGACTACCCTATAAGGGCAGAGTCCCACATAGACATGCAGAAGGCCTTGTAGATTATGGGCTTGGAGGCAGCCTTGCTAGGTATAGAGTTCAATCCTTCCAAGGTTGAAGGTGCCACCACCCCCACTACCAGGCTGGAAGCCCTAGGACTTTTGATTGAAGCACCACTCTTGCAAATGGACCTTCCGGCCCACAAGAAGAAGGTGTACAGATCAGAAGCTCTAATGGCAATACAGTCAAGGGAAGGGGGCGGCACCATCACCAGAAGAGAACTTGAATGCCTAGCAGGAAAGCTTATCTGGGCATCCAAATCACTCCTTGGGGGTACCTGCACTTCCTACACCTGTCTGATGCCCTTAACCCAGTCACAACCAACCATGCCACCCAAAACCACATGCCACCCACTGACAAGGCGTTGGCTATGGACTGGCATGAGTCGGTAGGAATGCATGAGAGCATGCTGGCCAGAAAGGATGTTCATGTGGACAGTAAGGCCTTCAAAGTACACATGTACGCAGATGCCAGTAAGGTATTCGGTGCTGGTGTTACTCTGGGCCATGACACCTACTCCCACTCCTGGCCAGAAAAACATGCATCACGTGCACATAGGTATTTCTGAAACTGAGAGCATGCTAATTTGCTTGCAGCACTGGGCACAGGAATTGGAAGGGACGTCAGTTCTGTGTTATATGGACAGCGTACAAGCTGTTTCACAGTGAACAAAGGGGGTTTCAAATACCAGGCATCAGGGATGCATTAGTCCAAATTGCACTCACATGCCCTGAGTTTGGGTTCACTGTCAAAGCCAAGCATGTAAAAGGTGAACTGAAACCTGCAGATGCACCCAGCGGCTCTTACACCATTACTTGTATAAGCTTTTGACACGTGCAACAACCCACCAACTACCATCGACTGCTTTACTGCAGCAGATGGGTACAACAACCACAAGGGATGCACACAATGGTTCTCCATCCAACATCCCATGGAAGTACACTGGAAGCAACTCATTGGGCAGGTGCCCTGGGCTAACATCCTATTTTCTGCTTTAGGATAAACTTTGGATCTCCTTCACGCAGCTTGGGTAGCCTCACCCTCTGACACATTTGCACAGCACTGGTCCCTCAGTGGCCAGATGCACCTTGGTATAGGAGGATTTTCTCTGTCTCCAAGACAGGAAAAACCTCAGGCCCCTACCTTTTCCCATGCTTGTGATCAGTACTGCTCACTATAACAAACCCTTTCCCCCCCACCTATACACAATTTGTACCATCTGCCAAAGCAACAAGGGAAGGCTACTGCAGTGCACCACGTGCTCAAAGCACACCCACACCCAATGCCTTGGCATGGACAGGAATGCTATGTCCTGTGGTACATCCTTGTGCCCAGCCTGCACACTTCAGGAGGGCATCCTCCACAGCACCAGCTCACAGGGCAGAGAAGGTGCCAGGAGACTGGTGCTGCTGGAGGGCTCCACCCTGGCTGTCAGCTCTCATGACACTTATGCAAGTGCTCTGAAGCGGTACAACCAAGTGCATGGCTGAGGTGTACATGTTAGCGAGCAGCAGGCGCTCCCACCGGGGCCCAAGGAACAAGTGCTCCAGCACTAGCTGAGTGGCACAGGTCCAAGGGACTTGAGTCACACACCATGCATTCCAAGTGTGTAGCTCAACTGTCCCAGGCCATTAGGGTGTTCCAGAGCCCCATGGGAGTGTCCTTAGGCAAACAGGGCATTTGTAAGACCCTTCTTATTGAGTGTTTGGAGGCCATGAGGGAGCTGAAGACCCTGCAGCCCCTCATGAAGGACCTGGCTACTAGAGTTGCAGCCTGGCTAGTGATTGGATTTTTTTATTTTTTATTTTTTGTGTGGACTCCTTAGAAGGAGTGAGCTCATTGCTCTGTGTCTGATGTAGTCACTAGGAAATCCACCCTCATTACAGCCTGGAATCTAGAATCCCTCAGCTTGTCTCGTCCCCTATCCTTTCAGGCCAGTCTTTGTCCTACAGACTTTAGTCTTACTTCACTGCAGTTGTTCACACCCTTCCCCAGCTGAGCATAGACCCAGATAGATGTGCTATGCACAGCCTCAGACGTGGAGGTGTAGTTGCAGCCTGGGCCATTGGAGCTGACCTAGAGTCAATCAGAACTCAGGGCAGATGGAGTTCAGATGCCATTAAGGCATACCTTATCCTAGACCTCACAGTGAAGCTGAACTTTGCTTCTAGCCTGTAGCTTCCCAGTGCTTCTTCATCTCTCCCCTTAGTTACTTCTCTTGTCCTCTCCACTAGCCCAGACTGCAGTCTTGTACATGGTCCTTATCCTCCTACACCTTTCCCCCAGTCATTTACTCTTCACCTTTAGTGGAACTTTCGCCTTGAGGGCACGTGTGTGAGAAAATGCAGTGACTCTTGCAAATGGTAGTAGCACAAAGACAGACCTGTAAGGGTCTGAAACTTAAAGCTAGATGGTGCAATATTATTATTTTAAGGTTTTAAGCCATGGCATATAATGCAGTCTAAAAGATGCTATCCACCCCCTAATTAAGGGGGGCCAGGAAACACATCCAAGACCAGGCATTACAACGCCAGCTGACACCTTTAAATTTTTTTATTTGCACCTGTACCTGAGGGGCCCCATCTGAAGATCGCTGGACCTCTTGTGCACTGACTAAATGTCCAGCAAAAGCAGGCCCCTTAACTTTGCAAATACAAGTTACTGACAATGATGAAGCCTGCATTGCTTACTTCCTTAACCCTCTAAGGGTAATTTACTTGGAAATATGAAAAAGAAAAATGTAAAGGTATCTGAGTCCCAAACACCTCCCTAATGCCGTATTTCCCACACCGTAGTGTGAGAAATAGAGTATTAGGAAAGGCGGGACCAGGTACCAACATTCGCGCTAATATTTTGAAGTTTAAATCCTGCGGAAGGCGAAACGAGGACGTTCGCGTGCCGGTAATTCAAAATCAGTGCCAGATCACCACGAGTATTTAGTCTGTGCACAACACTAGACCAATACTACTTTGATCAAATTGCTGTCACAGCAATTCAGTCCTGTCGTTTTTCTAGTTCAAGAAGTCACCACCCCAGAATAAGAAGCCCGCGCCCAAGGCCACGCCCAAAGTGACGAACACGTCCCCGGCCGTTGAGGTATCGCGCCTGCCTTGCTGCTTGCTCGTTTGTTTCTCTGCCCCTGGCTTCTCAGTTACCCCTTTTAGCTTTCGCCTGCCTTGTCGCTTCTGCTTTCGCGCCTTAACGCCTCAGAGCTGCGCCTTAACTTTCTCTGAGCGTCCCCCCCCCCCCCCCCCCCCCCCCCCCCCCCCTAGCGCTTCCGAAGTGTGTTAGGACTGTTCTATCTCTAGATCCTCTCTAGATCCTCCCCAGATCCCCACCGGATCCTCCCCAGCTCCTTGGCCTAGTGTTGAACGGAATTTCTCCGTCCTGTTGTTTGAGCCCTCGCTTCCGCTCCCGCCCACCTGGGCGGTGACCGAAGCTCCCGTTGAGTTAGATCACCTAACCACACCCTCTCACAAATCCCGCCCCTTTCTTCCTTCCTCACCCTCCTTGTGAGACAACGCACCAAGACGAAGGCCTCAATCCCTCGCCTACCTGGAGGAACTAAGCGCCCAGCTAAGTACCCTGCCCCCTAGATGCATTAGGACCTGTTTATCTGGGTTTGGAGAACCACCCCACCAGCCTCCATGGAGGTCTGCAACCACACAGTGTCTTGTTTTATTTTTTTGGTAGATCCCTCTTTCTCTGGGGTCAATGGCTGCAGGAGCACACTGCCCTGCTTTCTCACCACCCTTGAAACCTCCTTGAAATCACTCACCTCTACAGACCAGTTAGGCAAGAGGGATTTCACGAATAGGTTCTACCTGTCTCCCTGCACCCTCAGCTATGAGGTACATGGGTTTCAGACATCCCGTGACTATTTAAGTAGGTAGATGGATTGCTCTACCCCAGGGCACAGGCCAAAGCCCCCATTTCTTCTGTGAACTGACCAACTTCTCTAAGCTGATCTTTAATCACAGATTTAATGAGGAAGGAGTAAAAGCTTCCTGTGATGTCTATGTGGATGACTACCCTATAAGGGCAGAGTCCCACATAGACATGCAGAAGGCCTTGTAGATTATGGGCTTGGAGGCAGCCTTGCTAGGTATAGAGTTCAATCCTTCCAAGGTTGAAGGTGCCACCACCCCCACTACCAGGCTGGAAGCCCTAGGACTTTTGATTGAAGCACCACTCTTGCAAATGGACCTTCCGGCCCACAAGAAGAAGGTGTACAGATCAGAAGCTCTAATGGCAATACAGTCAAGGGAAGGGGGCGGCACCATCACCAGAAGAGAACTTGAATGCCTAGCAGGAAAGCTTATCTGGGCATCCAAATCACTCCTTGGGGGTACCTGCACTTCCTACACCTGTCTGATGCCCTTAACCCAGTCACAACCAACCATGCCACCCAAAACCACATGCCACCCACTGACAAGGCGTTGGCTATGGACTGGCATGAGTCGGTAGGAATGCATGAGAGCATGCTGGCCAGAAAGGATGTTCATGTGGACAGTAAGGCCTTCAAGTACACATGTACGCAGATGCCAGTAAGGTATTCGGTGCTGGTGTTACTCTGGGCCATGACACCTACTCCCACTCCTGGCCAGAAAAACATGCATCACGTGCACATAGGTATTTCTGAAACTGAGAGCATGCTAATTTGCTTGCAGCACTGGGCACAGGAATTGGAAGGGACGTCAGTTCTGTGTTATATGGACAGCGTACAAGCTGTTTCACAGTGAACAAAGGGGGTTTCAAATACCAGGCATCAGGGATGCATTAGTCCAAATTGCACTCACATGCCCTGAGTTTGGGTTCACTGTCAAAGCCAAGCATGTAAAAGGTGAACTGAAACCTGCAGATGCACCCAGCGGCTCTTACACCATTACTTGTATAAGCTTTTTGACACGTGCAACAACCCACCAACTACCATCGACTGCTTTACTGCAGCAGATGGGTACAACAACCACAAGGGATGCACACAATGGTTCTCCATCCAACATCCCATGGAAGTACACTGGAAGCAACTCATTGGGCAGGTGCCCTGGGCTAACATCCTATTTTCTGCTTTAGGATAAACTTTGGATCTCCTTCACGCAGCTTGGGTAGCCTCACCCTCTGACACATTTGCACAGCACTGGTCCCTCAGTGGCCAGATGCACCTTGGTATAGGAGGATTTTCTCTGTCTCCAAGACAGGAAAAACCTCAGGCCCCTACCTTTTCCCATGCTTGTGATCAGTACTGCTCACTATAACAAACCCTTTCCCCCCCACCTATACACAATTTGTACCATCTGCCAAAGCAACAAGGGAAGGCTACTGCAGTGCACCACGTGCTCAAAGCACACCCACACCCAATGCCTTGGCATGGACAGGAATGCTATGTCCTGTGGTACATCCTTGTGCCCAGCCTGCACACTTCAGGAGGGCATCCTCCACAGCACCAGCTCACAGGGCAGAGAAGGTGCCAGGAGACTGGTGCTGCTGGAGGGCTCCACCCTGGCTGTCAGCTCTCATGACACTTATGCAAGTGCTCTGAAGCGGTACACCAAGTGCATGGCTGAGGTGTACATGTTAGCGAGCAGCAGGCGCTCCCACCGGGGCCCAAGGAACAAGTGCTCCAGCACTAGCTGAGTGGCACAGGTCCAAGGGACTTGAGTCACACACCATGCATTCCAAGTGTGTAGCTCAACTGTCCCAGGCCATTAGGGTGTTCCAGAGCCCCATGGGAGTGTCCTTAGGCAAACAGGGCATTTGTAAGACCCTTCTTATTGAGTGTTTGGAGGCCATGAGGGAGCTGAAGACCCTGCAGCCCCTCATGAAGGACCTGGCTACTAGAGTTGCAGCCTGGCTAGTGATTGGATTTTTTTATTTTTTATTTTTTGTGTGGACTCCTTAGAAGGAGTGAGCTCATTGCTCTGTGTCTGATGTAGTCACTAGGAAATCCACCCTCATTACAGCCTGGAATCTAGAATCCCTCAGCTTGTCTCGTCCCCTATCCTTTCAGGCCAGTCTTTGTCCTACAGACTTTAGTCTTACTTCACTGCAGTTGTTCACACCCTTCCCCAGCTGAGCATAGACCCAGATAGATGTGCTATGCACAGCCTCAGACGTGGAGGTGTAGTTGCAGCCTGGGCCATTGGAGCTGACCTAGAGTCAATCAGAACTCAGGGCAGATGGAGTTCAGATGCCATTAAGGCATACCTTATCCTAGACCTCACAGTGAAGCTGAACTTTGCTTCTAGCCTGTAGCTTCCCAGTGCTTCTTCATCTCTCCCCTTAGTTACTTCTCTTGTCCTCTCCACTAGCCCAGACTGCAGTCTTGTACATGGTCCTTATCCTCCTACACCTTTCCCCCAGTCATTTACTCTTCACCTTTAGTGGAACTTTCGCCTTGAGGGCACGTGTGTGAGAAAATGCAGTGACTCTTGCAAATGGTAGTAGCACAAAGACAGACCTGTAAGGGTCTGAAACTTAAAGCTAGATGGTGCAATATTATTATTTTAAGGTTTTAAGCCATGGCATATAATGCAGTCTAAAAGATGCTATCCACCCCCTAATTAAGGGGGGCCAGGAAACACATCCAAGACCAGGCATTACAACGCCAGCTGACACCTTTAAATTTTTTTATTTGCACCTGTACCTGAGGGGCCCCATCTGAAGATCGCTGGACCTCTTGTGCACTGACTAAATGTCCAGCAAAAGCAGGCCCCTTAACTTTGCAAATACAAGTTACTGACAATGATGAAGCCTGCATTGCTTACTTCCTTAACCCTCTAAGGGTAATTTACTTGGAAATATGAAAAAGAAAAAATGTAAAGGTATCTGAGTCCCAAACACCCCTCTAATCCAAGGAATTAGCAAAGCGGCAATACCTTTTAACCCATGTAAAAATGTGTTTCCAAGAAGTGCAATAATTACTCATACGTTCGTATATATTTATATGCATACGTTTATACGTTCATACGGCATATAAAAATGAAAATGTACGTTTGCTTCCCAACACTACTTATATCCAATCCAACTCAATTTTAACCAATCCAATATAATTCAAACCAATCCAATTCAATCCCCAGAGGAACACACATGTTGTGATCGACGAGCCCTCCGATGATGTAGATCTTGCTTTCATCCAGCTCATCCAGCTCGTTCTCTGAGTCAGCTGTCAGGTAAACTATCTTCTCCTGAAACGCAAAGTGGAAGAGCATTCAGATACTCATTTGTCCAAAACGCATGGCTAGGGTGATAATTACATTGTCCTGGTGCCCTACTGGACTCCACATGTGCCTGCGGCTTGAAGGAGTCATGGGGGACTTGTGGACATCATGCACCAAATAAAACATAATTATCTATGCCTAGTCTGTGACAATCTGTAAGGTGAAATTTGTCCTATGCTGTGCGGGGGTCTGGCTATAAGACGTGTCAATCGCCGAGGAAAGGGGAGCAGGTGCATAGGATTTGGAGTGCGAGATTTGGATTTGTGCGTTTGGGATATGGGATATGGGACAAGAAATGAGATATGGGAAATGACAGATGGGATATGGGAAATGAGATATGGGATTTTGAATTGGGTGCGTGGGATTTGGGATTTGAGAGATATGGGATATGTGTGTTTTTACACTCTAGCCGGTTAAGGCGTAGCCACATAGGCTAACACTGGGGATATGGGATATGGGGTATGGGATATGGGATATGGGAGATGGGAGATGACATTCGAGATTTGGAATTGGGTGAGAGAAATATGGGATTCGAGACATACGGGATATGGGACTTGGGATTTAAGATATATGGGATTTGGGATTAAGGATCAGAGATTTGGGATATGGAATTGAGGATCAGATATTTGGTGTTTTAATCACCGATCAGATCACCGATATCAGATATTTGGGATATGGAATTAAGGATCAGAGATTTGGGATTCAAGGTATATGGGATTTGGGATATGGGATATGGAATTAAGGATGAGGCAATGGGTGTTGCATTGGGGTAAGGGATAAGTAGCAACACACAAGCAATACAGGAGGGATTGGGTGCTGCATTAGGGGTAAGGAATAAAGAGGGTGCACTATCTTGGATGTATGCAATGTTAGCTAATTTGCCCAGATTTTCTTGAGTAATCATACAACTTTTATTCCAAAGGAAACCACTTTACACAAGCAATAAACGAGAATCGTTGCAAGTAGCAATACACAAGCAATACACGAGCCATACCTTCTCCTCAGCAAAATAATCAAGGTAGTCACACAGGCAATACACAAGCAATACAAAAGCAATAAACGAGGAGCGCCGCGGGTCAACATACGCAAGCAATTTACAAGAAAGACACAAGCAATACACGAGGATCGTCAGAAGTACACATACACAAGCAGTACACAAGCAATAAACGAGGATCGTTGCAAGTAGCCATACCTTCTCCTCAGCAAAGTTATCAATGTAGTTCTTGTCAGTCGTTGTGACGGCCCATTTTTCTATTCCTGAAGCGGCAAAGAGAGGGCAGGTGTGATTACATATTACAGGTGTGATTACATATTACAGGTGTGATTACATGTTACATCTCATATTATAAAAAGCCCCCCGAGCGGGAACATAAATAAATAAATAAATAATACGCCTTATTACGAGGCATGAGATTGAGGGGGGCAGCCTCTTTTCTTGAACTAGGGACAACCACTAGGAACATAAATACACACGCAACACAGATTTGTAGGACTCCGTGTAAGCATGGGGGACAGGTGACCAGTTTTGTCTCATGCGACGCGTCGCAAAATTGAACAACGCGGTGCGACCCCAGTGTGACGTGATGCCCCTAGGGCTCCGTGCTCAGTGGGTTTAGTGCAAGTGGTATCGTACACAGGTCAGGCGTGACCGGTGTCATTAAAATATGATCATGCCACACATGACAATGTCCTAACATGAATGTCCCTTGAAGTGGACGGGGGAGGAGGGCTTGATGTCGGTGTTTTCCGTGCTTAGCACTCCACCCTATATCGTGCTGCGCCACAATTTTGATATCAGGCTTGCGTCAGCGCTTTTGCTACACAAATGTCCCTACATAAATGTGGAAACAAAACTGCAAGTGGCCCACCTGCCACTATGTTTGGGGCAGTTGCCTTCACCACGCCTGTGTATGAGGTGAAGATCAGGTGGCATGGATGCTCCATTTTCATATTGTCCGCATACGCAAACTTCAGCTGCGTGCGATGAGAGGAGAGGGGAGGAGAAACACATTACAATGGGGCAACTCCATGAAACACATTACAATGAGGTAACTCCATAAAACACATTACAATGGGTTAACACGAAACAAATAACAATGGGCAACTCCATACAAAATATGACTATGGGGTATCATGAAACAAATAACAATGGGGCAACACTATGAAACACATTACAATGGGGTAACTCCATGAGCGCAGGGATGCATGGCCTCTGAGCCTTTGTGAAACAATGGGTTACATTTCTAGGGTTGTCAAGTAAAATAGCGAAGACCAACTAAGTCACTAACCAACCAACTAGAGTTGTCAGGTAGAATATCGTAGACCAACCACCTCACTAACCAACCAACCAACCGAACACAAAAACACACTTGCTGGGAGAGTGATCAAACATCAGCATCATTCATGAGACCCTGGATGTAAAAAAGGCAAAAACAAAAATATATTAAATTTTAATAATAAAGTGAATATAACATAGTAACAAAAAAAACGCACCTGCTGGACCTGTGATCGGACATCAGCATCATTCATGTGGCCCTCAAAGTCAAAACAAAACATACAATTTGATTTTAATAATTGAATACAACATTACATATTAAATATTATCTAAGAGATAAGTCAAAGCAAAAAATAAAATGCATTACATTTTAAGAATTAAATCATTATTACGTGTTAGTTCAACACGCACTTGCTGGGCGCGTGATACAACATCAGCAGCATTCATGAGGCCCTACAAGAAAAAAAGAAAACAAATGTGTGTATAAATAAATCAAAATTAAATGTTCACAAAAACGCACTTGCTGGGCGAGTGGTCCAACATCAGCATCATTCGTCAGGCCCTTGAAGTCCAAGCAAAATAAAATACATGTTAAATGCTAATAACTCAATAAAAAATATATATTAAATGCCAATAATTAAATAAAATATATGTCGAATGTCAGTAAAAAATGATACGTCATAAATATTAATAAATAAATAGAATATTACATATTTAAAAAGAAAAACGTGCTGGACGCGTGATGTAACATCAGTATCAGTCATGAGGCCTTCGAAGTCAAGATCCAGCACCAGCCAGGAGACAGGCACATAAGTATAAAAACACAAAAAGGACTAAAACACAAAAGTGCACTTGCTGACATCATGATTTAACATCAGCATCAACCATGAGGCCCTCAACGTCAAGGCCCAGCACCAGCTAGGAGGAAAACAAAAACAAACAAAAAACAAAAAAATTAAAAAAGCACTTGCTGACAGTGCTTTAACATCAGCATCAACCTTGAGGCCCTCAATGACAAGGTGAGCACCAGCCAGGAGAATGAAAAAGGAGAAAAAAGCAAAAGCATACTTGCTGACAGAGTGAATTGGCATTAGAATCAGTCATGAGGCCTTCAAAGTCAAGATCCAGCACCAGCCAGGAGACATGCACAAAAATAAAAAACTCAAAAAAGGAGTAAAACACCAAAGCGCATTTGCTAACATCAGCATCGACCATAAGGCCCTCAATGTCAAGGTCTAGCACCAGCTAGGAGAAAAGCAAAAAAAGCAAAAAAGACAAACACAAAACGTACTTGCTGGCAGAGTGATATTACATCAGCATCGACCATGAGTCCCTCAAAGTCAAGATCCAGCACCAGCTTGGGACCAGTGCCCAGGTTCTTAGCACGTATATGCTTCTTCTCTCGTCTCTCCTGAATGCGGAGAATGGCTTGCTCCTGCATCACGGACATGTGTTCACTCGTGAGGCTCATTAGTGGTGGGTGGCTCTGTGTAGGTAGGGGCTTAGAGGTTGGTGGGGAGGGGAGTTGGTGGGTAGGAGCTTTGGGGGTGGTGGGGTGGGAGTTTGGGGGTGGGAGTTTGGGGGTGGGAGTTGGGTTGGGTTGGGTTGGGTTGGACCAAGCACGTACACGCTTCTTCTCTCGCCTCTCCTGGATTTGGAGAATGGCTTGCTCCTGCATCACAAACGTGTGTTCACTCGTGAGGCCCATAAGTGGTGGGCGGCTGTCTGTAGGGCGTAGCTTGGGGGCCGGGGGGTGGAAGTTGGGGGGTAGGGGCTTGGGGGTTGGGTTGGGTTGTCCCAGGCAAGTCTATGCTACTTCTCTCGCCTCTCCTGAATTCGGAGAATGGATTGCTCCTGCATCTCAAACGTGTGTTCACTCGTGAGGCTCATTAGTGGTGGGTGGCTCTGTGAAGGCAGGCGCATGGGGGTTGGGGGGGGTGGGAGTTTGGGGGTAGGGGCGGGGGGGTTGGGTTGGGTTGGCCCAGGCAAGTCTATGCTACTTCTCTCGCCTCTCCTGAATTCGGAGAATGGATTGCTCCTGCATCTCAAACGTGTGTTCACTCGTGAGGCTCATTAGTGGTGGGTGGCTCTGTGAAGGCAGGCGCATGGGGGTTGGGGGGGGTGGGAGTTTGGGGGTAGGGGCGTGGGGGTTGGGTTGGGTTGGCCCAGGCAAGTCTATGCTACTTCTCTCGCCTCTCCTGAATTCGGAGAATGGCTTGCTCCTGCATCACAAACGTGTGTTCACTCGTGAGGCTCATTAGTGGTGGGTGGCTCTGTGAAGGCAGGCACATGGGGGTTGGGGGGGTGGGAGTTTGGGCGTAGGGGCGTGGGGGTTGGGTAGGGTTGGCCAAAGCACGTATACGCTTCTTCTCTCGCCTCTCCTGAATGTGGGGAATGGCTTGCTCCTGCATCACAAAGGTGTGTTAACTTGTGAGGCTCATTAGTGGTGGGTGGCTCAGTGTAGGTAGGGGCTTGGGGGCTGGGGGGGTGGAAGTTGGGGGGTGGGGGCGTGGGGGTCGGGTTGGGTTGGCCCAGGCACGTTTATGCTTCTTCTCTCGCGTCTCCTAAATTCGGAAAATGGGTTGCTCCTGCATCACACACGTGTGTTGTCTCGTGAGGCTTGTGACTGGTGAATGGCTCAGTGTAGGTAGGGGCTTGGGGGTTGGTGGGGTGGGAGTTGGGGGGGTGAGACTTGGGGGGGTTGGGGGTTAGGTGATTGGGGAGGTGGGGGAGGAGGGGGGGAGGGGGGGGGGGGGGGGGGTAAGGGGGGGGGGGGTGTTTAGGAGTGAATGTATATCAGAATAGTCTCCACCTCACGACAGGCAACAGTGCTGTGAGGCTAAAATACTGGGGGGGGGGATGGAGCGGGGTGGTGTGGGGTGTGTGTGTGTGGGGGGGGGGGGGGGGGGGGGAGTGAATGTATGTCAGAATAGCCTCCACCTCACAACTGGCTACAGTGCTGTGAGGCTAAAATACTAAATTACTCCATGCATCTACATACGTTTGGGGACTGGCATATCATATTATTTTGATCAAAGGCGAGTCTGATATCATATGATACCATACAAATTGTATCATGTGATATTGTATATAAATGGCAACTTTGGCTTAGACAGACTGCCGGCATCATATGATATCATATGATTGCCGTTCCCTACTTACGTTATAGAAATTCCAATGTTACAAACGGCACCAGTGTTGTTTGACTTATCCTGATCTCCTGTCCAAGCTTAAAGGCACCAGCCTTCCGTGTCGTTTGACTCCACCTAATCTGTTATGGAAGTTTAATAGCATGTCATATATACCAGGTTTCGGGGGAAAGGTATAAAGGCACCAGCCGACCATGTTATTTGACTTAACCTAATCTGTTATGGAAGTTTAACAGCATGTCATGTATACCAGGTTTCGGGGGAAAGGTATAAAAGCACCAGCCGACCATGTCATTTGACTCAACCTAATCTGTTATGGAAGTTTAACAGCATGTCATACAAAAAAAATAAGGGGAAAGGCATAAAGGCAGCAGCAACCAGTGTTCTTTGACTCACCCTAATATATTATGGAAATTTAATTGCATGTCATATGCATACCAAGTTTAGGGGGAAAGGCATAAAGGCAGCAGCAGCCATTGTTGTTTTACTCACCCTGACCTGTTATGGAATTTTAATAGCACGTCATACCAAGTTTCGGGGGATGGAATAACAGCAGCTTCCATATCTCATGTAATAGCATAACGGCAGCATCCACCCGTGCTGTTTGACTTACCCTGTACCCCTGTTTGAGCTTCATGACCTCTTCTGCACCCAAACCTTCTAGCTTGGCTGCCATATTCTGCCTTCGCTTCTCAGCTGCTTCTTTCTTCGCAATCTTCTCTTGCTCTTTCTTATACGCCTTCTTTACTGCCAACCTGCACATAAGCGGTGTGGAGTCAGTGGTTTGCTGCCAACCTGCACATGAGCGGTGTGGAGTCAGTGGTTTGCTGCCAACCTGCACATGAGCGGTTTGGAGTCAGTGAAGGTTATATCCATCCGTGTAACTTTGTCTTGCTCTTTGGTGCGAAGTCAGTGGAGGGTTATGTCTCATATCTTCTGAAGTTTGTCTTGCTTCTTGCGATGCACCTTCTCTCCTTCCAACCTGCACACGAGAGGTGTGGAGTCGGTTTGTTAAGGCTGTTGACGATTTAAAGTGTTCAAATGAATAATAGCTGCTTGTCAACTGTCACCTTGCGATGCCCTGTTATTCTACTTCTTTCTGCTGAAGGTGTGCTGCAATCATGGGCAAATGAGGTTGGCCAATATGAAAGGGGAAAGAGATAACTGCAGCCCAATACTAGAACCAGGCAGGCCTAAAAGGCTGCCCGATTTTTAATGTCTCTACCTTCCCAAAGTTTACACCTGGGCATCGGACGCCATGAAAAATCCATCTTCCCAAATGTTACACCTGGGCATCAGGCTGCCACGATTTTTAATGTTTCCATCTTCCAAATATCACACCTGGGCCTCGGGCGCCACGATTTTTAATGTTTATGCTCAAATCCTTGGGAATATCCCTGGTGGATGGATTTGGTCTGGTAGGGCAATGGGTATATTTGAGTACGTGTATTTTAATGGGTGTTTTTAATGGGTGCAATGTTATAAAACGTAAATACCTGTATGGAGACAAGTCCTAGGCGTGTCGCTAGCGACATGGACATTGGCTATCGGAGCGACTGGTGGCACCGGAAAGGAGTGCACTTGATCGAAGCCGGGGTTAAGGACAAGGCCAGGGGCCAGCAAGGCCCAGGGGTGGAACGTGACGGACACACAAACAAACAATCAGACAACGGGGTGACTCTGGGGGCTCTCGCTCCCCAGAAGGGGGGGCTCCACCAAAAATAGTTTGAAGAAATAAAATCCAAGGTGTATACGGTATTTAGGGAACGGCAATATGGTATCATATGATAGCATGTCATCATATGATACGATACGATATCATATGATACGATACGATATTATATGATACTAGCAGTCTGACTAGGCTAAAGTTACCATTTATGTGCAATATCATATGGTGCAATCTGCATGATATCATGTGATATCTACTCGCCTTAGGTCAACATCATATGATATGCCGGTCCCTACTTACAATAAGAAGACAGGGTACTGCCAGCCTGTATATGAGAGTTAGCGCTGCCAACCCTAAACCTTGGTATGTCCTCATACCCTATTTTATTTGATTTTCTTACATGATATTAGGTTGTGGTATTGCCCTTCAACCCCCTTTCAACATGCTTCCTAACCCCCTTAAACCAGGGATTTTCCCCGCTTTATATAGCGATCGCCACTTTTGACCCTGTTTTGGCCCAAATTGCCACTATACAAAATTATATATAAAACAACAAATGTTTTTGCCCTAAATGAACCTAACAATCTATACAAAGCTATCATAAGCTTCAAAAGCGCTGTCCCTGAAGGAGGCCTAATACCTTAAAGCTAGCAAAAACCACTTTCAGATTTGAAAAACAAATCCCCGCCTTCAACCCTGCAGGCCCCTCTTCAACCCTGCAGGCCCCCCTTCAACTCTGCAGGGCCACCTTCAACTCTGCGCACCCGAACAATCGCATTAAGCCTTGTGAATTAATTGCCCATGGAAATACAATTACCCTTGCAAGGACATTTAGTATTTTAAATATGCGAATCTGCATTTACCTGCATTAAAATAGGGTTTAGGGGTTTGGGGTATCAGGGTTTAAGGGATCATGGTATCTTGACCCCATGTTCAACCTTCTGAACGCAACGACATTCATCACACCATGTATTGAGTATGTATTATGAAATGAAATTTGAAATTTGAAATGGAAATAAACGTAACAGCACTCACCTCACCATGTATTTTGTATGTATTATGAAATAAAATACAAATTGAAATGAAATGGAAATAAACGCAACATCACTCACCTAGCCAACTTGGCAATCTTCTTCTGCTGATTCTTGGACGCGGGTTTCTGCGGATAATCAAACAATTGGGATACGGGTTTATCAGATACATAGGGCGTTGGCATATACACAGGGTAGTGCCTAATTGGGATGCTGGTATATCAGATACACAGAATAGCGGCATATGCCCAGGGCAGTTCCTAATTAGGATGCGGGTATATCAGATACACAGGGTAGTCACTGCTTCTTTTCGGGGCTACGCGTATGAACTTCTAGGCAGCTCCTTTTCCTTGTCCGCATGTGGACCCAGAGGCTATGTAGGTGCATGCCCTAACTGGACTGTTGCCTGATGCTGAAATCCCCACACACCCACCTAATGCTAAATGGACAGTTATGTGAAACCAGAGGCTAGGTAGGTGCATGCCCTAACTGGACTGTTGCCTGATGCTGAAATCCCCACCCACCCACCTGATGCTAAATGGACAGTTATGTGAAACTAGAGGCAAGGTAGTGCGCCTGTAAGCTGACTTGACAAGGATACCAATGCAGCTAACGCTGACATGGTAGGGATTCTAATGCGTCTAACGCTGTCACGGCGGCTAACGCTGACATGGCAGGGATTCCAATGCAGCAGACGCTGACACGGCGGCTAACGCTGACATGGCAGGGATTCCAATGCAGCTCATGCTGACATGGCAGGGATGCCAATGCAGCTAACGCTGACATGGCAAGGATCCCAATGCAGTCGAAAGCTTTGGCCTTGACCCAGTGGCTGGCTAGTGGAGCTGGCTGGAAGATGCCATCCGAAAACTCCAAAATAAACAGTGAGGGCAGTGGCATATACACAGGGTAGTGGCATATACCCTACGGCAGCCTGCACCCTGTTCAGGTTGTTAAGCAGGTGTTCAGGGTGTTAAACACCTGTTTATGTTGTTTAACAGGTGTTCAGAGTGTAAAACACCTGAGTATGTACATCATTGGTTAAACATGTAGGTGTTTAACAGGTGTTTGACACCCTGAACAGGTGCAGGCTGCTTTAGGGATACAGAGGGTATGTATGTGTGTATGTTACAGTCCAGGGGTAGGCTAAATAGGCTAATGGGACTTGCCCAACCGAAGTAGGAAGGGCTTAAAATTAAAAAGCCCTAATGAACTAAACCTCAAACAATCGTTTTACCGACGGGGGCCCTGATTTCGTGCTACAGTGATCATTTAATTATAATGGGATGTACAGAGGGCATTTCAGATACACAGTTTATCAATTGTTTGTTTCAAGTAGCTCCTCTCGCATATCTTGAGTTGATCTCGATTGTTTACGCAATCACTGCAGGTCTCAAAAATTGGGGTTAAAGGCTGAGTGAATCCATGCATGCAGCATGCATTGAATTGGTTGAATTGGTTGAATGCATGCAGCATGAGATTGAATTGGTTGAATGCATGCAGCATGCGATTCCCCTCGCACGCACCTACCCACTCACGCACACACACATGCGGTGTCATGCGTGATTCACCGATTGTCGAATCAGCGGCAGCCTCGTCAGTTAACTTGGCTTGGGACGTAACCACAGATCGCCTGGCGACAGGCTTGGTGTGGGCGAAGGCCTGGGTCTGGCGACAGGCGACACGGGCAGAGAGAGCGTTGGCGTTCAAGAGAGCAGACATGGTGGTGGTATTCAGTATGAGGGCGAGAATCATCGATCTGGGAATCGTGATGCTTCATAATCTGTTATCATAATGACATGCTGACGGGGGCGGGGGGGGGGCGATGTCATGTCGATCCATAGCCCACCTTGAGGACCCCCTCATTCACCCCGTACTGATCTATTCATGGGGGAAATGCTCGCAACACAAGCACCATGCAACGCTCATCATCTCAAGTTCCCCTTCATTCCTTCAGAAATCTTCGACCCTTCTTCAGTTCACGCGTCTTATCCAAAGCTGTCTTGACCCCTCTGGACAAACTAGCATCGCGACAATTCTATGATCTCCCATTTTTTGGCGGAGCCCCTTCAGGGGGGCGGGAGCCCCCAGTGTTACCCATTTGTCCGTTCGCGTTCGCCCATCCATCCATCCATCCGACTGACCGTAATGAAGCCCGACACGTCAGCCAACGGTCTCGTAACCAACTCGCTTCCGTTGCCACCAGAGATCTCTGGTTGCCACCTGTCGCTGTCGCTCCCTCGCGATCATGATCGCGATCATTCTCCGCCATTTTTTTGCGTCGCAGGCGACGCTGCTGAGAACTTGTCCAGTAGCACATGCAGCATGATAACACCCTGACCATCTAAGATTGTCCCACTTTCCTGAGAGCGTCAACCTACCTTAGTGTTAACCTTGGCGCGCGCTTTGCCCTCTATTGAAATGCGCTGGTCAGTATTGGGGGGGGCAGGGGTTATCGGGTCCTTTTTGGGGGTTTTCGACATTTTAGTGTTTGGGGTGTTTAGGGTCGGGCCGGGGGCGCAGGTGGCCTGGAACATTGTTTAAAAAAACAACTGAGTCCTGGGCCCTTTCTAGCATCTCGTATACCCCAAATTATCTGATGTAACTACATATATTATGGATATACAAAAAATGCTTTATCTAGGTCTTTATTTTGGGCCATACATATATATATACACATATATATATATATTTACCGCTACTTCCAAATATTACAGTGCACTGCCATTGGCGTTGTATTTGACGTAGTTTGGGATTAGTGTTGGGTTAGGTCGGGGGAGGGGGGGGGGGGGGGGGGGGGAGAAAAAAGTTAGCAAAAAAACAAATGAGGGCTGACTGAAGTGTAGGAGTGGCTGCGCCATTTTAACCGAATCCTTGTTTTCACTGCTTTGTGTCGGGAGACCCACCTCCTGAGGTGAAATCCCTTTCACAACTAAAACAAATAAGGGTCTCCTTGCAGCGGCCCTAGTTATTATTGTTGTTGTTGTTACATTCCAGGGGTAGGCCCCTGGAGTGAGGCCAAATAGGCTTAAGGGACTTGCCCAACAGTGACAAGAGGGGCTTAAAACGAAAAACAACTGATGAAGTGAACCCCAAAATCGTTTTACCGACGGGGGCCCTGAATTCATGCTAGTGGACATATTATACTTAGTATTCCCAAGACTCGAAGGATTAGATGTGATGTGGCGGAGCTTGTCCTACTCGAAACGAGGGAGTAGGCGCCCTTATATTAGGTCGGCACCCGACACACGACCAATCACACACATACCACCGGCTAGAGCCATGCAAACAAGTCCAGGTTCCAAGTTAGTGGACTGTCAGGCTCAAAATGAAATAACAGCACCCAAGAAAAGTACCCAGGACAACCTGGACTGTCCATTACTGGACAGGTCTTTAAACTGCCTAATCTGCTCATTCTGCTCCCTAACTTCCGCGGGCATCGCACGTTTAGGGTCGGGATGATCACAGTGTAAGTAGCCTCTATTCTTGAAGTGCATGAAACAGCACGACTTCAAGCCTCAACTCACATTTAACTTCTTGAGCACACAAGCTATCATATGCAAAGCAGTATTGGTGGTTGGCTCCAGTGGAAGCAAACAGGCTGGACAGGTCTTTAAACTGCCTAATCTGCTTATTATGCTCCCTAGTTTCCGCGGGTATCGCACGTTTGGGATTGGGGATGATCACGGTGGCAGTTGTCTCTCTTCTTTATGTGCATGAAACAGCACAACCTCGACTCACATTTAACCAGTATTTCCCCTATATAATCGTTAAGGTCCGATTCCTGGGTCTGCACTGGGTTGGGGAAATGGAATAAACAGTAATAATCGTGCGTACACATTAATCGTGCTTAGGAAAAACGCTGCATTCAACTTCTTGAGAAATGTGTCCACAAGGTAAATGTGTCATATGCAAAGTATTCTTGGTGGTTGGCTCCAGTGGAAGCAAACTGGTTGTCCCCCTCAATCTCGCGTCCCGCAATAAGGCGTACATTCTGTTTATTTTATGCACAGCACTAGACGAGCACGGTGTCAGTCTCCTCTATTCTTGAAGTGCATGAAATAGTACGACCTTCAAAACTATGCAAGAGAGTACCCCACAGGGCATGTATTGCCTAGGTACCCCATGTCGGTTCCCTACATGGGCAGTACATGCGCTCTGGCGTACTCTCTTCCATGAAACATACAGATCCCTGCGTGAACAAGGTTTTTCTGTTTCTAGCCAATATCTATTCTTTTTGATAGGAACACATTTGAATTTGTCCTCTTTCAGAAGTAACCGGCTAACTGCCTCCACATTTGAAAATTTGAATTGTTTGTGAAGTGTTCAGAAGTAACTGACAAAGAGCTGCAACGGAATAAAAATTGGCTGCAACCGGCTGCAACAGATAAAATACATATATACTTAGACATGGAACACGGTACGCCTGTGCGTGTGTTCATGAACTATGGTGGAAATTCATCAGGATATGACATGAAGCATACACAAGGCCATGTGTACTGTCGCCTGTTTAGGGTTTAGGGTTTGGGGTTTGACCTGACCTGAAGTATAGAAAAAATAATCACAGGGGGAAGGGAAGGGAGACTGTGTTTGTTAGTGTGTGTGTGTGCATGGGGGGAGGTCAGGAAATGTATGTGTGAGTCTTATTTGTGTGTGGGGGGGGGGAGGGGGGGAGGGAGATCAGGGAATTTAGGACCTGACCTGAAGCATACACACAAAAAAATCAAATATTATGTTTCGTCATCCAGGCTTATGTACGTATATCTGTCTTTCTGTCTGTCCGTCTGTCCGACTGTCCGTATTTATAAATGTATTATTTTTCTGATCACATTTCATTTTTACTAAGGCATCCAGGCTTATGCAGCAGCGAGCATCTGCGAGTCGCTGCCCTTGACAGCCATACCAGCAGCTTCTGCTTATACCACGGCCTTGATGAGTCATAGCCATTGGCAGCCATACCAGCAACTTCTGCTTCTTCCACGGCCTTGATGGGTCATAGCCATTGGTAGCCATACCAGCAGCTTCTGCTTCTACCACGGCCTTGATTAGTTGTAGAGCTTGGCAGCCATACCAGCAGCTTCTGCTTCTAACATGGCCTTGATGAGTCGTACAGCTTGGCAGCCATACCAGCAGCATCTGGGTCATAGCCATAGGCAGACATACCATCATCACCTGAGTATTAGCCCTTGGTAGCCATACCAGCAGCTTCTGCTTCTAACATGGCATTGATGAGTCGTAGCCCTTGGTAGACGTACCAGCATCACCTGAGCCATAGAGCTTGGTAGCCATACCAGCAGCTTCTGCCTCTACCATGGCCTAGATGAGCGACTACTTGCTCAGAACAGGGCCCATGTTCCAGGCAGAAGTGCCATCTGGCATGTAATGGCGTGCAATGATTCTCATCCTGGCCCTTATCCTGACCCGTACGCAGCTTAAACAGACGTGAGCACGTGCGTGTTGTAGCCCTTGGCATCGATATCAGCACCATCTGAGTTATAGCCATCAAAGATACAAGCACCATCTGCATCATACCCGGACATGAAAGCACCGTCTGACTCATAACCATTGGCAGCCATACCAGCATCATCCGAGTCGTAGCCATTGGCAAGTGCAGCAGCATCATATAAGTCGTAGATCTTGGTGGCCATACCAGGGGCATCTGAGTTGTAGCCCTTGGCTGCCATACCAGCAGCATCAGCTTCTATCATGGCTGTGATGAGCGACTCCTCGGTCAGGACAGGGCCCATGTTCCAAGCAGACGTGCCCTCTCCCATGCAATGTTGTGCAATCAATTTGAGCTTTTCGTTGTTTATCTCGATGCCTAGGTCCCGGAAGCAAGTAGGTAAGCCAACCTGCAGGACACGAATGACATTTTGTAGGTTAGACCTTGCAATGGTGGGCGATGATTTTGATTTGTTCACCAGTTTTCGCTGTTGATCTCGATGCCTAGGTCCCGGAAGCAAGTGGGTAAGCTAACCTGCAGGACACGAATGACATTTTGTTCGTTAGACCTTGCATTGGCGTGCAATCATTTGGAGCTTTTCGCTGTTGATCTTGATGCCTACGTACCTGAAACAAGTGGGTAAGCCAACCTGGACACAAATGACATTTTGTAGGTTAGACAATGCAATGGCGTGCAATCATCTTGAGCTTTTCGCTGTTGATCTCAATGCCTGCGTCCCTGAAGCAAGTGAGTAAGCCAACCTGGATGACACAAATGAGATTTGTTGGTCAGACCTTGCAATGGCATTAATGATTTTGAGCATTTCGCCGTTGATCTCGATGCCCACGTCCCGGAAGCAAGTGGGTAAGCCAACCTGGAAGTTAGGTTTGTAGGATGGGTTTGAAGGTCAGGTTTGTAGGTTAGGTTTGTAGGTCAGATTTATAGGGTACGGTTGTAGGTTAGACCTGGAGACGGATGACATTTTGTAGGTTGGGTTTGTAGGTTAGGCTTGTGGACTAGACCTGGAAGACGGAAAAACAAACACCCCCTGACGGGGTATGAAATGTCGAAATAGGGGAAGGGGGGGGAGGAGGAGGGGGGCTTGAAATTAACTGCAAATTAGCTCATCTGAAAGCAATTAATCTCCTCTTTCACAGCACATCACTAATACTCCAGAGTATTGTGGGGAACAGAGAAAAATTATATGCAGCGTCGCACGCGATGCTAAAACTTGGCGGAGAGTGATCGCGTCGGAGCGACAGGTGGCAACCGAAGTGAGTTAGTTACGAGACCGTTGGCTGACATGTCAGGATTCGTCTCGGTCAAACGGTCGGTCAGCCGGTCAGACGGACGAATGGGTAAACCTGGGGGCTCCCACCCCCTTGAAGAGGGGGCTCCGCCAAAAACATCAACTCAGGACTGGGCGACTGCATGAGCTTCACGGAGCCCACCAACAGGCCTACATGTAACTGGAACTTGGTACCCCCTGCCCTGGGGCTCTGGCTGTACCAGTGTCAAGCAGTGTTTTTTATTTCAGATTTCTGCAGTCCTGGTTGAGTAGCTACTTGGGCTACTGGACCCTGATTTCAGGATAGTTCAGTAGCCATCGCATGGCAGAGCGCGAAGCGCGGAGCCTGGGGGGGTCGGGGGGCAGCGCTTCCCGATATCGGGGGGTCCGGGGGGTGAAGCGTTTGACGGAATGGCGCCGCGCCGTCGAAAAAAGAAACACTGGTGTCAAGCTATGCCATGCCGCTGTATTCGATCGTCATCTGCTACAGATGCCAGTCGAGTAAGATGTCATGGTGACGAGTATGACTGTGTGAGTGTCTAGGGGGCATGCATCCTCATGCATTGTGGGTGTATAGGGAACATGTAATACAACATAAAGTCAAGAGGAAAAGTAAAAATTCAGCCTATGGAAGTCCCAAAGGCAGAAATGTTAGCCATGAATTACCCATGGAATCATATGCCCTGGTACCTGAGGACAGATGTTGCCTGGGCATTTCACCATGTGAGATTTTTGTGTGGGTACCGGCAGTTAGGGGGCGTACAGACGAACATGTTACTAAGAGGAAAAGAAAAATTCAGCCTAAGGAAGTCCCAAAGCCAACATGTTACCTAGGAATTACCCATGGATTACACCAACATGTAGCCAAGAGAAATGTTAAAAAATAAAAAAATGTTTCCGAGTAAAAAGTAAAAAAAAACTGAAAAGGTTTAGAGGGGGGGGAAAGGGGGGGGGCAGAATGGGGTCCACAGAATTTTGAAGGACCTGGGGGAATCGATTAATTACTCCCCCCTCTAGCCTCAACCACTTCCCGATACCCGCACATATACTGTGCCTGACAAAACACACACATTCTCATTACCCAGGACTGTGCTCACCTTGATGCAGAAGTCAATCACATCGTGAGCCTCCTGCAGTTCTCCCTCTAGAAACAGCTGGGCAATGGTGCCAAAGGCCACCTTCTCCCCATGCAGCATGCCGTGTGACTCTGGCAGAAACACCAAACCATTGTGGATGGCATGGGCAGCTGCTAGACCACCACTCTCTGCCCCCAAACCGCTCAATAGAATGTTGGCTTCAATGATGAACTCTAGGGCCTGGCTGTGAACCTGTTGGAGCAAAAGAATAAGGTGAAGGTGAAGGTTAGGTGAAGGAGAAGGTGAAGGAGAAAGTGGAGTGAAGGTCAGGTGCAGAACAAGGTGAAGGTGAAGGGCAGGTGAAAACAAAGGTCAGGTGAAGGAGAAGGTGAAGGAGAAAGTAGAGAGAAGGTCAGGTGAAGAACAAGGTGAAGGTGAAGGGCAGGTGAAAACGAAGGTCAGGTGAAGGAGAAGGTGAAGGAGAAAGTGGAGTGAAGGTCAGGTGAAGTACAAGGTGAAGGTGAAGGTCAGGTGAAAACAAAGGTCAGGTGAAGGAGAAGGTGAAGGAGAAGATGAGATTAAGGAGAAGGTGAAGGAGAAGGTGAAGGTAAGGTAAAGGTGAGGGTCAATTGTAGTCTGGGTGTGGGTGGGAGTCTGATCTGGTGTCTGCATGAGAACTGCTTGCAGTAAGAAGAAGGGTTATCCGAGTTAGCAACCAGGAGACATCAACTGCTTATTTACTAGCTAGTAGCTATGTACAGTCAGATTCAGATACACCCACGTGACGCACATGGGACCTAGGGAGGGGTTCATGACGGGATCCCACATGTGTAATCTCAGCTGTCACAACTGTCACCTGTCACAACTGCCCCCTCAGCTGACTAGACTGTCACAACTGACACCTCAGCTGACACAACTTTCACAACTGCCACCTCAGCATTCACAACTGTCACCTGTCACAACTAACACCTCAGCTGACGCAACTGTCACAACTGCCACCTCAGCTGACACAACTGTCACAACTGTCGCAACTGCCACCTCAGCTAACACAACTGTCATAAATTCCGCCTCAGCTGACACAACTGACACCTTATATGACAGGACTGTCATAACTACCATCTCAGCTGACACACCTGTCACAACTGCCACCTCAGCTAACACAACTGTCACAACTGCCACCTCAGCTAACACAACTGTCACAACTGCCACCTTAGATGACAGGACTGTCACACCTGCCACCTCAGCTGACACACCTGTCACAACTGCCACCTCAGCTGACACGACTGTCACAACTTCGACCTCAGCTGACACAACTGTCACAAATGTCACGACTGCCACCTCAGATGACAGGACTGTCACAACTGCCACCTCAGATGACAGAGCTGCCACAAGTGCAACCTCAGCTGTTACCATTGTCACCTTTGTTTGAACACTGTGGAGGGCTTCCACTCCGTAGAGGAAGAGGTCGTCACGGCATTGCTTGCTGACGGCGACGGCAATGCTGCCGGGGCGGTGGATGAATGGAGGGACTAGATTGGAGGCTGTTGGGCAGAGGGCAACTGCCCTGGCCTCGTAGTAGTGGAGAGGGCATCACCCATGCCAGAGACAAGGAAGCGCGCAGGGGCGTTGAGGATAATGTCGCTGTCCACGAGGACGAAGTCGGGCGACTGCACAGGAGTGGGTGGGTGGGTGGGTGAGGGTGGGTCACTCAGAAGTGTGGTGTGGTAGTGTTTATACTACCCATGTTTACTCCACCTACAGATATTTACTCCGGCATACAATACAACCAAGCAAAATCAAATCAGACTAAAACACGGTGGGTGGGTGGTGGTGGTGGTGGGGGTGGTGTGTGTGCGTGCGTGTGTGTGTGGGTGGGTGTGTGTGTGGGGGGGGGCACTTTTTTTCTGACGACGCATAGCCATTCCGTCGCCATTCCGCCGCTGCATGGCAACGCATGGGTCTGCTGTTCGGGGAGCCAGTTCTAGTCAGAACTGGCTCCCTGAACCTTCCAGACGGAGCGGGGAGCGCCTCTAGCTAGGGTCGCACCAAGTCGCTCAAATATGTGAGTGTCAGTGTAAGACTGACTGGCACAGGCCAATCCTGGAGCTAGCTAGTGCCTCTGAAAGCTGACATGACAGGTATTCCGATGTAATTGCAAGCTTTAGACTTGACCCAGTGTCTGGCTAATGGTGCTGACTGGAAGCTGCCATGATAAGGCAGGTAAATATAACGGTTTGCTACCCGGTTGCTTGGAGTTGAAAGGAGATGAGAAGAAGAAGAAGAAAAATTCAACAATCTCGTTTTTTTCGTAACTTCATAATGGGAGCAGTCTCGGTAAGGCAGGTAAATATACGGTTTGCTACTCGTGGGCTTGGATTTGTAAGAAGATGAGAAGAAGAAGTAATAATCAACAATCTCGTATTTTTCGTAATTTCGTAATGGGAGCTCGGGGGGGCAAGAAAAAAGCTGCCGTACCGCACCTTCGCTTTGGATAGAGCCTATTCTCAAACTATATAAAAAAAAAAAATTGAGCCAAAAATAAAGTTAGAGGGGTCCAAAGTTGTTTTCAACCAACGCGGCCCAAATCTTAACTTCGCGATAAATCACGTTTGGGTAACCCCATGAAAGATGAAAGAGCATAACTGAAATGGGCTTTAAAAGATCTTTCGAATGACCCCCATTTTAGGGGGGGTAGGGTGAGGTAATTGGGTTTTAGGAGGGGGGGTGGGGTGGGGGGGGGGGGAGGGTAAAAAAACTTTTAGCCAACTTTATTTCCCCCCTCTTTTTGTATGAAACGTCCACAATTCCAACTCCCATCTGAATCGGACACCATATCTAAGGTGCGGTCCAAAATCTGTCTTTCTGCCCCCCCCCCCTGTGGGAGCAGTCATTAAGTTACAGCATGTCGCGGCAGGTAAATATAACAGTTTGCTACCCGTGGGCAAGGAGAGAAGAAGAAGGGAAAATAAATCTCGATTTTGTTCTTTCGTAGTGGGGGCCGACTCGATAAGGCGTCAGGCAGGAACATATAATGCAAGTTGCCCCCAAATGAAACAGTTGCCACAAATAATGACAATTGTGCGGGGACACTCACATCCCACTCAGGAACAGGCAATGCACACACTAATACATACGGAACCATATAACTCAGGGACACACCTTGCACACAAGCATAAACTCACACGCCACTCGGGAACACACAATGCACATACACATACACTCACATATAACTCAGTCACACACAATGCACACATGAACATAGCAGTGGCAGCCCCCCCCCTCCCCCCCCCTCCCTGTGTTGTAGGCGATTGTTCCTAAAGGGCAGTCTCAGTCCTGGACGTCAGTGTCCAGTTCCGCAACGCAACCCGACGCAACCCCCCTCGACTCGGTTCTTTGAGCCCCCCTTGCATGCGTTCAAGTGCGCGTTCGTCGAGTTGCTAATGTTGTTGGGGCTGACGCAAATGTCACAAGCCAAAACATGATGCAAGCTCCACCTTCGGCAATTCGCGCATCGAAGTTCGATTTCCAGGAAGAAG
Source organism: Chlamydomonas sp. ICE-L (assembly GCA_013435795.1). Classification (NCBI taxonomy): domain Eukaryota; kingdom Viridiplantae; phylum Chlorophyta; class Chlorophyceae; order Chlamydomonadales; family Chlamydomonadaceae; genus Chlamydomonas; species Chlamydomonas sp. ICE-L. The sequence continues at coordinate 40,699,983 of JACBWV010000626.1, forward strand.
ACGCGGATGCCTTCTTAAGAGTTGTCAAGACGGATGAAGGCAGCTTCAACTCGCTCTTCTACTTTTTTAAGCCGTCAGCATTCAGGAGGCTGTTTGCCACCTTCATTCAGAACAGTGATATGAAAGCGAATCGCAATTTGAAGAAACAGTCGACTGCGCGAATTGCCATCTAAATAGATACATCGGGACTAGGGGTAAGGGCGTCGGACAAGGGGTGTCGATAGATCTATGTAGAAGACTTATCTTCTATCGGTCCTTTGCCGCTCCCTACTCATACACTCACACTCACTCAGGAACACACAATGCACAAACGCATAAACTCACATGTCTCAGGAACTGGTAAGCGTCGAACTCCCCATCCTCTGTGTACAGCACTCCAAGCGAGGTACATGGGGCATCGGTAGAGGCAATGGAGGGCATGATGACAGAGACGGAATCCAGCTCATCAGATACAAGCTTGCCTGTATCCAGCAACTTGCCTCCACCTGCAAAATATACGGTAAAGCATGGATGAGTCATTCGGGAGTAGAGGGAAGTAGAGGACAAACTGCACTGTCCTTAATACAAATCAATAATTATTTAGTGGCAAACAAATAAAGTATTGCAAGATTGGGGCATTTGATATGAATCCACATCACATTTTGGATATTTGAAATTGTATTCTGACATTTGCACACTCTCGAGCACTGATAAATCTCTAAAACAGTTTGTGCTTTTGGATAACTATTTATCACGGAGCATAAGTACCGCTTCAATTTGACATCTGCAAAATTCAATGTTCAGAAATTGTTTTTGTATCAGGATGGTATCTGCTCATGACTAATATCGGTATCAACGGGCACATTCGTGGCAATTTTACAACTGGTCGTGACTCATTTAATTCTTCAGATTTCAGATAGGAGACATGACATTGAGGCTGGCAGGTCAAAAGGAAAGCAGAAAAACATGTAGGAATGGTGACACCTTGCAAGAATTCGTATAAGAAGAAGATGAAACAAGAATATATGCACGGAAAACCGAAGCACGCCAGTGCAGGCAACTAGCAATGTGGCAATACCATTGAAAGCAAGCAAGGATTGGGGCAGGTCCAAAGCATCTCAATTGTAGAATATGCAGCAGTGGAATCAAAGATGCTGCTCGTATGAAATGGATGTACCCGTACCATAAGACGGAGCTTCATCGTTGTCAAACGACTTCAAGCAGGCCAAGGCACGTCCCGAGCTGTTCAGATCGGCCTGTCTTCCTCATCGCATGTTTCGTGGGTGTCGGGAGTGTAGAGGACGGGTCCTGATCTGCTCTTCTTTCTCGTCGCAAGAGGTGGGATTGGCAGGGGTGTCCAATCAATGCTTGGCGGTGATGACGAAGGTGGCGGTGGTGGTGGATGCATATGACGTGTTTATCGAGACGAGGGGAACTGAGCATCACCAACAGTCGCGCAAGTGTGCAGGAGTGAGAGTCAGACCTGGGGGGTCCAGAGGGGGCTAAAGCGAAGAGAAACTCGGGAGTTGGTAGAATCGCTGGCAGATAGGCAAACCGCAACAGAACCACAGGAGATCGTAGTTCAGATTCGACCAGGTGAGGGGCCCTAGATTCGACCTCCACTCACCGAACGCAACGACGTGGTCAACCTCGGCCTTCCTGAATTGAGCAGCCACGGCAGCGACTCCAGCGCGTGTGCAATCGCCGTTGTACTCATACACTTGTGCGTCTTTGCCGAAGCTCTCAAGCAGAGGGGTACGGAAGTTGCACTCAGGGACTCGCCCGCAAATGATGATGCCTGGCTTGCAAAGCCTTGGGTAAGACTGGCTGACGATATCACCCGCGAAGGAGAGGAGTCCTGGGCTTTGAACGTATTTCGTTGGGCACTGGAATACCTTGGAACCTAGCATGGTTGGTGGTCGTAGTGGCAGTTGGTACTTGTGGGGTGGGGTGGGAGTCTTGGGCAGGTTAAGTAGCCTGGGATATTTCGTGCGAGTGGCGCGGAAGGAAGTGAGAAGATAGGGAGTCTTAATGAGGGATTTCTCAGTTCGGGAGCAACAGCGGCGAATTACTAGATCTGAGAAGACAAGTTCTGGCCAAAAGTCATGTGGTGGTTCGATCATGGTTCATGGTTCCAGTAGATTATATCGGTTGGAGTCGGTTAGGCGATGAGTCAGACGACATAGGACATTAGAACTCTGACTCGACAACGTGGGAATGCGCGCATGCGCGCGTGACGTGTTGCGCGCCGTCTCCCAGCACCACGAACTGCAGTTGCAACTGGGCGTCAGGGGAACTCTAAAAGCCCATGCAACAGCGTGTGGTAGAGCTACGAGGGGGGATTGTAACGTGACTATTGTTATTTGTTATTTGTCGTCGGCGAGATTTCACCCCGTTGCAAAGCTCGGATCTGTGAAAAGGCGAAAGAAAAAACGTGTACAAAAACATGTGTGAAAACCCCTCTTGTCAGGTTTCGGCCATCAGAGTTCGGCCGCGGTGCGATGGTAGCGCTGGGCAGAGCAGCGAAGAAACGGACGGCAAGGTTGTGGCCGAGGGAAACTAGCTTGTATCTACATCCTGTGCTTATCCTACGAACGATTACTAGAGCAAAACAAGATTTAAAAAGTTTATTTGTGAAATGGCCCATCGGCTTCTCAGGTCTTGGTAATGTTTTCGAACTCTCGAAACGTTGGCCTGAGCATCGGACACGACCGCTTATTTATGTTTCTGGTCGACCCAAACGCTGGCTGCAGCATCGGCATGCTCGATTACTAGTGTTTCACATCAGCCAGACTGTTGACTCGGGGATCGTGCATCCCACATGCCTTGGTCAGATCACCAGGGTGACACTCTGGACAGATTCGCACAAGGACACCCTATCTCCAGGCGGAAGTTCAAAATTGAGGCCACGCAAAATAATAACCTCGTCACGCACGGGGGAACCCTCGCCCTCGCTTGCTGTTAGCTCGGAACGCCTCCCAATAAAAGCCTGCACTCGCCAGCATGCTCGCGCCAGAATGGTCCCTAATCAGTCTTAATTTATATATGCATGTTACAGTCCAGGGGTAGGCCAAATAGGCTAAAGGGACTAGCCCAACCTTACAGGAAGGGCTTCAAAAGAAAAAGCACTGATGAACTGAGCCCCAAACAATCGTTTAACCGACGGGGGCCCTGAGATCGTGCTACAGTGATAATTTAATTCTACTATATTATTAAATCATCATCTCAGCTGGGATGATAATTTAATTGTGAGATTACTATCTCATTTTTTATAAATTGAATTAAGTATTTCCATCCTTCAAAGGAATCAGGAATGTTATAGACCGGTTCTCCCGGTCCAGCTAGAGTGTCTAGGGGGTGCCGAAATTAGCTTACCCTGTTTTGTCAATAATAAACTAAGGACGAAGAATTCGAATCCCGAACCCCACACTGCCTAGTTTCGAAAGTTAGTGCGCCAAGGCTGATGAGTATCTATAGGGAAATCTCCCTGGTGCTTGCGCGAGTGGTTGGTGGTGACGGAACCGTTGACATGTGGAGTGCTGCCAGGTGCGTATTTCGGGGCAGCGGCGAGATGTTGCATGCCATAGTCCTTGGATGCTGGAGCAATACTAGGTGTTGCATGTTACATGAGTGTAGGGCTCGTGGCCTACCGCCTCAATCATGACATGCCACACTAGAGCCTAGGGGGGTCTCCATGTGTATGAGATGTTCATGGGTGTGTGTTTTTTTGGGTGGAGGTGGTAATTCATGCATACTACATGGCCACAACAACATGGCTTGGCATTTGTCTTGAAATGTTTTCATGCCCAGCTCGCACTAACCATACTACCTGTCGACCATGTCAATCAAGACAAGCGTCCATGGGTTCCATGGGGTGGGTTCTAATTTTGGTCTTGTTTTGATGTGTTCCGACATGTTTTTGTAATGGAGTCATCAGAAAGGGAGAGGAGCCTTCTTGATTTTGATTGGGTGGGGGTCAGGCATGTGCACATGGCACAGGGACATGTATTACACCTATGCAAAGTGTTATGTTCCACTTGAAAAATAAATGTGAAATATTATTGTAAGGGGTAAGTTAATTTTGGGACCCCCTAGTCCTAGTGCGCCAGGCTTCCCGCCTGGTAGCTTACGCTATAGTGCCTCTGCCCGATAGGGCCGGCACCCAGCGGCGGCAGTGCCCTAAGGTACTGTCGCCTTTCCCTTCTTATACCTGCCATGTTGCCTGACATGGCATCTCGCATATGTAAGCATACATTGCCCTAGTACGTTCCCTGTGTCAGTACTCACGATATAACACTCCGGAAAGCTTAAGGTTGTCGCTCATCAACGCTGTCGAGCCTTCCACTGCATCAGATTTGAGCTGCATCAAAATCTGTCGTCCTTGCCCGTTGATCCCGAGTTCCCCGGCATACGCAGTGTCTTAGATTGCTGCCACCGCAACTCCCGAAGAAGAGGATCACAAGCCCAGAAAACTTGTCATCGCTTAGGCACCCTCCGCTGGATCACCCCAGTCCGTTGCCCCGCACCACCCAAACCAACCACCACCCCTGCGCCTACCCTCAGTTCCCCTCTCCTCCCCTCCCGCCGTCTCCTATAACCCCCCCCCCCCCTCGCAAGGCCCCCCCCCCCCCCCCCCCCTCCCAGACTCCCCAAGATCTCCTCCACAATGGATGCACCATCGGCATCCACCGCCGCAGCATTTGCCCAGTAGATCAAGGACGTCTCTAAAGATCTTAAGGTGATGCAAGAAACCAATTTAGACTTGCCCTTATCTAATAAGAGAAACCACAGAGGTAAGATCTTCATTTTAAGCCAGATGTCTCCAGCCTACCAGTTAGAGTACTGCCATTTAGAATTTCTAACCAACATCATCTCCTGCCTCAAAGATGCATATGCAGACTGATATTTTGAGCACGTCAAGGACCCTGACACAGACCCTTTGCCCTACCCATGGATCACATTTCCATCCCTCTGCAAAAGACCTCCAAATCATGTTTTCTTAGAGCCTCTTGAAAGCCTCTCAACCAGCCAGGCCTCGCAAACAAGCCTCCCAGACAGACACAAGCACCTCCACCAGTACTCATTTTGCACTCAATGCATCCAGACACACACGTCGCATATACAGAAATTGGATCATGGACACAGGAGCTACCTCACACATGACTGGTGACCCCAGCCTCCTCTATGACATCAAAGACATAGACCCCATCAAAGTTCTTACTGCTTCTGGCCACACCTACATTACTAAGTCTGGCACAGCCCTCATCAGAGGAGAAAATGGAAAGATCCACAAACTCCTCAATGTTCATCTTAATTTAGATCAGAGCACGCCCAATTTGTTCTCCATGGCATCAGCTATTAAAAACAACCCCACCATGGAAATCCAATTCAACTCTCATGAATGCACCATGTCCATCAACAACAAAGCTCTCATCTCAGGACCAAAGAAACGAAGCCTCTACCTAGTCCCAGTCGTCAAAGCTGATCCTACAATGATCAAAGGATCAGAATACAAAACAGCTGTAGCTTTAGCAGCCGTGTCTAGGAAAGCACCCATGACAGCTGAACTACAACACATCAGACTAGGACATCTAGCATACAGTTACTTAGCAAGGATGGCTTCAGAGGACATGGTCATTGGAAACGACATCACCCCATCTGCATTCAACAAAATGAGAAAACAAACCTGTGAAATCTGTGTCCTCTCTAAAATGGACAAGAACCCCTACCCCACGTCTCATACCAGAGCTACACGACCCATGGCCATCATTCACATTGACATAAGTGGAAAGATGAAAATTCCCAGCCTGAATGGAAGCCTATATTTCCAAGGCATCCTAGATGACTACTCCAAGTACTCCATTGTCACCTTCCACAAAACCAAGGATACAGTAGCCAAGGACACCATCATAGAGCTTGAACGGTATGAAGTACTCACCCAGAACAAAGTAGGGACCATCTTCTGTGACAATGGATCTGAATACATACGTACAAAATTTAAAAACTGGTGCAAAAAGAAAGGAATTACCCTAAACTTCACAGTCCCAGGTATCCCATCCACCAATGGTGCAGCAGAACGCCTCAACAGAACTTTGCATGACAGATCAACAGCCCTCCTCCTTTCCTCCAAATTCCCCAACAGATACTGGGCAGAAATGGTAAAGAATGCAAGCATCCTCAGAAACCTCTCCCCTACCTCTGAATCAACTAAAACTCCATATGAAATGTTCCATGGAACCAAACCTAAGATTGACCATCTCAGGACCATTGGATGCACAGCATATGCCCATGTCCCACCCAAATCAAGATCATTCAAGTTCTCACCCTCAGCCAAAATCACCAGACTTATTGGATACTCAGAGTCAAGAAAAGCCTACAGAGTAGTAGACTCTGCCCACAAGATCTTTGATGCCAGAGATATCACTTTCAATGAATTTGAAAACTTAGCAGGACAGAAAGGATTCCCAGGCTCAGATGCTGTTGTCCTAGGAAACTATGAAGAAGATGTCCCGGTGGAAATAGATGATGACATCATTCCCCCTGCTCCACCTGTCACCACCCCATCTGAACTCAAAGAAATGGAACTATACCATGCACGACAAGCCAGGTTTCAGGCCAACCCTCCCAATTGGGGGTCTCCAGATGGTCTATCTTCCAGCCCTGACACTGTGTACCAACCTACAGGACCTAGCATTATGCCAGAATCCAGTGCACCCACCAACAACAATACTGTAGAGCAAGGAGATGAACACAATCCTCCCCAACAACCACCAGTAGATCCCACCAGCCCAACCACTATGCATCACCAAGAGCTAGCCATCCCTGCCAGCCCTGAAATTTCACCACCACCAGAAGTAGACTCCTTTCTAGTTGAACCCAGGAGAACTGGCAGAGAAAGACACTCACCCAACTTCCTAGCTTTTCTAGCTGCAGACCAGATCATCATCCCTAAGAATGAAAAATAAGCACTCTTTGGTCCCCAAGCTACAGAATGGAAATCTGCTATGCAAGAAGAATTAGCAGCACTTGCAGAAATGAACACCTTGTCTCTCTCAGAACTCCCTCCAGGATCCAAAGCAATAGGAACTAAATGGGTATTCGACATCAAACAATTAGTTGATGGAGAAATTGTGAGATACAAAGCAAGGCTAGTAGCCATGGGATATGCCCAGCGCCCTGGCATGGACTATGATGAAGTGTTTGCCCCAGTTGCTAAACATGCTACCATCCGTTACATCCTCTCCATGGCAGCAAACCCCAAGGCGTATCTAGCACAATTATATGTCTCCACTGCATTTCTCAATGGCATGGTTGAAGAAGAACTGTACTGCACCCAGCCACCTGGTTTTGAACAAGACCACAGAGTCTGCCGCATGTGGAAATGCCTCTATGGCCTAAAGCAGGCATCCGGCCAATAGTACCTCGAAGTCAAAGAAGATATGACTGCTATTGGATTCAGGGAAGTTGATGTAGATCAAGGCCTGTTTGTGCTACCTGGCCCAACCCACAGACCTCTCATCTGGGTTCTCCTCTGGGTTGATGACTTCCTACTGCTTTATTTTGACAAAGACATCCTCAACCAGTACAAAAAAACCATCATGCAGCTCTAAAAAACTAGAGACCTAGGTGAACCATCTGTCTTTGTTGGCTATGAGGAATGTATCAACTGGCAGGAATGTATCAACTGGCACACTACACATCTGCCAGTCCAGATTCATTCAGGATCTCCTTCGAGCCCACAACATGCTTCCTGAGCCCAACAGCACCAGGTTCCCTGTGCCCCTCCTGCCAGATGCTCACCTACCCTATGCTGACAAGGACACTCCAGCTACTGGCCTTCCCCTTGCCCAGATTGTAGGTTCCCTCAACTACCTTGCAGTCAACACCAGGCCTGACATTGCCCAAGCTGTTAACAGATTGGCCAGGCACAGTGCACACCCCCTGCATGATCACATGGAAGCTGCCACTGGTATCCTCAAATACTTGTCTTACACCCCAGACCATGGTATCACCTACACCTCCTCCAATCCAACAAGCCCCTCATTGGCTACTGTGATCCTGACCATGCTGCCTGCCCCATCACACGAAAGTCCACAACAGGATTCGTCTTCCTCAACCAAGGGGGAGCAATCTCATGGGCATCCAAGATCCAGGCATCTGCAACAGCCCTGTCCACCACAGAAGCCGAGTTCATGGCAGCTACCTCTGCAGCCCAAGAGGGAATGTGGTTGAGAAAACTGCAACACTCTGTCACAGCCACAGTTCCTCCTGCTCTCACCATCAATGGTGACAACCAAGCTGCACTCAGTGCCTGGAACCAAGAGAAGCTGTCCTCCAGGCTGAAGCACATACATGGAGACCAGGTTCTACTTCCTCGAAGAACAGTCCAAGAAAGAAGGCATCAAACTTAACTGGATACCTACTGCTGCCAACATGTCTGACATGCTCACCAAGGCTCTGCCCAGGGCCAAGTTCTGTGACTTCAGAGACAAGATTGGCTGCATTGGCAAGCTCAGGATGGATTAACTCTAGAAGCACTAATCAAGCACCTTTGATCTGGCATCTTCCATATCCCTGATCAAGGGGAGTCATGAGATTGCCACTTTAATTACTGACTTCAGTTTCCCTTCTAGCTTTATGACCAGACCATCCTTACTTCCCGGCAGCTTTCAGCTGGAATCCAGTCCGTGGTAAATATATCTTGCCTAAGGCTGCCCTTTATTCTAGATCAGGATTCCTTCCTTACTCTGTACCTCAACATTTACATCTGAGCTCTCCTTCTCCTGTGACTACCTTTCAAGCTTGACCCCATGCTTGTCGTTGATCACATCATTACATTGTTAGTATATTTTACACTCTAGCTTCCCTTTTACTTTATACCTCCTAAATCCCAGGAATTCTTCTGAATGAAGAATACTAGGAATTGGGGGGGATGTTATAGACCGGTTCTCCCGGTCCAGCTAGAGTGTCCTAGTGCGCCAGGCTTCCCGCCTGGTAGCTTCCGCTGTAGTGCCTCTGCCCGATAGGGCCGGCGCCCAGCGGCGGCAGTACCCTAATGTACTGTCGCCTTTCCCTTCTTATACCTGCCATGTCGCCTGACATGGCATCTCGCATGGTGTCAGTACTCACGATATAACACTCCGGAAAGCTAAACGACCAGCTTCATACTGGAGTTTTTATCCACCAATTCAGGTTCAATGTTCATTTTCTCAACAACAAAAAAATTATCCTCATCGAATAAATGTATAATGGACATTCTAATATGAAATGCATTTCATCATCGACTACTCTTCTACCGTCAACCACCATATCGCATCACCTGCAAATTCTACCAAAACGAGAGGTACTCCTTTCTGATTCGACATTCAAGTTGTGGGCTCGAAGACGTAATCTTGCCATGCATTTAATATCATCCCATTGTTTAAGAAGTTAGTGTACTTTGAACTATGGTTTCTATCCTCTGGCATCATCCAATTCGCATACGTAATAGTTTTAATACCGATTCCTTGGTTTCAATGTACTCAGGTATCAGCATCAATTGCGGTTTACTCAATCGTTTTATGACTTGGTGACTACTTATGTACTCCCTTAGAACTATCGGTACAGATAGTGTTATTGTCTGTCTTGTGTCAGCTTCCCGTAGACTGTGTCATCCTTCATGACACGGTGACAGCTTCCTGTTGGCTGCGACACCGGTTCCCCTGACACGCGCTGTATTGCCTGCGCCAGGCTTAAGATTCCTGGCTTAGGTTCTAGACTCAGGTTACAGGCTCCCGCGCGCCTCTTCCACCGCTGGTGTCTTTTGGAGTTCGCCGGTCCTTGTAAACATTCTCGTCTCCGTGTATAGATTGGCGCGTCTGACCGCTGCAAGCATCTCTGTCCACTCTCTGAAGTGTCTTAAGCTGATAGGTTATACGGTCCTTCATTCTACCACTGCTTTATTCAATGCAACTTCCGCGAGGGCCTCCCGCCGGCTTTGAGAAACTCCATCTGTCGAATGGTATTTCTTGGCATCAGCCTTAATACACTCCAGAGAGTGGACAGAGATGCTTGCAGCGGAACAGACGCGCCAATCTATACACGGAGACGAGAATAACTTTACAATGACTGGGGAATCACATAGGACCCCAGTGGAGGAAAGGGAGCAAGCCTGAACCCTAATCAAGGTACAGGCTAGACGGCGCGTGTCAGAAGAACACGGTGACGCAGCTAACAGGAAGCTGTCACCGTGTCTATGGGCAGCTGACACAGTACAGACAGTAACACTGTCTGTACCGATAGTTCTAAGGGAGTACATAAGTAGTCACCAAGTCATAAAACGAGTGAGAGCACCGCTATTCATGCTGATACTTGGTCGCGCGGGATGCGCAATGTCATCATTAGCAATGGCTGCGACCATGTCCTTCCTGCGGAGGTCAAGGTTCCTCATGATTGGCTTGATGTGCGCGCGCCAGCGGCCTCTGCTCCCGGAGAGGAGTCTCCTTCCGCCATCGTTGAAGCCACCCCCCCCCCAGTCATACCTCCAACTTTACAATTTCTTCTCCCATTGTTCGACGCCTCTCTCCTAAGGTTGAGGACGTTCTGATGGGTCTATGTTGTGTTCAGACACAGATCATTCAGTACTCTTCGGGTGTCAAGCCTCCTACTGCCCGCTTCTGGGATGACGATACTGAGGATGAGGAGGATCCCCAGGATGATGACGACGACTTTGACTATGATGATTTGAAGAGTGCTACGAGTGCGGACAACGGTGGAGTCACTCCGTCTGCCGCTACTCGAGTCTTTGAGACATCTTCAGTTTCGCCTGTTTATGAGCCTGAGCCTCCGTCTGCGCCTCTGTTTGTGCCTGTTCCACCGGTCCAACCGGAAGTGGCCAAGCCGTCTTTGCTGAAGAGTTCTGCGTCTTTCACGTTCCAACCCTATGGAGCGAGCTCTCCATGGCTACCATACTCGTGCTCGAGAAGCTGCTGCCAATCCAGTCCCCAGTCTACGTTCTCGAGATGCTACTGGCACTTCGCAGGAGCCCCCTCCGCCTCCGCCGGTGGAGCTGCCTCCTGCCTCTGCCCCTCCTCCTCCCATGCTCACTTCGGTGTCTTGTGAATCTTGGGAGCATCTGCTCACTGGAGGACCTCCTCCGGATCTGCAGTTGCGGGACTTCCGTCTTGTCCGCCAAGCTCAATCGGAGGCTGGATCCTTGGACCGCATTCTGTATGGTAGGATGGATATGCAGGCTACTATGGCCAATGTTAGTGTCATGTTACGTAATCTTCGTGTGATGGCCTTCACTGAGCTAGGTCTCTGGTGTCGGTCATTTCTAGGGCCGGTTCCTGTTGGCATCCGCTGCCCTCCTGATACTGGTGTTACGTTTGGTGGTGTGAGGCGTAGGGATCACGAGAAGCTAGGCTACCAGTTTGTGAAGGTTCCTCGCCCTCTCTGTCCTATTAGGCCTGATTTTGAGCTGGTAGTGAGTTTTGTGCGGTCCCTGCCTGAGATTAGGAACTTAGATGACCAGCGCGCGTATGACGCTGCTGGTCTTGCCGCTGAGTATTTTCTGGCGCTTCGTAAGTCTTTGACATCCCTGACTCCTGCTCCTGCTGCCGCTTCGGCCTCTCATGGTGAGTCCTATCTAGATCCTGCTCTGTTGGGTTTCAGTGCACTGCCCCTGGACCGTCAGGAGTTCATGGTCTTGTCCATGATGCTCGCTAACATGACGGATGCCATGGTCAAGGTTTACCAGGACTATGCCTCTCCTCGGGATATCTTGTTAGATATCCGGAGGAGGCATTCTGATACCCTTGCTTCTGGTGTCCCTCTCATGTTGAACGAGCTTCATGGTGCAGTCATGCGCTCTGATGAGAAAGTTGATGACTTCTTTCGCAGGGTTCGGGGTTCCTGCTCTGACCTCCGCAGTGCTGGGTCTCCACAGACTCTGCACTACGCCATGGGGGTTATCATTAGTGGTATTCGTCTGGGGCGCTTCGATTCGCTGCGCATCAAGTATGGTACGATGCGCCACAACTCGGTTCCTATTGATTACTGGTCCTGTCTGGCGGAATATAGATCATTAGACATCTTGAACATTGCACTCCCCAGGTCGGACTCCATGCATCCTGGGTGGTCCCGGGACTCTCCCCAGGTTCCTGCCAATGCTGCATTCAAGCATGGGCAGAGATCTGGTTCTCAGGGTTCCGGTTCTGCCAAGAGACACCTGGAGTGCACTTGGGGACCCCACAAGAAGACCCACTCGGAGGACCGCTGCTGGACGAAGTACCCGCATCTGCGAAGGACCAAGGATGGTGCACCGGGTAATGTACCCGCGCCCATCAACTTGGCCCTTCCAGGTACGCTTACGACGAAGCAGTTGTCCTCCTTGCAGGCCCAGATTGATGGGTATGCTTTGTCCAAGAAATAGGAGGTACGCTCTGTCCTTTTCTCTTGTCACGCGAAGTTTTCCAACGTGTGTAGCCCGAGCCTGTCTGAGGGTGTCTGGCATGTGGATTCTGGAGCTGGGATGTCTATCACAGGTGATCTGTCTTTGTTCACTGTGTATAATGCTTCTGAAGCTGGGCCAGCAGTTCGATTTGGTGATGGTGTGGTTCAACAGTCAGTGGGTAAAGGATCCATTGTGTTATGTAGTGATTGGTTACCAACATCAATCACTCTAACAGATGTTCTTTACATACCCCACTGTCCTGTGAACCTCCTGTCGGTAAATGCTGTGGCTCGTGCTCAACACTGCAAGATTTCTTTTGATAGTCTTAGTTGTACTGCCACACAAAGCTCTTCTGTTCTTTGGTCTTTCCCTGCCTCAAGTGATGGTGTGTACAAGTTCACCTATAGGCCTTGTACCCTCCCCCGTGGCTGTTCCTTTGGTGCTGAACCTTACCCAGTTTTTGCACTTGATGTTGATGAGGATGGTGGAGTTGTTATACCTACCACCCCTGAATGGCTGTGGCATAGGCGGCTGGGTCACCCTGGCTATGACGCCATGCACAGGCTTGTAAGGGATGGTATGGTTAACAACTTACCCCTCACTCTAAATCAAGTGAAGAGACTGGCTAAGATCCCATGTGATGCTTGTCAAAAGGCCTAGGCAAAACGTATCCCTTTTCCTCAAGAAAGCAAAACTAAGATCCGTGCACCTCTGCAACGCCTTCACTTAGACATCATGGGACCAGTTCATGTTAGGGGCTTGCGTGGGGAGTTTTATATTCTGTGTCTCACAGACCAATACTCTGGCTATGCTGAGGTATTGTGCTTGAGGTCCAGGGATGAAGCTCCCTTAGCAGTTCAAACTACCATCCTCAGATGGATGACTCAGCTACATGGGTTTGTCTTCAAGTGTCTGAGGTCTGACAGGGCTAAGGAATTTCTGGTAAAGTGGTTCGAGGATTGGTTGAAATCGGTTGGTGCGGTGCATGAGTTATCGATGGTATACACTGCTCAACAGAACGCAACTGTGGAGAGGTACAATGGGGTCTTACAGAATGTAGCTAGGAGTATCCACTTGGAGTTTAAGCTAGCTAAGTCTTTCTGGCCCTATGCCTTCCTAAGTGCTTGTTACCTTCGTAATCGGCTGCCCAATCAGGGAGACAAGACTCCATATATACGAGCTGTTCTTTGGGGTTGTACCTGATGTGTCGTTGTTGCGTGTGTTTGGTTGCCCTTGCTATGTCACCTTAGTAAATGGGAAGAAACGTTATAGTTTTAATACCGATTCCTTGGTTTCAATGTACTCAGGGATTGCCAGTCAATGTCTGTTATTTTAGAGATGCCTTCATCAAATTTTCTTAAGTCAATCTTGCTCAGTGACGTCTGATTATCTTGAATGCTATCAGAGACATGTTCTATACCACCTAATCTCTGAATGCATCTTAGTAATCCATGAGACCTGCATTGTTTATTGCTATCTCTGGTTGCCATTAGAACATTCTCTAGCAAGGCTCTTTTCACAAAATCATCGTCCTTACGGTCGACGATTTTATTCCAAAAGCCAAACCATTGAGCCCATGTAGGTGACCTATCGAGTTAATTGAGGACCAAGTCGGCAGAGGTGTTCTCTCTAATGCCAAGAGCCCTTTTCATAAACTTATTCTGAATAGTTTCACATTTTCCTTCGAGACCATAAGAAGTATTAATATTACCCAGACGGTCTGGAGCCCGCACTTCACACCCGTAATTGAGGATAGGTTGTATAAGTGTGCTTAATACCAACATAGTAAATGGGCCCTCTGAATAACACTCTACTGCAAGTTATATGTATTGTACAATGTTTATATGTGTTGCTTCTTTGCTGAGCAATAGGAACCAACTCACCCACTACTATGGTACTACCCTTAGAAATTTCTGGAATGTTCAATACCGTTTTTCTTTCGGCAACACTGTTATCGTGCCTAAATCGTGCAGACCGATTTTCTTTTTTCATCTCTTCAAAGTGCAGTCCCAGGAATCGGAGAGACTCGATTATTAATGTTAGTAAATTATCCGTAAATTACTGATATTGATATTTTAGTCAAATCAACTTAGGAACTACTTCTTAATGTTAGTTACTATTTGTTTTGTTAGTCCGTGTTAGTACAAAAACCTCATGAGCATCTTATTAAAGTTTATGAATCATTATTCTTGTATACCAGAATACTTCGTAGGAACACTGATCTGCTTGGATTGTAAGGATCGCCTCGATTATGTGAATCCAAGTACGCGTTAGTATCCTGTAGCGCCATTATTAATGGAATTCTGCCTAATCGATGCAACATTTTTCACTGGACGTTCTCAGAACCGAAACTTCTCATAAGAGCTTTCTTCAGGGAACGCAGCTAATGGACATTCTAAGGGCTCAAAATTCGAATAATGTCGCAGCAAATTATCATCGATTTGGATCGCCGTGCATTGGCCGGAGACGACGAAGGTCCAAGGGTTGCGAAAGGCCACATGAATCTTTTGAACGCCGTGCACAGGGAGCCGAAGACGCTAGGAGCTCAACATGGCGCTACGCATCTTCAGAATGCCACTTGCGAAGGTTTTGTTGTGTTTCTAGCTCCAGATATACAGAGTTATAATTAGGGTTGCATGCTTGGGCATGCTGAGTAAGTCTGTGCTGCTTCACGTGGATGCTCCTCCTGGTCTCCTGGACGGACCTTGACAAGTCGGTAAACTGTCCGTGTAGAGACTTGGGCATGTCTATAATCGGTCCGAGTTCAAACCCTGCTCTCCGTGGCTATAATCGCAAGGGGGTAAGTGTTGTATTCTGCAGACGGTTAAACGCCGAATTGCCCGCGTTTAGATTCGTTTAACAAATATTCAAACTAGGGTGCTCCTGTGGCTCCTGGTGAAGTAGCATTTGGATGTGCATGCATGTTGGAAAACTAGTCAGTATAGTTTGTTGGGTGGTAAAATATCGGTACTCATGCAAGCCCTTAGGATATCAGCCACTAGAGGGGAGGCAACTAGGCAAGTGTTGCATTTGGGGAATTGGGGTGGGCCATCCCAGGTCAGCCTAACACGACGTTATGGGTGGGTGGGTGGATGTGTATTTGGATGTATGTACCGTATGTATGGGTGGATTGGTGGTTGGGTATGTGAGTGATTTGATGGATGGATGGATGGATGGATGGACGGTGAGTGGGTGGGTGGATTAGTGGGATTAGAGGGTAGGTGAGTGTGTGTTTTGGTGGGTGGATTGGTTGGTAGGTGGGTGGGTCTTATGGTGGATGTTTGGGTACCGGTAGGTAGGTGTAAATTTGGGTAGGTGGATAGATGGGTGATTGATGTATGGGTGGGTGGATGGGTGCAGGTTGAGAACATCTTCGTCGTGCTTGTTCACAGCCATGTGGATCAGGGTTGTTCACGAGGAGCCCCATCTGTGCGTTTTAAGACACAACCAATTTTACAGTCTGAGTCCCGAGACGCAACTGATTTCATGACCTGTGTCCTGAGACGCAATCGAACCAGCATAGCCCGCGTTCTGAACAACCCTGATGTGGGCCACAACATGATCAGATGACAACATGGTTTTCCAGCCAATTTCCCCCTGGTAATACATATTTTCTTCTTCTGCCAAAGTCGGCGAGCAGCCGAATTGCTGGCTGAAGCTATGTAACTAAGTTCAAGTTTCCAGCCAACTCTGGGTTGCTCTTCGACTCATAGTTCTTCTCCCAGGGGTTCAGTTCATCAGTGTTTTTCTTCACAGCCCTTCCTACACAGTTGGGCAAGTCCCTTCAGCCTATTTGGCCTACCCCTGGACTGTAACACACATACAGTTCTAAGCCCCCCCCATGCGATGCCCTCGGAAGCCATGGAGCATGCAAAGCGGATTGGGTCAAATATGAGAGACCAGACCTTTTGGAGTCCTTTGAAGGGTACTTCAGGAGGACCCCTGACTCTGCTGCCCGAGACGCAACCAATTGTATAGCCCGTGTCCTGCGACGCAACGGACCCTTCTTTCTGGTCACCGGACACTCCCCACGTTGCGTCCTGCGACGCACCGGACCCTACGACGTTGCATCTGCAACAGAGGACGCAGTGTCCTGAACCCTGGTCCCTTATCATGCCCCTGAGGACGCAGCGTACTGAACCCTGGTCCCTTGTCATGCCCTTGAGGAGCATGTCCTCTTGCTTGAGGCTATACCTGGCTACATATATGACTAACCCGTGACTAACACACAAAGTTATCCAGCTTCAGTTGCAGATAGGTTCATAAGCATGACGTTTTTTTTATTTCAAGCAATATATCGCTTTTAGCAATAAAACCCATCGCTGTTGAGAGTGGTGAAGCAATGTATTATTATCATTTGCTCTTCAGGGTACTTCAAGCGGACCCCTAGCTCTGCTGCCTGAGATGCAACCAATTATATAGTCTGCGTCCTGGGACACAGGACCCTTCCTTCCGGTCAACGGACCCACCCTACGTTGCAACGTGCGCCGCAACGGACTCATCGACGTTGCGTCAGCGACAGAGGACGGAGCGTCCTGAACTGTTGCTGTTGCTTGATACTGAAGTCTGAGGCTTCAGTTGCAGTTAGGTTCATGTCCTGCACCTGCCTGCACTGATTTTATGATACATTCAGATACATTTTATAATAAATATTTCCTGGTTATTTATTTTACTGCCAAAGACAGCGAGCAGCTGAGGGGGTGCTGGCTGGAGCTAAAATCTAAAATCTAAAAGCTGTAAACAAGTTCAAGATCAAATCAAATATCTCCGTCTTTCAAAGGATTCAGGACTCATGACCAGCCTCATGCTGGAGTCCCGTGTGTTGTAACTTGCAACCAGTTCCCCCAGCCAGCCAATGGTTTGTGTCGGGAGACCCACCTCCTGGGGCGAAATACATTAAACAACTAAAAAAAGGGTCAAGCTCAGAGCTTGCTATTGCCATGGGGTGTCGTTCATACCAGCTTTCAGGTGCACTAGCTCGCTTGAAGTTTGCTCAACGGACGGTGAAGGGGACATGCTAAGAAGCTGCTGCGCCAGTGTTTTTCTTTTCAGCTACGAGCAGCAGCTTCTAGGCAGCTCCCCTGTCTGGCTATTCGGCCAAACTTGGCTCAACCTCGAGCACCTTCGTGCAGCCATAATCAGCTTCCCAGAACTGCTGAGCAAGTGCATTGCAGCCCAGTGGTCGGCTCTGGAAGCTGCCTAGAAGCTGATATGAAAAGCCGAAAAGCTTTCAGGTGCATTAGCTCGCTTGAAGTTAGATCCACGGATGGAGAAGGGGAAGTGACAAGAAGCTTCTGTGCATTAATCTGAACACCGCTCTACTAACCCGTGCCAAAATACCCAAACCGTGCCAAAAACGTGTCAAAATGGGGTGGGGTGGGGGTGGATGTGGCCAACACCCTCACCACTGGCGAGTTCTAACTGGCAGAGCAGTTTTGGCTGTGGGCCGCTCGAAGCTGGGATCACCCAGAAAACCTTGCAAAAAAACGTGCCAAAACCATACAAAAAATCAAACCGTGCTACAAAATCTTGCGCATAAGATACTTCCTATCCATGAAAAGCTGGGTAATCCACCAGTCTCGCTTCACCTCCTCAAAGCCAAGCTGCGCAGCAGAACAAGCATGGGCAATCGCAAAATTGGCTTATGTATGTAAATTGCTTGTGTTTTGCTACTTGTGACGATCCTTGTGTATTACTCATGTAACTACCTCATTTATTTTGCATGCACAAGACACATGGAACAGGCCTAAACCCCTCCCCCAGGGGGATGATAGCCCCCCCCCCCCCCCCCCCCCCCCCCCTATTGGTGGTTGACCCCAGTGAAAGCAAACGGGCTGGCCCCCTCAGCCTCACGCCTCGTAACAAGGCGTACTATTTATTTATTTATCAATTATTTTGCTGAGCAGAAGGTATGGCTTGTGTATGTGCATTGCTTGTGGATTGCTGCTTGCGGCGATCCTCGTGTATTACTTGTGTAACTACCTCATTGTTTTGCCGAGGAGAAGGTATGGCTTTAATCGCAAAATTAAAGAATCACTGTAGCACAAACTCACGGCCCCCGTCGGTAAGACAATTATTTGGGGGGTCAGTTCATCAGTCTGTGTTTCGTTTTAGCCCCTCCTGATATCATGCTTGGACAAGTTCCTTAAGCTTATTTGTAGGGAGCGGCAGGTAGCCCGAACCCCGGCCAAGAGTAGGACTAATAGTCCTAATAGCTGGGTTAGTCCTAATAGCTGGGAGCTAACTTAGTCACATGTAGCCATTGAAAATCTTACCATGAGAAAGGCTAGGTCGCGACCGGGTTACCTTGGTGTATGAACGGAATCACGCTTCGCGAATGCGAAATTCGGATTCCTTGTGAAAAGCTATGCAAAATCGGTGCCACATTCTGTACCAAATAGCAACTTCGAGGACAAGTTACCGACATTAATAGCTCGAAACCAGCTATGCGAGCACGGCAGGTAGCGCGAGTAGCGCTACCCAGCTACCCCCCCCCCCCCCCTCCCCCCCCCCGCTGCCGCTCCCTACTTATTTGGCTACCCCTGGACTGTATCAACATACATAAATGGCTCCTTGCGAGGATCCTCGTGTAATTTCATCAAATCATTACTAACTCGAATTGTTAAGACTTCGATAAGTGGAAAAGTGCTTTTGTTTGTTACTTATCATTACTCAAGACAAGTTCTATGCAGCGTCGCCTGCGTCGCTAAAAAATGGCGGAGAGTGATCGCGACGGAGTGACAGGTGGCAACAGAAGCGAGTTAGTTACGAGGCCGATGGCTGACGTGTCAGGTCAGACGGATGGTCTGATGGTCGGTCGGTCAGATGGACGGACAAATGGGTCACCCTGGGGGCTCCCGCCCCCTTGAAGAGGGGGCCCCGCCAAAAAGCTATGTATCAACAAACACATGGGTGGACCATTCGCCCAAGGGGGAGCATGGCACCGTGGTAAAGAATAAAACAAATACAAAATGAAGTCCCTGTAGCCTATTTGGCTAAAATTAGCCTATTTGGCTTAAATAAATAAACAAATAAATGAAGTTCCTGAAGCCTACTTGGCTTAAATAAATGAATAAATGAATAAATGAATAAATGAATAAATGAATAAATGAATGAATAAATAAAGCCCCTTCGGCCTATTTGGCTCCCACTGGACTGTAACAACATACATATGGGTGGACCATTCGCCCAAGGGTGAGAATGGCACCGCGGCCAAGAATAAATAAATAAATAAATAAATAAATAAATAAATAAATAAATAAATAAATAAATAAATAAATAAACAAATAAATAAATACATGAATGAATAAATAAATAGTACATTAGTTATTACGAGGCGTGAGCTTGAGGGGGCCAGCCCGTTAGCTTGCACTAGGGCCGACCACTAACCGTGGTCGATAATGCAGCTCAGTTGTTGTGCTTTTCACCAAATAAAGGAGCTTTGCATACATGTTGTGCAAGCTAGTATGTTCGGAGTTACATAAAGACAGACACATCATACCATTCTTTATCAAACAAATAAAGGAACTTCGCATTCGTGTTGCACTAGCTAGTATGTTTTGAGGTACACAAAGCCCGACACATCATACAATGATTGATTGTGTAGGTGCATGGATCTTTTATTGTTTGCTTCTTTGCATTTATCGACGATATCATATGAATTTATGGTACAATTATCCTTTATCATATGATACATGATATCATATGAATATATCATACAACCTATCATATGATACAGCGTCTGATCATTTTGGAGACCAGTACGATATTGACATCCCTGCCGTATTCACGTTTTAGTACTACACCAGACTGCACAGTGTTTTTCTTTTCAGCTACAAGCAGCAGCTTCTAGGAAGCTCCCCTGACTGTCTACTAGGCACAACTTCGAGCACTGGCACAACCTTGAGCACCTGGATGCTGTCATAATCAGCCGACCAGAAGTGCTGAAATAGTTCAGTGCAGCCCAGTGGCCTTCTCAGGGAGACGCCGAGAAGCTGTGATCAAAAGCCTACAAGAAAAAACCTGATACTATGCTACATGAATACACCTAGTAATATGTAGGGAACGGTAATACGATATCTTATGATATCATGTCATCATATGCTATCATCCTATCTTTGCATGCTTTATATCATATGATGCGGGCGGCCTGGCTAGGCTAAATTTACCATTTATGTACAATATCATATGATATCATACTTGCCTTTGGTCAACATCATATGACTTTCCGGTCCTACCGTGGGCACTCTCTTACATTCCTGTACAACACTCCAGCAAAACATGAAAGCTATGGATACCTACGGATATGAATAATAATGAATACATATAGTGATATAAATCAATTTAGTAATATAATCTATATATCTATATCTAGTTATATATCATATATGGACGAATAAATATATTGATATGAATACGCCAAGTAATGTAACACCACAATTGGGCACTCTCGTACCTTCCTGTACAACACTCCAGCAAAAGAATCATCCTTGAGTCGAAGGTGAAGATACATCTCCCTCTCCCCAGATATTCTGGCAACCTGGATCAGAAAATTGAAAAATATTACGCTTTGCTTCATGGCGTGAGGTTGTATGTACGTACATACGAACGTACGTATGTATGTATTTACGTATGTATGTATGTATGTATGTATGTATGTATGTATGTATGTATGTATGTATGTATGTATGTTTGTATGTATGTATGTATGTATGTATGTATTCATGCATGTATGTCACAGTCCAGGGGTAGGCCAAATAGGCTAAAGGGACTTTCCCAACCATGGTAGGAAGGGCTTAAGAAAAATCATTGAGGAACTGAAACCCAAACAATCATTTTACCAAAGGGGGCCTTGAGTACTTGCTACAGTGATCAGGTTGGAATTTTTTACGCCTTGCTACTGGGTGTGAGGTTGAAGGAACCTTCCCATTAGCTTGCACTGGGGAATGGTTAATGTGGGTTTTGCTTTTGCAGACTGCTACTGCGCCTGAGCTCAGACTGCCTCGCGACAGCACGGAGGAATGTTCACAGCCTCGGCCTCTTCCAAGGCGGCAGGTTGGCAATAGTGAAGATAGCAACAGGTTTGAACCCCAACCTGTCAGTCAAACTGACCTAAATCCCTCTGGCAACAGTGACTCAGCAAAGGGTAGGCCACTGTAAACAGCAAACCCTGCTACAGCCAAACTCTGAATCAGCAACACACACAGCAACAATCAATCAGTTAAGGGCGGGTCTCTGTAGAGCAAACCCTGCTACAGCCAAACCCTGAACCATGAACACACAGCAACAGTCAATCAGAAAAGGGTGGATATATGTACAGCAAACCCTGCTACAGCCAAACCCTGCATCAGAGACACATAGCAACAGTCTAGAGCTCCTTGAAATGATGAAGGTGCGCGTTAGTGTTCGTAGACGCTGTCAACCGCCATCCACCCTCTATCCCCCTTTACCTCCAAGGCTTAGTTTGCACTTACACTGCGCCCCCCACCCCCAACCACACAACAACATACCCCCCACCCCTACACACCATGTACCCTCTGTCTCCCTTAAACTCAAAGGCTGAGTTTACAAATACACTGCTCCCCACCCCCCAACCACACACCAGCATACCCCCCATCCCACCCCACCCCGCACCCTCTATCCCCCTTTACCTCTTTTTAAGACTTAGTTTGCACACACACTTTGCACATACACTGCCCCCCTCCACCCTGATGCACCCTATACCCCCACCCTGCATCTTCTATTCCCTTGTACGTTACCAAAGGCTGTGTTTGCACATACACTGCCCCCCCCACCAACACCCCGCTGCACCCTATGCCTCCATTTAACCCTAAGCCTGCGTTTGCACATACACTGCCCCCCACCCCCACCCCCACCACCCTGCTGCACCCTATACCTCCATTTACCTCAAAGGCTGTGTTTGCACATACACTGCCCCCCCCACCAACACCCCCCCCACCGACACCCTGCTGCACCCTATACCTCCATTTACCTCAAAGGCTGTGTTAGCACATACACTGCCCCCCCCACCAACACCCCCACCCCCACCACCCTGCTGCACCCTAAGCATCCATTTACCTCAAAGGCTGTGTTTGCACATACACTGCCCCCACCACCACCACCACCCCCCCACCACCCTGCTGCACCCTATACCTCCATTTACCTCAAAGGCTGTGTTAGCACATACACTGCCCCCCCCCCCACCACCACCCCCACCACCACCCTGCTGCACCCTAAACATCCATTTACCTCAAAGCCTGCGTTTGCACATACACTGCCCCCCCCCCCCCCACCAACACCTCCCCCACCCCCAACACCCTGCTGCACCCTAAACATCCATTTACCTCAAAGGCTGCGTTTGCAAGATGTTGGGCCACTCCACGCCGCCTTGCTGCTGGTGCCACCGCCCTACAGCATTGCGGAAATATATAAATAAATACATAAATAAATAATGAGTACCCCTTATTATAAGGTGTGAGGTTGAGGGGGCCAGCCTGTTTGCTTGCTACTTGAGCCACCGCCCTACAGAATTGCGGAAATAAGTAAATAAATAAATAAATGCATATATTAATAATTAGTACGCCTTATTATAATGTGTGAGGTTGAGGGGGCCGGCCAGTTCGCTTGCTGCTGGAGCCACCGCCCTACAGCATTGCGGGGATAAATAAGAAAATAAATAAATAAATAAATAAATAAATAAAGTGTAAACCTCAAGATAAGGTATAAGGTTGAGGGGGCCAGCGCGTTTGCTTGCACTGGGGCCAACCACCGCCCGACAACAGTGCGTGACCCCCATGAGTTGTAAGTGCTGGATTTCCTGAAGGAAATAATAGGCTGGTCGCTTCAGTTTTGAGCAAACACTTATTATTATAATAATAATAATAATAATAATTATCATTGGTTATCATCATTTTTATTATAATCATCCTTATTATTATTATTATTATTATTATTATTATTGTTATTATTATAATTATTATTATTGTTATTATTATTATTATTATTATTATTATTATTATTATTGTTATTATTATTATTATTATTATTATCATCATTATCATTACATTATTATCCTTATTATTATTATTATTATTATTATTATCCTTATTATTATTATTATTATTATCATCATCATTATCATTACATTATTATCCTTATTATTATTATTATTATTATCCTCATCCTTACTATTATTAGTAGTAGTAGTAGTAGTAGTAGTCTCACAGGTAATTATTATTATTATTATTATTATTATTATTATTATTATTATTATTATGATTATCGAGGGGGGGCAAGAAAAAATATTTCGTACCGCATGTTCGATATGGATAGAAAACCTCGAGCAATAGTCGATACAAACAAAATCAGGTCGATACACCCACGGACGGCCGAGATAGAGGGGGGAGGGGAGGGGGGGGGGTCCGACCGTTTTCCCAACTTTATTTGTACTTCGTGTAACTTTCTTGCCAGTGCAAATTTTCGAGCGTTAAGAGCACCATCGAGAAGGGCTCGACGAGACGAGTACGAATCTGCAATCGTTAGTCGGTTACACCCAGTTTGTAATTGGTGGGTGCCCGGGAAGGCACATCCAGGCTGGACGCCAGGTTGGATGCCAGGCTGGACATCACCTACTATTCGCGCCTTGTTACAGTCCAGGGGTATACCATCCATACACATACGCACACACGCACACACACACACACACACAGATGTGGGGTGTCAAAGCATTTGTCTGTGTGTTGTTACAGTCCAGGGGTATACCATCGGTACACCTACGCACGCACGCACACAGATGTGGCAGTGTCGCACGAGCGGCAGTTAGGCTGAAAAACGCGCGCGCGCAACGCGTTCGTATGCGCGTTCTGAATTCTGGTCACTGACGAGGTTCCTAAAGCAGTTGAGCCTGGGGTCTAGCCCCCCCCCCCCCCCCCCCCCCTTCCTCACACCCTCCTTCCCACGCACCACACCCCCACCACCCCCACCCACCCCCACCACACCCGACCCTCAGGCTCCAGAATACAATTTGATTCAAATACAACCATGATAATGAGATGGTGATAATGATAGAAAGACAGACAAATAACGCCTTCAGTTCTTTTCAAACCTGGGTGACCTCCTCCAAGGGCGCGGACCACTGAGCTACCCCAGAAAGTTGTACAAATACTAAAAACTGAGTAACTTCGTCCAAACTTGATATTTTTTATGTTTGGTTGTATGGTCGGAAAGGTCTTGACGAGATGATGCTCATGGACCCCCCTTTCGCTATGTAATACTGTCTGGGTGTCCAGATATGAAGCCTCGGGGAAGGGGGGGGTGATCAGGGGTGGAAAAAACAATTTCCGAACATGCGGTCTGCAAACTTTATTCTTGCCCCCCCCTCGATGATTATTATGATTATTATGATAGGTTATTATTATGATTATGATTAATAGTAGTGTGCGGACATACATGGATCTGGAACGGCGCGCTCAACAGAACAGCATCAAAATACACATGAAGTTTTGTTTACTTGCCGGAAGTAATGAGTTGGTCCTGTAGCAATCATTTAGGAATCTTTTAGCAATCATTTAGGAATACCAACATTGAGGAGTACAAACAGCTGAGTACAAACAGTTTGGAGTACCAAAATTTAGGAGTACAAACAGTTGGGATACAAACAGTTGGGGTACACACAGTTAGGAGTACAAACATTTAGGAGTACAAACAGCTGGGGTACAAACAGTTAGGAGTACCAACGTTTAGAAGTACCAACACTTAGAGGTACAAACATTCAGGAGTACAAACATTTGAAGGTACAAACATTTAGGAGTACATACAGTTAGGAGTACAAACAGTTGGGATACAAACAGTTGGGGTACACACAGTTAGGAGTACAAACATTCAGGAGTACAAACATTTAGGAGTACATACAGTTAGGAGTACAATCATTAAGGAGTACAAACAAATAGTAGTACAAACTTGCAGGAGTACAAACAAACACTGTAACGCCCCAACCTGTAGTGCCCACAGCTGTGACGAGCTGGAAGCGCTGCCTCAAGCCAAGTTTGTAAAACTGGTGAACTCTTACCACTCCCTTATCATTACCCGAAAAAACACAAAATCGCAGATTTCTGTTTTGAAGGGATTGTCTCCTAGGATTCCTGACCGACCAAAAAAGTTGTTGTTGTGGTGTCGCCAAAGGCAACATCGTTTTTTTGTTGCAAATTCGGATTCGTCTTGAAATTCTATAACATGAAGCACTAAGGAAATCGTGTTTTGACAACATATATGAATAGTGAAGTGCGGGGTGGTTGTGGGGTTGGGGGTGGTTGGGTGTGTGTGTGGGGGGGGGGGGGGGGAGGGGTAAGGGGAGGCGGAGTTGCAGCTGCCGACTCAGGTGTGTGGGGTGGCTATGGGGTTGGTGTGTGTGTGTGGGGTGGGGTGGGGGGTGGGGCCTGGGGGGCTGGGGGGGTGTGTGTGTGGGGGGGGGGGGGTTTTTGTTTTTTTTTTACTTTTTTTTTTTTTTTTGTTTGTTGTTGATTTTTTTTTGTTTTTTTTTTTTTTGTTTTGTTTTTTTTTTTTTTTTTTTTGATTTTTTTTTGTTTGCGTTTTTATATTTGTTTTTTTTTGTTTTTTTTTGTTCTTTTCTTTTTTTTTTTCTTTTCTTTTTTTTTTTTTTTGATTTTTTTGTTTTTTTTTTTTTTTTTTTTTTTCTTTTTATTTTTTTTTTTTTTTTTTTTTTCTTGTTTTTTTTTTTTTTTTTTTTCGTTTTTTTATTTTTTTTTTCTTTTTCCTTTTCTCTCTGACTGATCTTTTCCCATCTGGCCGACTCGGTGTGTGGTGTGGCTATGGGGTTGGTGTGTTTGGGTGGGTGGGGTGGGGTGTGGGGCCTGGGGAGTTGGTTTCTGGTTGTGTTGGTTGGGTGTTGTTGTTTGGTGGGTGGTTGGGGAGGGTTAAGGTAGGCGGAGTTGCAGCTGCCGACTCAGGTTTGTGGGGTTGGCTAGGGGTTGGTGGTGTGTGGGTGGTGTGTGGGTGTGGGTTGTTGCCTGGGGGGGTGGGCTGGGGGGGGTTGTGTGGTTTGTGGGGGGGGGGGGGTGTATGGTTAAGGGGAGGCGGATTTGCAGCTGCCGACTCAGGTGTGTGGGGTGGCTATGGGGTTGGTGTGTGTGGGTGGGGTGGGGTGGGGGGTGGGGCCTGGGGGGCTGGGGAAGAGTTTTGACCACATATAAGTACAGTAAAGTGCGGTACAAAGTACGAATAGACCTGGGAAGAGACGGTTGAGTCAAAACATGAAAATCTTCAAATCTAAATTTTATTGCATAATCGGATTCGTTTTGAAATTCTATGACATTAAAATTTACCCCATCCCACCCCACGAATATAACAGCGTGTTCAAGGGAACAGCATCTACGACCAACAGGAGGGTTCAGAGCGGGAAAGAAATGACGCTGCGTAAGCGTGACTAATGAGCCGCGAAAGGTTTGTGAGCACAGTCTGCGCGATTGAAGCAATGTTTTACGCCCCTCCAAGGGTGGCGAGCAGATTTTTTTTTGAGTTGAGTCAAAAACGCCCAAAGGAGGCAATTGCGCTTTTGAAGCACCCCCAAACGACTAAATGCAGTACCCTGGTTCAGATTCTTGAACAACCCTAGTGCACGCTTCAACACACTGCTATACAATGACACACACCACCACTACACACCACTACACGCTGGTGCACACTACTGCACCACAATCCTGAGCACACACCACCACTACACACCACTACACGCTGGTGCACACTACTACACCACAATCCTGAGAACTAAGCAGTAGCCCAAATGAGCAACTGCAAATTAAGGGGGTCTTCGGCACGCTTTTCAGCACCCCTACGTTACTCTTCCCACTCGTAGTGCACCCTTAAAGCAGCAATAATATAGGTTTGATCCCCTGTTGATTTGAAAATTTAGGGGGTCTTCGGCACCCTTTTCAGCACCCCTACGTTACCCTCCACACTCATATGAACCCTTGAACTAAAACAAGAAGCCCTATTTCCAGGAAACGTAATTGATAAGGGGGCAGACCGGACCCGTAGTCGCCGGACGGGAGGGGATGCGTGAGTTGGGATCATAGGTAGAAGATGTAACGAAAGTGTCACATGGACGACTCAAGCAGCAGGACAAAATATTTTAACCGGTGACAAAAGAAAGACAGGCACGGACCCATTTTTCCTTCGGATCGGATATAGGATAAATTATCAATTAAAGCAGCAATAAATATAGGCAACTGCACCCTCCCCCCTATAAGCAAAAATAAAAGGGAGCTTGAAGAAGACCCTAAAGGGTGCGAGTGGAAGAAAGGAGTGGACCATAGGCGGTCCTTCCCTCCTATCGGCTGGGGAACGGGGTAAGAAGAAATGAAAGAACAAAACAAAAAAATAAGACAGAACAAACACAAACAATGTGCAGCAAGCACACAAACAAACAAAACCCCAAACAATTCAAATTCAAAACTTGCCCAAATGAGACCCTCACATGTTGCAGAGGTAAACAATATGTAACAATTATAATCAAAACAATTGAATTCAAAAATTCAAATTCAAATGAGACGCCTCACATGTTGCAGAGGTACGAGCATTTTTCAGGAGGGTTCAGAGTCAGATTGCTTGATCGAGTATCCACACTGAGGGAAACCTGCGGCAGGGGGTGTTGGTGTGTGAGTGTGGTGTGTGTGTGGGGGGGGGGGGGTAGGTGGGAGGTGGGGAGGTGGGTGGACAATCAAGATGGAGGGATGAGGGTTGATAGTCAGATTGCTTGATCGAGTATTCACATGAGGGAACTGCGCAAGTGTGTGTTGTGTGTGGGGGGGGGGGGGGGGGGGGGGCGGGGGGAGGGTGAGGTGGTGGGTTGTGATGTGGGTGCGGGTATGTGGTGGTTGGTGGGGATGGAAGGACAGGACTAGGTAGATTGATGACGAGTATTCAAACTGAGGGGAAAACCTGCGCCGTGCTTTTGTGTGTTGTGTGGGGGTGGGGGTGGGGGTGGGGGGTGGGGGGGGGAGGGGTGATCGCGTGGTGGTGTTGTGTGTGTGTGGGGGGGGGGGGGGGGGGGGGACGGGGAGGAGGGGTGGGGGGGGGGGGAGGGGTGAGGGTGGTGGTGTGTGTGTGTGAGGGTATGTCGGTGGTGGTGGGGAGAGGAAGGACAAGACATAGTTAGATTACTTGATCGATATTCAATGAGGGAAAACCTGCGCCGTGTCGATGTGTGTGTGTGTGTTGCTGTGTGGGTGTGGGGAGCGGGGATGGTGGTGGTGTGGGTGTGTGCAAGGTATGTGGTGGTGGTGGGGGATGGAAGGACAAGCGGACATAGTTAGATTGCTTGATCGAGTATTCAAACTGAGGGAAACATGCGCCGGGTTTGTGTGGGGTTGTGTGTGGGGGGGGGGGAGGGGGGAGGGGGTGCGGGGGGGGTGGTGGATGTGTGCTTGTGTGTGGGTGGGGTGGGGGGGAAGGGGGATGTATGTTTGTGTGCGTGCAGTTTGAGGGGTGTGATGTGTGGTGGTATGAAGGTGGTGGGTGGGCGTGTGTGAATGGTATATAGGGAGGTGTTGTGTTGGGTTGTGTGGGTGATGGTGTTATGGTGTGTGTGGTTGTGTGTGGTTGGGCGTGTGGTGGTGGGTGGTGGTGGTGGTGGTGGGGGGGGGGTGATGGTGTGTGTGTGTGGGTGGTGGTGGGTAGTGCTTGTGTGGGGGGAGAGAGATGTTGTTGTTGGTGGTGGGTGGTGGTGGGTGGTGTTGAGGAGTGGGTTGGTCTGAAGGTCGGTGTGCGTGTGAGGGGTGAGGGGGGCGCGGTGGGGTGAGGGAAGGACAACCAAAATAACAGCATATGAATAAGAGGAAAAGAAAGTACATGGGCAGGATTCAGGTAAGAAAGTACATGGGCAGGATTCAGGTAAGAAAGTACATGGGCAGGATTCAGGTAAGAAAGTACATGGGCAGGATTCAGGTAAGAAAGTACATGGGCAGGATTCAGGTAAGGAAGTACATGGGCAGGATTCAGGTAAGAAAGTACATGGGCAGGATTCAGGTAAGACAGTACATGGGCAGGGTTCAGGTAAGAAAGTACATGGGCAGGATTCAGGTAGAAAGTACTACATGGGGCAGGAGATTCAGGTAATAAGAAAGTACATGGGCAGGATTCATGGTAAAGAAGTACATGGGCAGGATTCAAGGTAAGAAAGTACATGGGCAGGAAGGATTAGGTAAGAAAAGTACATGGCAGGATCAGGTAAGGAGTCATAGGTCGGATTAGGTAAGACAACGTACATCGGCAAGATTCAGGTAAGGAAGTACAACGGCAAGATTCAGGTAATGGGAGAGCTGGAGATAGCTCCCTGGAGAATTTGACAATACCCCTTTATGGGTGAGTGGATACGAACATGCCCCCCACCCCCCCCACACCCCCACCCCCCCCCCCCCCCCCCCCCCCCCCCTCCCCCAACCTCCCCTACCACCACACATACCCATGACACCCCACCCCCACCCCACCACCACCACCAAACTACCCACCACCACCACACCACCACCACACACTCTCCAACAGTGTCAACAACAACACATAGTATCCATGTATCTGCATACCTCCGCGACTCCTAGCAAGATCTCGTCTTTCTCCATGGGTAGGCGCAGCTCGTCTGCTAAGCTGGCGGGTGGGACCCACACCGCCTTGTCCCGATCATTACGCCCTCCCTCATCACTGGTGGGTCCAAACCCCAACGCGTCGCCATCGTCACCTGCATGTGTGTGGGGGGGGTGGGTGCGTGGGGGTGATCACCATCACCATTATCATCATCATCAGTTTGTTAAAGTCATTCTGCTTACAAGATTATCGGGAAATATATCCCAATATCGCTGTAATATTGTACAATTTGTTGATAAATGTATAATTGTTATTGTAATACATAAGTGTATTGTTGTTATTATAATATAATCTTGTATGGTGACTTTCCCCAGCTGCGGCGTACGGGAGGGTCCCCTTAACACCACGCCCCTCCAGGCGTTACCTTTTTTTTTTTTTTTTAATATTGTACAATTTGTCGACATATCATTTATTAATATGACTCTGTAGGATAAATCATACAATAAATATCCACAAAATCATACTTGCCAAACCTATTCGTGTTGTTACCCACGACATTACTTTCTTCTTGTAAACTGCTCATTTGCAGTACGTGGCGTTTAGAATGACCCATTTCCGGTGCGTGGTGTTTTGTATTACCCATTTTCGGTTCATGATGTTTTGTATTACCCATTTTCGGTGCCCGTCGGTGTTTAGTATTTACCCAGTTACGGGCCGTGTTGGTGTTTGGTTTGTATTCACCATTATCGGTGCCGTGGTGTTTTGTATTACCCATTCCGGTGCGTTGGTTGTTTGTATTACCAATTATCGGTGAGTGGTGTTTTGTATTACCCATGTTTAGGTGCGTGTGTGTTTTGTATACCATTTTTTGGTGCGTGGGTGTTTTGTATTACCCATTTTCGCGTGAGTGCGTGGATGTATTACCCATTTCCGGTGCGTGCGTGGTGTTTGTATTACCCATTTCCGGTACGTGGTGTTTTGTATTACCCATTTCCGGTGCGTGGTGTTTTGTATTACCCATTTTTTCGGTGCGTGGTGTTTTGTTTTAATAACCCATTTCAGGTGCGTGGTGTTGTTCGTATTACCATTTTCGGTCTTGTTTATTGCGTGAGTTTTGTATACCCATTTTCGGTGGTCTGCGTGGCGTTTTAGAATGACCCATTCCGGATGCGTGGTGGTTTTGTATTACCATTTTTTTCGGTGGGGTGTGGCGTTTAGAATGAACCCCATTTACGGTGCGTGGTGTTTTGTATTAACCATTTCGGCTACGAGGTGGTTTGATACCCATTTTTAGGTGCGTGATTGTTTTGTATTACCCCAGTTCGGTGATTTTGGATGTTTGTATGACCCATTTTTTGGTGCGTGGCGTTTAGAATGACCCATTTCCGGTGCGTGGTGTTTTGTATTACCCATTTCCGGTACGTGGTGTTTTGTATTACCCATTTTTCGGTGCGTGATGTTTGTATGACCCAATTTCGGAGTATTGCGTTGGCGTTTAGAATTATCATTTCCGGGTGCCGTTGCTGTGTTTTGTATACCCATTGCCGGTACGTGGTGTTTTGTATTTACACATTTTTCGGGCACCGTGAGTGTTGTATTACCCACGTTTCGGTGCGTGGATTTTTGTACGGACCCATATTTTGGTGCGTGGGTTTTAAGAATGACCATTTCCGGTGAGTGGGTGTAGAATACCCATTTCGGTACGTTGGTGTTTGGTTAATTACCCATTTTTCGGTGCGTGGTGTTTTGTATTACCCATTTTTTGGTGCGTGGTGTTTTGTATACCCAATTTACGTGCGTGGTTGTTTTTGTTTTGTATTACCATTTTTTTGGTGAATTTGATGGGTTTTGTATTACCCATTTCCGGATGTGACGTAGTGTTTTTGTATTACCCATTTCCGGTGAGTGGTGTTGTATACCCATTTTCGGGTTTGCGTGATGTTGTGTATACCATTTTTCGGGTGCGTCGGTGTTTGTTATTACCATTTCGGTCAGGGGGTGGTGTTTTGTATTACCCATTTCCCGGTGCGTGGTGTTTTGTAATTCCCATTTTTCGGTGCGTGGTGTTTTGTCTTACCCATGTTTCGGAAGTGGTTGTTTTCGTATTACCCATTGTTTCGGTGCGTGGTGTTTTGTATACCCAATTTCGGTGCGTGATGTATTTGTATGACCCATTTTCGGTGCGTGGGCGTTTTAGAATGACCTATTTCCGGTAGTGCGTGGTGTTTTGTATACCCATTTAAGGACGTGGTGTTTTGTATTACCATTTTTCGGGTTGAGTTGGTGTTGTATTACCCCACTTTTCGGTGCGTGGGGTGTTTTGTTATTACCATTTCGGTTATGTGCGTGGTGTTTGTATACCCATTTCCGGTATTACGTGGTTGTTTGTATCACCCATTTCCGGTGCGTGAGGTTGTTTTGTATTACCCATTTCCGGTGAGTGTTGGTGTTTGTATTACCCATTTCGGGTGCGTGGTGTTTTGTATTACCCATTTTTCGGTGCGTGGTGTTTTGTTTCCCCCATTTTTCGACGCGTGATGTTTTGTAAGACCCATTTTTCGGTGCGTGGCGTTTAGAATGACCCATTTCCGGTGCGTGGTGTTTTGTATTACCCATTTCCGGTACGTGGTGTTTTGTATTACCCATTTTTCGGTGCGTGATGTTTTGTATGACCCATTTTTCGGTGCGTGATGTTTGTATGACCCATTTTTCGGTGCGTGGCGTTTAGAATGACCCATTTCCGGTGCGTGGTGTTTTGTATTACCCGTTTCCGGTACGTGGTGTTTTGTTTTACCCATTTTTTGGTGCGTGATGTTTTGTATGACCCATTTTTCAGTGCGTGATGTTTTGTATGACCCATTTTTCGGTGCGTGGCGTTTAGAATGATCCATTTCCGGTGCGTGGTGTTTTGTAATATCCATTTTTCGGTGCGTGGTGTTTTGTATTACCCATGTTTCGGTGCGTGGTGTTTTGTATTACCCATTTTTCGGTGCGTGGGTGTTTGATTTACCCATGTTCGGTGCGTAGGTTTGTATGACCCATTTCAGGTGCCGTGGCGTTTAGAATGATCAATTTCCGGAGCGTGGTGTTTTGTATTACCCATTTCCGGTACGTGGTGTTTTGTATGACCCATTTTCGGGTGCGGTGGTGTTGGATGCCCATTGTATCGGCTTGCGTGGCGTTTAGAATGAATCCATTTACGGTGGTGGGTTTGGAAACCATTTCCGGTAAGTCGGTGTTTTGTTATTTACCCATTTGGTGAAGTGATGTTTTGTATAACAGTATATTCGGCGTGGTAGCGTGGCGTTTAGGATGACCCATTTCCGGTGAGTGGAGTTTTTTAGAAGACCCCATTTCCGGTACGTGGGTGTTTTGTCATGACCATTTTTCGTGTGCGGGGTGTTTTTGTATTAACCATTTCCGGTAAGTGGTGTTTTGTATATCCATTGTCGGTGGTTGGTTATAGTTGTTGTGGTGTTTTGTATTACCAATTTTTCGGTGAGTGGTGTTTTGATTAACCATGTTCGGTTGGTGGTGTTTTGTATTACCCATATTTTTCGTGTGCGTGTTGTTTTGTATAACCCATTTACGGTGCGTGGTGTTTTGATTCAATTTCCGGGTGCGATGGTTGGTGTTGTATTACCCATGTCCGGTGCGTGGGGTTCTTGTATTCAACAATTTTCCGGTTGCGTGGTGTTTTGTATTACCATTTTCGGGTGAGTGTGTTTGTATAACCATTTTTCGGTGCGTGTGTTTTGTATTACCATTTCCGGGGCGTGGTGTTTTGATACATTTCGGTGCGTGGTGTTGGTATTACCCATTTTTCGGTGGTAATGTTGTATACCCATTTTTGGTGCGTGGTGTTTTTGTATTACCCATTTTTCGGTGCGTGGTGTTTTGTATTACCCATTTTCGGTGCGTGGTGTTTTGTATTACCCATTTTCGGTGCGTGGTGTTTTGTATTACCCATTTTTCGGTGCGTGGTGTTTTGTATTACCCATTTTCCGGTGCGTGGTGTTTTGTATTACCCATTTCGGTGCGTGTCTTGTTTTTGTGATTACCCAATTTTTCGGTCTTTGCGTTGGTTTTGTATTACCACATTTTTTTGAGTGCGGAGTGTTTTGTATTAACCCAATTTTTTGGTGCGTTGGGGTTTTATTATCCATTTTTCGGTTGCGTGGTGTTTTGTGTTTACCCATTTTTTTCGGTTTGAGTGATGTTTTGTATTACCATTTTTCGGTTTGAGTGGTTGCAGTGGTTGGTGTTTGTCTTTACCCATTTGTGGTGGGGCGTGGTGTTTTGTATACCCATTTTTCGGTGCGTGGGTTTGTAAAACCATTTTCGGCTGCGTGGTGTTTTGTATTACCAATTTTTCGGGCGTGTGTGTTTGTATTACCCTTTTTCGGTTAGTGGCGTGGTGTTTTGTTATTACCCCATTGTTTCCGGTGCGTGGTGTTTTGTATTACCCATTTTCCGGTGCGTGGTGTTTTGTATTACCCATTTTCCGGTGCGTGGTGTTTTGTATTACCCATTTTCCGGTGCGTGGTGTTTTGTATTACCCATTTTTCGGTGCGTGGTGTTTTGTATTACCCATTTTAGCAATGCTCTTACCAGAGACAGCAGCTTTGTTGCCAAAAAGCCCATCTTGCATGCTAGCAGTGGACAATGCAATGCAAGGTGATCTACTGTTGTTTCTTTCGTGACATCACCTTCACCTTCACCTTGTCAACTATTCATACACGGTGCATGGTGTTTTGTATAATCCATTTTCGGTACATGGTGGGAATGCTCTTATCAGAGGCTGCAGCTTCACCGTCCAACAGCCCATCCTGCGTGCTATTAATTGGCGATGCCGAAGGTGATATGCAGTTGCCTTTCGTGACATTACTTTCTTCTTGCGAATTATCCATTTTCGGTACGTGGTGTTTAGTATAACCCTTACCAGAGGCTGCAGCTTCACTAATCACGATCCAATAGCCCATCTTGCGTGCTTTGAATTGGCGATGCAGAACGTGCTATATTATGGCGGTTCATGACATACATTTCTTCTTGCGAACTTTCCATTTTTGGTATGTGGTGTTTAGTATAACACATTTTTGGTACGTGGTGTTCAGGAATGCTCTTACCAGAGGCTGCAGCTTCACCGTCCAACAGCCCATCCTGCATGCTATGGGTGGACGATGCAGGTGGTCTGTTGTTTCTTTCATGACATCACCTCCTCCTTGCAAACTATTCATACACGGTACGTGGTGTTCAGGATTACCTATTTTTGGTACGTGGTGTTTAGGATTACCTATTTTTGGTACGTGGTGTTTAGGAATTCTCTTCCCAGAGGCTGCAGCTTCAATGTCCAACAGTCCGTCCTGCGTGCTATTGATAGACAATGCAGAAGGTGCTATGTGGTTGCCTTTTATGTCATCAATTTCTTCTCGTAAACTGGTGTAAACTATTCATTTTCGGTACATGTCTAGGAGTGCTCTTGCCAGAGGCGGCAGCTTCACTGTCCAACAGCCCATCCTGTTGGGCTTTTGATTGACAAGGCACAATGTGCTATATTGTTGCGATTCATGACATTACTTTCTTCTTGTTAATTATTCATTTACGGTACGTGGTGTTTAGTACTACCCATTTTAGGTATATGGTGTTTAGGAATGCCCTTACCAGAGGCTGCAGCTTCAACTGTCCAACAGCCCATCCTGTGATCTATTGATTGACGATGCGGAAGGTGCTATATTGTGGCGATTCACGACATTGCTTTCTTCTTCAAACTATAAATTTGTGGTACGAGGTGTTTAGTATGACCCATTTTAGGTACCTGTTGTTTAGGAGTACCCTTACCAGAGGCTGCAGCTTCAATGTTTAACAGCCCATCCTGCGTGCTATCAGTGGACGGTGCAGGAAGTGATATACTGTGGCGATTCACGACATCATTTTCTCCTTGTGAACTATACAATTGTGGTACGTGGTGTTTAGGAATGCCCTTACCAGAGGCTGCAGCTTCACTGCCCAACAATCCATCCAACGTGCTGTCGGTGGACGATGCAGAAGGTGGTCGGTCGTTGCGCTTCAGAACTGCTGTTATGACAAGAGCTGCTGGTGGCATCTGGATGTGGTCCTGAAGGTACGAGCTGATTTGACGACGCAGCAATCGCCTGCAGAGGAAGGAGGTGGAGTAGGAGCGTGGATAGGTTTGTTTTGTTCTGTCTTGTTTTTTTATCTTCTTTTTTTATCTTCTTTTTTCTTTCGTCTAGTTTTTTGCTTTCTTTTGTCTTTTGTTTCGTCTTGTTTTTTGTTTTGTTGCTCTGTTTAGGTCGGCCTGGATTTATTTTATTTTTTCTTGTTTTTTCGTGCCTTGTATTTCTTGTTTTTTATATTGTTATGACTTTTGAGCAGACCTGATGGTGGCATCTGGATGAGGTGCTGAAGATATGAGCTGATTTGAGGACGCAGCAATCGCCTGCAGATGAAGGAGGTGGGGTAAGGGGGTGGATGGTTTTGTTATGTTTTATTCTGTGTTGTCTTGTTTTACGCTATACAAATACTATTCAGCACTATACACATAATATTTAGCACTATACAAATAATATTTTACACCACACAAATCCTATTTAGCACTACAATACTATTCAATACTAAACACATACTATTTAGCACTATACATATACTGTTGTACACTACACAATGACTATTTAACACTGTATACGGCACGCACTTGTATGCTTTGATGTTTTTCGCCTCAGTGAACGCTTCAGTCAGAATGTCAGCAGTAGCTTGAAGCCACGGCACTCTCAGTGCTGATATTATCAACACGCCGTCCTCTAACTCAACCTCCATTTTGTAGTTCATCAACCTTGCACCAAGGTCTGCGCCCTTCTGTATCGTCGGGGGCGAATCCAGGGAGGAAGCTGAGGAGGCTGTGGGGCTAGGAGAGGTGGATTTACTTCTTCCCTGTCTGATCGTGTGGAGGCTGTTACAACCCTGTCTATTGACACAAAAGCTGCTACTGCCATGTCTGACAGCCTGGAGGCTGCTACTGCCCTGCCTGACAGCCTGGAGGCTGCTACTACATGGCATGGGAGGGGTGACAGCTTGCATGGGCTGATGGACCCTGCGTCTAGATGTGACCCTGGCACAGGCGTGTGGCTGGCTGCCGCTCTGCCATGACTGAAATGAGCCTGGCAGGAGTCTTAAGTGCTGCATGTTGATATGATGGTAGATGGTAGACGGGCGAGAGAAGGCCAGGCTGGAGGACAGATGGCTGATGAAGGAGGGGAGGGCTGTTGTGTAGACTGTTATACTTTTGGCTTGGCTTAACCTGGTAGTAGGCACACAGCCAGAGGGCTGTTTTATTTGCCCGGGCTGGTACGGTGTGGTGCACTGGTGTGGCAGTGCGCTACTGCCAGGATGAAGTAGGGAGTGGGGAAGTAAAACCTTGGCCCGAAGTCAAGGGTGTGACACTTATGTGTGTGCTGGAATGGTGTGGTGACTTGAAATCTTGAAGTAGGAAAGGGTCGGGTGATTCAAGTCTTCAAATCTCGAAGTAGGAAACCGTGTGATGATGAAATCGGGTATTGGTGCTCAGAGCTCAACGAGGTCTTGAGAGAGCCTGGCCATGAAGTAGATGCTGGGGTAGAAGTCGAGATTGTGACACGTCAAGAGAACGTGTGTGGTGACGTGCAGCCTTCGAGTAGGAAAGAGTGTGGTGACGAAATCGAGTATCGGTGCCCTGTGCTTGACGGGGTCTATAGAGGGTCTGATCACGTATTCGAGGCACTATCGATGGGAATAGGGTAATGATCTGAACGGTGAGAAAGAATAGCCCAACATGGATTGTAAGGGCTGGCCTGACCGATGACCGTTAGAATGTTGGCGACAGCAGCGCGATAGATCTGGCCTCTCGTTGGTTGGTCCACATTGGTTGGTTCGGAGGGGGGCCAACCAAATTTCCTGCAAGCAAGTTGTCCTCTCGCACCCTCCATCGCTGCTATATCAGTGGTTTTCTCCACCTGCCCCTTTCATGCTGAGGAGCCTATTTAAATAGTATGTAACGATACAGTGATAGGATATTCATCATCAGCCTGCAACAGCGCACATACATTTCGAATTGACGCCGCAAACTCTGGCCTCGCGTTCTTGCCGGAAGCTTTACAAGCAACTATTCCTTTTGCATATATAGCATGCTCAGAAGTTGATCCAGACAAGCAGCCAACTTCTGAAGTCATCTAAGCACTTCCTTCCGTACCGTCAGTCCCCGTCATGACCGGGTCATCTCACTCCGGCCGACCCAGCTGAGCCTGCCAGGCGCATGCACCCACTCACGACAACGGGGCAGACATGAAGGACGAAATAAAAACGTAGCATGCATTCTGCTACTTGCATGACTGGAAGCACACATTTAGCCAGTTCGCCAGACCCAGGCTCGTGCATGACGCCATGCTGGACGACCCACGCAATCAGAGAGGTTCATTGACACTCAACATCCCTCCAGGAATCTTTCACTGCTAGCATCTTGCCCTCATAGCCCTATATTCCCTACCTTCCATCCCCCACGTTCGGGAAACCGTCAACGCAGCCTTAATTATAGCCGCAGCCTGGCGCAGCACCACAACCGGCCTCAACCACTTGAGCAACTGCGCACGTAATTCCGAGGCCATCGCTAGCTTGCAAATTGTGTGCGCTGTGTTGCAGCCCTTGCATTGCCGACTCGGGGGCAGCCACAACCAAGCAACGCGCAACTAGGGTTAGCCCACCGCCCCACCGGTTTCTCTGTATCTTCTACTGTGCCGTCTGCGTTTGGCCGGTCCTCAGCCTTCTCGCATTGCGCACTCCTGCTGGCACTCCCGGAAACATCCGCAGTTGATAACCATCAGCTCATATCCTACTCATAACCAGCTCATATCCAGCTTATATCCAGCACATATTCAACTAATACCCAGATCATATGCAGCTTGCATTCAGAGCATATCCAGCTTTCTACCTCAGTTCATATCCAGCTCATATCCACCTATCCACCTATCCAACTGCCTGTACTGTGAGACTAGTGGAGATTTGGGGGTCCACTCACTACCCCACCAGTTCCATCACACTCTGTGTGTGCATGTGTGTGTAGTACCTCGTTGGCTTACTACAAGGCAGAAGGGGGGCAGACCCTGTGACGAAGAATTGTAGACACGATGCAGACCATTATTGTTGCCCTCACCCGCCCCCTGAGCCTAGCTCGACCAGCCCTTGGCTTGGCCCTCAAGGAGGTGGCCCAGACTTCATTTGGCGCTAGTAGTCTGTCTGCGCATTCCTTCGCTGGCGCAAATCTCAAAAGGGCAGCTGAGGTGCTGGGCAATCCCCATCAAACAGGCAGTCGTCGGGGACTTAACACGGATGGGCGCAGCTTCGAGGAGGCTCCCAGCCTGTCCAGAGTGGCCAATCACTTACCAGAGATGAGAAGTGTGTACAGGTGTGTGCGTGCGTGCGTGTGTACATGTGTGTGTATGTGTGTGCATGTGTTTGTGTGTGTATGTGTGTGCGTGCGTGTGTGTGTGTGTGCGTGCGTGTGTATGTGAGTGTGTGTGTGTGCGTGCGTGCGTGTGTATGTGTGTGTGTATGTGTGTACAGGTGAGACTCTGGGGTCTGTGGTGAGGGAAGTTAGACCCCACTTGAGATTATGGGGTTCAGTTTTAGTAATCTGGATTTGTATTAAGGTTAGGGTATTTGAGGTTTTAGGGTTTAGGGTCTAGGTGGATTTAGGGTTTAGGTAAGTGGGGGCTAACTACTCCCTACCGAGGTCTGTATGCTGGGTGAGGCTGTGCCACGCCATGCCATGTAATGCAATGCGATGCGATGACCTGCCACGCCACACCATGCCATGCCTTGCTATGCTATGCTATGCTATGCTATGCCATGCTATGCTATGCTATGTCATGCCATGCTATGCTATGCTATGCTATGCTATGCTATGCTATGCTATGCCATGCCACCCCATGCGATGCAATGCCCTGCCACGCTATGCCAAGCCATGTCGCGCCACGCCATGGTATGCCATGCTATCCACACACCCACACCTGCACGCCCCCCCCCCCCCCCCCCCCCCCCCCCCCCCACACACACACACACACACCTCCACCACCACCACCACCACACACGCACACGCACACACACACACACTGTTTGCATGTGTCCTCTCAACAGGCTCAAGAAGCTTCCCACTGGGGATATATGGGCCTACAAGCCCCCCCTCACGCACCCCCCACCCCACCCACACCCACACACAGCAACACAGCCACACACATATCCTGCTTGCATGTTTCATTTCAACAGGCTCAAGAAGCTTCCCACTGGCGATACATTGGGCCTACAAGCCCCCCCCACCCCCACCCCCCACCCCACCCACGCCCACACACCCACACACAGCAACACAGCCACACACATATCCTGTTTGCATGTGTCCTCTCAACAGGCTCTAGAAGCTTCCCACTGGGGATATATTGGGCCTATAAGCCCCCCCCCCCCCCCCCCCCCCCCCCTTCCACCCCCCACGCACACAGCCACACAGCCACACACATATCCTGTTTGCATGTTTCCTTTCAACAGGCTCAAGAAGCTTCCCACTGGGGATATATTGGGCCTACAAGCATCAAAGGAGCTAGTAGACGACATTGTGAAGATTGGTTCTAGATCATGCACAGGTGAGTGCGTGTGGGTGTGGGTGGGTTGGGTGGGTGTGGGTGCATAGGTGACTGCGTGTGGGTGGGTGGGTGGGGGTAGGGTGGGGGTGGGGGGTGGATGGGTAGGTGGGTAGGGTGGGGGTCGGGGGTAGGTAGGTGGGTAGGGTGGGGGTCGGGGGTAGGTAGGTGGGTAGGGTGGGTGTCGGGTGGGTGTGGGTAGGTGGGGGGTAGGTGGGTAGGGTGGGGGTCAGGGGTGGGTGTGGGTGGGTAGGTGGGTAGGGTGGGGGTCGGGTGGGGGTGGGTGGGTAGGTGGGGGGTTGGTGGGTAGGGTGGGGGTCGGGGGGTGGGTGGGTGCACAGGTGACTGCGTGTGGGTGTGGGTGGGTGGGGAGGTCAGGTGAGTAGGTGGGTGGTTGTGAGTGGGTCGGGTGGGTAGGTGTGTGTGGGTGGGTGTAAATGGGTAGGGTGTTGGTGTGTGTGTGTGTTGGTGTGTGTGGGGGGGTGAGGGGTGGGGGGGTACAAATAAAAGCTTCTTTCCGGGAAGTGAGTGCTAAGGATCTAAGTTGATGTTATTGAAACAAGAACTCGACAGAAAGAGGGGACGAGAGAAAGAGACGAATGATTATACAGAGATTTGGACATCTGGTTTGCCCATCAATGACGAAAAGGAATCTTTTTGTCCTCAGATTGGGAAATCACTCAATCAGGTTATGATAATTACGTATTGTGTTGGAAAGGGTTTCTTTGCTGCATTCAAAAATCATCCAAACAATCATTGATAATGACGCTTGCTCTGTCTGTAGGCATCAGCATTCGCTTCATTCTGTATACCCAAGTTGGGAAACATATGGGAACACATTCAGTTGCCCAAGCACGTGATAGGAAACCTTTCGCGCTGCAACAAGAATTGCTGACGTCCCTTGCACCACCCTGCCATTAGGCATCAGCATGTGCTACATCCTACATATCTAACTTGGATGAAATATGGAAACACGTTCAGTTGCCCAAGCACGTGATAGGAAACCTTACGCGCTGCAACAAGAATTGCTGATGTCCCTTGCACCACCCTGTCATTAGGCATCAGCATGTGCTACATCCTACATATCTAACTTGGATGAAATATGGAAACACATTCAGTTGCCCAAGCACGTGATAGGATATCTCATGTGCTGCAACAATAATTGTTGATGTCCCTTGCACCGACCTGCCTGTAGGCGTCAACATGGGCTACATCCTAGAGACCGAACTTAGTAAAAATATGGGGACACATTCAGTTCTATCACGTGATAGGAGACTATGTGTGTTGTTTCAATAATGTTTGATGCACTTTGCTCCGACGTGTTTGTGATGATGATAATGAGAAGGAGGAGGAGGATTACATTTTTCCTGGTGTTCTTCTGGACTCCAAATATGCTTGGGGCCTGGCGGATTCAACGGAGACTTGAACATCACAAAATATTTCAACAATTGCTGCTAAGGTTCCTTGCTCAGACCTGTCTGTAGGTGTCAGCATGTGCTACACTCCCTGCGAATGCCCCTTGCCCATTGCCCCTTGCCTCTTGCCCCTTGCCACTCGCCTCATGCCTCTTATCCCATCGTCCCTGCTAAGGTCCCCTTCTAAGGTCCCTCTCTCAGACCTGTCTAAGTGTCAGCATGTGCCACGCTACCTGTGAATGCCACTTGCCCCCTTGCCCCTTGCCTCTTGTCCCACTGCCCCAGCTGAGGTCCTTTGCTCAGACCTGTCTGTTGGTGTCAGCATGCGCTAAACTCAATGTGAATGCTCCTTGCCCCATCTGCCCCTTGCCTCTTGTCGCTTGTCCCATTGCCCATCGCCCTATTCACTGCTAATGCCCCTTGCCCCATGCTCTGACCTGTCTGTAGGTGTCAGCATGCGCTACACTTGCCCCGTCTGCCCCTTGCCTCTTGCCCCTTATCCCCTTGCCCATCACCCCATTCACTGCTAATGCCCCTTGCCTCCATGCTCCGACCTGTATGTAGGTGTCAGCATGCTCTGCACTTCCTGTAAATGCCCCTCGCCCCATCTGCCCCTTGCCTCTTGCCCCCTAGTCGCATTGCGCATTGCCCCATTCACTGCTTATGCCCCTTGCCCCCATTCTCCGACCTGTCTGCAGGTGTCAGCATGCGATACATTCTGCAGTATGGCTCGCAGCCAAAGGATAAGCACATGCTGATTTCTGCACGATTCTTGCATCAGGTTGTGTAAACGTATGGATGTGCATGTGTGTGTGTGGTGTGGGGGGGGGGGGGGGGTAGAATGGGTGGGGTGGGGTAGAATGGGTGGGGAGGTAGGGTGTGGGGGAAATGGGTGGGGACGGGTAGGGTAGGGGGGTAGCTGGGTGGGACGGTAGGTATGGGTAAGAATGTGGCGGGGACGGGTAGGGTAGGGGGGGGTGAGTAGGACGGGGTAGGGTGGGGTAGAATGGGGTGGGGACGGTAGGGTAGTTATGGGGTAGGGGTGGG
This sequence comes from Chlamydomonas sp. ICE-L, assembly GCA_013435795.1. Taxonomy (NCBI): domain Eukaryota; kingdom Viridiplantae; phylum Chlorophyta; class Chlorophyceae; order Chlamydomonadales; family Chlamydomonadaceae; genus Chlamydomonas; species Chlamydomonas sp. ICE-L. The sequence goes on from JACBWV010000626.1 coordinate 40,743,125, forward strand.
TGGGGTGAAATGGGGTGGGGACGGTAGGGTAGGGTGGGGTAGAATGGGGGTAGGGGGGGTGGGTGGGTAGGGGGGGGTAGAATGGGGTGGGGACGGGTAGGGGGTGGGGTGAGGGTAGGGTGGGGAGGTGGGGACGGGTTAGGGTATGGGGGGGTGGTAGAATGGTAGAATGGTGGTGGGGACGTGGTTAGGTCGGGATGGGACCGGTAGGGTAGGTTGGTAGGGGGGGGGTAGAATGGGGTAGGACGGGTAGGGGTAGGGTGGGGTGAATGGGCGGGTGGGGAAGGGTTAGGGTAGGGTGGGGTAGAATGGGGTGGGGACGGGTAGGGTAGGGTGGGGTAGAATGGGGTGGGGACGGCTTGGGTAGGGTGGTGGCTTAGAATGGGGTGGGGACGGGGGGTTACGGGTGGAGTGGGGTAGAATGGGGGGGACGGGTTAGGGTAGGGGCGGGGACCAGGTAGGGAGGGTGGGTAGAAGGGGTAGGGACGGTAGGGTAGGGTGGCGTAGAAAAAGGAGGTGGGACGGGATAGGGTAGGAGTGGGGGTGGTAGAATGGTAGGTGGGACGTGTTAGGGTTTCGGGGGGGGAGGAGAATGGTGGGGCGGATAGGTAGGGGGGGGTTAGAATGTGGTGGGGACGGGATAGGGTGGAGTGGGGTAGAAGGGGTGGGGACAGTTGGGTAGGGTGGGGTAGAAGGGGGTGGGACGGGGTAGGGTAGGGTTCGGGTGGGGGGTTAGGTGGGGGGGGACAGGTAGGGTTAGGGTGGGTAGAAGGGGTGGGGAACGGGTAGGGGTAGGGGTGGGTAGAAGGGGTGGGGACGGGTAGGGGGGAGGGGGTAGAATGGGGTGGGGACAGGTAGGGTAGGGTGGGGTAGAATGGGGTGGGGACGGGTATGGTGGGGTGGGGACGGGTAGGGTGGGGTAGAATGGGGTGGGGTGGAGTGATCTATATCTAATAGATATGGAGGGTGGGGTAGGGTGAAGAAAGTTAGAGAGGCATGAGAGGCAGCCTGGCAGCCTGAGGATAAGCACATGCTGAGTTTGACACCCTGTGCACTTCGGAGCTCCCTGTAGGTGGTGTTCGATCTGTATCTAGATCTATTAAGTACCTGCTGGTGGGTTGGGGTGGTCCATAACAACATCAATTATATGCCTATAAATGTGGCGTTGTTGGGTGATGTGTACATCCCAAAGCTCTATTAATTTCCCATTCCATAGCATCCCCAGCTCTCATGCAATATCAGGAGGTTCCTTTGCGATTGTCATATCGCATTTTGGAGCTCAGCAGTTTGCCCAAAGTACTTATACCTACCCATTCCATAACATCACCACCCCTCACGCAATATCAGGAGCTTCCTGTGCGATTGGCGCATCGTATTTTGGAGGTCAGCAGTTTGCCCAAAGTACTTGTACCTACCCATTCCATAACATCACCACCTCTCATGCAATATCAGGAGCTTCCTGTACGATTGGCGCATCGTATTTTGGAGCTCAGCAGTTTGCCTAAGGCGCTTGCCGAGACGTCACATGTGAAGCAAGTCAAATCATGGTGAGTTCAAATTCATATTCAAATTCAAATTATCTTTCCTTGTTGCCGAGACGTCACATGTAAAAAGAGTCAAATCATGGTGAGTTCAAATTCAAATTCTCTTTGCATTTGTTGCCAAGACGCCACATGTGAAGTGGGTCGAACCCTGGTGAGTTCAAATTCAAATTCAAATTCAGATTCAAATTATTTTCGCTTTGTTGCCGAGACATCACATGTGAAGCGAGTCAAATCATGGTCAGTTCAACTTCAACTTCATGTTGGAATTCTCTTTGCTTTTGTTGCCGAGACGTCACATGTAAAGTGAGTCAAATCATGGTGAGTTCAAATTCAAATTCAAATTGAAATTCTCTTTGCATTTGTTGCCAAGACGCCACATGTAAAGTGAGTCAAATCATGGTGAGTTCAACCTCAAATTGATATTGAAATTCCCTTTGCTTCTGTTGCCATGACGTCACATTTGAAGCGAGTCAAATCCTGGCAAGTTTAAATTGTATATGTTGTTGTTGAGACGTCCCATGTGAAGCAAGTCACACCCTGGTGAGTTCAAATTCAAATTCAAATTCAAATGATTTCTTCTTTGTTGCCAAGACGCCCCATGTGAAGCGAGTTAAATCCTGGTGAGTTCAAATTCCCTCAGTTTTGCAGCGTAGCTCCTACCCGACACCACTGGCTGGGTATTTCAATTTCAAATTAAATTGAATTCAATTCCCTTAGTTTTGCAGTGTAGCTCCCAGCCAACACCACTGCCTGGGTATATCCAATTTCAAATTAAAATTCAAATTCCCTCAGTTTTGCACCGTAACTTCTAGCCGACACAGTTGGCTGGGAATTCATTCAAACCTAAGCTAATGCAAATTGGTGTGCCAGTCCTATATTTTCAGCTGCGAGCAGCAGCTTCTAGGCAGCTTCCCTGGCTGGGAATCCAGTCAAACCTAAGCTAATATAAATTGGTATGCCTGTGCTTTTCTATTCAGCTACGAGCATCAGATTCTAGGCAGCTCCCCTGGCTGGCTTTGTAACCATAGCTATTGCAACCTAGATCTTGTAAAAGCTGACAGAATCAGCTTCCCAGTACTGTTGATGTCCTTGGGCGAAGCCCAGTGGTTGGTTCCAAGAGCTGCCTAGCAGCTGCTGCGTGTGGCTGAAAAGAAAAGCTATGGTGTGATATTGAGTTGAAAATAGAAAATATGGTGTGAATTAACGTGCTCAACTGTGTGCACTCTGTCTTCGCAAAACAAACAGAAACATTGCCTCCAAACCCTTTAAATGGGCTGAATAAGATCTTTCAAATATTATGCATATCAAGCAAGTATATATATCATATGTGCAGTTATTAATGAAAACATGTGCGCAGTAATGTCCTACCTGTCTGTAGGTATTTATACAAATATGCGCACATTAATGTGCTAAATTAAGATGCTCAAATGTGCACTCTCTTTATAAGCAAAAAAACTAATTATGTGCTAAAAAGGCTCTCAAATATGCACATTCAATATTTAGCAGTTGTATGAATACAAATATTCGCACATTAATGTTTAAAATTAACATGCTCAAATATTCCCACTCTGTATTGGCAAAAAAACTATAAATTTGCTAAAAGGGGCTCTCAAATATTTGAACTCGATTGTATTAATACGAATATGCGCGCATTAATTTGCTAAATTAACATGCTCAAATATGCACGCTCTGTACTGGCAAAACAAATAAACATTTGCACGCACAAAAACAGTATGTTAATATTGTATGAATACAGATATGAAATATGAATGTGCTAAATTAACAAATACACGCACTCTGTATTACTAAAAAAACAAAATTAGCTTAAAAGGCTCACAAATATTTGCACACAATATCCAGGTATTTTGAGAGCTTTGCAAAGCTGTGGGGCTTCCCTGAATTCCAGGACTACCAAAAACAATGAGCTAAAAAAGGCTGTCGAATATGTGCACTCAATATTCAGGTATTCTGAGAGTTTTGCAGAGCTAAGACGCTTCCCTGAAGTCAAGGATTACCAAGATGTGTCTGATTTCACTCAGGTGAGATACCCCACTGTATGTATGGATGTATGTACGTATGTATGTATGTATGTCCGTATGTCACAGTCCAGGGGTAGGCAAAATAGGTTAAAGGGACTTGCCCAACCGTGATAAGATGGGCTTAACAAGAAAAATAACTGATGAACTGAACCCCACTACAAATGATTTGACTCAGGCGAGATACCCCTACTGCAACAGCATACGGGAGGGTCCCCTTAACACCACACCCCTATAGGCGTAATCTTTTTTTTATATACCCCACTACGAACGATTTGAATCAGGTGACATACCCCACTACAAATGATTTGACATGGGGGCCTGACCCTAGTAGTACGGTCCGGAGAGATTTCGACCCCCAAACTATTTTGTTACGACCTTCATGCCAAATTAACTTGGGTCCAATTCACTATGAACAATTTGACTCAGGTGACATACCCCACTGCAAATGATTTGACATGGGGGCCTGACCCTAGGAGTACGGAGAGATTTCGACCCCGAAACTATTTTGTTACGACCTTCATGCCAAATCAACTTAGGTCCAATCCTCTACAAATGATTTGACTCAGGTGACATACCCCACTACAAATGCTGTCTCCTGATTCCATGTTTCATTTTCCATGTTTTGTTTGAGTCTCATGTGGTGTATAACGTGATGATAATCCCCGTTGAACTACTGTGTGCTCTCACACTCCCCACCTCCCCCCACCCACCCACCCACCACACCACCACCACCACAAACCCATCACACCACCACCACAACCCAATCACGCTACCAACACACCAACACCACCAACAGACCACACCAACACACCACACCAACACCATACCCACCTTGAATATCTGATTTGTAGCTGGCAATCTGTGGTCCCCCCCCCCCCACACACACACCACCCACTCACCACCACAACACCACCACAACACCATCAAACTATTACCACACCAACACCACACCACACCAACACCAACACCACACCACACCAACACCATACCCACCTTGAATATCTGATTTGTAACTGGCACTGTGGTCCTTCTCGCAGATGCTGCGAAGTGCATATTGCCAACGCCACGCGTACGTTGTGCCTGCGATGGCCAAAGGTGGGGCCCATTTGTTCTGCTTGCTTGCTTGCTGCAATCTTGCTTGCTTTCTGCAATGTTGCCTAGCTCATTCTGATGTAGGCTTGTCTGATTGCTGGCATAACGAGCATTCCGATGCAGCTGATTGCCTTGTGCTTAACTCAGAGGTGGGCTAATGGCCCTGGGAGCTTCTATGTGTAGCCAAAAAATAAACAGTGTGTGTATGAGCTGTAGAGGTCTGGAAGAGTACAGGCGCAGCCTACAAGGCACCGACACAAGAAATACAATAGCATCACGCTACTTAGACATTTCTCATTTGCCTGTTCTTTCCTGCACCTTGCCTGTCTAATGTGTTATATGCTTGCCTGTCATAAAGGTCTGGAAGAATACAGGCGCGGCCTCCAAGGTGCACCGACACAAGAAACCCATCATCAGCTCAGCACGACATAGACATTTCTCATTGTCCTGTTCTTGCCTGCAACTTGAATATCTAATGTGTTTTGTCGCTTGAGTGAATCTAATATGTTGTATTCTTGCCTGCCGCGAGAATGTGGAGGAGTACCAAAAAGGCCAGAAAGAATTTGTTTTTTGACGTGAAGGTCTGGAAGAGTACAGGCGCGGCCTCCAAGGCACCGACACAAGAAACTCATTAGGATCTCAGTGTGACCTAGAAATTTCTCATTTGCTTGTCTTGCCTGCAACTTGCCTTTCTAATGTGTTGCATGCTTCTGGTGAAGGTCTGGAAGAGTACAGGCGCGGCCTCCAAGGCACCAGCGCAAGAATCGTATCATCAGCTCAGCACGACTTAGACATTTCTCATTTGCTTGTCTTACCTGCAACGTGCCTATCTCATGTGTTGTGTAGCATGATTGAATCCAATGCCTCGTATGCTTGCCTGCCATGAAGGTTTGGAGGAGTGCAGGCACAGCCTGCAAGGTACCAGCACAAGAATCGCATCATCAGCTCAGCGCGACTTACACATTCCTCATTTGCCTGTTCTTGCCTGCAAGTTGTCTGTCTAACGTGTTGTATGCTTGCCTGCTGTGAAGGTGTTGAGGAGTACAGGCGTGGCCTCCAAGGTACCAACACAAGAAACTCAACACCAGCTCAGCGAAACTAAGACATTTATCATTTACCTGTTCTTGCCTGGTTCTTGCCTGCAACTTGAGTATTTAATGTGTTGTTTGCTTGCCTGCCGTGAAGGTGTGGAGGAGTACAGGCGCAGCCTCCAAGTTACTGACTCAAGAAACACAGCATAAGCTCAGTGTGACTCACACATTTCTCATTTGCCTGTTCTTGCCTGTCCAATGTGTTGTGTAGCTTGAGTGAATCTAATGTGTTGTATGCTTGCCTGCCGTGAAGGTGTGGAGGAGTACAGGCGTGGCCTCCAAGTGAAGGTACTGACTCAAGAAACACAGCATCACCAGGTCAAAGCGACTCATACATTTATCATTTAGTCATTTGCCTGTCTTTGCTGCAACTTGCCTATCTAATGTGTTGTATGCTTCTGGTGAAGGTGTGGAGGAGTACAGGCGTGGCCTCCAAGGCACCAACTCAACAAACACATCATCAGCTCTGCGCGACTTAGATATATCTCATTTGCCTGTCTTGCCTTCAACTTGCCTGTCTAATGTGTTGTATATCTTGATTGAATCCAATGTGTTGTATGCTTGCCTGCTGTGAGGGTGTAGAGGAGTACCAAAAAGCCCAGAAAGAAAGTTGTTTTTTGCGGTGAAGGTGTTGAGAAGTACAGGCGCTGCCTCCAAGGCACCGACACAAGAAACTCCTTAGGATCTCAGCGTGACTTGGACATTTCTCATTTGCTTGTCTTGCCTGCAACTTGCCTTTCTAATGTGTTGTATGCTTCCGGCGAAGTTGTTGAGGAGTACAGGCGCAGCCTCCAAGGCACCGACTCAAGAAACACATCATCAGCTCAGCACGACTTAGATATTTCTCAATTGCCAGTCTTGCTTGCAACTGTTGTGCCTAATGTGTTGTGTAGCTTGAGTGAATCTCATGTGTTGTATGCTTGCCTGCTGTGAAGGTGTTGAGGAGTACAGGCGTGGCCTCCAAGGTACCGACACAAGAAACTCAACACCAGCTCAGCGAAACTGATATTTATCATTTGCCAGTCTTGCCTGCAACTTGACTTTCTAATGTGTTGTGTAGCATGAGTGATTCCAGTGCCTTGTATGCTTGCCTGCCGTGAAGGTGTGGAGGAGTACAGGCGTGGCCTCCGAGTTACTGACTCAATAAACACATCATCACCAGCTCAATGCAACAGACATTTCTCATTTACCAAAGAAAACAGAAAGAAACTCGTTTCTTGCCGTGAAGGTGTTGAGGAGTACAGGCGTGGCCTCCAAGTACCGACACAAGAAACTCAACACCAGCTCAGCGAAACTAAGACATTTATCATTTGCCTGTTTTTGCCTGGTTCTTGCCTGCAACTTGAGTATTTAATGTGTTGTTTGCTTGCCTGCCGTGAAGGTGTGGAGGAGTACAGGCGCGACTTAGACATTTGTCGTTTGCCTGTTCTTGCCTGCAACTTGCCTATCTAATGTGTTGTATGCTTCTGGTGAAGGTGTGGAGGAGTACAGGCGTGGCCTCCAAGTACCGACACAAGAAACTCAACACCAGCTCAGCGCGACTTAGACATTTGTCGTTTGCCTGTTCTTGCCTGCAAGTTGTCTGTCTAATGTGTTGTATGCTTGCCTGACGTGAAGGTGTTGAGGAGTACAGGCGTGGCCTCCAAGTTACTGACTCAAGAAACACAGCATCAGCTCAGCGCGACTTAGACAAGGACGATGCGGATATCCAAGTATTCCTCAACAATTTCTTCCTGTCTCGAATCGCATTGAGGTTCTTGGCGGGGCACCATATTGCCCTCTACGACCAGGCCAATGGCAATGAAGGGGCTCCTCCATGCACACCCAACACCATCGGCCTTATTGATATGAAGTGCTCACCGTGGAAGGTAAATTTGTGTTGTTAATGTTAGAACGCTAGGGCATTTTCAACAATTGATTGCAGTCCGGAATAGCATTGAGGTTCCTGGCGGGTCATCATATTGCCCTCTACGACCAGGCCCATACCAGTGATGGGGTATCTCCATGCACACCCAACACCAACGGCCTTATTGATATGAAATGCTCACCGTGGAAGGTATATTTATGCTGTCTGTGTTATTAATTAAATTTTATTAATTAAATGTTATTAAATGTTATTAATTAAATGTTATTAATTTAATTTATGCTGTCTGTGTTAGAACTCTTGGGCATTTTCAACAATTGATTGCAGTCCGGAATGGCATTGAGGTTCCTGGCGGGGCACCATATTGCCCTATATGACCAGGCACATGGCATTGATGGAGCTTCTCCATGCACACCCAACCGCGGAAGGTAATTTTGTGTTGTCCATGTTAAATTTCTTGAGACTGTCAACAGTGCTTGATTGCTATCCGTAAGCGCACTGAGGTTCTTGGCGGGGCACCATATTGCCCTCTACGACCAGGCCCATGGCAGTGATGGGGCTTCTCCATGCACACCCAACACCATCAGGCTTATTGATATGAAGTGCTCACCGTAAAAAGTAAATTTATGTTATCTATGTTATAACGTCCTGGCATTGTCAACAGCTGATTCCTGTCCGGGATGGAACTGAGTTTCTTGGATTTGAGGTTCTGTATTCTGGTAGAAATCTGACCCTCTCCTCTTCCCGTCTTTACCCGGGTGATACAAGGTGACGTGACTCGTTATAATTATTATTATTATGGTGATGATTATGATTATGATGATGATGATGATATAATTATTATAAGTAGTGGTAGTACAAGTAGTATTATTAGTTTTATTTGATTTGATTAATAATGTATGTATTGCCTAACTTTGCCCAGATGATACAAGATGGCGTGACTTGTTATAATTATTATTATTAGTAGTATTAGTATTATTATGGTGGTGATGATGATGATTATATAATTATTGTTGTGTTATTATTATTATTATTTCATTTTTTTTTTTTTTTATTAAGAATGTATATATTACCTAACTTTGCTAAGGTGATACAAGATGACATGACTCCTTATAATTATTATTGTTATTATTATAACTATGGTGATGATGATGATGATGATGGTATAATTATTATTGTATTATTATTATTTGATTTGATTTGATTAATAATGTTTTATTGCCTAACTTGGCCCAGGTGATACAAGAAGCCGGGAATGAAGCACGCAAGATCTCATGTAGTAGTAGTAGTAGTATATTAGTATTATTGTATTATTTTTATTTTTATTTTATTATTAATGTATTTATTGCCTACCTTTGCCCAGGTGATACAAGATGCCGTGAATGAAGCATGTGAGATCTGTGAGGAATCATTTGGACGTGCCCCTGAGGTCAACCTGCATGGGAGTCCCAACATCACCCTGGCTTTCAATCCCGAACACCTTCGCTTCATGGTCTTTGAACTAGTCAAGAACTCTTTGAGAGCTACCATGGTGTGTATTGGTGAAGTGCATGTATGATACAGTCCAGGGGTATGTTATGTATTTGTATGATATCATACTCACCTTTGGATAACATCATTTGATAAGCCGCTCCCTATGCATTTATGATACAGTCTGGTTGTATGTCATAAGTAGGAAAGGAAGCCTTGGAAGGGAAGGAGCAGCCTCTTGCGAACGTGGTCATGGTTGATCATTTTGTTGCAGATTGTTGAAGTCGGGGGTTCAAATCCCCCCAATCCACTTTGGCAAGAAAAGCTTCTCTCTTCCGGCCTCACTGTCACCCCCCAACATGTAGAATAGGATAAGTCCTAGGCAGCGTCGCAAGCGACGCGGAAAGTTGGCGGAGAGTGTTGGCAACGGAATCGAGCAGACCGAAGCAAGTTAGTTACAAGACCATTTGCTGACGTCTCGGTTGCACGTCGGTCACACATAGGTTGCACGTCGGTCGCATGTACGTTGCACATAGGTTGCACGTAGGTTGCATGTCGGTCGCACATAGGTTGCACGTCGGTCGCATGTACGTTGCACATAGGTTGCACGTCGGTCGCACATAGGTTGCACGTCGGGCGCATGTACGTTGCACGTCGGTCGCACATAGGTTGCACATCGGTCGCATGTACGTTGCACGTAGGTCGGTCGGTCGGTCGCACAAAAAAATGGAGAATGGGATGACCCTGGGGGCTTCCACCCACCAGAAGGGGGGGCTCCGCCAACAAGCAAGACTTGGACTGCTTTGCTTATCATATATTTCTGTATCGTATATTGCTGACCCCTTCTAAATATATTTTGGCTGTATTTCTGTGTTGTACAGGAAAAGCAAGACCTGGAAGGAAAGGAGCAGGCTCCTGTAAATGTGATCATGGTGGCCGGTGACGAGGACATCACTATCAAAAGGTGAGGGGGGGTGCATAGGGGGGGGGGGGGGGAGGGGGGGGGGGGGGGGGGGGGGGCACAGCTCACCTTTGCTCACCTCACCTATCACCTCACCTCACTTCACCTATCACCTCACCTCACCGCTCACCCTTGCTCAACTCACCTCTCAACTCACCTGACCGCTCACCCTTGCTCACAAATGCACACCTCTGCACGTCACATCTCACCCTGGGCACCTTTTCACACCTTTTTCACCTCGTCACCCCTTTTTCCCCCCTTCACCCCTTCATCCTTTGTTCACCCCTTTCTCACACCTTCACCCCTGTCCACTCCATGTTCACATGTGTTCACCCCTATTTCACCCCTTTTTCACTCCTTCACCCCCCTCCACCCCTGTCCACTACATTTTCACACCTTCACCCACCTTCACCCACCTTCACCCCTATCCACTCCATTCTCATATTTGTTCAACCCTTCACCCTTCAACCCTTCATCCCTTTTTCACCCCTTACCAGATATCAGACCAAGGAGGAGGCATCCCCCGCTCTGATCTGTCCCAGATCTTCAAATACTTGTACACAACTGCACGAAACCCACTACCAGATGTCGGGTCTGACTACACTTGTCTCCCGAATGTCCTAGCGGGATATGGATGTGGTTTACCTCTCAGCCAGCTCCACGCCAAGTAAGCATCATAGCATAATAAACTGTTTTTTTGATCTGCAAATTGGTTTTGAATGTGATAGATCTGGGATGTGGATGTGGCTTACCTCTCAGCCAGCTCCAGTAGTTGACTCAACTTAATTAACCAAAATTAATTAACCCAAATTACTAATTAACCAAAAATAATTAACACTTCACTAAACCAAATTAATTAAAAACCCTGACACTGACCAATCTTTGGCCCCCCAAATCAATCACCCTGGCGCTGACCAAACTCACTCTGGGCTTGTTCATTTCATCAATGCTTTTTCTTTTAAGCCCTTCCTATCATGGTTGGGCAAGTCCCTTTAGTCTAGTTGGCCTACCCCTGGACTGTTACATACATGCATTGAGGCTTGTTAATAATTCCTGATGCTGCCGAACCGAGCACTCATATTGAATAGTACCTGTCTGGTTTAAGAATGTTACTGGCCTGATTTATGTTTTAGAATAATCCAAAGTCTTATGAACAAGCCTACTTTACTCCATACTCGCAGGTACTGTTATAGGGACCTTCAGACATTCTCCATGCAAGGCTTAGACACAGATGCTTACTCACACCACACTTACAGTAGTTGACTCTGGGTTGACTTCTCACTTTATTCCGAACATGCAGGTACTGTGAAGGGGACCTTCACATATTCACCCTGCAAGACTACGGCACAGATGCCTCCTCACAACATACACACGGTAGTTCAGTCCTCACTTTATTCAAAACATGCAAATACAGTGAAGGGGACCTTCAGATATTCTCCATGCACGGCTACGGCACTGATGCCATCTCACAACACACACACACGGTAGTTTACTCCTCAATCCAGTCTGTCCTCGTAGGTACTTTGGAGGGGACCTTCAGATATTCTCTATGCACGGCTACGGCACTGATGCCAACTCACAACACACACACGGTAGTTTACTCCTCAATCCATTCTGTCCTCGTAGGTACTTTGGAGGGGACCTTCAGATGTTCTGCATGCAGGGCTACGGCACAGGCACCTACTCACAACACACTTACAGTAGTGTACTCCTCCATCTATTCTGTACTTGCAGGTACTGTGAAGGGGACATTCAGATATTCTGCATGCCAGGCTGTGACGCAGATGCCTACTCACAACACACACACTGCTAAGCCCAAAATTTTCAACATTACTGGAAAGATGGTTCTATCAGCTTCAAGATGCACTATGTTTCTATAGCTTTGGCTGGGTAGCAAGACAAGTAAGCTGCTTAGAAGCTGCTGCTGGTAGCTGAAAATAACGATTCAGATGGTTACTAGCACACTCACAGTATTTGAGTCTGGGTTGACTTCGCACTCCATTCTGTACTTGCAGGTACTTTGGAGGGGACCTTCAGATATTCTCCATGCAGGGCTACGGCACGGACGCCTACTTGCACTTGCTCCGCCTGGGGAGTGATGAGGAGTTACTCCCACAATAGTGTGTCGGAGTGATGAGCAGATACACCCACAAAAGAGTGTTACTGACTCACTGCAGCTGTGTTTTATTAGAACCCTGGGTGACGAGGAGTTTCTTTCAGTCATGATGGTGATGAGGAAGAGGAGGACAATATACCGCCATTGCAGGTTTGTTCTGAAGTCCCGAGTGATGAGGAATTGATGAGTTACTCCAACTGTAGAGTTTCACTGCATGTCTGTTTTATAAGAGCCCTTGGTGACATGGAGACACTCCCACAGTCATGATGATGATGATCAGGAGGAGGAGGAGGAGGAGGAGGAGAATAGACCCCCATTTTAGGTTTTTCCGAGGTGATGAGGAATTGGGGAGTTACTCCCACAGTAGAGCGTCACGGCATCTCTGTTCGGTTAGAACCCTGAGTGACAATGAGTTAATCCCATGGGCATGATTAGGAGGATCAGTAGGAGGAGAAGGAGGAGAAGAGACCGGTAGCCATTGCAGGTTTGTCCTGAAGTCCCGGATGATGAGGAATTGAGGAGTTACTCCCACAGTAGTGTGTCACTGCATGTCTGTTTTATTAGAACCATGGGTGACAAAGAGGCACTCCCACCGTCATGATGATGATGATCAGGATGGTCAGGATTATGATGATGGTGATCAGGAGGAGGAGACTAGAGAGTCACTGCAGCTCTCTTCGTTTTACCTGGGTGGCAAGGAGTTACTCCCACAGCCATGTGTAGCAGGAGGACAAGAGACCGGTAGTCATTGCAGGTCTGCCCTGAAGTCCCGGCTGATGAGAAATAAATAAGTCACTCCAACTGTAGAGTGTCACTGCATGTCTGTTTTATTAGAACCATGGGTGACAAGGAGACACTCCCACAGTCATGATGATGATGATGATCAGTAGGAGGAGGAGAAGGAGGAGGACATGAGACCCCCAATTCAGGTTTATCCCGGTGATGAGGAATTGGGGAGTTACTCCCACAGTAGAGTGTTATTGCATCTCTGTTGTATTAGAACCCTGGGTGACAAGGAGACATTCCCACAGTCATGATGATGGTGATGATGATGATGATCAGGAGGAGGAGGAGGAGGACTGGTAGCCATTGCAGGTATGTTCAGAAGTACCCGGTGATGAGGAATAAAGGAGTCACTCCAACTGTAGAGTATCACTGCATCTCTGTTTCATTAGAACCCTGGGTTACGAAGAGCTACTCCTACAGTAATGATGATGATCAGGCGGAGGAGGAGGTGGAGAAGGACAGTATATTGTCATTTCATGTATGTTTTACTGTATCAGGTGCTGAGGAATGAAGGAGTCACTCCAACTGTTGAGTGTCACTGCATCTCTGTTTTACTGGAACCCTGGGCAACGAAGACACTCCCACAGTCATGATGATGATGATGGTGATGATGATCAGGAGTAAGGGGACAATAGATTGTCATTTCAGATTTGTTATACAGTACAGGGAGATGAGGAATAAAGGAGTTGCTCCCCTGGTACAGAGTCACTGTAGCTCTCTTTATTATTATAACACTGGTCAGTGTTTTTTATTTCAGATTTCTGTTTTCCAGGTTGAGTAGCTACATGGGCTACTCAACCCTGATTTCAGGATAGTTGCGTAGCCATCGCATGGCAGAGCGCGAAGCGTGGAGCCTGGTGGGGTCGGGGGGCAGCGCGTAGGGGGGGTCCGGGGGGCGTAGCATTCTACGGAATGGCGACGGAATGGCGACGCGTCGTCGAAAAATGAAACACTGATACTGGTTAAATCCTGGGTAGTACATGACGCGTGCTATTGCACGCTAGTGCGCAAGGTTTTGGAGCCCGACTGCGCGACTGATGCAAAATCAATATCCCCCTCCGGACGCAGCGCGCAGATTTCCGTTTCAGTTGTGTTAAAAGCGCAACGCAAAAGGAGGCAGTTGCATCAAAAGCGTAATCAAAGATGACAAAATATAGTACCTGGTTAGAACCCTGGGTGACGAGGAGTTCCTCCAACAGTTATGAAGAAGAGGAGGACGAGGAGGAGGAGGATAATAGATTGCCATTGCACATCTGTTTTTCATAACTGGATGACAAGGAGTTCCTCCAACAGTTATGAGGAAGAGGAGGAGACGGAGGAGAAGGATAGTAGATTGTCATTGCACATCTGTTTTTCATTACTGGGTGACGAGGAGTGCCTCCATCAGTTATGAGGAAGGAGAGGAGGAGGAGGATACTAGATTTTCATGGCACATCTGTTTTTCATTACAGGGTGAAGAGGAGTCTTCAACAGTTATAAAGAAGAAGAGGAGGAGGAGGGTACTAGATTGTCATTGCACATCTGCTTTGCATTGCTGGGTGGCGAGGAGTTACGAGGAGTTACTCCCACAATAGAGTGTCACTACAGCTCTCTTCGTTATGACCCTGGGCGGCGATGAGTTACTCCCACAGACGCGAAGAGGAGGAGGAGGAGGAGGACAATAGATCGTCATGGCAGGTCTGTTTTACAGTACTGGGTGGTGAGGAGTAAAGAAGATACTCCCATAGAAGAGTGTCACTGCATGTATGTTTTATTAGAAACCTGGGTGGTGAGGAGACACTCACACAATCATGGGGAGTAGGAGGATGATTAGGAGGACAACAGACCGCCATTGCACATCTCTTTTACAGTACTGGGTGGCAAGGAGTAAAGAAGATACTCCCATAGAAGAGTGTCACTGCATGTATGTTTTATTAGAAACCAGGGTGGTGAGGAGACACTCACACAATCATGGGGAGTAGGAGGATGATTAGGAGGACAACAGACTGCCATCGCACATCTCTTTTGCAGTACTGGGTGGCAAGGAGTAAAGAAGATACTCCCATAGAAGAGTGTCACTGCATGTACGTTTTATTAGAAACCTGGGTGGTGAGGAGACTCACACAATCATGGGGAGGAGGAAGATGATTAGGAGGACAACAGACCGCCATTGCACATCTCTTTTACAGTACTGGGTGGCAAGGAGTAAATGATACTCCCATAGTAGAGTGTCATTGCAGCTCTGTTTGATTAGAAACCAGGGTGGTGAGGAGTTACTCCCACATACATAAGTAGTAGCAGTAGGAGGGGGGGGGGGACAATAGACCGTTATGGCAGGTCTGCTTTCGCTTTAGCCCCCTCTGGACCCCCCAGGGGTCCCGGGGCTGAAGCCCTAGATTCCCCCCGTGTCTCTCTCCGCCGTCTGTCCTTCTCTCTATCTGTCCGTCTGTCCGACAGCTGTCTAGGCGTTTAACGATTCCGACCACCTCCGCACCCACCATTTTTGCTCATAGTTGGAGTGCGCATGACTAGAGTTGTCAGCATCGCAGCGGTCAAAATCCTTCTCAAAAGTTGTTCAATGTTTGTAGCTCTATTCGGCCACGAGTAGCTACTTTCTCCACTACTTCCGAAACTCCCTGCCGGTGACTGCTAAAGCGATTTTCCGTGTCGCTTGCGACACGCTCTTAGAACTTGTCCTGTCCTGGGTGATGAGGGGTTACTCCCACAATAGCGTGTCACTACAGCTCTCTTCGTTTTGACCCTGGGCGGCGATGAGTTACTCCCACAGACTCGAAGTGGAGGAGGAGGAGGACAATAGATCGTCATGGCAGGTCTATTTACTGTCCTGGGTGGTGAGGAGTTATTCCCACAATAGAGTGACGCTGCAGCTATCTTCGTTAGAACCCTGGGTGACGAGGAGGCAATCCCACAAGCATGAGGAGGAGGACAATAGACCGGTAGTCATTGCAGGTCTGTCCGGAAGTACCCGGTGATGTGGAATAAAGGAATCACTCCAACTGTAGAGTGTCACTGCATCTCTGTTTTATTAGAACCCTGGGTTACGAGGAGTTACTCCCATAGTCATGATGATGATGATGATGATGATGACAATCATGAGGAGGAGGACAATAGATTGCCCTTTCAGATATGTTTTGAAGTACTCGATGGCGAGGAGAAAAGGAGTTACTCCCACAGTAGAGTGTCTTGGTGTCACTGCAGCCTTGTCTTACTGCCCTGGATGATGATGGGGGGTCGGAAGTAGAGGAGCTACTCCATCAGAAGAGTGTCACTGCTGCTCTGTACTGAAGTCCTGGGTGGTGAGAAGCACTGGAGTTGCCCCCACAGTAGAGTGTCTCGGTGTAACTGCAGCTCTGTTTTACTTTCCTGGATGATGATGGGGGGCCGAGATTAAAGGAGTTACTCCCTAAATAGAGTGTCACTGCTGCCCTGTCTTTCTGTCCTAGGTGATGATGAGGGGGCGATAGCAAAGGAGCTACTCCGTTAGTTGAGTGTCACTGCATCTCTGTACTGAAGTCCTGGGTGGTGAGAAGTACAGGAGGTACCCCCACAGTAGAGTGTCTCAGTGTCACTGTAGCTCTGCCTTACTGTCCTGTATGATGATGGGGGGGCGAGAGTAAAGGAGCTACTCCCTCAATAGAGTGTCACTGCTGCTCTGTACTGAAGTCCTGGGAGGTGAGAAGTATAGAAGTTACCCCCACAGTTGAGTGTCTCGGTGTCACTGCAGCTCTGTGTTTAATACTGTCCTGGATGATGATGGGGGGGGCAAGAGTAAAGGAGCTACTCTGTCAGGAGAGTGTCACTGCTGTTCTGTACTTAAGTCCTGGGGAGTGAGAATTACAGGAGTTACCCACACAGTAGAGTGTCTCAGTCACTCCAGCTCCGTCTTACTGTCCTGGATGATGAGGGGGGGGGGGGGGGGGGGGGGGGGCGAGAGTAAAGGAGCTACTCCCTCAATAGAGTGTATCTGCAGCTCTGTACTGAAGTCCTGGGTTGTGAGAAGTTCAAAAGTTACTCCCACAGTAGAGTGTCTCAGATTTGTTTCCACCCCAGGAAGTGGGACCCATACACACATCAGCGCCCACCGAGGATTCAGAAAGGAAGGCGGGTCATTAGGCACCCGTGTATGGAATTAGAGCTGATAAGAATGCTTGCTTGCTGCAATCGTGCTTGCTTGCTGCAATATTGCCTTTCTTCTTCTGTGGATTTGTGTTAAGATTTCAGCCAGCAATTTGGCTGCTCGCCATCCTTGGCAGGACAAAACAAATAGCCAGGTAAATGTAAATGCAAACACATAATTTTCCATTTTTTCGATCTCTTGGGATTAATATTACTCATGACCCTGGACTTCTGCACGGATTGGATTTCTGCACGGTTATTCAGCCAAATCTGGGCTGCTCACCGTCTTCCAAATCCAAGTCCCCACGTGGATAGCCCACCCACAGACACTATGGAGCATGCTAAGTGTATTAGACAGTTTGAAGACTTGTCCAGGTCCAGGCCTTGAGGACAGATCTGCAATGACACTACATTACAGCCCATGGGTATACAACTCGGTTGAGCAGACTCACCCAGCCTCAAGCAATTCGGCTGAACGGACTTACCCAACCTCCAGCAAGTAGGTTGAACGTACCCACCCAACCTCCAGCAAGTAGGTTGAACGTACCCACCCAACCTCCAGCGAGTAGGTTGAACGTACCCACCCAACCTCCAGCAAGTAGGTTGGACGTACCCACCCAACCTCCAGCGAGTAGGTTGAACGTACCCACCCAACCTCCAGCAAGTAGGTTGAACGTACCCACCCAACCTCCAGCAATAAATCGTTATGGCAAGGCTCCAGCCATGCCAATTGCAGGCCTGCAACAGGCAATTTGGTTGCTGTCAGCATCTGGTGTGTTATACCCGCTGAGTATGCCTTGCTGAATACTTTTGTGTGTCCTTAGAACGATCTCCTGATGTACACTGACAGCTACCGCGTTCAGTGTCACTGTCTAGACACCCGTTTTCGATAGTTATATATATTATTACTTCAAATCAATCAATGTTATCAACATAAACTTGATACAACCTCTGCATACAGTCAGGAGTAAAAAAAGGGAGAGCCACCTATCCTTAAAAAACCTGAGGAGGGCTGACCCCCCCCCCCCCCCCCCCCCCCCCCCCCACACACACACACACACACACGCGCACCTCTGTCCAGACAGCTGCCATGGCTATGGGCACAACTTTCGTTGCCTGAAAGTCCAACACTTCACCAGTTCACCTATGTCGCCGGTCCACGAGTGCGCGAATTGGATTCACGTGCCCCTGAATGTACCAATGTTCCTCTCTGGGCTCAAGGCATTCGCTGGCGTGATCCCAGGGGACTTATTGGTCTGCAAACCTCACATACGGTAGTCTGGCGCGGGTCTGATGTGCCAGTAGATCTAAGACTGGGTTCCAGCCCTGATCTACCGAAGTGATCTGTATTTTTACCTAACCCTAGCTTCACTGGAGTCGGACCGAAGTAGCTAGTAGCTAGAAGACGTCAGTAGCTGAACCTTGCGGCGCGGCTGCACGAACCGCTCCTGGCAGGCCGCTCCTTTCCAATCGACATTCCGAAAATAAACACTAGCGCGCGTCTGACTCCGTTCCTCTCGTCAGCAGTTTGGGTGCCTGGTCAAGCGAATCGCAAGCATGGAAAATAACGATGTGTCGAAGCCAGAGTGCGATGCCCCCCCTGCTGGAACTGCCATCGGCCAAGTAGCCGATGCGCCACCAGCATCGAAGGTGGCTGAGGGAACTGCTAGCG
>JACBWV010000626.1:40766875-40809375 GCA_013435795.1 Chlamydomonas sp. ICE-L
GGACACCTTCAACGCTGATACCATAAACTCCTTAAACCTTGTAGTGCATGTAAATGCAGGTAAACACATTTCACATATTAAATGTGTTTACAAGGGTAATTGTATGTACACGGGTAATTGTATGTACAAGGGCGTTTATATTCACAAGGGTAGATGCAGACTACCATATTTAAAACACAAAACTTCCTTGCAAGGGTTATTGTATTTACGAGGGTAATTTTATTCGCGAGGCCAAATGCAGATTAACTTCCTTGAATACACAATGTCCTTGCAAGGGTTATTGTATTTCCAAGGACAATTTTATTCACATGGCTAAATGCAATTGTTAGGGTGCGCAGAGTTAAAGGGGGGCCTGGTGGGTTAAAGGGGAGACTGCTGGGTTAAAGTGGGGCCTGCTGGGTTTAAGGGGGGCCTGCAGGGTTAAAGGGGGGCCTGTAGAGTTAGAGGGGGGCCTGCAGGGTTTAAGGGGGGGGCTGCAGTGTCAAAGGGGGGGACTGCTGGGTTTAAGGGGGGCTGCAGAGTTGAAGGGGGGGGGCCCTGCAGAATTAAAGGGGGGACTGCTGGGTTTAAGGGGGCCCTGCAAAGTCAAAGGGGTGACTGCTGGGTTAAAGGGGGGCTTGCAGAGTTAAAGGGGGGGCCTGCTGGGTTTAAGGGGGGCCTGCAGAGTCAAAGGGGGGGCCTGCTGGGTTTAAGGGGGGCCTGCAGATTTAAAGGGGGGCCTGCTGAGTTAAGGGGGGGACTGCTGGGTTAGAGGGGGGACTGCAGATTTAAGGGGGGACTGCTGGCTTTAAGGGGGGCCTGCTGAGTCAAGGGGGGGCCTGCTGGGTTAAAGGGGGGCCTGCAGAGTATAGGGGGGCCTGCAGAGTTGAAGGTGGGGACTGCTGGGATTAAAGGGGGGACTGCTGGGTTTAAGGGGGGGCTGCAGAGTTGAAGGGGGGTCCTGCTGGGTTAAATGGGGGCCTGATGGGTTTAAGGGGGGACTGCAGAGTCAATGTGGGGACTGCTGGGTTCAAGGGGGGTCTGCAGAGTTGAAGGGGGGGCTGCAGGGTTTAAAGGGGGCCTGCAGAGTTAAAGGGGGGACTGCTGAGATAAAAGGAGGGACTGCTCAGATTACATAGGGGGCTTCTGGGTTTAAGGGGGCCCTGCAGAGTGAAAGGGGGGACTGCTGAGATTAAAGGAGGGACTGCTGGGTTTAAGGGGTTTATAAAACCTGTTGAGAGGGGGGTTGAAGGTCACTACCAGGACCTCATACCATGTGAGAAATGCAATGAAGCAGTGTGATACAGTGAAACAGAGATAACTACCAGGGTTTAAGGTTAGCAGCGCTACCTCTCATGATTAAACTACACCTCTCGTATACACACGGCAAATTTGGGGGGTCTTAGGCACCCTTTTCTACACCCCTACGGCACCATTATGCACCCAGAATACACCCTATCAAGCCAAGCCAACAAATTAGGGGGTCTTGGGCACCCTTTTCTACACCCCTACGGCACCATTATGCACCCAGAATACACCCTATCAAGCCAAGCCAACAAATTAGGGGGTCTTGGGCACCCTTTTCTACACCCCTACGGCACCATTATGCACCCAGAATACACCCTATCAAGCCAAGCCAACAAAATTAGGGGGTCTTGGGCACCCTTTTCTACACCCCTACGGCACCATTATGCACCCAGAATACACCCTATCAAGCCAAGCCAACAAAATTAGGGGGTCTTGGGCACCCTTTTCTACACCCCTACGGCACCATTATGCACCCAGAATACACCCTATCAAGCCAAGCCAACAAATTAGGGGGTCTTGGGCTCCCTTTTCTACACCCCTACAGCACCATTATGCACCCAGAATACACTCTATCAAGCCAAGCCAACAAATTAGGGGGTCTTGGGCACCCTTTTCTACACCCCTACGGCACCATTATGCACCCAGAATACACCCTATCAAGCCAAGCCAACAAAATTAGGGGGTCTTGGGCACCCTTTTCTACACCCCTACGGCACCATTATGCACCCAGAATACACCCTATCAAGCCAAGCCAACAAATTAGGGGGTCTTGGGCACCCTTTTCTACACCCCTACGGCACCATTATGTACACATGTGTAGGGAAAGGCAACTGATATTAGTGTTTGAAAAATCAATGCCAATTGATATTATTGTAGTGTCACAATAATAGTAGTTTTTCAAATAAATCCGAGATTCTGGTGAGACGGCTCGTCCGACTAATATTACATAATATTGTATAATATTATTTATTCACTAATATTATATAATATAGCCAACCCCTACACATGTGTACTGACCCTTATGAGCCAAATAAAAGGATGCTGAAGGTTCCCCAGATTTGCACTGACAGGCTGGCAGCACCAAGCTGTCTTCTTATTTATAATCATAAATAATGATTATACTTGATGTCATAATTTGTTACCATTCCTTATCATTATAAGACCTTATATGACACCTTGATTTTTGTTTCGTTGAATGGTTTTTTCCGTCGTTCACTTTTTTATACAAAATACACCCATGGCCTTAACCGACCAACTTCGTCCACCCGTGATTGGAGCACACTCTTATGTAGCTGAAAGTAACAGAAAATATTGGGCATAGCAAAGGTGACAGTTTTATCAGCAGCTATTATTTATTTGAACATTTAAAAGCATCAACCGCCTTAACCAACCGACTCCTTACCTCGCATTTACAGGTTGGCAGTCAAGAATATGCATTGCAAAGAGCACGACAAACTTATACAGATGGACATAACCCCCCACTGACTCCACACCTCTCATGTGCAGGTTGGCAGCAAAGAAGGCATATAGGAAAGAGCAAGAGAAGATTGTGAAGAAGGAAGCAGCTGAGAAGCGAAAGCAGGATATGGCAGCTAAGCTGGAGAGCTTGGGTGAGGAGGAGATCGCTGAGCTCAAAAGGGGGATTAGGGTAAGTCAAACAACTAGGATGGCTGCTTCCCTTGTCTTTACAGGAGATATGGGTTGTCAAGTCAAGCTAAGTCAAAGAGATATGGGTAGTCAAGTCAAGCCAAGTCAAAGAGATATGGGTAGTCAAGTCAAGCTAAGTCAAAGAGATATGGGTAGTCAAGTCGAGCCAAGTCAAAGAGATATGGGTAGTCAAGTCAAGCCAAGTCAAAGAGATATGGGTAGTCAGGTCAAGCCAAGTCAAAGAGATATGGGTAGTCAAGTCAAGCCAAGTCAAAGAGATATGGGTTGCCAAGTCAAGCTAAGTCAAAGAGATATGGGTAGCCAAGTCAAGCCAAGTCAAAGAGATATGGGTAGTCAAGTCAAGCCAAGTCAACAAGTCCTATGCAGCGTCGCAAGCGACGCGGAAAATTGGCGGAGTGTGTTGGCAACGGAACTAAAGGTGGCAACGATGGAGCTGACCGAAGCGAGTTAGTTACGCGACCGTTGGCTGACGTGTCGGGCTTCAATTTTTGTTTTGCGGTCGGACAAACGGACAAATGGGTAAACATGGGGGCTCCCGCCCCCTTGAAGAGGGGGCCCCGCCAAAAACAACTAGGATGAGTGCTTCCGTTATGTCTTTACAGGAGGTATGGGGAAGTCAAAGAACATGGGTGGTTGGCGTCCTTAAGCTGGAACAGGTGATCCGGATATGTCAAACAACACAGGTGCTTTTTATGTAACATTTGGCTAAGTTATTTAACATTTGGCTAAGTTATGTAACATTTGGCTAAGTTATGTAACATTTGGCTAAGTTATGTAACATTTGGCTAAGTAATGTAACATTTGGCTAAGTTATGTAACATTTGGCTAAGTTAGCTCCCAGCTATTAGGACTAACCCAGCTATTAGGACTATCAGTCCTACTTTTGGCCGGGGTTAGGGCTACCTGCCGCTCCCTACAAACAACACATGTGCATTTTATGTAGCGTTGGCAATTGTCTAACAAATGTGTATGCATTCAGTTATGTGGCATTTAGCCCCCTACCCCCAAGGAGGTCATGAAGGTCCAACAGGGGTACAGAGTAAGTCAAACAACACTGGTGCGTTTTTCGTAACGTTGGCAATTGTCTAACGTATGTGAATGCGTTCAGTAATGTAGCATTTTAGCCCCCTACCCCCACCCTCCAGCCCGACCCCCGGGCCCCCAGCCTCAAACCCCCTAACCCCCAGGAGGAAGGCAACCTCCCAACCCAACTCCCAACCCCCAACCTTACTCCCAACCCCCAAACTCAGCAAATTTCCCATCCCAACTCCCAGGAGGAAGCCAATCTCCGAATTCAGGTGACCCGGGAGAAAAAGTGTTAACGTGCGTGGGCCAACCCAACCCAACCCTCCAAACCCCCAACCCAACCCAAACCCCAAACCCACAACCCCCAGGAGGAAGCCAATCTCCAAATTCAGGCAACCCGGGAGAAGAAGCATAGACACGCCTGGGCCAACCCTAACCCTAACCCGAACCCCCCAACCCCCAAACCCCAAACCCACAACCCCCCGGGGGAAGCCAATCTTCGAAGGCAGGCAACCCGGGAGAAGAAGCGCAGACCTGCCTGGGCCAACCCAACCCAAACCCATAGCCCTCAAACCCATAACTCCCTAACCCATAACCCCCTAACCCATAACCCCCAAACCCATAACCCCCAAACCCCCAGGAGGAAGCCAATCTCCGAATTCAGGCAACACGGGAGAAGAAGCGTAGACGTACCGAGTGCATGGGCACTGGACCCAAGCTGGTGCTGGATCTTGACTTCGAGGGCCTCATGGTCGATACTGATGTCAAATCACTCTGCCAGCAAGTACGTTTTTTCTTCTTCTCTCCTGGCTGGTCCTGGATCTTGACCTCGAAGGCCTCATGGTCGATGCTGACTTCATATCTCTCTGCCAGCAATTCCTTTTTTTTCTTTTTCTTTCTCCTTGATGTTTCCTTTTTCTTTCTCTCCTGGCTGGTGCTGGATCTTAACTTCAAAGGCCTCAAGTTCGATGCTGAGGTTAAGTTTGTTTTTCTTTCTCCTTTCTGTATTTGTGTGTTTATGTGATATTCTCCTGGCTGGTACTGGATCTTGCCTTAGAAGGCCTCAAGATCAATGCTAATGTCAAATCACTCTGCCAGAAAGCACGTTTTGTGTTTCTCTCCTTTTTTGCTTTTCTCCTAGCTGGTACTGAACCTTGACCTTGACATGGTTGATGCAGATATTAAATCACTCTGCCAGCAAGTATGCTTTTGTGTTTTACACCTTTTTTGCCCTTTTTGCTTTCTCCTGGCTGGTGTTGAACCTTGACTTTGAGGGCCTCGAGTTCTGATGTGAAGGGGGTTTTGTGTTTTTCTCCTTTACATGCTTTTTGTGCTTTTATCCTGGCTGGTGCTGGATCTTGACTTTGAAGTCCTCATGCCTGATACTGATGTAAAATCACTCGTCCAGCAAGTGTGTTTTTGTTACTATGTAATATTTTATTTAATTACTAACATTTAACATAAATTTTATTTTATTATTAACATTTAACATATATTTCATTTAATTATTGACATTTAACATATATTGTACATAATTATTATTATTTAACATTTATTGTATTTAATTATTAACATTTAATATTAATTTTATTTTTGTTTTGACTTCAAGGGCTTCATGAATGATGCTGATGTTAGATCAGTCGCTCAGCAAGTGCGTTTTTGTGAATACCGTAGTGTTCCAAAACAATAACGTTCTAATTACACGTTTGACTTAGTGAAATTAGAACGTAACTTACATTCCTGGTCGAAACGATTGTGAATTGAGTAGCAGCGGCAATTGTAGGGCTTAGGCTGAATGTAAGGCTTACATACGAGCCCAGGTGTCTGTGGGTTCCAAAATCGAGAATTCGCGACATTCCAGATCTCATGCCCTCGCCCAATGATCGACCCCAAGAGGGTCGTTTGACAAGTCCGTCTATGTTAGCTCCAAACCACCATAATCAGAGGACCTTGTGGGGGTTTGTTACGCAACTTCCCTCCGGTATCTGTGCAGAGCCGTGGTGAGATAGCTGAGGCACCCAAAGCCCCCCCCCCCCCCCCACACACACACACACACACACACACACGCTCACACACACCAAGCCTACCGCAAACCACAACTGCAGGGTACTTCCATTGACCGAATCGGCCAGCGCTTTAGCGCACTTGAAAAAAGAATAACTACGCTTTGTAGTGCAAAAAGCGCAATAATTGCTTGCTGCGCCCACAGGGGGTTGCAAAAAACTGCGCAAAACGCGCAGTGGGGCTCAAAAAGGCAGCGCTTGGAAGTGCCCTGCACAGCTTTTCGATATCAGCCAACCCCTACTCAAAACAAGTTGTATGCAGCGTCGCAAGCGACGATACAAATTGGCAGGGTGTGTTTGCGACGGAGCGACAGGTGGCAACGGAAGCGAGTTAGTTACGAGACCGTTGGCTGACGTGTCATGCTTCGTCTCGGTCAAATGGTCGGTCGGACGGACGGACGGACAAATGGGTGATCCTGGGGGCACCCGCCCCCTTGAAGAGGGGGCTCTGCCGATCAGCCAACCCTTGTTGCAGCCGAAGTCCAGGAGGCAGTCGCAACAGATGACTCACATGCTCCATCCAAAAAAAGTGATTGTGGGGACGATTCTGATTAGGACCACCTGCCTCTCATCGCTCTAGCTAAAGCCTGCCCCTAATCACTCATGCACATGTCATCCAACAGACTGCAACGTTGTTATGATGATTGCGCTCTGTACTAAGGATGGGGTGTGTGTTTTGCATGAGTGTCTATATGGGAGAGGAACTGGTCAACCTAGCTGCCCAGGAACATGCATGTCTCCACATTGACTACAATAGTGCGATGATTGCACTAACCTGTCTTGAGGAGTGTAGTGTAATATTGTCTAGATGTGAAGAGGAACCAATCAACCTAGTTGTCCTCCTGATTCTGGTACTTGGGAGGAACATTTAGAAATAGGGGTTTTATTAAAATTTCAAACGTGAAATGTGTAATGTGAGCTTATATTCCTCCGGAAACAAACATGAAATGTGTAACGTGAATTATATTATTTATTTGTTTTGGCTTTATGTTCGTCTGAAAAACTTCGTGAAATCTTTCGTAACGTTATTTTTTCCGAACACTACGGTATTTGATTCTTTATTCAATTACACACAACATGTTTTGATTTGTTTTGACTTTGATGGCCTCGTGAATGATGTTGATGTTGGATCACGCGCCCAGTTGGTGCGCTTTGTTGTTAGAATGTAATATATATATATATAAGTGCTTAATATCCATAAGTGCTAAATATCCATAAGTGCTTAAGTCCTAAAATGCCAGAAGTTGAAACGTTATTGTGATTCAAGGTGCTACACGACCCCAACTGCTCGGAATTGAATTCTGAGTAGACAATATTGTCCACGAATGCGTCAGCTATGCTGGCAGCTAATTTCTGTTCTCATTCGCATCTGGCCGAGGGCAGCCCAGGTCGAAAGGCCGGCTGGCAGTACACGAGATGTACAAAAAGCTTGAATCGACTTCAACGAGATCGCGGTACGGGATCGCGCGAGCTACTACGACTGAAGTTTCGTTTCATGAAAGGCGTATCGAACCCCTTCCACAAGGTCGAAGGCTGCGCTTCAGCCTCGGCCTCGGAATTTTCTGAAATAGCAGCACAACTCGAAAGTTCACCCCCCTTATTCCCAATATCACCTCCCAACTTGAGATTTCACCCCCCATTCCCAAATACAAATCTAACTTCAGTTGTGGAAGTTCGAGGAAAAGTTTAAAAAACATACTTTTTTGAATTTATTTCAAAAGTGTGATTTGAAATTTGATTTTTTTTCTTCAGTTATTCTACATGCTATCAAGCAAAACCTGAAACTCAGAATGCTGAAACTGGGTCCACGCAGCTACGTACATGAGTTAGGCCACCCACGAAATGCAAATTATCAGTGCTTTTTGGCTCTGTGTACTGCCGTACCGCCTGTACGCTACATCCCACAACCTGCCATCACCATGACATGTAAAGGAAGGTATGAGCTATTGGACTACCAACTTTTTATTTTAATGGAATTTGTTTTGAGCGCGATGGACCTTGAATCATCTTTATGAAAAAGGTGATTCGACTTAGGGAAGCTCATAGTTAAGAAATTGGCATGTTTCACTTGACCTGGATCCCACCAATTGTGCAAACCCAAATTTGAGTATTTATATATTGAATTGATGTGGTTGGGCAACTTTATGCCGAAAAATATTTGTCTTCGGACTGGAGGCCATAGGCTAAAACCATGCGATTCATGCTCACCAAGACTGAGGCACCTATGGATATATATATTTATTTATTTATTTGTTTTTCTCGTATATATATATATATATATATATTTTTTTTTTTTTTTTTTTTTTTTTTTTTTGACAGCAAGGGTCTGATGAATGATGCTGATGTCCGATCATTCTCCCGGCAAGTACGTTTTTGTGTGTTGGCTGGTTGTTTGGCGAGGTGGTTGGTCTATGATATTTTACTTGACAACCCTAGAATGTAAGCTTTTTTCACAAAGGCTCAGAGACCATGGTGTTACCCCATTGTAATGTGTTTTATTGAGTTACCCCATTGGAATGTGTATCATGTAGTTGCCCCATTGTTATTTGTTTCATGTTACCCCATTGTAATGTTTTGTATGGAGTTGCCCCATTGTTATTTGTTTCATGTTACCCCATTGTAATGTTTTGTATGGAGTTGCCCCATTGTTATTTGTTTCATGTTACCCCATTGTAATGTTTTGTATGGAGTTGCCCCATTGTTATTTGTTTCATGGAGTTACCCCATTTTCATGTGTTTCTCCTGCTCTCCTGTCACACAGATGAAATTTGCGTATGCGGACAACTTGAAAATGGAGCGTCCCTGCCACCTGATCTTCACCTCATTCACAGGCGTGGTGAAGACAACTGCCTCAAGCATAGTGACAGGTGGGCAACCTGCAATTTTGTTTCCAGATTTCTGTGGGAACATTTGTGTAGCAAAAGTTCTGACGCACGCCTGATATCAAAATTGTGGCGCAGCATGATATAGGGTGGAGTGCTAAGCACGGAAAACACCGACATCAAGTCCTCCTCCCCCGTCCACCTCAAGGGACATTCATGTTAGGACAGTGTCATGTGTGGCATGATCATATTTTAATGACACCGGTCACGCCTGACCTGTGTACCATACGTCCATACCACCAGCACAATACCCACTGAGCACGGACCCCAGGGGCATCACGTCACACTGGGGTCGCACCGACTTGTTCCATTTGCGACGCGCTGCATAAGACAAAACTGGTCACCTGTCCCTCATGCTTACACGGAGTCCTACAAATCTGTGTTGCGTATGTATTTGTGTTCCTAGTGGTTGTCCCAAGTGCAAGATAACCGGCTGGCCCCCTCAACTTCATGCCTCTTAATGAGGTGTATTATTTATTTATTTATGTTCCTGCTCAGGGGGCTTTATATACTATAAGATGTAATATGTAATCACACCTGTAATATGTAATCACACCTGTAATATGTAATCACACCTGCCCTCTCCTTGCTGCTCCAGGGATCGAAAACTGGGCCGCCACAACAACTGACAAGAACTACCTCGATTATTTTGCTGAGGAGAAGGTATGGCTTTTGTATTGCTACTTGCAATGATCCTCGTTTATTGCTTGTGTATTGCTTGTGCATGGCTTGTGTATGTCTACTTGCGAGGAGCCTTGTTTCTTGCTTGTGTATTGCTTGTGCATGGCTTGTGTATGTCTACTTGCGACGAGCCTTGTTTCTTGCTCGTGTTAAGTGGTTTCGTTTGGAATAAAAGTTGTATTATTGCTCAAGAAAATGTTTACAAATTAGTGAACATTGCATACATCCAAGATATTGCACCCTCTTTATCTCTTACCCTCAATGCAGCACCCAATCCCTCGTGTATTGCTTGTGTATTGTTACTGATCCCGAACCCCCAATGCAACACCCAATCCCTGATCCTTAACTCCGTTCCTTGAGTCCCATATCCCATATATCTTAAATCCCAAATTTCTGATCCTTAATTCCATATTCCATATCCCATATATCTTAAGGATAAGGAAATTTTATTATATAAGTAAACCCTTTATTTTATTTTATTTTATTTTATTTTATTTAACCCTTCAAGTGGGACCCCTCCCGAAGGGAAGGGGCCCACTTGCCAAGTATTAGGCAGCTAATAGAAAAGCTGCCTAATACTCGCGGGTACCTTCAAGTACCTTTCAAGTACCGGCCCTCTGGGCGGTACTCGCAAGTGCCTATGGTAATACTCGCGGGTACCTTAATTAATGCCCCCTACCCCTACCAAGTACCTTTATGGCCAATCCCCCTGGGCGGTACTCCAGGTACCTTAATGGCCTATTACTCTGGGCATTCCAAGTACCTTAATGGCCCTCTGTATCTGGGCGGTACTCCAGGTACCTTTCAAGTACCTTAATGGCCCCTGTATCTGGGCATTCAAGTGGGACCCCATAAAAGGTACAGGGGAATAGGCCATAAAGAAAGGTACTTGAAGGTACTCGCTTACCCAGAGACAGAGGTATAGGCCATCAAGAAAGGTACTCAAAGGCTTGCGAGTACCTTCTAGTACCTTCTAGTACCTTAATGCCCCTGTATCTGGGCGGTACTCGCAAGTGGGCCCCTCCCCCTAGGGAGGGGTCCCACTTGAATGCCCCTGTGTCTGGTCATAAAGGTACTCGCAAGTGGGCCCCTTTATGCCCCCTAGGGAGGGGTCCCACTTGAATTAAATACCCTTTGGTTTGGGGGTAGAGGGGGGCCCACTAGCTAGTACGCCTAGGGGTAAGCTATTCCGCCCATAGACATAGGCGGACTAGCTAACCCCCCCCAAAGCCAAAGGGGGGCGTACTAGCTTACCCAGAGTTATAGGCCCTAAAGGTACTTGGAGTACCGCCCAGATACAGATACAGATACAGGGGCCATTCAAGTACCGGCCCTCTGGGCATTAAATCAAGCCTTAGGCAGCTAAAGTAAAGAAAAGCTGCCTAATATCAAGTGGGACCCCTCCCTACCCTAGGATAAGGGTAGGGGGGGCGGTACTCGCAAGTCTTGGGCAGCCTTTACTTTAGCTGCCTAAGACTTGAAGGTACTTGGTAGGGGTAGGGGTAGGGGTAGGGGTAGGGGTAGGGGCCCCTTGTCTTTGGGGCCCACTAGCTAGTACCGCCGATGTCTACGGCGGCACTTGCTTAGGGCATATAGGTACCCGCGAGTATTAGGCAGGATAAGGACATTTTCCATATATCTTATTGTTGCTTATTATTGCTGCTTACTGTTGCTGAGGATGTATTAGCCTCCCCAAGGAAATGAAATGACCAGCAATCATTCAGCAATCAGGAGCAGCAATCATTATAAGCAATCATTATAAGCAATCATTCAGCAATCAGGAGCAGCAATCATTATAAGCAATCATTATAAGCAATCATTCAGCAATCATGAGCAGCAATCATTAAACCCCAAATTTCTGATCCATAATTCCATATTCTATATCCCATATATCTTAAATCCCAAATTTCTGATCCTTAATTCCATATCCCATATATCTTAAACCCCAAATTTCTGATCTATAATTCCATATTCTATATCCCATATATCTTAAATCCCAAATTTCTGATCCTTAATTCCATATTCCATGTCCCATATATCTTATATCCCAAATCCCATATCCCAAATCCCATATATGATCATATCATATTCCAAGTCCCATATCCCATATATCTTAAATCCCAAATCCCTCTCGCTCAATTCCAAATCCCATACGTCATTTCCCATACCCCATATCCCATCTGTAATTTCCCATATTTCATATCCCAGTTTTAGCCTATGTGGCTCAACCGGCTAGAGTGTCAAGCACACACATCCCACATATCTCAAATCTCAAATCCCACGCACCCCAATCAAAATCCCATATCTCAAATCCCAAATCCCATATCTCAAATTCCAAATCCCACGCACCCAATGCCAAATCCCATATCTCAAATCCCACCTCCCATATCCCATATCCCGAACACCCTGAGATCCAAAAACTGCATACCCAATCCCGAATTCCAAATCTTATGCACCTGCTACCCTTTCCTTGGCGATTGGTACGTCTTGTATCCAGACCCACCGCACAGCATAGGACAAATTTCTCCATACAGATTGGCACAGATAATTATTTTTTCTTTGGTGCATGATGTCCATAAGCCCCCCATGACTCCGTCAAGCCGCAGGCACATGTGGAGCCCAGTGGGGCACAAGGACAATCAGTAATTATCATCCTAGCCATCCGCGTTGGACAAATGAGTTGCTGAATGCTCTTCCTCTTTGCGATTCAGGACAATGTAATTATCATCCTAGCCATGCGTTCTGAACAAATGAGTCTCTGAATAATCTCCACTTAGCGATTTTGACAATGTAATTATCATCCTAGCCATGATTTTGAACAAATTAGTCTCTGAATGCTCATGCACTTTGAGTGTTGGACAAATGAGTCTCTGTGTGCTCTTCCACTTTGTGTTTCAGGACAAGATAGTTTACCTGACAGCTGACTCAGAGAACGAGCTGGATGAGCTGGATGAAAGCAAGATCTACATCATCGGAGGGCTCGTCGATCACAACATGTACGTTCGTCTGGGAATTGAATTGGATTGGTTTAAATCACATTGGATTGGATTGCCAATCACTACACGTACGTTCCTCTGGGAATTTAATTGGATTGGTTTTAATTACATTGGATTGTATTGCCAATCACTTCACGTACGTTCCTCAGGGAATTTAATTGGATTGGTTTGAATTCAATTGGATTGGATTTGATTGTCGATCACAACACGTATGTTCCTCCAGGAATTTAATTGGATTGGTCTGGAATTTGATTAAATTCAATTGGATTGGTGTGAATTATATTGGATTGGATTGCCGATCACAACATGTACGTTCCTCTGGGGATTTGATCGGAGTAGATGATTGAATTTGATTGGTTCAAATTGAATTGAATTGGATTGGACACTAAGAGCGTTCTGGTCCCTACGGTGTAGAGCTGCTGCTGGATTGTAAACAAACACTTGTGTACTTTAATGAAGTGCATAACAAACGCTTCTGTACTTATGTAAAGAAACACTTCTGGTGGGAATGTGATGATGATGGTGATGATGAATACATGTTTCCTGGTGCCCTCCTGGAATCAAAATGCCTGTGGCTTGACGGAGTCAAGGGAGACTTATGGGCATCGCGAAACTTAATGTACCATCCTGTATGTTCATGTGTCGCCATTTCTTGTGTGGCCATCCCATGCCTGCAGACAGCATAACCAGGTCTTCCCAGTACATGCCCCTCGGGCACATACTTGAACTTGGTTACATGGCTCCTGCCTTTAAGGCTGCTCCCTGTCTTCGACATGTACATAATAAATTGAAATCAGATTTATCAGGGCGCATACCTGCTTTGTCCAATGCACGCTGCATCACCTTATCCTGCTTGCAACCTGCCATCCATTCACAATAATCATACAATATATCACAAAACAGATGAAACAAAATAGAAAATAGAAAGAAATACGATATATAAAAGTCCTAGGCGGCGGCGCAAGCGACTCGGGAAATTGGTGGAGAATGTTGGCTTATCGGAATGACAGTTAGTTAAGCTGTTGGCTTTGTGTGCTCGGTCAGGCGGTCGGATAAGTGGATAACGGGGTGACCCTGGGAGCTGAGAAATGGGATGGACTACCGGTAGGTAGAGCACTGGGCAGCCAGAAATTATCTGGTTACCGGTAATCAATCCCATTTCTCAGCTCCCAGGGTCACCCCCTTTTAAACTTCCAGAAGTATCAGTCGCTTCCGAAATAAAGTAACCTATGAAGCCTTCCCGTGTATTTGTACCTGCTTCGTCAAATGCACGAAATTATCTGGCTACCCGGTGCTCTACCTACCGGTAATCGATCCCATTTCTCAGTTCCCAGGGTCACCCCGTTTTAAACTTCCAGAACTTCCTCGGGCACATACTTGAATTTTGTTACATGGCCACAGCCTTTAAGGCTGCTCGCCGTATTTGACATGAACATAATCAATTGAAATCAGGGCGCATACCTGCTTTGTCAAATGCACGCTGCATCACCTTATCCTGCTTGCAACCTGCCATCCATTCACAATAATCATACAATATATCACAAAATATCTGCAAAATATAAATCAAAATTTAAATCAAAATGTAAAAAATATAATACGATATATCTCCATGAGTGCGGAAGTCCTAAAACGCCCTAAGTTGAATCGCTATTGCGATTCAAGGTGCTACACGATCCCAACTGCTCGGAATTGAATTCTGAGTGGATCATATTGTTCGCAAATGCGTCAGCTAGACGGGCAGCTAATTTCTGTTCGCATTCGCATCTAGCCGCGAGCAGTCCAGCTCGGGAGGCCGGCTGGCAGTACACGAGATGTACAAAAAGCTTGAATCGACTTCAATAAGATCGCGGTACGGGATCGCGCGAGCTACCGCGACGGAAGTTTCTGCGGGATGAAAGGCGTATCGAACCCCTGCCACAAGGTCTGAGGCTGCGCTTCAGCCTCGGCCTCGGAATTTTCTGGAATAGCAGTACAACTCGAAAATTCACCCCCCTTCCACCCAATTCCACCTCCCAACTTGAGATTTCACCCCCCATTCCCATGTACAAATCTTAAAATCTAACTTCAGATGTGGACGTTTGAAGAAAAGTTCAAAAAAACTTTTTTTTATTGTTTTGAAAAGTGTGATTTGAAATTTGAAAATTTGAAACTTTTTTTTTGTTTTCAGTTATTCTACATACTATCAAGCAAAAACTGAAACTCAGAATGATGCAAATGAGTCTATGCAGCTACGTACATGAGTTAGGACACCCACGATAAGCAAATTAACAGTGATTTTTTGCTCTGTGTACTGCCGCACCGCCTGTACGCTACATCCCACAACCTGCCATCACCATGACATGTAAAGGAAGCAGGGCTATTATTTTCAAATCTGAAAGTGGGCTTTTCCCAGGGTTTTTCCTAGCTTTCCTGTTTTAGGCCTCCTCCAAGCACCACGTCCATATAGCTATTTCTGGGCGGCCCAAGTTGGGGGTGGCCGGGGACAGGGGGGGCAGGAAGGAAGGTGTGAGCTATAGGACGAACAACTTATTATCTTAATGGAATTTGTTTTGAGCGCGATAGACCTTGAATCATCTTTATGAAAAAGGTGATTCAACTTAGGGAAGCCCATAGTTAATGAACATGTTTCACTTGACAGAAATTAGCATGTTTCACTTGACCTGGTTCCCGCCAATTGAGCAAACCCAAATTTGAGTATTTATATATTGAACTGGTGTGGTTGGGCAACTTTATGCCAACAAATATTTGTCTTTGGATGGAGGCCATAGGCTAAAACCATGCGATTCATGCTCACCAAGACTTAGGCACCTACGGAGATATGAGATACAAAATAAAATGTAAAATATGCAAGTCCTAGGCGGTGGTGCAAGCAACGCGAAAAACTGGCAGACTGCTAAGCGGAGCGGAAGGTGGCAACGGAATCGAGTGAAGCATACCGAAGCCAGTTAGTTAAGAGACAGTTAGTTGAGACAGTTGGCTTTGCGTTGTCTGTCAAAAAACGGACAACGTTGACGGGTAACCCTGGGGGCTCCCGCCCCCCAGAAGGAGGGGCTCCGCCAAAAATCAAATATACAAAATCAGATATAACAAATAAAAAACAAAATACTTTTGATTCAGTCATTGGACAGCGATTCCAAATGCAATGTGCCACCAGTCCATAATCATTATAAATTTGAATCTGACACACTTGCAGGCAGAAGGGGCGCATACCTGCTTTGTCAAATGTGCATTGCATTGCCTTATCCTGATTGCAAGTTGCATCCTGTCCTCCAAATCTGCATATGCCACCAACATATATATTAATATGTGCCACCAAAATACCCCCCCCCCCCCCCCCCCCCCCCCCAGAAGTTGGTGAATGGGCTTGTCTTATGTCAACACTGGCCTGCCTATGACCATGTAATGTAATAATCATTTAACTTTGAATCTGAATCACTTGCAGCCACAAGGGACTATGCTTGAAGCGTGCCGATGCAGCAGGGATTGCCACAGCTCGACTTCCCATCCAGAAGTATGTTCAACTGACCAGCCGGGCCGTGCTGACAGTCAACCAGGTGGTCCAGATGATGGCGGAGTACTTCAACAAGTAAGTGGCGGACAAATTTGAATTTGAATTGTATGTGAAGTAATTCAACAAGTAAGTGGCCGACAAATTTGAATTGAATTTGAATTGTATGTGAAGTAATTCAACAAGTAAGTGGCGGACGAATTTGAATTTGAATTGTATGTGAAGTAATTAAACAAGTGGCAGTGGAGTAAGGAGCACTCAATCAATTTCTATCTGACTATCTCACAGAAGCACAAACAAACACAAGCACGAACAAATGCACAAACAATTGCGCACGTGCACTCACTCAATTGCTCAACAACAGTGTAACTCCCTATCTAGTTTGCTAATTATCTTATCTGGTTACCTACCTATCTACCTACCTACCTACCTATTTATATAATCTTTATATATATATATATATATATATATATATATAATCTATCTATCTCATAACCCTGCAGGAAAGACTGGCAAACTGTGATTGACCTATGTATGCCAAGTCGGAAAAGGGCTGACAAGGGCGCTGGCAAGCAAGATCCTGCTGTGGCTAAGAAGTCTGATGATGTCGTTGTTGTAGACGACATGGTTGATGAGAACCCTGTCGTGGCTGATGAAACTCCTGTCGTGACTGAGAAGTCTGGTGATGCCATTGTTGAGAAGCCTTAAAGACTGGAGCCATGTTGTGACAGAGAAGTCTGATGATGCCATTGTTGAGAAGCCTTAAAGACTGGAGCCGTGTCGTGACAGAGAAGTCTGATGATGCCATTGTTGAGAAGCCTTATAGACTGGAGCCATGTCGTGACTGAGAAGTCTGGTGATGCCATTGTTGAGCAGACATAAAGGCTGGAGCCATGCATCCAAGTTCAAGTTCAAGTTGAGAAAAGTCTTGGATTGGGATGTTATATGTTTCGCAGCCAACTCTGGGCTGTCCACCGCCTTCCAATTCCTTCAAGTCCCCCCGTGCCATACCCAATGGAACCGGGGCGCATGCAGTTTGGATTATACAGTCTAAAGATATGTCTAAGTTGTTTGTTGGAGCACGACTAGGTGTATGTGTACTGCTAGGGGGCAGGAACCCTGTACCGGGTGCATGCAAAGCGCATTAGGCAATTTTAAGATATATCCAGGTTGTGGGTAGTAATAACAGTATTTCACCATACTTCCGAATACAGGATGTAATCACAGGGCTGAACAGTCTTTTGGTTGCTAATAGTGCAGAAAGGAAGGGTGTGGGTCACAGGTCTGCAGGCACTGTTAATTTTGGGGGCTACGCGTAGCAGCTTCAAGATAGGTGGCTCCTTTTCCCTGTCCTTTGGTCAATCCTTTAGTTAGCTAGTGCGTATGAAAGCTGAAATGGCAGGCATTCCCACGCGGGTGCAAGCTTAGGGTTTGACCTGGTGGCTGCCGAATGGGGCTGGCGGGAAGCTGTCATGAGGAGCCCCAAAAAGAAACAGGGACTGCAGGAAGTACTTGAACTTGAATTTGGTTACATGGCTCCTGCCTTTAATGCTGCTTGCCGTATTCGGCAGTAACGAAATCAATTCAAATCAATAAATCATGTGCAGTATGTACAGCGGCTTGAAGTTTTACAAGGCTGAAGCCGTTATGCTGATCACCGTCTTTGGTAGTAACGAGAACATTCGAAATCTTCTCATCAAGAGCCATTTGACCAAGTTCAAGTTCAAATTCTCATCAAAAACAATTATTATTATGATGATGATAACAATTGTATTTTTCCTGGTGCCTTACTGGGATCCATATGTGCCCGCGGCCTGACAGAGTCAAGGGGGTTATTCACTGGGCCCATATGCCGGTAACGAGAACTGGGATTGATTACCGGTAGAGCACTGGGCAGCCTGAAGGCTTTAAAAGTGTTCAGAAGTATCAGTCGCTTCCGAAATAATTAAATAAAGTAACCTATGAAGCCTTCCCGTGTATTTCGTCTCCCACGCACACTGTGCAATTCCGGGAGTTTGGGGTCCAAACTGACTGCGCTAGGTAACAGCTTCATCTGGTTACCGAGCCAGGTCCGTCCACTAGTACCGGGTGATTGCAAGGCTCCAAACCTGTTTCCGTGTTTTAGAGCTTCTGGGTCCTCCGCGGCGCATCACGAAACTCACTAGCATCAGACTAGCTCTACATGCTTACTAGTCTGACCCCCCAAGTACACCTAAGGAAGAAACAGGAAATGTGGGGTGGGTGTGCCTTGCGTAATATAGGGTACTTATGACATGCCCCCACACCCATGCCAATTTGACTATCCAAAGGGGGGAAATGGAGGAACTAGTTTACAGCTGCCTAGACATAGCTTCATAAATCATAACACATGATGACCCATAAAATGAGCCATCAGTTGTTACATTGGGTACCACAGGGACCATACCTATCAATGCAATTCCCAACCTCACCAGCTTAGGTATCTCCAAAGTAGCCAGCCCTCAAGCTCCTGCCACCCACTCCACACACCCATGCCACTGTCTCCTCCATTCCCTTGTCGCGTGCATAATACACATGGAACATGCCCCAAACCTTCCCCAGGGGATGAATAGCCCCCCCCCCCATATTGGGGCCCCAGTGAAAGCAAACGGGCTGCCCTCCTCAACCTCACGCCTCATAAAAAGGCGAACTATTTATTTATTAATTTATCCTGTATGGCACCAGGAAATGTGTAATCATCGTCATCGGATAGAGACCAAATGAATAAATGATGGACGTGGACATTAGTCCCCTAAATGAATGAACAATCCCATTATTTCCATCTCCATCATTTCCACCATAGCCAACCAATCTATCAGCATACTGTTGGACTGGCATACACTTGCTTGTACCAGGCAATAACACATAAGATCAAAGAAACACTTGAAATACGCAAGACCCAGGGATACAACCCACATCTCACCTTGTTGTGGCCACGTTGATCACCATCAAATGGGGGGACAGCCTAACTCGGCCTATTAACAACTTGGATGCAATTGTGCAAACCAGGCCCCTCCTTCAATCAATCTGCACCATGCCACACTTAGAGGTTTGGTCAAACTGCCCTGCTACAAATGCCCCTTCAAAATAAGACCAAATGAAGCCTACACCTCAACAGGTGGGCAGGAGTGAGCAGCTCGCAAGTCGCAAACTCGCAACCCTCTTACCCATAGCAGCAAAGGTGGAGCGTTTAGGCTCCAGTGCAGCTATTACACGTAAGTAGGTGGATCACTCCATCTCCAGCGCTACAACCGGAGTCTTACAAGAAAGGGACATCTGCCCAGGTCGCGAGATCAATAGAACAAGAATGAGGCGCGTATGGGTGGTAAACATTGAGGCTAGATTTTGCTGCGTATCTAATCAGCACTTCAGCCAGCTTCAGCCATTATGATTTATGAACTAGCTCACTTCGGCCATTATGATTTATGAATTAGCTCACTTCGGTACACCTACCTTAACAATCCGCGCCTTGTGCTCAAGACTCGACAACACCAAATATTCATCCAGATGTGTTTATTATTATTTCAGAAATGAGAGCTAGTGTCCTTGCAAATTGCCTCCTACTAACAGCTAGTTTGAAAAAGCCATATTTTGCTGTTCACAAGAACAGTAGTGACCAATGTCGTAAACCGATATTTTAGAGGACCAACCTATACCAGCGCTCTTGTCTCTAGCATAAAGCTCATGCCTAAAGCAATTGTCCGACAGATCCAGCTGTGTTTACGCAGGTGCTGGCAGCCAGGCGTCGTTTTTAATGGCTGTCGTCGGATATTCAGACTTAGTAGGAACACGGTGGTTGGTAGCAGTTGGATTTTTGAGCGCTTGAACTAACCCTAGGCACGGGCTGACTTGGGCTGACAAGTCGTGAATCCCATGGCAAGTTTCAACTTGCCCAGAAGCTGTGCAACAAATGTAGACGCAATGCAGCAAAAGCAGTACACTGCGCGTAGTGCTGCCCGCCTCGATGGTACAACATTCAACAGCCACCAACACAAACAACGCCTGTCAACACCTGCATATTTCTGCTAAAATCATCAGCCCATCACCTTTGCTACGTACAGCCTATCAACTATCAAGGAAGTCTCGAAAACATTATCTTCCGGATTTTCAGAAGTGGTAGCAGGTAAATGGCTCCTAGTGTTCTTGTTGCGACCCGCCTCTCCTCCTGCTAGGTTTCAACGCGCCATGCTGTGATGTGCAATGTGCCAATATTTATCGAGGTCGGAGAATAGTAACTGTCAGAATTCCAGCGCCCATTGAATGCTTGATTGATAATTAGGCGCGGTTTGATGGGGTTATTAGATGCGATATGGCCATATGGGGCCAGCCAGTTTTTCCGGATGACAATTGAAACTCTTCTTCACTTTCACCCCACTCTCCGTCCGCGCTCTATTCTCATCCTATCTCACGGCATAGATACCTATCCTGCTTACTTGCCTCTCTAACCCCTCTATTCGTTTGCAGATTGACAAGACGTGCAGTTCCAACGCACGTATGTCACCTGGAGCTGGCTTCTCAGGAAAGTCGAGTTACTGCACACCGGCCTTGATGGCCCGTCCTGTAAGTGGTTACCGAATTGTTGATGTTCGCAGTTTCCGAGTATCTATATACTATGCTGCAAAGCATTGTCACAGGCCTCATGCCGCATTCCTGTTACACTACGCCAACTCTATACATAAGCTGACTCAGCACCTCGTGTCGTCAACACAACACCTGTAACTGGTGATGAGTTCTGGTCTGTCCAGTTTATCCCCGACCAGCACAAATGATTCTCCTCAAAATCCCAGGATACGCCTCTCCCTGCTAGCATTCTGATCTCCCCATCTCATCCGATGTATTTCATTTACTGTATTGCATGCATGGTGCACTGTAGCACGAACGCAGGGCCCCCATCGGTTAAACGATTGTTTGGGGCTAAGTTCATCAGGGCTTGTTCTTTTTAAGCCCTTCCTATACGGTTGGGCAAGTCCCTTAAGCCTATTTGGCCTACCCCTGGACTGTAACGTACATGCATGGTGCACATGCACTGGATCTGCCAGTGGCACTGGCCCAGTACGAGTATGCACGTTGCTGGCCGCGGCCATGGCCGCAGCATGCTTCCACGTGTCAGATGACATCAAACTGTCCAGGACGTCCCCAGGCCCTCCCTCGGACGTCCTCAGGCCATCACTTTCAGAGAGCACTAGCATCTGAGCTCGTCGTCCCAACGGGCGGACCACCCCCGTGGCCACGTCAGCGACAGGTCACGAAAAATCGAGATCCGAAACCACTGAAACCAAAAGCCAAACTGCCTGGGCCAAAAGGGCTAAACCATATCACGGCCATGCTACTGTAAATAATAAGATACCGTCCTAGATCGCCTGCATGCACGTTTCTAGGTCACACATTACACACCGGTCAGTATCTCATCTTCAACTGATCACATGTCGGCCAAGCAGCTCAACTCCTAGCTATACGCCTTTACCTATCCACGCACCTGCCCATACAGCGGCCTAAACCCATGCGTGCTTCTGATGCTTGCAGAAGGAGGAGATCGTCCATCCTCTGCTTCATGTCACTGCTACTGTCGAGAAGCTCCGGTTAAGAACCCTCCCGCGAAAGGTGACGGACCATCGCCCAGTGGAGCTGGGAAGAGGAGGCCAAGGCACCTTCTACTCGACCTTCGACAGCAACAACGAGGAGGTACGCAGCGTTGAGATGTTGATTGAGGCATCGGGGGTTGTGAAGGGAGGAGTGGGAGGTGTGTGTGTTTTGTGTGTGTGGTGGTGGTGGTGGTGGTGGTGGTGGTGGTGGTGGGGGGCAGGTTGACGAGAGCTCCAGTGTTTGAAGTGCCGTTGTTTACAGCTATGTTGTGTCCCAAAGCCAAAAGCACCAGTCCACATGAATCACCTCTTCTACTGTTTCTACTTCACCTCTCACGCTATCTGAGGTGAAGTAGACACACAGTCAGTGCATTGACAGCCATCATGGAAGCTGCCCACCTCACCTCTGAAGTGTTTTGTTGTCCTCTTATGCTCACACTTGCATGCGGTGAGGTGGGCAGCTTCCATGATGGCTGTCAATGCACTGGCCGTACGTCTACTTCACCTCTCAGATAGCTGATAAGACTTCTGAATTGACACCTTCACCCTCAATTGCATGATTCATACAGGTCCATGTCCCATTCATTCACCTTTGCACTTTCTTGACAAAGCAACTTTCACCTCGCATGAGTCTGAAGCCCATCACTGCCCTTCCTCCAATTGCTCAGGATGCTGACTACTTCGGCCCCATTAGGGACCTATTGCAAGGCCCTGCCTGCCTTGTTACCTATTATTCGGTGAGTGGTCGACCAATCAACTAAATAGTAGCATGTTACCATTGTTCATTTCTGAAAACAGTTCTCCTCCTGCCCCGTTCCTTGAGCCCCTCCTATCGTTACCCCTCATTTTTTCTTCATGATCATGTCAGTGGGCAGATGTCTCACTGAAGGTACCCCCCCCCCCCCCCCCCCCCCCCCCCCCCCTTGCATGAGCGCTAGGAGCAGAAGCAGGCAGCAGAAGTGGCCTTGTTTACACTGTTCAGTCCCGCTGTACAAATCCTTACCCAATCTCATGTCGCAGGATCCTGAGCTCCAGCGCTTGAAGACATTTATCGAGCACAAAGTACAGGAAGGCATCTTGAGTTCCGGCTCAAACAAGAGTTTCCATCCCATGGTGGGAGTGAGACGAGTTAACGAAACACAGAGCTGTGCAATCCCCATTGGCCGTGGCGTGTTTAAGGGCTTGCGCCAAGGTACCGACGAGCATGTAAGTACATGTTATCTTCATCCTGCCCACCCACCCACCCCCACCCCCCCCCACACACACACCCACCCACACTCACTCACTCACCCGCACCCCACATCCACCCCACACTTCCACATGGCGCTTTTGGTGGTATAGCAGGTAAGAGCAACGTGGGCGTTCCTTGATTACTTCCCCTTCATGTAGACAAGCGCTTGGCACATTCGCGATTGAATTTAATTGTTACATGTTTTTTCAGCCAACTATGGGTTGATCACCGTCTTACAATTCCAAGTCCCCCCCTTGCAAGACCTACTGAAACCAGGGAGAAAACTAAGTGGATTAGACAGTTGCCCAAGTCTTAGGCAGCCCTCTTTTAGCTGCCTACTTTGCATTCTTGTCCGAGAAACTCCAGCTCCGAAGCCACATGAATGATCCCCCGTGATTTTATTGGTACTTATAGTTTGCATCTCAGTGGCTATTATTCTGTAAGAATGCCATGCCAAACCTCATGCACCTCAACCGACTCCTCTTGCATCAACCGACCTGAACCTCAACCGACTCCTCTTGCATCAACTCACAGTCAACCTAGCGCATGTACCTTCTTCAAATATTGATGCATGTATGCTAACCCACACCCATACACACCTGAAACTGCAGGTGGCTATCAAGTACTTGACGCCCTTCCGCATCCACAACGCAGAAGTGGAAATAAAAAAGATCATAAACGAGGTAAAGAAGGCGGAGCATTGGTCTGTTGCTTTGGATGGTTATTGTGCTAGATTGTGCACAATTGTATTTATTGATTCTAGTTGTGATTTGTGTGTGTGTGTGTGTGCATTGTGGCAGGATATTAAGCGACAGGCGCACACTCATGCAAGGGCGAACATGCACACACATGCATGTAGATGTGTATTGTGGCAGAATATTAAGCAGACACTTTGGAGCGTATTAGACCATTATGGGGATGAGTACCAATGGCAAGCAGGCAGGCATCTGTGTAAAGTGAAATTTGACAGTCTCAATAATCCTCTCAGGCACTCACACACACATTTACACACATGTCTGCTGTACCCGCCCCTTTTCCTGCCAATGTCGACGCCTGTGGACCACACCACACTGGGCACCACACTCACACACACGCTTACACGCATGTCTGCTGTACCCGCCCCTTATCCTGTCAAAGTCCACACCATGTTTTTCTCATGTCTGTTGCTTGCACCTGGTCATCATGCTCATAGTGGTTGGCAAAGCCCATCTCGCTGGTGCCCTCGGATACTATGTCGACACTGCTGTTGATGACTCTGGATTCACCGTCTTCCATGTCTGCATCGTGCAGGACCT
This sequence comes from Chlamydomonas sp. ICE-L, assembly GCA_013435795.1. Lineage (NCBI taxonomy): Eukaryota > Viridiplantae > Chlorophyta > Chlorophyceae > Chlamydomonadales > Chlamydomonadaceae > Chlamydomonas > Chlamydomonas sp. ICE-L. The sequence goes on from JACBWV010000626.1 coordinate 40,791,113, forward strand.
GGCCATATCAAGGTGGGTGATATAAAACATATGGAATAAAGGGTTTTCATGGTCAATGTGCTGTTGAGCTCATGATGCTGAGCGATATGCACTGGTTAAATAACAGCAAAAATCTGCCGGTTGTGATCGCTTTTTAAGGGAAAGTCGTCAGTCGATTTACCGGTTGTTGTTGTTGTTATTAGGCAAAAACAAGGGTCTAATTGTCATGGTTATTTTACCAGTGACGGAAGCTAAAGTACAGCTGGGATACTTAGACAAAAGATCCTGCATCCTAAACAACTAAATGAGATCCTCCCCTCCCCTCGTGCATCACAGCCTGGAAGCCTACGTGGAGGACAACCCCAACATGAGCTACAAGGTCCTGATTCGATTCATGAACGGAATGCTGAGGGGTCTGCAGCTGCTCATGCGTATGAAAATAACACACAATGATATCAAGCCTGCAAATGTGCTGGTTTCAAGGATGCCAAGGGCGACCTCAGCGTCAAGATTTCTGACTTTGGGCTGGCTGTGATCGTGGAATCAAAGGACGCGGTCCTCAGTGGGTGAGTGCAGTGTTTTTCTTTTCAGCAACGAGCAGCAGCTTCTATGCAGCTCCTCTGACTGCCAGGGTTTAAGGTTTAGGGTTGAACCCTTTGATTGTTGCATGCTCCTTAGTTAGATGGACCTTAGTTTATGTGTCCAGTGCTGGAGAGTTAGTGGTTTTGCAACGCAGTTCTCTTTGTGGAGAATGGGTTGGAATTAGGAAAGAGTTGTCTCTAGTTGTGCATGATTAGGACTTCGTGGGTCTTACCATGCCTATATATATATAGATATATGTCACACATGTTGGAAGGAGTACTCGCACACTTGTGAGATGTCTGTGGGGGCTTTGTGAGTGGCTTGAGGGGCTGGAACTGTTGTGAAGCTGTGTGAAACTATGGAACTAACGCATACACATACTCACGCTACCGCTTGCCTTCCTGACTTACAACAATCTAAACCTGCCATCACCACCACCACCACCACCACTGCCACTACTACCGCCACTGACACCACCACCATAGCCACAACCACCACCACCGCCAGCACCATAGCCACTACCACCACCACCCCAACTCATGCAGATACCGCGGGACACTTGGGTTTAATAACAACTGGGAGCCTTGCAGTTACTCGCGTGACGGCTGGGCCTTTGCCCACAGTTTGCTGGTATGCTTGAAAGGGATGAAAACTGCCCACACCAAGCTCATGTGGGAGAGCGTTGGCTGGGAACTGCTGGTGGTGGTCTGTGGGGCCAAGGGCGATTCTTTGACGGAGGGGGGCTCCAAGAGTAGCAGGTGCAACCTGAAGACTCTTCAGGACATGATGAACAATGTGTCCAAGAAGCTTAAGCAGGTTGAGGGGACCCAGAAGCTTCGCCTGGTTGGGGGGGCCAAAGATGCTTCAGGCACGGCCACACTTTGAACTGATCCTGTTTACTTACTTGCTTACTGGCTTGCTGGCGGGCTTGCTTGCTGGCTGGCGTGCTTGCTTGCTTGCTTGCTTGCTTGCTTGCTTGCTTGCTTGCTTGCTTGCTTGCTTGCTTGCTTGCTTGCTTGCTTGCTTGCTTGCTTGCTTGCTTGCTTGCTTGCTTGCTTGCTCGCTCGCTCGCTCGCTCGCTCGCTCGCTTGCTTGCTTGCTTGCTTGCTGCCTGCCTGCCTGCCTGCTTGCTTGCTTGCTTGCTTGCTTGCTTGCTTGCTTGCTTGCCTGCTTGTGCCTGCTTGTGCCTGCTTGTGCCTGCTTGCCTGCTTGTGCCTGCTTGCTTGCTTGCTTGTGCCTGCTTGCCTGCTTGCCTGCTTGCCTGCTTGCTTGCTTGCTTGTGCGTGCCTGCTTGCCTGCTTGCCTGCTTGCTTGCCTGCTTGCCTGCCTGCCTGCCTGCCTGCCTGCCTGCCTGCCTGCCTGCCTGCCTGCCTGCCTGCCTGCCTGCCTGCCTGCCTGCCTGCCTGCCTGCTTGCTTGTTTTCCTGCCTGCTTGCTTGTTTGCTTGTGTGCATGATTGCAGCTTACCTCATCACTGTATTGACTACTCGTTCAAGGTGCGACATCTTCCTGAGTGATGGATCAGGAAACACCTAGTTGTGGAGCAAACAAATTACACACAAAATGCCTAAGCAATTATAACCTGCCCCTTCTGCCCTTCCAACATGCGCAGCCATGCCCGCTGCTGACGCTTGGGCACAGCCAGAAGACACGAGCAGCATGCAGCTGGATGAGCAGGATGTCGACAAAGAGTGGAATGCACATGCACAGGAGCGCATTCAGGTGTGCATCCAGAAGGGGGAGCCGGAGGCACGGGGTGCATATTCCCAGAGGGATGCACTGTTTGCGGATGCAGTTGAAGAGTGGTGCCCTGAAGCACAAGGAACTCCCCAGACGAGCCAGGCTCCCCCTGCTGCATGGATCTGGCAGGATCAGGGAATTTGGGGCCCTAGGCCGCAAGCCACCTCCCGTTGGGTGCTGCCCCCTGCTGCCCCTGCCTCCAAGCCTGCTGCCGGCGCTTGGGAGCAGCCAGCAGTAATTGGCATGGGGGATGATGTTACGCACCTGAAGTTGTGGGATCAGGGGATTTGGACCCCTGGGCCACAAGCCACCTCCCCTTGGATGCAGCTCCCTGCTGCCCCTGCCTCTAAGCCTGCTGCTGGCGCTGGGGTGCAGCCAGCAGTGATGGGCAGGCGTGATGACATCCCACATCTAGAGTGGCGGGATCAGGGATTCGGGCCCCCTGGGCCACAAGGCACCTCCCCTTGGGTTCAGCCTGCTGGCTCTTGGGTGCGGGTGAGCCAGCCCCCCCCTTCTGCCCCAACAACATGTTTGTCAGAGAAAGCTGCTGGCTCCTGGGTGCCGGTGAGCCAGGCTTCTCCTTCTGCCCCAAGAACATGTTCGTCAAGGATAGCTGCTGGCTCTTTGATGCAGCCATCAGTTATGAAGCATGGACAAGTCGCCTCAGAGGATAGCCATGCCCCTTGCGTGCTTGCATGCACCATGCCCAACTTACCCTGCGCCTCTGCAACACCAAGGTGTTTGGACAGCTTCCCCACGGGGGGAAACTTCTGGGATCGAGCCTCTTACTTGGGCATGCTGGCTGTTGATGCAGAGCCCGTCACTACCCCAGCAACTGGCTCCCCATCATACCCCAACACTCGTCTTGTATTTTTTGAGAAATTTGAAGTTGACCGTGGGTACCTTCCTGTGGTGGCTGCAGTGGCGGCTGCGCGTTCCACATGTGCAGCTATGGGCAGGAAGGTTGCGTGCTTTGCACGCTCACTCCTGCCCAAGTGGTGAAGTCTCGGCTTTGGTCACGTTTTGAGCCCTGGGCTGTATGGTATAGTATTACCCAGTCAAAGATCAGATGTACTGAGGTTGGAGCCCTGGCCAGGTTCTCAAAAGCTCAGATTCGCTGCCTAGGAAGAGGTTGAGAACTTCCCTCCGTGCTGTCGCGTGGTTGTCCAAGCTCAGGCGGAGAGGGTCTGCGATTCCAAATAAACCCAACATGGTAGCCATTCTCAAGTAAGTACACATGCATGCAAACAGGAGGGTTCCCTAAATCTCACGCCTGTGACACGGCGTACTAATTTCCACTTTCCATTTTTCCAGGCTTTGGTCCTAGATGAAGGAGCAGAGTAGGACAGTGTTCCCATGCCTCTGATTGTGGCATGGTGAAGATTGAGGGGAGGGGCATGCCTCTGATTGTGGCATGGTGAACATTGTGCGGAGGGGCATGCCTCTGATTGCGGCATGGTGAAGATTGAGGGGAGGGGCATGCCTCTGATTGTGGCATGGTGACCATTTAGCGGAGGGGCATGACTTGCACAATTGTAGCTATATATATGGTTAGTAAGCAGGGTTAGACTGTCCCCATTGGATGGTGAACCATGTGTTTATGTTACAGTCCAGGGGTAGCGTTCCACATGTGCAGCTATGGGCAGGAAGGTTGCGTGCTTTGCACGCTCACTCCTGCCCAAGTGGTGAAGTCTCGGCTTTGGTCACGTTTTGAGCCCTGGGCTGTATGGTATAGTATTACCCAGTCAAAGATCAGACGTACTGAGGTTGGAGCCCTGGCCAGGTTCTCAAAAGCTCAGATTCGCTGCCTAGGAAGAGGTTGAGAACTTCCCTCCGTGCTGTCGCGTGGTAGTCCAAGCTCAGGCGCAGAGGGTCTGCCATTCCAAATAAACCCAACATGGTAGCCATTCTCCAGTATGCACACATGCATGCAAACAGGAGGGTTCCCTAAATCTCACGCCTGTGACACGGCGTACTTATTTCCACTTTCCATTTTTCTAGGCTTTGGTCCTAGATGAAGGAGCAGAGCTGGGCAGTGGGCCCATACCTCTGCTTGTGGCCTGGTGAAGACCAAGGGGAGGGGCATGCCTCTGATTGTGGCATGTGCCCATACCCCTGCTTGTGGCATGGTGAAGATTGAGGGGAGGGGCATGCCTCTGATTGTGGCGTGTGCCCATACCCCTGCTTGTGGCATGGTGAAGATTGAGGGGAGGGGCATGCCTCTGATTGTGGCGTGTGCCCATACCCCTGCTTGTGGCATGGTGAAGATTGAGGGGAGGGGCATGCCTCTGATTGTGGCATGTGCCCATACCTCTGATTGTGGCATGGTGAAGACCAAGGGGAGGGGCATGACTTGCACAATTGTAGCTATATGGTTCATAAGCAGGGTTAGACTGTCCCCATTGGATGGTGAACCATGTGTGTATGTTACAGTCCAGGGGTAGCCAAATAGGCTACAGGGACCTGCCCAACCTCGATTCAGGAGGGGCTCGTACAAAAACAAGCACTGATGAACTGGGCCAAAACAAATTGTTTGACCAAAGTTCGTGCTATACAGATGGTGAACCTTGTGGCCATAACATAATGAGATATGCATTTTTCTTATTTGATTTGTTGCTGGCTTGCAGCCCCCTGATCTTCACATATTCATTCATTCATGCTATTGTTGAAGTTGCAACCCTTTAGACTCCCAATTCTTTAGATTATCTCATTATACGATCTACCTTATTCAACTTCTTACTATTATTATTTCATTCGCCCATTCAACTGTTCATTTGGGGCCTCTAATGCTTCATTGCTGGGGTCTGACCTGGAAGATGGAACCCAACCTATAAGCTGTAAAACACGGTCTGGCCCCAACTTGAACTTGAACCTGGTTACATGGCTCTAGACACCAATCTGGCAGTAAAAGCAACACTATGTTGCTACAATAATATATAGCAGGTCTCCCAACACGTACATGGGTGTGGTTGCCAACTAATGTAGGAATTTATCAGTCTTTCTTTCTGAATCCTCGGTGGCTCTGGTTCGTGGAAGGGTCCCACTTCCTGGGGTAAAAAACTTTCAGTAAAAAGGGAGATTCCCGCCCAAGGAGGCAGGTATTGTAGCCAGGTTTGTTCTTGTAGCTGAACATAATAGGAGTGATTCCGTGCCTTTCCACTACAGAGACAGTTGGCATTGCAACTCGTTAACTAAGTAAGTAACTGCGTTAAGCCGTCAGAATTAAGTGATCACTGTAGGACGAACTCAGGGCCCCCGTCGGTAAAACGATTGTTCGGGATTCAGTTCATCATTGCCTTCTATTTTTAAGCCCTTCCTATCGCGGTTGGGCAAGTCCTTTTAGCCTATATGGCCTACCCCCTAATGTAACAAACCAGAATGAAGTTGTTATTTGTTTTTTGCCCTTAATGCCCCCCAAAAGCTTAAAACGCTATAAAAGGCTATAAAAAGCTGTCCATGGAGGAGACCTGAAACCATAAAGCTAGACAAAACATTTGTAGATAAAAAAATCCCTGACTGCCAGCTGCAGAAAAATCGTCGGCGAGCAGTCGGTGGCTAGCATTCATAAATGGCGGCGAGCATTCATCTAGCAACCAAATTGCTGGCTGGAGCCATGTGACCAAATTCAAGATTAACCTCGAATTAATTGGATTGGACTGTTTCATGGTTTTCAGCCAACATTGGGCAGCTGGGCTGCTCACCATCTTCCAATTCCAAGTTGATTCTTTGCGACACCCACGGGAAACGGGGAGTATCTATACTACTACTATATTAAGCGGATTATACAGTTTAAAGACTTCTCCAGGTCAATCCGGAAAATCGTGGACATCAAAGAGCTGGGTTAAAAAGCCTGGAACGAACCGCAAGGCCAAATGTAGTGCCTGGTTCCAAAATCTATGTTTGCATTTGTGCAGTCCTGGTGTAGCTAAATAGGCCAAAATTAAAAACATGAAAGGCAATGTAGATGATTGAACACTATGTTTATTGTAACATTTATTGAAACATTTTACAAGACGTTCCATCTTTTTTATTCGTCTTCAGTACCTGGAGTGATGTACCTAGATGTAGTATACTTTCATAAGAAAACTTAGATTTTGATTGTTCGTGATGATTATGTTGTTGATGATTACATTTTCCTGGTAGTAAGGTTCCTGGAGCCATGCAACCAAATTCAACTGGACTGATGAACTGTACAGACTTGAAACGACATGATACGTTGCCTACTTGCCTCAGTTTATCAATGATTGTGTCTGATTGTATGAAGAGGTTGGGTCGAGCTTATCTTGATTTGAGTAACTCCGTCCGCGAGCTCGATTGAACTCGCTGTTAAGCACGTGGCCTTTCACGCGAGCAACACCATTCAGGCAGATCATCTCGGGGACTCGAGCATAACCAATTTGGCCGTGGGCGTGGGGATTCCAGTCTTGGCACTCGGGCACCGCTGGCCCAGCAGCTCACTGCTAACTAATGTACTGCCTGGCAATACAGCTGCACTTCGCTGCATTTTCTTCTTCTCCCTCGTAGTGGCTCCAACAACAAGTAGTAACCATGGCGATGTTTAGAGCTGCAGGAGGTGTTGCCCGCCAGCTTTTGCTGAGCTCTGAGGCAGCCCTCGCCAGACCCCATGTGCTTGAAGCAGGGTGAGCGAAACTCATACGAACGCCTGATTTGTTGCAACGAATGTCTGATTTTAAGCGCACTGGGGTGGCTAACATCGCTTCGTTCGTTCACTTGTACAGTGTCCTTGGCTCCTCTGAAGCAGTGCGCGAAGCTTCAAACCAAGCAGGTGCGTTGTCTATTCATTGGTAGAGCTATGTAATGTCTGGATCGGCAACTCACGCGCAGTCGGTTTTTCTTGCTTGATCGATTTCCCCCGCAGTCAAGCAGCGCATCAGGGCCATTAAGAACATCGGTAAGATCACGAAGGCCATGAAGATGGTTGCCGCATCAAAGATGAGGAATGCACAAGTCGCCATGGAGCTGTCACGAGGAATCGTTGATCCATTCGTGCGCCTGTTCGGAGACTTCCCTGGTGCGTAGCTGCAAGTCAGAGACAAAGTTTTTTAGTTATTCAGCTTTCTTTGAAGTGATGTCTCTCATGGAATAGCAGTTGCACCTGATGGTGCAGGTACTGCTACCGTTAAGGTCGATACTGCTGCTCCGTGAAGCCCCCGAAGCGGAGCTATGTTTTGCAACTCTTCATCATGTGTCGTTGCAGTTGAAGATTCTTTCTGCATAGATAGATTTTCAGCGGCCCCAGATGCCCTAGACTCGATTTTGGGGGCTGTGGAGAGCCTGCAGGATTGCCCTGATGTGTTCTGCTCTTTTTGGGGGAGTGTGAGAAGGGGGGTAGCGTGGCTTAGATGTCATAGACTCAGTGTCTTTGGCTTCAGAGTGCCACAGCAAATGTGGAGTTAGAAAGGGGGTGTATTCACCTAGCAATCACAAGGCAACTTGGTACCCACCTAAGCAAAGCAATTTGATTGATTGAAGTTCCCTCCCTCTCAGCCAGGATAGCTAACCCCAACTGCAATGCATGCACATCCAGCGCCATCATGATGATCGTCATGATCATCACCAGCATCATCATTATCACCATTTGTACACTCACCCTTTTTGACATCCTTGCCCTGCATTTTTTCCTCGCACAGCTGCTTCTGTGGGCAAGGATTTGACCTTGGCTATTACCTCTGACAGAGGCTTGTGCGGAGGTCTCAACTCCAACATCACCAAGTACACCAAAGCATTGCTGAAGATTACTAAGGGTGAGTGTACTGAGCAGCTACGTAGACTATCGGTACGAGGTCCTGCAAGGAAGCCATGCTATTATGATTGCCTATCTATTTTTGAGGATTAATTGGTAGACCCCCCCCCGGATGTTGTGGAGTGGTATTTTCAATGGCCTGTTGATGACAGTGTTATGTATTTCCTCTACTAGTTGCACCTTGATGCATTTGTGCCAAACAACGTTCACAAATGGAAACCTGTACGATACTTCTGGGTTGCACCTTAATGTATTTGTGTCGAACAATCGTCACAAGTGGTAACTACTCAGTGTAATTCTTGTGAGGAGAAGAAGAACCATGGACAAGGCGGGGGTCGGATGTGCTGGGTGCAAGGGAGGGGAGCGCTGAGCAAGAGGAGGGAAGGGTTGGGGTTGAAGTGGCAGAAATGACTGCAGGTGCAGCAGACACGGCTTGAGTTGGCTGCACTGGGAGATGCCTTACGAAGGGCTGTCCTTCCCCTCACTGCAAATTTGAGGGGTCTTCGGCACCATTTCCTGCACCCTTACGGCATCATTCCCACCCATAATGAACCCTTGTAAGCCAAATACAAGGGTGCCGTAGACGCCCTAAATTAGCTGTGCCTGGTACAGTGCAGCATGATGGTTCACTCACAAGTCACCGTACCCATGGACTGGTCTGATCGGTACGGTTTCCTCGTATACCGTACACATCAGACCAGTCCATTAGGGCTAGCCAAATGATATCAACATCTTTACTTCTACAACTAATGCCCTGGCCTCCAAGGGCTTGACTTCAACAACCAATGCTCTGGCTTCCAAGGGCACTTAACCAACTTATGCTCTGGCCTCGAAATGCTGCAAAAGTGTCTACAGCCTCCTATGTAGGCATCGAGACATGGATGTCAGAGGGTTAGGAGTTTTAGGAACTCCATAGAACACATGAACACCATATAACTAGGGCTGTCAATATCCTAGGATAATTTATTTTTACATCGTTATCCTATGATATTATCGTAGGATAATGATATTGGACACCACTTTTGGGGGGAAATCGGTATGAGACCAAGGGGGTATTACAGGAAACACCCCTTACATGTCCATACAAAAAAATCAGGTCAAATGAACCATTCCTGAAGAAGATAGGAAAACACGACAATATTGGCTCTATTATCGTACGATATATCTTACGATATCCTGTGACAAAAGGCAATAAAGGGCGATATTCTGAATTCCATGGCCCCAATCCAGTGCTCCTGGCGAGAATCGAACCGCCAACCTCAGATTTCAAAAACAAAAATTGCGGACACAGGACCACACAGTCTTTTTTTGTACTATGTTACATATCTAACCTGTTTTTCAGCTCACCATATTGATAGCCCTAGTTATATTTTGTTTTTCAGTTCGATATCAGGTAACTCGATTTACCGTACGGCAACGATATATCGAAGGATGCCGAACTAAAATATCGTGCAATGCCACTTCCGTATATCCTACGATCCTATGCCAATCCTATGATATATCCTACGATAACCTAGGATGCCACCCTTGACAGCCCTACATATAACACAGTTGCCAGGAGCTTCACGTAATACAGTTACCCCCCTTCCAGGAACTCCATGTAACACAGTTGTCAGTTTAATTCCACAGCTGTGTACCTTCCTGTGAGCTTGTCAGGATCAGATCGATGAGTCAAAAGTCCCCCTTTGTCCCGTCAAGTCGCAGGCACATTTGGAGTCTAGTAACACACCAGGATAATGTAACCATCATTGGATACAATAAATTAGTAACCATCATTGGATACAAGAAATCAGTAACCATCATTGGATACATGAAATTAATAACCATCGTTTGATACATGAAATTAGTAACCATCATTGGATACATGAAATTAGTAACCATCATTGGATACATGAAATTAGTAACCATCATTGGATACATGAAATTAGTAACCATCATTGGATACATGAAATTAATGACCATCATTGGATACATGAAATGAATGACCATCATTGGATACATGAAATTAGTAACCATCATTGGGTACATGAAATTAATAACCATCATTGGATACATGAAATTAGTAACCATCATTGGATACATGCAAATTTGCCCATGTAATTGTGATGATAAGTCCCGAATGTTGTTGAGCGGGCTTGTATTGGGTCTTCAACAACTATGGCATGTTGATGACAATGCAACCATCATTGTAACGCTTCTGCTGTAGCATTGAAGTTCCCTAAAGGTTCGTTTGTCCATTCTTCAATCTGTTTGCTAATTCATCCATTCATCCATTCACTCATTCATGCACCTATCTATTCAGTCAGTCGGTCAGTCAGTCAGTCATTCATTCATTCAATCATTCATTTATACCCACCCCCACCCCCACCCTGCAGGTGAGGCTGAGGGCAGCAGCACCGTTCTTGCTTCTGTCGGTGACAAGGGTCGATCTCAGCTGACTCGTACTGAGAGTGACATCTATGCTCTCAGTGTAGCGGTAAGCAATGTAGCAGTGAATCAGTTTTAGACGGAGCGGGTGCCCCCAGGGTCACGGAAACAAACAAACACAAACCAGGGTCTCCTCGTTGTCCGTTTGCTTGTTTTTTTGTATGTGCGACTGCCCCCTGAGACGAAGCTTGACACGACAGCCAACAGTCTCGTAACGAACTGGCTTCGGCCTGCTTGATTCCGTTGCCAATACTCTCCCCCAATTTTTCGCGTCGCTCGCAACGCTGCCTATGACTTGTTTTCCTTTGATATGCAACCTTTTGGTAGCTATCACAAGAGCTATCCTAGGTCTTCATGTTCAAACGAAGCTGATATTGGCCAAGCGCAACTAAGAAAATATGGACCACACCACAACACTGTTAGACCAGGAGCTGCCATCTCACCCTCCCCTCCCCTGTCCCTGAACCTTTGCTAACTGTCGTCTTTTGTCTTAATTTTTTTGATTTGTCTACTACCCACCTCAACCTGCATGCAAACCTTGTGCTTGTGCTGCTTGTTCAGCTTGTACACTGTGATCACTTTTCAAGCCTTGGGCATTGTGCTGCTTGCTCACTGTGATTACTGTACACTGTTCGAGCCTTGGGCACTTTGCTGCTTGTTCACTGTTCACTGTCCAAGCCTTGTGTTGCTTGTTCACTATGATCACTGTTCAAGCCTTCAGTCATCAACATACCTTTCTCCCTGGGGCATTTTTGGTGAACCACTTTTTTTTTAAGTTGTGAAGGGACTTTCACCCCAGTAGGTGGGTCTCCTGACACAAACCAGCGACTTCAAGGATTCAGTTTGAATGGCGTTGCCACTCCTACAAAAGAAAGGGCTGTTGGCTGGTGCTGGCTGGGGTTGGCTGGTGGCTGAGCCATTACCCCATGCACGGCAGACAACTAGGGCAGGTCTTTGCAACAGAACCTCAGTTTCGCTTAGTCTTTTTGCTGTTTGACACCTATACAAAACTACGAGCAGTAGAGTTGGGTGACTCTTATCACCGCCACCAAGTAAATCCTCATAACAAAGTTGAATTTGTCCCTGAAGATATAGGTCACCTTAGCCCAGGCCTCCCTCATCGTTGACACAACATTCTCTTCTATAAGCTCACTACCCACCCATACACACACACCCATACGCGCATACACTCACACCCACCCATAGGCGCACCCGCCCACCCAAATACTCCCAAACACACACACTCACACACACCCATACACACACACACACTCAGGACACCTACAAGATCAAGGTCACCTTCGCCCAGGCCTCCCTCATCGCTGAGGAGATGTTGGCACATGACCCCAAGGCTGTACGCATCCTGTACAACAGGTTTTACAACGCTGCCTCCTTCAAGCCCACTATCGCCACTGTCCTTGCCCCCGAGGTGGGAAGCTGTTGTTTGCTAGGGAACAATCTGGTGCTTGTGGGGTGCTGTGTTTGTACCTGTTGCTGTATATGTGTGGGTGCCTGGGTGTCCTTATGCAGCCCACTGTCCTCGCCCCCGGGGTAGGAAGCTGTTGTTGATTAGGAGTGAAGTTGGCGCTTGTTGGGTGCTGTGTTCGTATCTGTTGATGTATATGCGTGGGTGGGTGGGTGTTGCTTTTTCTGGTCCACTATCCTCACACCTTGCTCCCGAGGTGGGAAGCGTTTTTCGGCCTGGTATGAAGTTGGTGCTTGTGGGGTGCTGTGTTTGTACCTGATGCTGTTCATGTGTGGGTGGTGGGGTGGGTGTCCTCTCCCAGCCCACTGTCCTTGCCCCCGGGGTGGGAAGCTGATGTTGATTAGGGATGGAGCTGGCGCTTGTGGGGTGCTGTGTTTGTACCTGTTGCTGTTTATGTGTGGGTGGGTGGGTGTCCTTTCGCAGCCCACTGTCCTCGCCCCCGGGGTTGGAAGCTGTTGTTGGCTAGGGATTTAGTAAGGGCTTGTGGGGTGTTGTGTTTGTACCTGTTGTTGTATATTTGTGCGTTAACAATCCTAGTTACCATTAGACTCGGATGAACCAGGCCTGCTCCTCAACTAAAGTCACTAACCCCTCAACTAAATGTCACTAACCCTTGTAACAGGCTCTGGAGGCTCAGATGAACCAGGCCTGCTCCTCAACTTAATGTTACCAACCCCTCAAACCCTTCAACTAAATGTTACTAACCTATCAAACCCCTCAACTAAATGTTACTAACCTATCAAACCCCTCAACTAAATGTAATTATCCTCTGTAACAGGCTCTGGAGGCTCAGATGAACGAGTCCAGCGGTAACAAGTTGGATGCCTACGAGGTTGAGGCCACTCATGAGAGGTCTGACGTCCTGGCTGACCTGTACGAGTTCCAGCTTGGAGCTGTAAGTCAGAGTTTGTTTTCGTTTCAGAAAGGGGGTCTTCTGGTAGCAATCAGGGCTTTAGTGTAATGGGATTTAAAGGTTGTGCTCCTTGTAGCGATCTGGGTAGGGGTGGCCTGGTGGTGGGGGGCGGGGCAGGGGTGTCCCAGTGTATCGGAATGTAAGGCCAAAACAGGTTCCTAGAGAGCGATTGCTGCTGGTAGCGGGGGATAAACCTCTGCTGTGAGTTTTGCAACCTTAGTGCTGCGTGACAGTTATGTACTGCATGGTTTTGTGCGTGACTGTTGTGTACTGCATGATTGTGAGCGTGACTGTTGTTGCCTGCATGGTAGTGTGCATGAAAGTTGTGTATTGCATGGTTGTGTGCGTGACTGTTGTGTACTGCATGGTTGTGTGCATGACTGTTGTGTACTGCATGATTGTGTGCATGACTGTTGTGTACTGCATGATTGTGTGCATGACTGTTGTGAACTGCATGATTGTGTGCATGACTGTTTTATACTGCATGATTGTGTGCATGACTGTTGTGTCCTGTATGGTTTTGTGCTACTCGCCGTGTTTGTCCTGCCTATTCTGATGTTGAGTAGTTTTGTATCTGCATGTAAGGTTGCATAATACCCTATGTGCACCACCCCGCCACCCCATCCCACCACCCTGTCTCACCCCATTCCATCCCACCTCCAGACCTTGTTCAACGCCATGCTGGAGAACAACTGCAGCGAGTCTGCCTCTCGTATGAGTGCCATGGAGAACTCTACCAAGAGTGCCGGAGAGATGCTTGGAGCTCTGACCTTGTCGTACAACAGGAAGCGCCAGGCCACCATTACCACTGAGCTTATCGAGATTATTGCAGGTGCGTAAAATGACTCTATGAACGTGAACTATATGACCCATACTGCAGCCAAGATAAACAATACAATAATAATAATGCAATACTGCTTTTACGAAGACTCATCCTAAAACTTGCAATCCGTCAAATGGCTCCGCTGAATATTAATAAACAAATAAATAGTATGCACTATTACGAGGCGTGAGGTCAAGAGCATTCTGAACACTAGCCTTAGGACTCGTATCACAACTTCAACTCCTAATACCATAATTCCATATTACTAAAATGATAATACTAAGACTGTAATAGTAATATTACTATAATTCCATAATAGTAATAGTACTGTAATTCCATAATAGTAATAGTACTAAAATTCCATAATAGTAATAGTAATATAATTCCATAATAGTAATAGCAATATAATTCCATAATCCTACGACGATAATAACAAGACGATACTAAAACGATAATACGTAGGCGACAGTACCATAATACCAATATTCATAATACTTTAACACGAAGACCAAGACTCACAATTCAAGAAAACCCGTACCAAACCGCACCGCATATTCACCCACCTCAAACCACACCACACCACTCACTCAGATTCACGCACACCAGACCACACCACGTACCGTACTCAGACTCACCCACATCAAACCACACCACACCACGTACTCAGACTCACCCACACCACACCACACTACACCATAAACTCAGATTCACCCACACCAGACCACACCACGTACTCAGACTCACCCACACCACCCCACACCACAAACTCAGATTCACCCACACCACACCACGTACTCAGACTCACCCACACCAGACCTCACCACACCACGTACTCAGATTCACCCACATCAAACCACACCACACCATGTACTCATTCTCACCCACACCACACCACTTACTCACCCACATAAAAAAAAACGCACTCAGGCTCAGACTCACACACACCAGACTGCACCACACCACGTACTCAGATTCACCCACACCAGACCACACCACACCATGTACTCATTCTCACCCACACCAGACCACACCACACCACTTACCCACATTAAACCTAACCAAACCACAACACACCACGTACTCAGACTCACTCACACCACACCACACCACGCACTCAGATTCACCCACACCACATCATGTACTCAGATTCACCCACACCAGACCACACCACTTTCTCATACTCAATCAAACCCCCTTGTCCGTTGTAGGAGCTTCTGCTTTGGTGGACGCTGCATAATGATTGTTGACTCGGCAGCTTAGGATCATTTTAGTCCGTAGTTTTTATCAGCTTGTTATGTAATCAAAATCGATTGCTGAAGTCCTGAATACTCTCCTTAACAATTTTGAACATTGTTACGCTTTGCCACGGGGTGCGAATCTGAAGGAACCTATCCGTCCGAATGCGCTGGTTAAGGGTTACTGTGAGTTTTGCTTTTGCAGACCGCTACTGCGCCTGAGCTCCCGTTCGACAGAACTCTACTGCGCCTGGACTCCCGTTCGACAGAATGGAGGAAAGTTCTCGATCCCTTTTATGGCGGCAGGTCAGCAACCTTGCAACGGGTTCGGCCCCCCCGACCTGTCAGTCAAAGCTGGTGCCACTAGACCAACCAAGCTTACTTGAACTTGAACTTGGTTACATAGCTTCAGCCAGCAATTTGGCTGCTCGCCGTCTTCGGCAGTAAAAAAACTCTTTTACTCTGATTACTCTCCTATAATTGAATTGGACGTGGTTTCTCACCGCCAACCAATTGTAGGAAGTACCCACCCACCCCCACCAGGCGTAGGTTACCCTCAGAAACGGGGAGCTCTCACACCGGTCGATATATATGTATGTTACAGTCTAAGGGTGGGCTAAAGGGGCTTGCCCAACCGTGACAAGAAGGGATGAAAATATAAAGCATCGACGATCGTTTCACCGACGAGGGCCCTGAGTTCTTCCTAGAACATGAACTTGGTTACATGGCAGTAAACAAATATTTACCAGGGAAATGTAATTGTTATCAAAACAGCCGAACATCTAAGCATCGTTATCCATTATAAATTGGTCCAAACTCTTCATACATTCATGGATAAACACATTTTGTTATAGCTTGACCTTATGTCATCTCTAGAGTAGGCAGAGTACGCACTGGACTGAGTCCCATCATGGACACGTGTCGTCTGCCGACAGGCGCCTGTGCCAGCTATGGCTTGCACGCCACTATGCAGTACTCTGCAGTACGCATTAGATCTTCGTATCAACCGCTCCTCTGCTATTATTGTTATCTCAACACTATTGTAAAGATATGCACGGACAGAGACGTCTAAAGAAAGTGACAGATTTAGCTTCGCATGACCTTCCACTTCTGATTGGAAATCAGATAATGTAGAGGAATTATTGTTTCATTTTGCTGATTTGCTCTCAGATTGGGAAATCGGGTGCTGATAACTTCCTCTCGAATTCAGCGAAGCCTCGTCGGTACATTAAAAAACCACAAGATGTTCATCTTTAACGCTCCTATAATTATAGCAATTCTCCTCCCTTCTCTCGCAGCAGAGGTATCAACCACATGACATGAGCATCTGTCTCAAAACTAGTGGACGTGTCAATAATACGCTTATTATGCCTCCTGGTTTCTATTTAAAAATACTATGACTCCTCCGACTAAACTTGGAATTTCTTAAACTTTTTTGCCGCCAGCATTTCTCCTCCCTTCTCTCGCAGCAGAGATATCAATTTCTGGACCTGAGCATCCGTCTCCTCCAGGCTCGTGGACGTGTCAATAATGAAGTCCGCCCTCTGCCTCTTCTCTTCATCAGGAACCTGTCCAAAGCAATGCATATATATCATATATTCATATGGATGTCGTGCTCATAATTGTGCTTGCTAGCTGCAACAGTGCCTTTCTTTCTCTGATTTGTTGGACGACCCCTCACTGGTGATGTGGAGAGGGCTTGTCTTGGGCCAATAATGGCCTATCGATGGCAATGGAAATGTAAACGATGTGCCTCCCCCCCCCCCCCCCCCCCCCCCCCCCCCCCCACACACACACACACACACAAACACACACATACACCACCACCACACATACACACACCAAAACACACACACCACCACCACACACACCCGGATGATGTGGAGAGGACTTGTCTTGGGCCAATAATGGCCTGTCGATGACAATGCAATGTAATGTGATGAGATTTGTGTTGTGTTGTGCTGTGTTGTGTAATGTAATGTAATGTAATGTAATGTAATGTAATGTAATGTAATGTAATAAGATTTGGGTTTGTGTTGTGTTGGGAAAAGGATGGGTTCCCTTAAACTATCCAAAGTGTTGTTGTTGCAGCCTTTACTCATGAGTGGTGAATCTTCGTTTTGTCGAGGGTCGGTATCTCCCTAAGTGCGCCTACTCTTTTGTAGGAGTGGCAACGGGAGGGGGGGGGGCGGGGGGGGGGGGGGGGAGTGTTGACCAGGTTGCTGAGACTTGTGTCAATAGCAACGAGTGTGTATGTGTATGTGTGTATGTGTATTGAGAGAATGTGTGAGTGCGTGTGTGGGGGTGCTAGTGCTATTTGGCTACCCCTGACTGCAACACACATTCACATGGGATAAACATTTAATTACAATTGTGGGATTAAATGATCACTGTAGCACAAACTCAGGACCCCCGTCGGTAAAACGATTGTCTGGGGTACAGTTCATCAATGCTTGTTCTTTTTAGCCCTTCCTGTCGTTGTCAGGCAAGTCCCTTTAGCCTATTTGGCCTACCCCAGGACTTAAAATACATTTAGATGATCAAACAACAGGAAGACAGGAAAACATACCTGACGATCAAGAATAGCTTCGAATTTCTCAACTGTCATACCAGGCCGTGCCAGCACCCTCTGTCGCTGAATCTCTGCAGGTGCTGACACAACGGCCACGGCATCCACATCCTTTTGTAGCCCAGTCTCAAACAGAAGCGGTATATCCAGGACTACCAGGCTATTCCCCTCCTCTGTCACCTGCATTCGTTTTTGATTTGATTTTAAATTGTATTGAATTTGAAATTGGAATTTGGAATTGGAATAGAAAAATTGGGGTAGAAGGAAACATCGCGTTCGCTTGCACTGGGTTGTTGATCTCATAAAAAATAGAATTGGAACAAAACCGGACAGTATCACCCAATGTACATTGCAATATGGTACATCATTTTGTTTTTGAAATATATCCCTTTGCCATCAGAATTGGGGTCGGCAGGCAGGCGACATCAGGCAGGCCATTTGGCATCAGGCAGGCAAAATATCTATTTGGCACCAGGCAGGCCGTATGGCGTTAGGCAGGCAAAATATCTATTTGGCATCAGGCAGGTGGCACCAGGCAGGCCGTATGGCGTCAGGCAGAATAGGGCCTTACATGGGGATTTGGGGCTTCCTAGCGTCCCTAACTAGTCCAAACAAATCTGCGAAGCTATGTAAGTGATAGATACCAGGGTACTACTTCTTGCCAAATTGGTCAGCGCTTAAGGCGCACAAACGTCAAATTGGTCAGCGCTTTTTAGTGCAAAAAGCGCAAAAACTGCGCGCTGCGC
>JACBWV010000626.1:40816875-40958464 GCA_013435795.1 Chlamydomonas sp. ICE-L
AGTAACAAACACACAAACACATTACACACACACACAACCAAGCGTATTAAAAACAACAAACAACACGAAACAAGCCACAATATAAACAACAACAAACACATAACACACAACACCCACACCCCACACACCAACACACATACATATACACACACACATTACACACAACCACCACACATAGAAACACAGACACACATACACACAACACCCACACTACGAACACCACACACAATCACACACATAATAAACCAAAAAATAACACAACCACATACACAACACACACACACCACACAATAAAACACACACCTACACACACCCACACACACACAACACAGCGACACACATAGTACACAAATCAACACAACACAACACACACCCACACACACAACACGACACGACACACTATAAACACATACACATACACAACCACACACCATATATAACACACACCTACACCCACACACACATAACACCCACACAACACACATCTAAACACACACACCCCACACACACAAACACACATATAACAACACACCATACACACAACACACACACACACGACACATAAAACACAAACACATACACACACACACACACACCACACACACACACACACATAATACACACACACCACCCACACACAGCACATGACACAACACACACAACACACACACCATAGTAAACACACGCACATACACACACACACACCATATAAACACACACCATAAACACACAACACAATACACACACACACATATAAACACAACACACACACACACACACACACACACACATAAACACACACAACACACCACTCACACACCATATAAACACACGACACATGACACACACACACACCACATATAAACACACCACCACACAACACACACCACACACACAATATAAACCACACAATACCCACACACACACACACACACACAAGCCATATAACACACACACACATACACACACACCCACACACACATATAACACACACACACACACACACACACATATAGAACCACACGCACATACACACACATAGCCACAACATATAACACACACACATACAACACAACACACATACCACACCACATATAAACACGAACAACACAAACACACACACACACACATATAAACACAACGACACATGACACACCACACAAACCACACACACTATAAAACACACACACTACACACAGCCAAAAAAAGAAAAAACACAACAACATATAAAAACACACACACCACACACACACATAGAAACACACACACATACACAAAGACACACACACACACACACATATAAACACACACAAACATAAACACACCAACACACACATATAAACACACCACACCACACACTATACAAACACACACACACACACACACACACATATAAACACACACACACCACAAAACACAACCATATAAAAACCACACACACCACAACACACAATATAAACCACAACACACAACAACACACACACTACATAGAAACACACACACACACACACCACACATATAAACACACACACACACACATATAAATACACAGCACGACACACACACGAGCACACCAACGGCCACACAACCACACACACACATATAGAACACACACACACCACAACCACACAAGATATAAACACACACACACACACACACACATAATAAACACACACACACACACATAAAGCACGCACACACAACACACACAACAAACAATATAAACAACACAAACACACACACACACACATATAAACACACACACACCACACACAACACCATAAACACACACACACACAACACACACACACATAAAAAGCACACACACACACACACACACACACATATAAACACACACACACACACTACAAAACATATAAACACACACATAAACACACACACACACATATAAAACACACACAGCACAACACAACACCACACACCATATAACAACACACACACACACACACCACATATAAACACACACCACACATACACCAACAACATATAACACAAGCACACACACACACACACACACACACATTAAACACACACACACACACACACACACACATATAACCACACACACATTAAACACACACACACACACACAACATATGAAACCACACAACACACACACAATATGAAACAGCACAACCACACACACATTAAACACACACACACGACACACACACTATAAACACACACACACACACAACTATAACACACATACACACACACACACATATAAACACCACACACACACACATTTAACAAACACACATACCCACACACAAACACACACACACCACACACACCACAACACATTAAAATCACACACACCCACACACACGCAACCACACACACCACAATAAACACCACACATACCACACACACCACCAGCACACACACAACACATATAACCACACACACATACGACCAAGACACACACACACACACACACCATATAAAACACACACATACACACACACACACACACACACACACACTATAACACACACACATACACCACACACACACACACACACACACACACACATAATAAACACACACACATACACACACACACACACACCACAAACACCACACATATAACACACACCATACAACACACAGCACACACACACACATATAACACACACACATACCAACACACACCACACACACCACACACACACACACACACATATAAACACACACCATACACACACACACACATATAAACACACACGCATACACACACCGGCACACACAACACACACACACACATATACACACCACATACCCACACACAACAACACACACACAACCAGAAAAACCACACATCCCACACACCACACACCACACACATACAACACCACACACACACCACACACACACAAATACCACACACAACAACATACACCACACACACACACACATATAAACCCACACGACATACACACACACAAAAACACATATAAACAGCACACATACACACACACACACATACACACACACATATATAAACACACACACACACACACACAAAACACACACATAGAAACACACCAACAATACACCCACACACACATTACAACACACACATATAAACAACAAACACACACCACACACACACATATAAACACACATACAAGACACACACACACCACACACACACACACAAACACACTAATAAACACACACACATACACACAAACACACACATACCACCACAAACACCGCCATTAAACACACCCACATACACACCACACACACAACCACAAACACACGCACAACAAACGCACCACATAAACACAAACATACACACACACACACAAACACAACCACACAACACACACACACACACACATTAAACCACACACACATATAAATCCACACACATACACCACACACACACACACACACACCACCACACACACACACACTATAAACACACACACATACCACACACCACAACACAACACATATAACACAACACATACCCAAACCACTCACACACCACACACACACACGACACACATATACAACCACACATACACCACACACCACACACAACATACACCACACACACACAACACACACACATCACACACAATACAACACACACACACCATATAAACACACCACATACAACACACACACTACACCAACACACACATTAAACACACACACATACAACACAACACACACACACACACACACATATAAACAACACACACATACACCCCCCCCCCCCCTCACCCCCCCCCGCCCCCCCCCCCCACACAACACACACACTATAAAAGACATCACATACATACACACACACACACCCACACACACTTTAACAACACACAGCACCACATACACACACACACACACACACACAACACACACACACCACACACACACATATAACACACACACATACAACACACCACACACACACACACACACACACACACACATATAAACACACACACATAGCACACACACACCAACACACACACACACACATACATATAAACACACACACATACACACACACACACATTAAAAAACACACACATACAACACACACACACACACACACCCACAACTATAACACACACACAACACACACACCAACACACACACACATAGAAACACACACACGTACACACGCACACACACCACACACACACACACATATACACACCACACACACACACACACACACACACAAATACACGACACACACACATATAAACCATACACATAACAAACACACACCACATAAAACCAAACAACATACACACACACGACACATACACACAAGCAAACACGCATATGAAACCACCACAACACACACACCAACACACACATATAAACACACACACATAAACAACACACACACACACACACATAATAAACACACACACATAACACACACACACACACACCACACACACACACACACATATACACCACACACACACGCACACACACACATACACCACAACACACAACACACACACATAGTAAACCACACATCATACAAACACACACACACACTAAAACCACACACATCACACACAACACACATAACACACAAACACATATAAACACATACACACACACAGACACACAAACCACATACACACACACAACACCACGACACACACAGTATAAACACACACACATACACACACACACACACTAATAAACACACACACACACACACACCCGCACCACACACATAGTAAACACACACACATACACACACAACACACACACACACACACATATAAACACACACAACATACACACACACACACACACAAATTAACCACACACACACAGCACACACAATAAACACACGACACATACACACACACACACATATAAACACACACACATACACACACAAACACAGACACACACCCAAGATAACACAACACACCACACAACACAACACCACACGACATATAAACACACACACTACCACACACACACACCACACACAACATATAAACCACACACTACACACACACACACACACACTATAAAAACACCACAACACACAACACACATATAAACACACACCATACACACACACACACACACACACACATATAAACAAACACACACACATACACACAACACACCCACACATATAAACACAACACACACACACACATATAAGACACACACACACACACACACACACACATATAACACAGCACAAACAACACAGCACACACACATATAAAACACAGCACACACACACACACCACACAGATAAACACACACACACACACAACACACATCTAACACACACACACACACACACACACAACATAGAACACAGCACACACAACACATATAATACACACACAACACCCACACACCCACACACACCACACACATATAAACACACACACAGCACACACACAGCACACTATAAACACACGACACACCACACACACAATAAACACACACACACACACTTAAACAACACGCACAACACACATATAACACACACACACACGACGACATCGACAGATATAAACATCATCGACGCAACCACACACACACACATAACACACAACACACACACAACACATATAACACACTACACACACACACACACACATAGAAAACAACCACCACACAAACACACGCCACATATAATAAACACACACGCACACACACACACAGCATATAAACACACACACACACACACACACACACATATAAACACACCCACACACATCAAATACCACAATAAACACACACACACGACAACCATATAAACACACACCACCAAACACCACAAACATATAAAACACACACACACACACTATAAACGACACAAAACACACACACACACAGATAAACACACCCACACACACACACACACACACACAAAAAAAAAACACGACACCCACCAACACACATATAACACAACACACAACACACACACATATAAACACCCACAACACCAACCACGACACACATATAAACACCCACACACACCAAAACACACACCACATATAAACCACGACACACACACACACACTAAAACACACACCCACAAACAGAACACCACACACCACACACACATATAAACAACACCACACAACCACACACCATATAAACAACACACACACCACCACACACCAATAAACACACACCACCACACCCACACACAGATAAACACACACACACACACACACAGCACACACATATAAACAAACACACTACACCACACAGGAGAAACACACCAACACACTCACACAGAGAAACACACACACACACACACACACACAGAGAGAAACACAATCACCAAACACACGACACACACAGAGGAAACACACACACACACACAAACACCACAGAGAACACAACACACACAACAAACACCAAACACAGAGAAATCACACACACAACACACACCACCACAGAGAAAACGACCACACCACCCAGAACCAACACACACGGAGAAAACACTACACACACACACACCACACAGAGAAACACACACACACACACCACAGAGAAACCACACACACACACACACACAACACCACACACAGGAGAACACACACCCACCCAGCGACACACACACACACACACACACACACAAGAGAAAACACACAATACTACACGACAACCTCACACACAACACACACACACTATAAACACACACACACACACAACACACAACACACAAACACACACAAAACATAATAAACACACACACACCACACACACACCACCACACACAAACAACACACACACAAACACACCACGCATATAAACACACACACAACACACACAAACACACACACACACACACAACATATAAAAACCACACACCACACCTATGAGGTGGAAATCCTTATTGCCTTAAATAAAAAAGGACCCTGAGGCCGGCGGGAGTTGCCAGCCCACGACCAATCACACGTGCACCACTGACTGACCACCGACCTGTGTTTCTTCTGGAATCCTCCTGGTAAAAAACCAAAGTGCCCTCCCAAGTCGACCTAAGGGCGCCTACTCCCTCGTTCTGAGTAGAAAAGGCTCCGCCGCGTCACACCTAATCAGTCCAGTCTAGGGCTAGTGCAGGGAAACCCATCTTTCGAGGCAAAAATCCTTCTTCGAAAAAAGTTGCAAATGAAAAAAAGGGAAAAAGGGAAGGAAAAAAATAAGGTGAATAAGAAAGAAAAAAATCGTACCTGCTGAAGCCACATCTGCCTCTCCTTCTCAACTAGTGGGTGGACTAACGCTTCCAGCTTCTTCATGGCTTGCTGCAAACAGTGCAGATAAATATACAATGAAGATATATGAGATGAATAGTGAAGAGATATGAGTAGCGGGGAATTTAGCCTCCACTTACGTTACATGCCACTTAAGTAAACTTAAACCCACCAAGACCCTGAATCCTAAACCCTAAGCCTTAGAATCGAAACCTAATCCGCTAAACCCTGAACCCCCCAACCCCCCTAAACGTAAGAAGACTCTAGCTTCTTCATGGATTCTGGTTCTAGCTGGTTCTGATTCTAGCTTCTTTATAGCTTCTACATGGATTCTGGTTCTAGCTGGTTCTGATTCTAGCTTCTTCATAGCTTCATCATAGCTTCTTCATGGCTTTCTGCACACAGTGAGGATAATGAAAGATATATTAGTAATATGATAGGATATTAGTCATAGGATCGGATATAAGTAATAGGATAATGAAAGACATATTAGTAAAAGGATAGGATATTAGTAATAGGATAATGAAAGAATACATCACATTCATTAGATGGCGCGATGAAATGATCAAATATTAGCTAAGTGAGCCCTGAACCCGTTCGCTCACCTTATTTCCAATAACACAATATAAACCCTAAACCTATTCGCTCACCTCATTTTCAATGACACAATATAAACCCTAAACCTATTCGCTCACCTCATTTCCAATGACACAATATGAACCCTAAACCTGTTCGCTCACCTCATTTCCAATGACACAATATAAACCCTAAACCTATTCGCTCACCTCATTTCCAATGACGCAGGCTCCAAGGGCAGGGCGGCTGATGGCTGCATGTGTGGGATGGCCATACAAGGGAAAGAGAGTAAGATTGCAGTACGGGCATGTAATGGTACATTGTACATGCAATTGTGCATGTAATGTAATTGTACATGTAATGTTATAAGAAGGGGTTAGCAAGTGTGGGATGACTAAACAAGGAAAAGAGAGTAAGATTGCAGTACAGACATATAATTGTACATGTAATGTCATTAGAAAGGGTCAGCATGTGTGGGATGACCATGCAAAGGAAAGCGAGTACGGTAGCAGTACGTAATTGAACATGTAATTGTACATGCAATTACAAGAGGCCGGCATGTGTGGGATCACCATACAAGGGAAACAGAGTAAGATTACAGTACGTAATTGCACATGTCATTACAAGAGGCCGGCATGTGTGGGATCACCATACCAGGGAAGCAGAGTAAGATTACAGTACGTAATTGCACATGTCCATTACAAGAGTCCGGCATGTGTGGGATCACCATACCAGGGAATCAGAGTAAGATTACAGTACGTAATCGCACATGTCATTGCAAGAGGCCGGCATGTTTGGGATCACATACCAGGGAAGCAGAGTAAGATTACAGTACGTAATTGCACATGTCATTGCAAGAGGGCCGGCATGTGGTGGGATCACCATACAAGGGAACAGAGTAAGATTACAGTACGTAATTGCACATGTCATTACAATAGAGGCCCGGCATGTGTGTGATCACCATACCAGGGAAGCAGAGTAAGATTACAGTACGTAATGCACATGTCATTACAAGAGGCCGGCATGTGTGGGAATCACCATACCAGGAAGCAGAGTAAGATACAGTACGTAATGCACATGTCATACAAGAGGGCCGGCATGATGGGATCACCATACCAGGGAAGCAGAGTAAGATTACAGTACGTAATTGCACATGTCATTACAAGAGGCCGGCATGTGTGGGATCACCATACCAGGGAAGCAGAGTAAGATTACAGTAAGTATTGCAACATGTCATTACAGAGGCCGGCATGTGTGGGATCACCATACCAGGGAAGCAGAGTAAGATTACAGTACGTAATTGCACATGTCATTACAAGAGGCCGGCATGTGTGGGATCACCATACCAGGGAAGCAGAGTAAGATTACAGTACGTAATTGCACATGTCATTACAAGAGGCCGGCATGTGTGGGATCACCATACCAGGGAAGCAGAGTAAGATTACAGTACGTAATTGCACATGTCATTACAAGGCCGGCATGTGTGGGATCACCATACCAGGGAAGCAGAGTAAGATGACAGTACGTAATTGCACATGTCATTACAAGAGGCCGGCATGTGTGGGATCACCATACCAGGGAAGCAGAGTAAGATTACAGTTAGTAATTGCCAATGTCATGCAAGAGCCGGCCATGTGTGGGATCCACCATACCAGGGAAGCATAGGTAAAGTAAGATACAGTACGTAATGAATGTCATTACAAGAGGCCCGGCATGTGTGGGATCACCCATACCACGGGAAGCAGAGTAAGAGTACAGTACGTAATTGCACATGCATTTTACAGAGGGCCGGCATGGTGGGATCCCAACCAGGAAGCAGAGTAAGATGACAGTACGTAATTGCACCTGTCATTACAAGAGGCCGGCCATGTATTGGATCACCATACCAGGGAAGCAAGAAGTAAGGATTACAGTACGTAATTGCACATGTCATTACAAGAGGCCGGAATGTTGTGATCACCATACCAGGGGGAAGCAGAGAAAGCTTTACAGTACGTAATTTCACTGTCATTACAACAGAGAGGCGGCATTTTGGGGATCACCATACCAGGTAAGCAGAGTAAGATTACAGTACGTGAATTGCACATGTCGCAGTACAAGAGGCCTGCATGTGTGGGATCACCATACCAGGGAAGCAGAGTAAGATACAGTACGTAATTGCACATGTCATTACATAGGCAGAGGACGGCATGTGTGGGATCACCATACCAGGGAAAGCAGAGTAAGAATTAGCAGTACGTAATTGCACATGTCATTACAAAGGAGGCCGGCATGTGTGGGATACACATACCAGGGAAGCAGAGTAAGATTACAGTACGTAATTGCACATGTCAGTACAATGAGGCCCGCATGTGTGGGATCACCATACCAGGGAAGCAGAGTAAGATTACAGTACGTAATTGCACATGTCATTACAAGAGGCCGGCATGTATGGGATCACCATACCAGGGAAGCAGAGTAAGATTACAGTACGTAATTGCACATGTCATTACAAGAGGCCGGCATGTGTGGGATCACCATACCAGGGAAGCAGAGTAAGATTACAGTACGTAATTGCACATGTCATTACAAGAGGCCGGCATGTGTGGGACCACCATACCAGGGAAGCAGAGTAAGATTACAGTACGTAATTGCACATGTCATTGCAAGAGGCCGGCATGTATGGGATCACCATACCAGGGAAGCAGAGTAAGCGTACAGTCACGTAATTGCACATGTCATTTACAAGAGGCCGGCAGTGGGGATCACCAACACAGCAAGCCAGAGTAATGATTACAGTACGTAATTGCACCATGTCATTACAAGAGGCCGGCTGTGTGGGATCACATCCCAGGGAAGCCGAGTAAGATTACAGTACGGAATTGCCACATGTCCTTACAAAGGCGGCATGTTGGGATCACCATACCAGGGAAGCAGAAGTAAGAATAGTACAGTACGTAATTGCACATGTCATACATGAGGCCGGCATGTGTGGCAATCACCATACCAGGGAAGCAGAGTAAGATTACAGTACGTAATTGCACATGTCATTACAAGAGCCGGCATGTGTGGGATCACCATACCAGGGAAGCAGAGTAAGATTACAGTAGTAATGCACATGTCATTACAGAGGCCGGCATGTATGGGATCACCATACCATGGAAGCAGAGTAAGATTACAGTACGTAATTGCACATGTCATTACAAGAGGCGGCATATGTGGGATCACCATACCAGGGAAGCAGAGTAAGATTACAGTACGTAATTGCACATGTTCGTTACAAGAGGCCGGCATGTGTGGGATCACATACCAGGGAAGCAGAGTAGATTACAGTACGTAATTGCACATGTCATTACATGAGGGGCCGGCATGTGTGGGATCACCATACCAGGGGAAAGCAGAGTAAGATTACAGTAGTAATTGCACATGTTCATTACAAGAGGCCGGCAGGTATGGCTCACCATCCAGAGAGCAGATAAGATACAGTACGTAATTGCAAATGTCATTACAAAGAGGCCGGCAGGTGGGATCACACACCAGGCAAGCAGAGTAAGATACAGACGGTAATTGCACATGTCATTACAAGAGGCCGGCGGTGTGGGATCACCATACCAGGGAAGCAGAGTAAGATTACAGACGTAATTGCAATGTCATTACACGATGGCCGGCAGGTGTGGGATCACCATACAGGGACAGCAGAAGTAAAGTAAGATCCAGTACGTAATTGCAACATGTCATTACAAGAGGCCGGGCATGTGCTGGGATCACCATACCAGGGAGCAGAGAGTTCAGGTAAGAAACAGGACGTAATTTGCAACATGTCATACAAGAGGCCGGCGGGCATGTAGGGATCACCATACCAGGGAAGCAGAGTAGATACAGTACGTAATTGCCATGTCGTTCAAGAGGCCGGACATGTGTGGATCACCATACCAGGAAGCAGAGTAAGATTACAGTACGTAATTGAACATGTCATTACAAGAGGCCGGCATGTGTGGGATCACCATACTAGGGAAGCAGAGTAAGATTACAGTACGGACATGTACATGTCATTGTATGTTGTAATAGTACATTGTAATTGTACATTGTAAATTGTACACGTAATTGTACATTGTAAATGTACATAGTAAATGTAATTGCACATTTTAATTGCACGTTGCAATTGTGCATTGTGCATTTGTGCATTTTTGCAATTGTGCATTTGAGCATTGTCAAGTTAATTGCAATTGCACATTGTATCTGCAATTGTACATTGTACATTGTAATTAGAAGGGGTCAGCGTGTGTGGGTTTGTATGTAAGTTACAGTCCAGGGGATAGCCAATTAGGCTAGAGGGACTTGCCCAACCTCAAAAAGTCGAGACAATGATAGAAAACCCGACGGGGCTGGTATACGAGAATTTTAGGCTGCAAACATGCACGGACCAACAATCGGATGGTGCCTGACCTAAATCAGCCTAAAATCGACCTAATTCGACATATATCGATCTAAAATCGACCTACAATTGATATAAATCGACCTAAATCAACCTAGAAACGACCTAAAATCGACTAAAATCGACCTTCAATCGACCTTAATCAATATAAATACAAATATAAGCCGATATAAATAGAAGACCTTGCAGGACATTTTCAGGCGCATCCAGGGTACTTCAAATGGCCAAATTGGCCAGCGCTTTAGCGCACTTGAAAACAAAAAAACTGCGCTTTGTAGTGCAAAAAGCGCAAAAAATGCTTGCAGCGCCCACAAGGGGTTGCAAAAAACTGCGCGTAAAGCGCAAAGGGGGTCAAAAAGTCAGCGCTGAAAAGTGCACAAGCGCGCGCTTTGAATTACCCTGGGCGCATCCTGAACAAATAACTAGCGACCTGGCCGGCGACACAATTGTAATGCGACGGTACTGCAACGGTACTGCAATGGTAAATCGACAGTAATGCACCAAGAACCAATGGTACTGCAACGGTACTGCAATGGTAATGGGACGGTAAGGCACCAAGTTCAGATGGAAGGGAGGAAGAAATGCTCTACATACTCCAGATAGTAATTGGAACAAAACACGCTATACCCTGTAGCATGAACTCAGCCCCCCCGTCGATAAAACGATTGTTTGGGGTTCAGTTCATCAATGCTTTTTCTATTTAATCCCTTCCTATCACGGTTGGGCAAGTCCCTTGAGACTATTTGGCCTACCCCTGGACTGTAACATACATACATATACCCATCGAGCGAGCCTCCTGATACACCATCTTGGGTCTAGTCCAGCCTGGCAGGGTTTGCCACCCCTGAGCGGTTATGTACCTTTGCCAAATTCATTTCACAACCCAATTGGGGGGTCGGGGGTCCATTTCTGACTAGTCTAGCCAGACCCATGTGTCGCCATGCAGCAACGGGATGACAACGGGGAAAAGACACGTTATTATTACTTTGACGGTCCTAACCAGCTCAACACTACAGGGACCAGCGCGCTCTTAATGTCCAATGCAATTCAATTTAAACCAATCCAAATCAATTGAATCCAGTCCAATCCAACTAGACTAGCCATGCAGCGACGGGATAACGACGGGGGAAAAGTGAAGATGAGGTGAGTTCTTTGATTTTGATTAATTACATGGTCTATCAGCCTTTAGCCTAGACACACTGCCGGCATCATATGATGACATGATATTATATGATATCATGTTGCCGTGCCCCACTTATTGCACAAGTGCTACATTACATGCCCAGGCCGATGACCACATGATGCGGTGAGTTATTTGATTTTGATTAATTACTTGGTCTATCAGCTTTTAGGCTGCTCACGGTTTTCAGGCGGAGGAAACATGGGGGGCATAATCATACAAAAGCAATACATATACATCATATGGAATAGTGCTGATAATGATGATTGCTTGCTTGCTTGCTTCAATCTGGCTTGCTTGTTTCAATATTGCCTTTCAGTTTCTGAAAATTTGTTGGAAGACCCCTCTCGGATATTGTGGAGCGGGCTTGTCTTGGGCCAACAAAAGCATGTCAACGACAATGTAATGAAATAATTACTATGACATCATACTCCGGAGGACAGAAAATAAATTCCTGACCCCCCCCCCCCCCCACCCACCCACCCACCCACCCACACACACACACACACACACACATACACACACACACACACATAACCCCCCCCCCCACACACCTCCACCGCATCACCACTCCCACCTCAACACATACCACCACCTCCCCCCCCCCCCCCCCCCCCCCCCCTACACACGCACCACCACCACCACATCACCCCCCCACACACACACAAATATCCCCATCCACAAACACCAGCACCACCCCCTACCTCAATCAGAGACAGTAGACGGGAAGAGTGATTCAACAGGCTCCACCGCAGTGCCCCCTTTGGACAATAGCTTATGGACGAATGGCATCAGCAACCAGAAACCCCACAACCCCCCGCCCATGCCAAACCGCCCCCACATGCCCCCACACACACAACTCCCACCCCCCACGCCACCCCCTCACCCCCATTCACTTCCCGCCCCCCCCCCAACACAACACACATACCACAACACCCCCCCTCCCCCCCCCCTCACCCCCCCTAAACCCTAAACCCTCAACCCCCCCCTCACCCCCCCTACACCCCCCCCTCACCCCCCCCTCACCACACCAACCCCCCCCCTCCAACCCCCCCCTTTCACCCCCCCCACACACACACATCCACACCACCACCACACCACCACACCACACCACACACACACAACCAGCCACCGCACCACACTCACCCAGCAACCACGAATAACCACACATCACCACCAACCCACCCCCATCACCTCACCCCCTACCGTCATCAGAGACGCAGATGGGAAGAGTTGACAAAAACCCAAAGTAAAACAAGACACTACCCCAATGCAGGTTGCGATGGACCCACCTGGGAGAAAGCTGTACCAATAGTTGTCTGGAAGGGGGTGGGATCCAAGGGCGGGCGCCCCTCTCAAAACGAATCAAACCACGAGTATAAGTGAATTTTCAAGACCCTCAATTGAACGTAAACAAAGAAAATTCCCAAGCTCCAACACAAACAAATACAACTCAATCCCAACTTACCGACTCCCAAGTCACTCAAAATCAAAAAACCCCAAAATCATTCGTCCACCGCATCCCCCTTCTGCCTTTGTGCATAGATACTTTGTGACTAATGGCATCTCGCATCCAGCAGGCCCCCACCACCACCAACTCACAAAAACACCCATACCACCCCCCCCACCACACCACCACCAACCATCACAACCCCACCCCACCCCATCACAAAACACCACCACCATCACCACCACCAACAAACACCCGCACCCACCACCACACACCCCTACCCCTCCATCACATGCGGCATATTGGTGAGAGTGATCCAACAGGCTCCACCGCAGCCCCCCCTTTGGCATACAGCTTGTGGACGATGGAATCCGCATCCAACAGTCGGATCCCTTGCTTCTGGAAAAATCCTGACACAGTGGACTTCCCTGTGACAGAGAAAGAGATTAGGGTTCAAAGGTTGGGGTTAATCGCGGACCAAATTAGGCCTTGAAGAGATAATAGCTCAATTAGTCCTATTAGGGCTAAACTAATTTAGACAAACTTAGCCAAAACAGCCCTGTCACGATGGACTTCCCATGAACAGAGAAAGAGATTGGGGTTCGAAGATTGGGGTTAATTGCGGATCAAAATAGCCCTAATGGGGATAATAGCTCAATTAGCCCTATTGGGGCTAAACTAATTTAGACAAACTTAGCCAAAACAACCCTGCCACGATGGACTTCCTTAGAGCAGATTAAAAATGACGTGAAAGCATGATCTACAAGGAGACATGATGTGGATTCATGATGTACAATAATACATGACCTGGATATATTAGGAACAAGCCAGCATGATTTGAATGCATGATCTACAATGATACATGATGTACCAGCATAGATGATGTACACGGACACATGATCTACAATTATACATGATGTACCAGCATACATGATGTACACTGACACATGATCTACAATGATACATGATGTACCAGCATACATGATGTACACGGACACATGATGTACACGGACACATGATCTACAATGATACATGAATAACACGATGTACCAGCATACATGATGTACCAGCATACATGATGTACTAGGATACATGACGTACAATACATATCATCTGGATATATAATGTACAAGTCGGCATGACGTGACTGCATGATCAACAAAGATACTTCATGTACGAGCATAACTGATGTACACGGACACATGATGTACCAGCACACTTGATGTACAAGGATACATGACGTGGATTCATGACGTAAAATATATGATCTGGATATATTAGGTACAAGTCCCCATAACGTGAATGCATTATCTACAAGGATACTTGATGTACACAGATACATGATATACCAGCATACATGATGTACAGGATACATGGTGTGGATATTTGATGTACAGGGAACATGATGCACAAGCATGCATGACGGGGACAAATTATGAGGGGTCATGACAGGGCTTTTCTTTTCGTTGTTTGTTGGCAGCTTCCAGGCAGCTGCCTAAGCCAGCCCCTGTGCTACACCCGAATATTTCAGCAATTCTGGACAACTAATCGTGTGAGTTTTAAAATGCTGTAGGTTCCTTTAGGTTCCTTTAGGTTCCTGATAGGCCAGTCAGGGGAGCTGCCTAGATGCTGCAGCTCGTAGCCGAAAAGAAAAACACAGGGTCGTATGGTACCTTGGCCTATTGATCCGGTGAGTCCAAGTGATATGGGTGGCATTATGCAAAACGTTGATTAGAGAGAAGAGAGAAGATGCTAAGCTGGGATTAAGTACTCTAGTTGGCTTGGCTTGGGCTTCAAGATGAGAAAGAAAGAAGGGTATAAGCGTTGATGGACTAGGTGTTATACCAGGGCATGGAAAGAGGTGAGCTTTATAACTCTGTGGGATGATCGAAAGGAAGGAAGGAAGAAGGCACCAGGGGGTGGTTAATATATCTCAGGGAAAGGAGGTGAGAATTGGAACTTGATTCCCTGGTTGGATGATCGAAAGAAGGAAATGCGCAGGGCGCCAGGAGCCTGAAGACGTGGTCGAAGGAAAGGAGCAGGGTGATCCAGAGACACGCTGTACCCTGTCGTTGAGATCTATCAAGCGATCAAGAGATGACAGGTATCGGCGGTCGCGGTCGTCACTGGCCCACCCTCGGGTCCGACATGTCGCGTCATCGCGTGTCCTCAGCCTAGGGGAGGGAGGTGCGGTTTCGAGGAGGGTTTCAATCGTTCGAAACACTACTACCGTCGGACCTCCTGCTTTGCACGTTACGTAGACTCGCGTAGCCGACAAGAACGTTGGTGGTACGGTTGGGTGTGGTCAGAGGGGGTGCGGTCACCACTACGTCATTGGAAAACTCGTAGACAACTCCTAGGCAGAGTAGGCAGCATCGCAAGCGACGCGGAAATTTGGCGGAGATTTGGCAACGAAATCGAGTGGACCGAAGCCAGTTAGTTACGAGACCGTTGGCTGACGTGTCAGGCTTCGTCTCGGTCGCACGGCAACTTGTGGAGTACTGAATTAAGCACTGTACTGAATTAAGCTGTACTGAATTAAGTACAAGGGATTTGGCCTGAAATGGGCGTCAGCGCACCGTCTGCGGCAAAAAAAAACTATTTGTGGCCCTCAGTTTTCGGGCGATCAAAATTTCGAGCCGCTTGCGAAACTGTTCAGGATGCTAGATTGCAGGATCATTGCGCAAGGAGCCATTTCGAGCACCAGCATCGCGGTTAGAAACCTCTCCTCCCGAGACCGGTTTTCACTCTCTTTTCATGATTTTGCATGCGGTGAGTGGATACGAGTGACACGCTGGCGAAGTTG
The DNA here is from genome assembly GCA_013435795.1 of Chlamydomonas sp. ICE-L. Lineage (NCBI taxonomy): Eukaryota > Viridiplantae > Chlorophyta > Chlorophyceae > Chlamydomonadales > Chlamydomonadaceae > Chlamydomonas > Chlamydomonas sp. ICE-L. The sequence goes on from JACBWV010000626.1 coordinate 40,834,546, forward strand.
AAATGGACGTTTCTGCACTCCACAAGATGCCGTGCGCGTGCGGTCGTCGGTCGGTCAAACGGACAACAGGGCGCAACAGGGCGCAACCGTGCGCAACAGGGTGACCTTGCCTTGGGGGCTCCCGCTCCTCAGAAGGGGGGGCTCTACTAAAAAGGTACACGATATATATTTGCCACCCTCTATGTAGCAGAGATTCCACTGTTACACTCTGATAAGTGTTGGCCAACCAACCACTTCAGGCTAAACCTTAAACCCTAATACCAAACCGCTCATGCATGATCACTTTATCGTACCTGCAGGAAGACGACTAGAAAGTCTGAAGGTTAATTGGCGGAACAGGAAAATCTGTACAAGGCTGTTGGTCCCCTCCGCGGCCTAGAGTTAGAACCAAGATAGGTTCATTCAATAGCTTGTCTTTTCTGCACCATAGCTTTTATTTTCTGCACTACTTTCCCTGCGAGTGTAAGGCCCAAGGTAGGTCCTTTCCATAGCATGAACTACCGAGGACGGCGAGCAAACAAATTGCTAGCTGGAGCTAGCCATGTAGCCAAGTTCATTTTTTGGCGGTGCGGCCCAGTCGTAGATATATTTTCTTCACGACTTCGCATCTCATCCAGGTTTGTTTAAAGCCCTCTGGGAATTACGTGAAACACACACTTGCCCCCTTGGGGAGGGTCCGTTGCATCGCAGGACACAGGGTATGGGTTGGTTATGGGTCGGTTATTGGTCGGTTGCGCCTCAGGATGCAGGCTGTAAAATTGGTTGCGCCTGGGGACGCAGAGGTGGGGGTACTCCTGAACAAACCTGCTGCTGGTGGGGCGTGGTATTAATAAGGGAGCCATGTCATCCGGCGGTAGAGAACGGGCTGCTACTTCACCTCGACACCGCTAAAATGTAGCAAAAATTGACAAAAAAAACTAAATTGTGCATGTCCACACGCACATCCCAGTGAAAGTGTCTTTGTCCACTAACCCATCTAGAGTGTGCGTGTTCACACGGACACGTACGTGTTGACCTATCCTAATTTCATCTCATTTGTGCGATTGAATGTGCTTCACGTGCTCCGATTACTCTGGTTTGCGTGGGTGTCCCACCAGGCCCAGAGGGACTAACAGCGGGAAGCCAGTGAGCAGCCCGTGTTAGCTGAAAATCATGCAACAAACTCTGCTTCCGCCCAAGAGTGAGCTGGGCCAGTTGTGTTTATCTGAACTCGACATGTCGTTTGACTTTAGGTGAGACCTGGACACAGGACCTGGCTCGGCATGTCTCTAGTCTTAACAGTTATCTGTCCGAGTTCCGGATTCTGTCACACTCCCTGATTTCAAAGGCTATCGCACGGCGCATGGGGGTATCGTATTCTGCAGACGGTTCGATGCCGAATTGCCGGCGTATTGAACCTTGGTAACCATTATTCCACCCAGAGAGTGAGTGGGCCTGGAATGCTTATCTGAGATAGTCATTGCTCATTCAAATGAGGTCGGTCGAATTATATTTTATTTACATGCAAGCAAGGTGGAATCATAAATAAACAGATGCAAAACTGCAGCATCAGCGAATTGCAGTAGTGACAGGGATCGGAGCATTTATATGGAACACAACACATTAGAGAGATCTGAGCTCTCGAACAAATTATGGCTGAAGGAGCCTTTTATATACTACGGGGTAGTATCTTATGAAGACCTTCCTGTCACGGTCGGGCGAGTCCCTTGAGCCTATATGGCCTACCCCTGGACTGTTACATTACATACATCTACACTCGTGCAACCACCTCGGGTGCATTGTCGTTATTATCATCGTACAACTACAAGATTACTAGTGGGAAGTTCATGCCTGTCACGGACCACCTGAGAACAAGCTGACCACGCCCAACTAGGAGCCAGAGACACTGACCACACAACCATAGGTAACCCTGCGGCAGCCTGCCGGTTGTTCAACAGGTGTGCAGGGTGTTCAACACCTACTTGTTCAACCAGTGATTTACACACACAGGTGTTGACACAATGAACACCCGTTTAACAACCTGTAAAGGGTGCGGGCTGCCGCAGGGTTAAGTACATAAAAAAACGCTCCAATTGTCCACATATCTCATCTCCCTGGACCTTTGCAGGCGGTGCAAAACTAGATGAAGCAAAAAAGAAGTTTCCTAGTATCCACTCGTATCATCTCTCTAGACCTTTGCAGGGCTCTTTCCCACCGCTGCTCCGGTGGTGACATCGATGATACCTCCCTCGACCTCGATGGTGGACAAGGTGATACCTTGCTTCTTTTCCAAGTACAAGTCAACTGCGGCAGCGGCATCACGGCCCTCCCTGATGGCCCACACCACAAGGGACTGGCCTCGGCGGCAATCTCCAGCAGCAAAGACGCCGGGCACGGTGGTGGCGAACTCACCGAACTGAGCCTTGAAGTTCGAGCGCTCGTCAGTGTCGATGCCCAAGGACTCCGCCAACTTCGCCTCAGGGCCCAGGAAGCCCATTGCAAGGAAGGCAAGGTCGCACTCAAGGACACGAGCGGAGCCTGGGACCTCAACGGGGCCGAAGCGTCCAGACTTGGGGTCCTTCTCCATGTTCACTGATACGATCTCAATGCCGGTGAGGTTGCCCTTGCCGTCGTCCACAAAGCGCTTAGTCATGACGTTGTACTCCCGAGGGTCTTTGCCATACTTGTAGGCAGCCTCAGCATGACCGTAGTCAATCCTGAAGACGCGAGGCCACTGGGGCCAGGGGTTGCTCTTGGCGCGTCCATCAGGAGGCTTGTCCATGAGCTCCAGGTTGATCACGCTAGTGGCGCCGTGGCGCACGCTGGTGCCAATGCAGTCGGTGCCGGTGTCTCCACCACCAATGACTATCACCTTCTTGCCCTCGGCGCTGATGAAGTTGCCGTCCTTCAAGCCGGAGTCCAGCAGGGACTTGGTGTTGGCGGAGAGGAAATCCATGGCGAAGTGTACGCCGGAGAGTTCGCGGCCCTCCACGGGGAGGTCACGGGGCTTGGTGGCACCGGCAGTCAGCACCACTGCATCGTGCTGCTGCATCAGGTCGTCAGTGGTGACGTTCTGTCCCACATGTGCATTGACCATGAACTTGACGCCCTCCAGGGCCATCAGGTCTACGCGGCGCTGAACCACTTCGATCTTGTCAGTCTTCATGTTGGGCACTCCATACATCATCAGGCCGCCGATGCGGTCAGAGCGCTCGTAGACAGTCACTTCGTGGCCCATCTTGTTCAGCTGGTCTGCGGCCGCCATGCCGGCTGGTCCACCACCCACGATGGCTACCTTGCGACCAGTGCGCAGCTTGGGGGGGCGGGGCACCATCCAGCCCTCTTCATAGGCCTTGTCGATGATGGAAGCCTCGATGGATTTGATGGACACAGGGTTCTGGATGATGCCCAACACGCATGAGCCCTCGCAGGGGGCGGGGCACACCCTACCAGTGAACTCAGGGAAGTTGTTGGTCTCGAGCAAGCGGTCCAAAGCCTCCTGCCACCTGCCCTTGTGCACCAGCTCGTTGAACTCAGGGATCTTGTTTCCGAGGGGGCAGCCGGTGGCGTTGGTTTGGCAGAAGGGAGTGCCGCAGTCCATGCAGCGGGCAGCCTGGGTGTTCAGCAAGTCAGCGCGGGCAGCAGAGGGGATGTTCTCCTGGACCTCCTTCCAGTCCTTGATGCGCTCGTACTCAGGGCGGTAGGGCAGACCCTTGCGCTCGTAGGCGATGAAGCCACGTCCCTTCTCAGCGCTGTGCCGGGGCAGCACAGTGGGCCTGTTCGCAGCGGGGATTGAGGGTAAGGGGGAGGTTGAGAGGGTCAGGGGAGGTTGAGGGGGTCAGGGGAGGTTGAGGGGGTCAGGGGAGGTTGAGGGGGTCAGGGGAGGTTGAGGGGGAGGTTCAGCTCTGGGTCTGAGACCAGGTTGGGATAATAGGCCATTTAAGTACCGGCCCCCTGGGCGGTACTCGCAAGTGGCCCCCTCCCCCTAGGGAGGGGTCCCACTTGAAGGTACTTGAAGGTACCCGCGAGTACCTTAATGGACTATTCCCCTGGGCGGTACTCGCAAGTGGGCCCCTCCCCCTAGGGAGGGGTCCCACTTGAATGCCCAGGTACAGGGGCCATAAAGGTACTAGAAGGTACTCGCAAGTGGGCCACTTCCCTTTATGCCCCTAGGGTAGGGTAGGGAGGGGTCCCACTTGGGGTAAACCCACTCTCTCTGCCCCTGGGCGGTACCCGCAAGTGGGTCCCTAGGGGCCCCCTGTATATGGGTACCTTTCTTCCCAATTACCCTGGGCATTAAGGTACTCCAGGTACCTTTCAAGTACCTTAATGGACTATTCCCCTGTATCTGGGCATAAAGGTACTCGCAAGTGGGCCCCTCCCCCTAAAAGCTGCCTAAGGCTCGCAAGTAGGACTAGTTGGTTAAGTAAGTTTTGGACAGGTGAGTTGGGTTGGGAGTAGGTTGGGAGTGGGCCTGTTCGGAGCGGGGATTGAGGGTAAGGGGGGAGGTTAGGATGGGACTAGTTTGGATGGGATGGGACTTAGGATGGGCTGGGACTAGTTGGTTGAGTTAGGTTGGGACTATGTTGGGATTGGTAGGTTTAGTTGGAAGTAGGTCGGGAGTGGGCCTGTTCGCAACGGGGATTGAGGGGAAGGAGGTTGAGGGGGTGAGGAGGTCGGTATAGAGGGACAGGAGGTTGAGGGGGTGAGGTGGTCGGTTTAGAGGGTTGGGGGAGGTTGAGGGGGAGGTTAAGCTCTGGATATAGGCTGGGATGGGACTTGTTGGATGGGTTAGGCTGGGACTGGTAGGTTGGGCCTGTTTGGGGCGGGACTTGAGGGTAAGGGGGCGTTAGTGGGTGTGTGGGCAGGGGATGGATTGGCTGGGGGATGTGAATGGGTGTGTAGGTGCTAAATGGGGTATGAGCGTCTTGGGGGGGGGGGGGGGGGGGGGGGGGGGGGGGGGGGGGGGGGACTGAGAGGTCCCTTATAAACTGCTTAGCTACTTAAGATTCTGAAACATACATTTAGATGATCAACAGGAAGGCAGGAAAAGGGAACAGAAACAGACAGGATGCAAATGCAAATGCATAGGCCTGTGCAAAAATGCAACCCAATAGGTGCTTGAGTGAGACTAGACTAGCAATGGTCCTACCCACTGCAGGGTACCGGCTCACTAGGTAGATATTCTACATTAGGTAGATAGGTATATATGTACGTATATATGTATGTATGTATGTATGTATGTAGGTATATATGTTGGTATATATGTATGTATGTATGTAGATAGGTAGGTGGGTATATATGTAGGTAGGTAGGTATTTTGCAGCATACATTCATACATGGCGACTTTCAAAAAGCTTGACCAGTTATTAAGGACCCGCAAATCATACGATATTAACCAAAGGCGAGTTTGATAGCATATGATATCATACAACTAGCATCATGATATTGCATGTAATGATGCAAAGGGTAACTTTAGCCTTGTCAGACTGCCAGCATCATTTGATATCATGCGATGACAAGATATCATGTTCCCTACACATATGTGCTCTGAACATATGCAAGAGCAGTATCACTTGGATGGGAGGAACTGAGGGTTGGCAGAGAATGGGAGGGGTAGGGGTGGGGTAGGGTGAGGTGGGTGTGGGATAGGAGGTGTAGGGTGAGGTGGGATAGAAGGGGTAGGGTGAGGTGGGTGTGGGATGGAGGTGGGATAGGAGGGGTAGGGTGAGGTGGGTGTGGGATAGGGGTGGGGTTGGTGGGTGCGTGTGGGGTTATGGTGTGAACTAGAGGGGGAAATGGAGGTACAGGGGGAAATGCTGTTCCCTACCTGTTAGTGGGGAAAGGCTAAGTTATTTAATATTAGACTGACAAGCCGTCTCACCAGAATTCTGAATATATTTGAAAACCTAATATTATTGTGACACTACAATAATATTAGTTAACATTAGTTTTTCAAACACTTATATTAGTTGCCGTCTCCTACGGTGATTACAGCTAGCTAACTTCACGTCCTATGAGTAACTGTATTACACGGATGTATCAATTTCAATTTCAATTAGTTGCCGTCTCCTACCTGTTAGCCTCCCAAGTGGCCTTCATTCCCTTCACTGGGAGTCCGGCTAGGGCGTTGTGCTCCAGCACCCTGCGGTCAGTCTTAGGGTCCTTGGGGATATAGGAGGTCATAATAGCGCGAGGGGGGGCATCGACCGAGGAGTTGAGCACCATCTTCCTCAATTCTTCAAAAGCATCGTTGGGGGACTTGCCGAAGGAAGCCATGAGGTCATTCTCGGCGCTCTCGGCCTTCTTCAGGGCCTCGGCCTCGGCCAGGGCACGCCTGTAGTCCCTGGGGTACACCTTCTTGAAGAGAGGCCTGTTCTTCTCCCAGTTGAGGAGGATGGTGCGGGCGATCTCGGAGCCGGTGAACTTCAGGTGACGCTGGATCATAGACTTCAACACTCGAACGTCTTCGTGGGCCTCCACAGCAAATAAGTCATCCTTCACATCGCTGCGGGTCGAGAGAGGGTTGAGGAGGGTTGAGGGGGTAAGCTTTGGGACTAGGTCGGGACTAAGAGGTTGGGTTGGGTTGGGACGTCACATCTTCGCGGGCCTCCACAGCACACAATTCATCCTTCACATTGCTGCGGGTCGAGGGAGGTTGAGGGGGAGCGTAAGCTCTGGGACTAGGTTAGGTTGGGAGTAGGTTGAGGCTAGTAGGTTGCGTTAGGTTGGGAGTAGGGTGGAACTAGTAGGTTGGGCTAGGTTGGGAGTAGGATGGGAGTAGGTTGGGAAGGGCCGGGTCGAAGTTGTTGGCTCACATTGTGAGACATAAATAGCAGTAGTAAATAAAATTGTACTAAACATCAGTCTCACGACTGCTCTGACATAAACATTCATTAGGTAGGTAGCAGGGTACTTCATTTTGTCATTTTGGGCTGCGCTTTTGACGCAACTGCCTCCTTCTGGGATACACTTTGGACGCAACTGAAAACAAAAATCTGCACGCTGTTCCCATAGGGGGTTTAACCCTAAACATTGCACCAATCGCGCTGTCAGGCTTTGAAACCTTGCGCAATAGTGCGCGTCATGAAGTACCCTGGTAGGTAGAGCTACGCTTATGGTACAGTTAGCCAAAATATAAACACAGGAACTCACACATTGCACAGAGCCTTGAACTTGGAGTCTGGGTCGTAGATGTAAGCTACACCGCCGGACATACCGGCGCCAAAGTTCTTGCCTGTCCCGCCTAGAATGACGGCAACTCCACCAGTCATGTACTCGCATCCGTGGTCACCACAGCCCTCGACGACGGCACGTGCGCCTGAGTTACGCACGCAGAAGCGCTCGGCAGCCAGGCCGCGGAAGTAGGCCTCACCCTTGATGGCGCCGTACAAGGCGACGTTGCCGATGATCACGTTATCCCCCGGCTTGAAGGTAGCGGACTTGGGGGGGTAGACCGTGATCTTACCACCGGACAGACCCTTGCCGACATAGTCGTTGGAGTCACCCTCGAGTTCGACGGTAACACCCTTGCACATCCAGGCGCCCAGGGACTGACCAGCGTGGCCCGTCAGCTTCAGGTGGATGGTGTCGTCAGGCAGACCGGCAGCACCAAAGCGCTTGGTGATCTCGTGCGACAGCGTGGTTCCAACAGCCCTGTGGGTATTTTGAACCTCCATCTCGACGTAGACGGGCTCGGCTTCGGTGCCGTCATCAGGGAGGGCAGCCTTGCACTGAGGGATGAGGTGCACGTCAAGCCCGTACTCCAGCCCGTGGTCCTGCTTGGTCACGCAGTAGGTGGGCACGCCGGAGCGCAGCTCAGAGGCTGGCTGGAGCATCTTGGACAGGTCGATGCCCTGCAACTGTGGGAGGAATGGGGTGGTGGTGGTGGTGTGTGTGGTGAGGTGTGGTGTGTAGGGTGGTGTGTGTGTGGTGCGTGCGTGTGTGTGTGGTGGTGATGGTGTGGGGCGGGGGGGGGGGGGGGGGGGGGGGGGGGGGGGAGGGGGCGGGGCGCAGCTCGGAGGCTGGCTGAAGCATCTTGGACAGGTCATTGCCTTGCAACTGTGGGTGTGGCACGGGGTGGTGGTGGTGGTGTGTGGTGTGTAGAGTGGTGTGTGTGTGGGATTAATATTGAATAAAATATGAAATTCATACCGAAAAATATAAAATCGAGATTCGAGAAACTAGGCCTACCTTGGGGTTAGCGTTGATGACCTCCTTGTCCATGGCCATCATGTCCGAGCGTCCAACCATCTCATTGATGGTACGGAAGCCCAGGCTAGCCATGATCTCCCGAACCTCCTCAGCGACCATGAAGAAGAAGTTAATCACGCTCTCGGGCTCACCCTCAAACTTGGCCCTCAACTCCGGGTCCTGGGTGGCAATGCCAACTGATGGGGTGTGGGGGGGGAGTGGAGGTGAGCTAGGTGTGGGTGGGTGTGGGGGAGTGGGATAGGGAGTGGGTGTGGGGGGGTGAAGGGGTCACTCCAGTCTGGCACATGGGTACTGATTAGTGTGGCACTTTAACTTGGCCCTCAACTCTGGGTGCTGGATGGCAATGCCAACTGGTGGGGGTGGGGGTGGGAGTGGAGGTGAGCTAGGTGTGTGCGTGTGTGGGTGTGGGGGATAGGGAGTGGGTGACGAGGGGTGGGTCGGAGAAGCCAAACCAGAAGGGAGGGCACCGCCAAAATTGTTAAGCTACAAGTGGAGCGACAGCCTGAAGGTTGTCTCTGAAATCCCTGAACATTTAAGTTGCTCACCGGGGCACTGGTTGGTGTGACACTTGCGCATCATGATACATCCCAGGGTGACCAGGGGTGCGGTCGATAAGCCAAATCAGAAGGGAGGGCACCGCCAGAAATGTGAAGCTATAAGTGAAGTTACAGCCTTAAGGTTCTCTCTGAAACCTCTGAACATTTAAGTTGGTCACCGGGGCACTGGTCGGTGTGGCACTTTAAGTTTGTCACACTTTTAAGTTGGTCACCTAGGCACAGGTTGGTCACACATTGTAGTTGGTCACACATTTAAGTTGGTCACCTGGGCACTGGTTGGTGTAGCACTTTTAAGTTGAGCACACTTATAAGTTGGGCACATGGGCAGTGGTTGGTGTGGCACCTTTAAGTTGGTCACACATTTAAGTTGCTCACCTGGGCACTGGTTGGTGTGACACTTTCGCATCATGATACATACCAGCGTGACGAGGGGTGTAGTCGAGAAGCCAGACCAGAAGGGGGGGCACCGCCAGAAATGCCAGGCTACAAGTGAATTTACAGCCTTAAGGTTCTCTAACTCTCTGAACATTTGAGCTGCTCACCGGGGCACTGGTTGGTGTGACACTTCCGCATCAAGATTCATCCCAGGGTTAGGGGGGATGCGGTCGAGAAACCAAACCAGAAGGGAGGGCACCGCGAAAAATGTTAAGCTACAAGTGGAGTGACAGCCTTAAGGTTATCTAACTCTCTGAACATTTAAGTTGCTCACCTGGGCACTGGTTGGTGTGGCACTTGCGCATCATGATACATCCCAGGGTGACCAGGGGTGCGGTCGAGAAGCCGAACTCCTCGGCTCCTAACATGCAAGCAATGGCAACGTCACGGCCAGTACGCATCTGACCGTCAGCCTGCAGCACCGTGCGTCCACGCAGGTTGTTCGCCACCAGCGTCTGGTGGGCCTCGGCGACGCCGAGCTCCCAGGGTAGGCCGGCGTGCTTGATGGAGGTCCACTTAGCTGCGCCGGTGCCTCCATCATGACCTGAGATCAGGACGTGGTCGGCGTGGCCCTTGACCACACCCGAGGCGACCACACCCACGCCGTTTTCGGACACCAGCTTAACGCTGACGCGAGCGGAGGGGTTGGCGCTCTTCAGGTCATAGATGAGTTGGGCCAGGTCCTCGATGGAGTAGATGTCGTGATGGGGAGGGGGGGAGATGAGGCCCACACCGGGGGTGGAGTTACGGGTGGCGGCGATGTCGCCCTTCACCTTAAACCCTGGCAGCTCACCGCCCTCGCCGGGCTTGGCACCCTGGGAAACCTTGATCTGGAGCTCGTCGGCGTTGGTCAGGTAGTACGCAGACACACCGAAGCGGCCGGAGGCAACCTGTGTGTGTGGGTGTGGGGTGTAAGTGTGAGTGTGTCTTTGGGTGGGTGTGGGGTGTTATTGTGTGTGTTAGGTGTGTGGGTGTGAGTGTAAGTGTGGGTGGTTTTATGATTCTGTTCCTCCCTAATAGATTTTAGGGTTCAGGATTAGAGTTTTAAGGTTGAGGGACCCCACATACACACACCACCATACAAACCTGCTTACTGGCCGATCTGAACTCGTTCCTGCTACTATCAGGCATCAGCTCCCCCCACCCCCACGAACAAACACCCACTTACCCCACCCTCCCACCACTACCATAAGGACCTGTTTAATGGCAGATCTGAGTTTGTTCTTGCTGCCGTCAGGCATAAGCTACCCCTCCCTCCCCCCCCCCCCCCCCCCCCCCACGAACAAACACACATCACCCCCCCACACACAACTCAGCCCCCCCCCCCCCCCCCCCCACCCACCCACCCACCCACACACACACAACTCAGCCCCCCCAACAGACACACCCCACACTACCCCCAAACAGACCTGCTTGATGGCCGATCTGAACTTGTTCTTGCTGCCGTCAGGCATCTTCTCCATACGCCTTACATTCTCTCCACCTTCCCCGGAGTTAGACTTCCCACCCATAGTGTTCATAGCCAGGGCCAGAGTGGTATGTGCCTCAAGGGAGATAGATCCGTAGGACATGGCGCCGGTGACGAAACGCTTGACGATCTCGGCAGTGGACTCAACCTCGTCCAAGGGGACTGTTTGCTTGGTGGTTTTGAACTTGAGGAGGCCACGCAAGTGGACCTGGCGGGAGAGCGCTGTGTTGAGCTTTGAGTACTCCCTGTAAGTCTCACGGTCGCCAGTGGAGGTGGCAGCCTGCGGGGTAAGGAGGGTGGGTGGGCGGGTGGGGAGGGGTTGGTGTGTGTGGGTGTGTGGGTGTGAGGGGTGGGGGCAGGGAAGTAGGGGAAAGGGGGATGCAGGTAAGGTGGGTGGGTGGGGTGGGTGGGATTTTAGGGGCGGGAGAGCGCTGTGTTCAGCTTACTCAAACTTGCAAAGTACTCGCGGTATGTCTCGCGGTCGCCAGTGGAGGTGGCAGCCTGCGGGGGTAGGCGGGCAGGTGGTGAGGGGTTGGTGGTGGGGTGTGCAGGGAAGTAGGGGAAAGGGGGATGCAATTAAGGTGGGCGGGTGGGTGGATGGGAGGGGAGGGATTAGAAGGACGGGAGAGCGCTGTGTTGAGCTTTGGGTACTCCCTTTACGTCTCGTGGTCGCCAGTGGAGGTGGCAGCCTGCAAGGTAAGGCGGGTGGGTGGGCGGGTGGGGAGGTGTGTGTGTGTGTGTGTGTCGGGTGGGGAGGGGTGTGTGTGTGTGTGTCGGGTGGGGAGGGGTTGGTGGTGGGGTGTGCAGGGAAGTAGGGGAAAGGGGGATGCAGGTAAGGTGGGTGGGTGGGTGGATGGGAGGGATTTTAGGGGCGGGAGAGCGCTGTGTTGAGCTTTGAGTTCTCCCTGTAAGTCTCACGGTCGCCAGTGGAGATGGCAGCCTGTGGGGTGTGTGGGTGGGGAGGGATTTCAGGAACGGGGTTGATGGGCGTGGGTAGGGCAGGAAAGTACGGGCAGGGAAGTAGGGGAAAGGGGAATGCACTTAAGATGGGTGGGCGGGGAGGGAGGGATTATAGGGACGAGGTTGACTGGGGGTGGGGTGGGGTGGGGTGCTGAGGGGGCAGGGAAGGAGGGCAAAGTTGTTGTATTTATCCAGCAACTAACCTGGAGCTTGGCAATGGCCTCGGGGTCGTTCATGTGCTTCTCAGAGTCAGGACCAGCCCTCAACCTCACACCCGGTAATACGGGGTACTATTCATTTTATCGATTTATTTACCAGTAACTAACCTGGAGCTTGGCAATGGCCTCGGGGTCGTTCATGTGCTTCTCAGAGTCAGGACCAGACCTGTAGTGATAGTCACCAGAGTCCATGATAGCCTTGGAGTCAGCAGTTCCCTCAGGGAATTCCCTGCTACCATAGGCCATACCGTGAAGGCGCAGCGCATCGGCGCCGAGCATCTCGAAAGTTGCGCCTCCGATGCGGGAGGCAGTTCCCTTGAAGCAAGTGGCCACAACCTCGTCAGAGAGGCCCAGGCACTCAAACACCTGAGCCCCCTTGTACGACATCATGGTGCTGATGCCCATCTTGGCCATGACCTTGAGGATGCCCACGCCGATGGACTTGATGTAGGCCTTGATCAGGTCGTCATGGCTGGTGGCGGCGGGGAGCTTTCCTTCTTGCTGGAGGGCCAGGAGGGACTCGTAGGCCAGGTAGGGGCAGACGGCGTCGGCACCATACCCAACAAGGGTACAGAACTGGTGTATTTCGCGGGCTTCGGCGGTCTCGATCATGAGACCCACGCGGGAGCGCTTCTTGGTGTCAACCAGCTTGTGGTGGACCCGGCCGCAGGCAAGGAGGGAGGAGATGGGGACGGTCTCGGGGCCGAAGGTGCGGTCTGAGAGCACAATAAAGCTGTAGCCCTCGTCGACCGCGGCTGCTGCCTCATCGGCGATTCGCTCCAGGCCCTTGGCCAAGCCAGAGGGGCCGTCAGATAGGGGGAAGGTAGCTTCGATAGTCTGGAATGGGCAATGGGAGGGTGGGTGGGTGGTGGTGGTGGTGTGTGTGGGGGGGGGGAAGGGCATTTTTCAGTATGGGCGTTGGGTGTGCATGATAGGTGGCGTCAACCAAGGGGGGGGGGGGGGGGGGGGGGGGGGCAAGCAAGCGGCACTATTCAGTATGGGCGTTGGGGTGTCCAAAGTAGACATGCTATGGGCTGAAGCGCAATATGCATTCAAAGCTTTGATGGTATGTGAATGGTATAGGATATATGTATGATATATGTACATGATACATGGTATGATGTATGGATGGATGATACACAATTGATTGATTGATTGATTGATTGATTTAACATTCTGCCTATTCAAATGTATGATTTGTAGTGTGATGAATTGATATATGGTAAGATATCCAAATGTACGAGCAAAGCCATCCGGCAACAGGCTTGGGGTTGAACCCTCAACCCCTCAACCCTCTAGACATTCACCAGTGTTTTTTATGTCAGATTTCTAATTTCACCAGTGTCATTTCATTTTTCACCAGTGATTTCATAAGTGTCATTATAGATGTCCGATATCACCAGTGTTCTACATTTCAGACTAATGTAGGCAAGGTTGAGTAGCTACTTTCAGGATTACTGCAAAGCCATTGCATGGCAAAGCGCAAAGTTTGGGGAGCAGTGCCAAACCCTTGCTCCGCCATGCAACAACGACGGAATGGGCACTTGGGATATAGTTAGCACCGATCTTGCCCACACCTCAGTGGGTTGGGTGGCCCACGGAGATGAAGCCACGCCAACTAAGGTAGTAATACTGCTAAATCACGTAATTTTCTTCTTTCCTGCCCTACAAACATGCAGAAGAATGGCGACGCGCTGTCGGGAAACAAAATGACATTCACCTTGGTCTTCCAGGCATTGTGGTTCACGGCCTTGATAGCCTTCAACAAGTTAGATCAAATTAGGAAGCTGGGTGGATGGGTGGGGTGGGGTGGGGGGTGGGGGGGGAACAAAATGACTTTCACCTTGGTCTTCCATGCATTGTGGTTCATTGCCTCGATGATTCATCGAGTTCGATCAAATTAGGAAACTGGCTGGATGGGTGGGTGAGGGGAGGTGGTGGTGGTGGTGGGATGGTGGGTGGTGGTGGTGGTGGGGGGGGGGGGGGGAGGACATTCACCTTGGTCTTCCAGGCATTGTGGTTCATGGCCTTGATAGCCTCCATCTCTATGATGGTCAGGATCGGCTGGGGCAGATCCAGGCGGTGAGCATGCTCAGCAGTGGTCTCGGTGAGGCCAAACTCTGGGCCAACAAAGCAGCGGAGAGATGTGACAACAGCCTCTCGGAAGGGATCGATGGCAGGGTTTGTGACCTGGGCAAAGAGCTGCTTGAAATACTCGAAAGGCAACTTCGGGCGCTTGGAGAGGGCAGCTAAGGGAGCGTCGTTGCCCATTGAGCCCAGTGGCTCGGCACCGGACTTGGCCATGGGGACCATCAGCACCTCAAGGGCCTCGCGGGTGTAGCCGAAGATCTTCAAGGGGCGCAACAGAGACTGCAGTGCACATCAACGTGGCACATGGTTAGGGACTGTCAGATCAGAGGAAGCAAATACAGGCTTGCTACTGATCATCACCCAACAGAGAGAGAGAGAGAGAGAGAGAGAGAGAGAGAGAGAGAGAGAGAGAGAGAGAGAGAGAGAGAGAGAGAGAGAGAGAGAGAGAGAGAGAGAGATTCAAGCAAGCGTGTCAAGATAGTGAAGCATATCAAGCTCATATCCAGCTTCTCAAAGGATGAGTTAATAGTCGAGTGTCAAACACAGCAAGTGGGCGGGACAGGCTGCAGCCATGTAAACAACTTCGAGTTCAGAAAAGCCAAAGCCATGAAAACATGTTCAAGCCAAGCCATGTAAACGAGTTCAAGCCAAGCCATGTAAGCCAAGCCATGAAAGCCAAGCCAAGTAAACAAGTTCAAGCCAAGCCATGTAAACAACTTCGAGTTCAAGTAAGCCATGTAAGCCAAGCCATGTAAACAAGTTCAAGCCAAGCCATGTAAACAACTTCGAGTTCAAGCTAAGCCATGTAAGCCAAGCCATGTAAACGAGTTGAAGCTAAGCCATGTAAACAACTTTGAGTTCAAGCTAAGCCATGTAAACAACTTCGAGTTCAAGCTAAGCCATGTAAACACATTCAAGCCAAGCCATGTCAACGAGTTCAAGCTATAAGCCATGTAAGCCAAGCCATGTAAACAAGTTCAAGCAAAAAACACCAACCCAAGCCCAGCCATAAAAGCCAGCTCCGTCTACATACCAGGAGGCCCTCAGCAGGCTTCCCGTTGGTCTCCTCAAAGCTGGATAAAGGCTTGACTGTCTCGCCAGAAGACTTCACAATATCCTGCACACTGACAACGTTGTCGGCCAGGTACTCTCCGTAAGGTCTCTTACGGGAGTACCTCTCCTTCATCTGCAAGGATTTGAATTTGGATTGTTAGGTTGGCTGGTTGTGTGTGTGGGGGGGTGGGGGGGTGTGTGTGGGGGGGGTCTTTGTGTGGGGTGGGGTGTGGGGTGGGGGTGGGGGGTGGGGGGGGGTCTCTTGCGGGAGTACCTCTCCTTCACCGGCAAGGATTTGAATTTGAATTGTTACATGGGTTTTTCAGCCAACCCTGGGCTGGTCACTGGCTTCCAATTCCGGGCCCCCTGTGCGAGACCCACGGAAATCATTTCATCTGCAACTCTGTTTTTCTTTTGGGCTATGCGTAGCAGCTTCTTGCCAGCTCCCTTGGCTTGCATTCAGCTAAACAAGGGGCAAGCTAGTGCGACTGGAAGCTGACACAATGAGTTGTGAAATAAGCAGTTTTTAGATATTGGGGCTTCGCCCAGTGACTGGCTCAAGGAGCCCTTAGCCTTAAATATGAACATTATAGGCTTTATTACATATTTAAAGGCAAAGGCATAAGCATAACCCTACCCCCGTATTGTGCCCGTATTATGCCTTATATATATATTTATGTGCACATGATTGATGAAGAATTGAAGATGAAGCATTTAAAGAAATTTAGAGCAAAAATAATAGGCAGGACAGTCAGACTTCTGAATGCCGTTTTGATTGTCTTGCCTATGCCTGCACCCCAATGTGATTCGCTTTAGGATTCCTCTGCCTCCTCTACGTTAGGCCGGGTTACTGGAATTGTTTTAGCAAGCTGCCGCTCAAAGCTCAAAAGGAAATCGATGATTTGCAAGTGCAGCAGCAGTTCTGTTGTGAAAAATTCATCTCGCAAAACCACCCTAGTATTGCACAGTCATCATAGCGAGCTGCTTACAGACCAAATTAAATAGCTAAATAGCCCTACTAGTGGTAAACTAATTTAGATAGCCAAAACAACCCAGAAATTGCCATCTGTTCACGAGAGTGTTTTTCTGCATCTTATCCTATTATTTGTAGGGGTCGGCTATTTTATATAATATTAGTGAATAAATAATATTATATAATATTAGTCGAACGAGCCGCCTCACCAGAATTTCGAATTTATTTGGCAAACTAATATAATTGTGAAACTACGATCATATTAGTTAATATTAGTTTTCAAACACTAATATTAGTTGTCATTCCCTAATTATGTGTGTCCTTTCAACCTCCCTTGCAGCTTACCTCCCTGTCCTCAACCACGCGGTGCTCGTCAAAGTCAACAAGGAAAATGTTGCCAGGCATGAGGCGTCCCTTCTTCAAGATCTGCTCAGGCTCCACGTCAACAACACCAACCTACGTTCCACAAAACAAATCAGCTATTAGGGTAAATTCAGGTCCTAATAGCGAATTCAGGTCCTAATAGTGAATTCAGGTCCTAATAGTGAATTCAGGCCCTAATAGTGAATTCAGGTCCTAAGCATGCAGCATTGAACATGAAAAGAAGAGCTACGAGTGTGCACGCCTCGTAATAAGGCATACCGTTTATATTTATGAGCAAGCATTTATATATGAAAGCAAGAAAAAGAAAAAGAAAAAAAGCATTTATGTGTAAGCTAGCGAGCAGAGGTAAGATAAAGCACCTTACCTCACTGGCCATAATCACTGTACCACCCTTGGTGATGTAGTAGCGACCAGGCCTGAGACCGTTTCTGTCCAGGGTGGCGCCCATGTACCTGACATCAGTGAAGTACAGGTTATGGTTAGTGAAAAAAGCCGTGTTGGTGACAACAAGCAGTGTTAGTGCTGAAAATGGATGGACAGAAGGGTGGATGGGTGGGTGGATGGATGGGTGGACGGATAGGTGGATGGTTGGCTGGGTGGGTAGATGGGTGGATGGATGGAAGGGTGAATGGATAATTGGATGGGTAGATGGGCGGGTACATGGATATGTGGGTGGATGGATAGGTGGGTGTGTAGATGGGAGGATGGATGGATGGATGGATGGATGGATGGATGGATGGGTGCATGGGTGGGTTGGTAGGTGGGTGGATGGACGGATAGGTGCATGGATGGGTGGGTGGGTGGATGGATAGGTAGATGGATGGATGGATGGGAGGGTGGATGGGTGGGCAAATAGGTAGATGGATGGATGGGTAGATGGGTGGGTAGCTACCCATCTACCTACCCATCCATCCAGCTTTAGATAGATGGGTGGATGGGTGCGTAGATGGGTGGGTAGATGGGTGAGTGGATGGGTAGACGGGTGAGTGGATGGATGGGTAAATGGGTGGGTGGATGGATGGATGGATGGGTAGGTAGACGGGTGGGTGTGAAGATGGGTGGGTGTGTAGATGGGTGGGTGGATGGATGGATGGGTAGGTAGACGGGTGGGTGGGTGGGTGGGTGGGTTGATGGGTGGGTGGATGGGCGGGTAGATGGGTGGGTGGATGGATGGGTGGGTAGATGGGTGGGTGGATGAATGTACCTGCCGTCAGTGAAAGCCACCAGAGCAGGTCCATCCCACGGCTCCATAATTGCGCTGTGGAACATGTAGAAGTCCTTCTTGTCCTGGGGCATGAGTGCGTCATTCTGCCAAGCCTCTGGGATCATCATCATCATGGCCTCGGGGATATCGCGGCCAGACTTGACCAACAGCTCCAGCACGGAATCAAAGGATCCAGTGTCGGAGGATGAGGTGGGAACGACTGGGGTCAGGACAGACAGTTGCTCCTTGGTCAGGCCAAGAGCCTCACACTTCATGACACCCTCACGAGACTTCATCCAGTTACTGCAGGGGGGGGGGGGGGATATAGTAGCATGCTAAAATCCACTGGCAGTCGCGGTAGCTAAGGATTTGGTGTTTATGCTTGGGACCTGGGACATAGGATGTTGTCAGTGCATGCATGCAACATTGGCAGTTCTGCAAATTTCTGTGAGAAAAAACTAAGTGGTCCAACAAAAAAAGGCCCAATACTACTCTGCAGCAACGAGTGCAAGCATCCATGCAGCAAAGCACAATTGATGGACTGAATGACAGTGTGATAAGCTGCAGTTGGGCAAAGGATAGAACAGACAGGAACAGCCAGCGAGGGAGTGCTTGGGACCTGGGACATTGGTTGTTGTCAGTGCATGCATGCACCATTGACAGTTGTGCAGATTTCTGTGAGAACAAGTTCTATGCAGGCGACGCTAAAAAATGGCGGAGATTGATCGCGAGGGAGCGACAGGTGGCAATGGAAGCCAGTTAGTTACAGGACCGTTGGCTGACGTTTCAGGCTTCATCGCGGTCAGAAGAAGGATGGATGGATGGATGGATGGATGGTCGGTAGAACGGACAAATGGGTATCACCGGGGGCTTCCGCCCCCCAGAAGAGGGGCTTCAGCCAAAAAAACAAAGTGTTCCAACAAGAATGGCGAATTATGACCCAGCAGCAACACATGCAAGCATCCATGCAGCAAAGTACAATCGATGGATTGAATGACAGTGTGATAAGCTGCAGTTGGGCAAAGAATAGAACAGACAGGCACAGTGGGCAAGGGAGTTATGTTTGGAGTCCAGTAGGTCCAGCAGGTCCAGTAGGGCACCAGAAAAATGACATTTGGAGTCTAGCAGGGCGGCCTGAATAATGCAATCATCATCAACATCATCATCATCAGATATTTACCTGTTTCCGCGGAGAGTGTTGATCTCTCCATTGTGGCCCAGCATGCGCATGGGCTGGGCCCGGTTCCAGCTGGGGAAGGTGTTGGTGGAGAAACGAGAGTGAACCAGGGCCACGTAAGCGCGGAAGTCCTCCCTCTGTAGATCCTTGAAGTACACCTTGACCTGGAGATCGCGCGCAACCACAAGAGGCGAGTCAACAACAACACCAGTCAACAGTCGTTACTGGACCGGGAGAATATATCGATACCGGTTGGATATTTTGGCTCTTACTGGCTGAGACAGTGAGCAGCCAAAATGCTGGCTGGAGCCATGCCACCAAGTTCAAGTTCAAGTTCATTACAGGATCAATATTTAGCAACTGCAACATGCCAACAGGAGCAACATCATGCAACTGCACCACCTTTGTGAGACTCATTAAACACAATCAGGTCTCAAGAGAAGCGACAGGCAGCCAACATAGACAAGTCAATACACCAGTCCATGCACGAGACCCGGAAGTTCAACTGCATCTGAAGGTGAATGACAAGGCTTGTCATTCACCTACAGAGTTCTGGGACTTTTGAAAGAATCGGCATGCACTGCTATTGATACAAAATTCTGCTGCAAAAAGAGCTGAATACAAGAGTTGCATGCACTGCTACTGATACAAAATTCAACTGCAAAAAGAGCTGAATACAAGAGTTGCATGCACTGCTACTGATACAAAATTCTGCTTCAAAAAGAGCTGAATACAAGAGTTGCATGCCCTGCTAATGATACAAAATTCAACTGCTAAAATAGTTGAATACAAGAGACGGTATCCTGTACCTGCGCTGGGGTGAGCTGGCCCTTGTAGATAAGGGTCTTGCTTGACAGAGAGCAGAAGTAGGCATCATCATCAGTGATACCAGCCAAGCTGTGAATAAAAATGAAATCGTGTCAGATAGCTCTCCTAGGTGCCGAGAGGGAACAGGCACAGATCACCCGCTCGAACGATTGACATCTCATGTGATGTAATATGTGCACACGACTGTGAGTTTTGGATGCCAATTGTCCCATTCATCTTTAAGCATGGGCAAATCCCACAGCTAGTGGCGGGGAAGAGGTAGATAGAAGTAGGGGGGTATCTATGTGTTTGTGGGCGCGGAGGTGAGGGAGGGAGGAAGGGAAAGGATGGGAAGGAGAGGGAGTGGGGTGCATGGATGGGAGGGAGGAGGGGAGAGAGGGGGTAGGGAAGCTGGGGTAGGGGGGGGTAGGGGGGGGGAGAGGTTGGTAAGGAGTTTGTGTGATCTACAGACAGGATATCAGGCCTAAGGCAGAGCAAGCTAACAGTGCATGCACAACACCAGGTCATAAACTGGAGAAGATAAGTGGTACTTACGCAAACTTGCCCTCAATAGCCTTCCTCAGAAGGAACAGCTGCAGAGCAAAGAGGGATAAACAAGATTAGAAAATGCACAGAGGTGAGGGTCTGCCAGCCAGCCAAAGCACCGGCGCCAAGATGATAGCAACAATTCGTGGTGTGACAGAATTGGGCGGGTTACAAAACCGAACCCGCATGCCTACCTGCTGCTCGGGTTCAAGGTGGGTATAATTGCCAGTTGCTGAAATGAAATACTGCTCTATCACAGGCTCCGTCTCCTTAGCGGAAAGGCCAAGAGACCTGTTGTTCGTTGGGACGACACGCCAGGTGATGCTCTCGTGGCCCATGTCGCTGGTAACCTTTTCGATGATGCTCCTGCACTTGTGGCGCTGAGTTTCATCCTGTGGCAGGTAGACCTGTCCAACAGCGTAATCGCCTCCCACGGGCAGCTTGATATCTTGCTCCTCATGAAGCACTGTTGCGAGAAACTCGTCGGGCATGGCTACGAGGATGCCAGCTCCGTCACCCTGATAAGAGCATGGCAAGCAGGCATAGATCAGGAAGTCGCATTCAATGCGCTCAAAAAAGAGGGGAAGAGGCTAGATGGATGAATTGTCCTTGGGAACAGCATGTCGCCAGCGATAAGGAAAATACCACGGGTGAGCGCACAGTCGCCCAAAGGACAACAAACCCAAAGCATTGAGATTGGAATTGGAATTGGAACAAAAATAACGCTTAGGACGGTGCCAGCGGAAAAGAGGCTTCGCAGAGCATTCACGCTGACAACCAATCCGGCGGCAATGCAGTCTCAACAATAGGAAAGGTTATTCAATGACCTTTGCCGCCAACAGGAAGGCGTAACAGGAAGGCGCAACAGGCAGACGCAAAATACAGCAGCTCACCGTGTTTGCTTCGCATCCGCAGGCCCCGCGATGGGTCATGCGGACAAGCATACCAAGTGCATCTGTGACGCACTTGCGAGATGGAAGTTTAGACAACTCGCCGACAAACCCTACGCCGCATGCATCCTTGTCGTTTTCGGGATTGAACAAGCCTTTTCCCGGAGGGATGGCAGAGTGGGCTTCACAAACAATGGAGTTTCCCCTGCCGATCCCGTTGGGCGCCCACAATAAGGATGGCCTTGAAACACCCTCGAAGGCTGCATTGGCTATGGCAGTCTTCCGAACAGTCGGACGGACTGCGCCAGGGATCTTCAACACTGGCTGGGATCCCCGGAAGAGAACCGGGTTCCCAACTGAAAGTTTGATAGGAGGCATACTGCCTGATCGTAGACACTCAGGATCGGCACTCGCAACCCTAGAGTTTTTTTGTAACCGGGGCCTATTGGAAGGGGAACCTAATTATACTGTTACTCACGGCTCATCTCGACTGAAAATCACGTGTTACTCACGGCTCATCTCAACGGATTCCGTACATGCCTGTACATAAATAACCAACCGGCACGTGCCGCCGATCTTCAGCGACACGCGGACATTTGGGTCGCATTTGAATTAGATGAGCTATGGTTATAGCAACTGCACTTACTTAACTTCTGCTAGAGCAAGATGCTACGAAAAGCGCGAAAAAAACTCAGAAAAAACCCTAACGGCTTTGCATAAAAATCCGACGATCCCCTGTATGTGACCCACAGATGGCCACAATGCCCGAGTTTGTTAGCATTGTGTTGGCCCTCGATACTGTCGGAGGTCGAAGCTTCTCTATTACGTGCTAGGTGAGAACGGACTTCGGATGAAAAGGGGCGTAGCGTATGGGGGAAGCGGGGGAGTGACGCGCAGGCGGGATATCCTGACATGCAGAATGGTGCAAAACTACAGATATCCTTTCCTTGTAAGAAGTGGTTACAGGGCTAGAATTTGGGCATGGACGGAAAGGGAGCGAAACAGTTGCTGCTGTTGCTGTTGCTGCCTTTGTTGTCGGTGTGCTATCGGAGAAGATCATCAGCAGCAGCAGCAGCAGCAGATGCAGCAGCAACATACATCATCATCTTCATGTTGAAGTTGGTGTTGATGATGTCGGTTTTTGTAGTGGTGGCGGTGATGGTGGTGGTGGTGATTGCTGCTGTTGATGTTGCTGCTGCTGTTGCTGTTGCTGCCGTTGTTGCTGACAGCCATAAATTATGGGCCATAATAACATGTATACTGCCATACTGTGTCTACTCAAGCGCTCTATACACCCGCTGTTCCATGGGGGGCATTTATATGGTTTCTGGGGAATAGGTTTCCTAAGCTTAGCCCCGATGCCTGCATTTCAGCCCTGCACGCGATGGCTTGCATTGATAGGGTTCCTTGGTAATGGGGCTTCCAGATTTTGCACCTGCAATCCAGCCCTGCACATGAATGACATGATGGATGGCATTGATATGGTTTCTTGGGAATGGGGCTCCCAGAGTTTGCACCTATGATGCCTGCAATTTGTGTGTAGTTCTGGAACTATCTCCAGCTTGTCGTAGATCTTGGTATATTGTGGCAGCAATGTTTGTGGGTGTGGGTTTGGTGGGTGTTGTGTGTGGTTTTGTTTAGCTTTCGTCAATGTGAATATGGATGAAGAGGAAGATATGGAAGATAGGGAGGAAGAGGAGATGGAGGAGGAGGACGTCGATCGAGTTGAAGATGACTATCATGATAACATCGACGGAGACATTTAATTCAATGTATTACAGCTAGGGAACGGCAAATCATATGATGTTGACCGAAGACGAGTATGATATCATATGATATCATACACAAATCATATGATTGAATATCATATGATATGGTGCCCCAGGCCAAAGTTACCTAGACAGACCGCCGGCATCATATGATGACATGATATCATATGATATCATATTGCCGATCCCTGATTACAGCTGGGATTCGGTAACAAGTGGCTCGTTCTTCCAACAATAACATGTAGAAGTCCACAAATGAAACCTCTCTTATGTTTCATACTAACAGATCCACAAAACCGAAATTGATATGTTTTTAATCCCGAAACCCTGTGATGCACAGTATGACTTTCGCCTAAACGATCGAAGTCTGGAGAGGTTTTCAGAGTTTAATTACCTTGGTGTGGTATTTAATGAGAAGGGGTTCTGAAACATACGGCTGAATACGCAGCTCGACCTTTTTGCCCGGGATTAAGCGTGTTATTGATTTGGGTGCAGAGTTGGCAGTTAAGGATGGACCATACGCCTTGCGTTGGCTGTTCCAGTCCTTTGCCCTCTCTGCTGGAATGTATGGCTCAAAAATATGGAGCACTATAAGTACATTCAACATCTTCTTGGTGCTACCATCAGAGACTAAATAGCATCCACTGATATTCATATGAGGCATGCTGGTTTTCTGAAGCGTGTCCTAGGAGTGAGGGGATCCGTCCCCCAACACACTGTCTTGAAAGAAACAGGTCGATTCCCAATTCACTAGTACTGGTTGAAATCAGTGGTTCGATTCTGGAACTCCATTGTGACCATGGAATGATGAAGGATGCTGCCCTTGCTGATCTCAATATAGCTAGGACTGCAAATAATGTTGGATTAAGGTTGTGTCTGATGCCCTAGAGACGTTGTACTATCTGGAATATTTGTAAACGGTTTGATGTGTTTTAAAATTCATCTTGAGTTTTGAGATGTTGTACTCCTTTGAATGTTTATAATATTGTTTGATTTGTTTTTTGAAATTTTGAGACGTTGTCCTCCCTGTGATATTTCCAGGGTGAATCTCTGGCTACCTTGTGGAACCTTTTAAACTCAAACCAGTTAACTGGAACAAAGTAGAGAAGGGCCTGTTCTCAAACATCTTATCTTTTACTACAGCACCAAGTCATCAGATACGTGCTCTGGAGATGAAAGCACTGGTTTACAAGGAAAGAGGAATGATGTTTTCCATACTTGGGTGTCATCGTCATGTGATGAGTGTGGCAAACCTGTGATGCTTGCTTGTCTCATCAGTGCCCCTACTTCATTGTAGTAGTGGCAACGCCATTCGAACTGAATCCTCCAGGTCGCTGGTTGGTGTCGGGAGACCCACCTCCTGGGGTGAAAGTCCTTTCACAACTAAAAAAAGTCGTATGCAGCGTCGCATGCGACGCTAAAAATTGGGAGAGTGTTCGGTGGCAAGCGAGTTAGTTACGAGACCGTCGGCTGACGTGTTAGGCTTCGGGGGGTGGGGGTGGGGGGCGGTCACAAACGGACAACGGGGACACCCTGGGGGCTCCCGCCCCCCAGGAGAGGGGGCTCCGCCAAAAAAAACGACCCCCCAAAGTGGTAGGCTAGATTCGGAACCTACTCCAACAACCTGAAGGTGGTAAATGATCGGTGGAAACGACCCAGGTTCCCTTGGAATACCTCAGTTTATCCATGAAAGCATGAAGAGATTGGGTAACGTGTATTTTGATAAGACTGCTTAGATTTTGATAGATTTTGATAACGATTACATTATTACACTTCCCTGGTAATTATTTGTTGTGCCAAAGTGCCGAAGACGACGAGCAGCCAAATAGCTGGCTGGAGCCAGGTAACCAAGTTCAAGTTTTACTGTCCAATACAGCGAGCAGCAAAATTGTTGGCTCGAGACATGTGACCAAGTTAAAGTTATATATGTTGGGAACTAGGGACCGGCATAACATACGACATTTTTCAAAGTTTTAAAGGTGTTTAACGTTTATCAATGGCGAGTATCAAATGATATCATACCAATCGCGGCATACGATATTGTTTTTAAATGGTAACTTTCGCATAGTCAGACTGCCGGCATCATACGATATCAGAACGGTATGATTACATGATATCATATTTCCGTTCCCTACAGATAGATAGATAGATAGATAGATAGATGGATGGATGGATGGATGGATGATATATATCATTAAACAACTTATCGATGACACTTGTAGAGACCAAGTTGCATCCACTAAAATGCATGTGGAACATGCTAGGTTTGTGAAGCAAGTCCTAGGTGTGAAACACTCAGTTCCCAGAATATTGCTTTGGAAGAAGCTGGCCAGATCCCTATGCACTACTACTGGCTAAAATCAGTGGTTACATTTTGGAACTCCATTGTCAAGTGCCATGAGGGCGACTCTGGAATAACGAGGAATGCCGTTTACGTGGACATAAACATGACTGTATACAAGAGGGGCGCCTGGAGGCGCATCCCAAATGAATATTTCTAATTAATAATGAATTTAACCGGACCAGACCAACAGACGGACATTTTACTCGGGGTAACCCCTCTTCAAAAAATCCTCGAGATTTGTTTTCATTCGGGTACTATTTATAATTAGGGAACGGCAACTTATATTAGTGTTTGAAAAACTAATGCTATCACAGTGTCACAATAAGATTAGTTTTTCAAACAAATTCGAGAATCTGGTGAGATGGCTCGTCCGACTAATTGTGTATAATATTATCTATTCCCTCGTATAATCATATTATATAACATAGCCGAACCCTATTTTTAAGTGGAAACAGATCGATGGAAGCACCCGTATGGTCCCATGGAAAGATAGAGCGTCTGACTTGTGTAATGTTGGTCAAGTTTTCAAACAATGTTTTGTTAGCGTTTACATTCTGTAGGTAATATGTTTTTGATACCGAAGACGGCGACCAGCCTTCAATGCTGGAGCCATGTAACCAAGGTCAAGCAGTGACGGCCGATGGACCATTTAATCAATGAAAATGCAATATAAACCACAATAGGCGGGGGTAATCCCACAAAACACAACAGGCGGGCAAAAACCTCAATAGGCGGACGGAAGCAAATGAAATAGATTATCCCAACTGGGGTTGAAGGGCAGGGCAGGAGTAGGGCAGGAGTGCTATGGCAACTTTAAGAAGGCCCTGCAGTCTCCTGATGCCATTAAATAATTTATATCTGGACGCCATGTGGCTGCATAAATAAATAGTACGCCTTTTTTCGTACAATCACCGCAGTAGCAGTTGTATGAGATAAAAAGTATGTAAATAGTGCGTACAATCACCACACTTGCAGGACATACAAGCCCATGTAAAGAGGGGCGAGAGTTGCTGTATGTGGAAAGGGATGGTCATGCTGTTTGTGTTAGTGTTTGGCCTCCCTCCCTCAATATAGTAAAGAAAGAAATAGTACGCCTTTTTGCGAGGCGTGAGGTTGAGGGAGCCAGCCGGTTTGCTTGAACCGTGGCCAACCACAATTAGAGGGGTGGTGGTGGTGTGTGTGTGGGGGGGGGGGGGGGGGGGGAGGTGTAAAAAAAGGGGCGGCTCAAAGCCTGAAGCAAAAGGGTGGGAAGGGTGGGGTGGGGGCTGAGGTGAATGGGCGTGCGGGGTGGGGGATTGGGTGGTGTGTGTCCGTGTGTCCGTGGATGGGGTGGGGGGAGCTGTCGCCCCCCAGAAGGAGGGTTTTGGTCCTGGTCCATATGCCATATGCACGCGACGATGGACCTGAAGGAGACAGTGGCATGGGTGTGAACCTGTGGCTACTCTATGCACGGGTTTTTAGTCAAAGAAAGTCAAAACAAATAAACAATTGACAGTTGCGAGAACACAAACCGTGCTTTTCTTTTCGGCTTTTCCAGCAGCTCCTTGAGCCAGCCACTAGGCCAAGCTCCAAGATGTCCGCAGTACTAGAAAGCTGATTGCGCCAGCTTCAAAGTGCACTGGGTCGCGCCAGGTTTGGCTGAATAGCCACTCAGGGGAGCTGCTTAGAAGCTGCTGCTCGTACCTGAAAAGAAAGGCTCTGAACATTACGCCTACAAGATGCCTATTCTGGTAGTCAGGTTCAAATAAGAATTATAATTAGTACAACATGTTTGGAAGTAGAACAAGTCCTAGGCGCGTCGCAAGCGAAGTGGAAAATTGGCGGAGAGTGTTGGCTATCAGAGCGACAGGTGCCATCATAATCGAGTGCAGCCGCCCGAAGCCAGGGTTTATGACAGGGCCAGGGGCCACGAAGGGCCAGAGTTTGTGTGGACAACACGACAAACGGACAACAGGGTGACTCTGGGGCTCCTTCCTCACAGAAGGGGGGGGCTCCGCCCAAAACATGTTTGGAAGTAGAACAGCATGTTTGGACGTAGTGCGTAGTCACAGCCACTGTCTGACTTGACCTTAGCTACAGTATTGCTTGATCTCAGCTAAAGGCCCATAGCTACAGTCTCGCTTGACCTCAGCTACAGTACGGCTTGACCTCAGCTACAATCTCTCTTGGCCTCAGCTACAGTATTGCTTGACCCCAGCAACAGTCTCACTTGAGTACTTGACCTCAGCTACAGTCTCTCTTGACCTCAGCTACATTATTGCTTGGACTCAGCTAAAGCCTCACTTGAGCTCAGCTACAGCCTCATAGCTACGGTCTGATTTGAGCCCAGCTACAGTCTCATAGCTACAGTCTGATTTGAACTCAGCTACAGCCTCACTGACTAAGGTCCCACGCCAGCTTTGTCAAGGTTAGCTCGCCAGCTACACTTGCTAAGGTCTCACGCTACTTACAGCCTCGTTTGCTAAGGTCTCACGCCAGCTCAGCTACAGCCTCAGTTGACCCCAGCTACAGTACTGCTTGAGCTCAGCTACAGTCTGATTTGAGCTCAGCTACAGCCTCATAGCTACAGTCTGATTTGAGCTCAGCTTCAGCCTCACTGACTAAGGTCTAACGCCAGCTCTGTCAAGGTTAGCACGCCTAGCTTGCCTTGCATCTCTCCTTCGAGTTCTTTCTGCATCACTGACTACCACATCATCCTCCCCACTCGACACTCCAGGGGCGGGACGCGCTTGACGGCCTGTTGGACTTCGCTGGCCCACCGGTGAAGCACTGATACCAGCACCACCCTGTAGGAGCAACATAACATAATTGCTTGTCTGGGGTTATTTACAATGATGATAATGATGATTATTTATGATGATGATTATTATTATCATCATCATTTACTTATGCTGCTGATGAATGATTATGCTGATTATTTATGCTGCTGCTGATGGTGATAATTATTCCTGGTGCCTTGCTGGACTCACTAATGGACGTTTTATGTGTTGACAATTCTGTTGGGCTTATCTGGCCCACCGGTGAAGCACTGATACCAGCACCACCCTGTAGGAGCAACATAACATAATTGTTTGTCTGGGGTTATTTATGATGATTACGATTATTATGGTGATGATTATAATGATTATGATTATTTATTTATGATGATGATGATTATTATTACTGATGATGATGATTGATGATGATGATTCCTGGTGCCTTGCTGGACTCCTTAATGGACTTTTCATGTGTTGAGAATCCTGTTGGGCTTAGCTGGCTCACCGGTGAAGCATTGATATCAGCATCACCCTGTAGGAGCAACAGAACATAATTGCTTGTGTGGGGTTATTTATGCCGATTACCAGGAGTAGCCCAGGCCACAGAATTTTCAGTCAGGCCGATCGATTTTTTCTGAGAACAGGGATGTAATGGCATGTAACTAGTATTAATGTGATATTAAAAGTAACTTTTCAGGTCATTCTGAGCACCTCATTTAGGGGAGGGGGGGGGGGGCAGCCCTCATTTTGTTTTTTGCTAACTTTTTACTCACACCTCCAAATGAATTTTTGAGACCACCTATGAGTAGGCCTTGGTAAGGGTAGTCTATTGGCACCACTTTGGACCTCATGCAATAAGGATTTACCCCCCCCCCCCCCCCCCAAACTTCTCCCCAAACCCCACCCCAGAGTATGAGAGGGTAAATGGCTGGGTATGGGTTGATAATATGGGTGGGTAAATGAGTGGGTAATATGGGGGGAGTTTGGGTGTGTGGTGGGGTGCCCCCCCCCCCCCCCCCCCCCCCCCCCACACACACACCCAACCGCCCCCGCCTCGACCCTCCACCATGCGACAACACCAAAACGAGGCTGAGTTGGGTAGGACCCAAGGGGAAGTGTGGCTGAACCATGCTGAGACTGACCTGCTACTGTTTTGTTTTAAATAATAAGAACTCCAGTTTTGGGCCGCCACCCTCCTAAGGTGAAGGGTGACTACAGTACTCGGGCAAAGCAGAGGGGGTGCAGAACTGATTTTTGACTATCACACAATCCCTATGTGGGAATTCCGAGGATGCCATTATGTGCGCCATACTGTAACACCCCAGAATCCATATCTAAGTTTTTCAAGAAGGGGTCATTTCTATTTAGGGGGTGGTGGTGGGGGGGAGGGGTCAGCCCTCCCCAGGTTTTTTAGGCGTGGTGTGGCCTATCTTTTTCTTTTTATACTCCCGCGATTACGATTATTATCGGTGATGATTATGACGATTATTTATGATGACGATTATTTATTTATGATGGTGATTAATGAGTATGATGATTATTTATGGTGATAATGATGATGATGATGATTCATGGTTCCTTGCTGAACTCCCTAATTGACTATTTATGTGTTGACAATCCTGCTGGGCTTCGCTGGTCCACCAGTGAAGCACTACCGTACTGCCTGCATCACCCTGCAGGAGCAACAGAAAATAATCGTTTATATGTTGAAATAATTATTCATATGTTACCCACCCACCTGTCACTCGCCCATCAGTCTATCATACACCTGTTGCTGCCGGAACAAGGCACCGTCACTTCCCAAGCCGCCTCTTGAGCACGGAAGGTCGCCACTTGCCTCTGGAAGAGCGCTGCCCAGGGTTCTACATTTTGTCAAATTGGTCAGCGCTTGAAGCGCACTGACGTCAAATTGGTCAGCGCTTTGTAGTGCAAAAAGCGCAAAAACTCCGCGCTGCGCCCACAGGGGTTTGAAAAAACTGCATGAAATGCGCAGTGAGGCTCAAAAAGGCAGCGCGTAAACGCGCTGCCGCGCGCGCTTTGTAGTACCCTGGCGCCGCCCACTGGCACTCGTGCGTACGAACAACTTATAGACTGACTCCATCTTCTAATATTATGGGCTATCAAAATGGGTAAGATACATGTAAAAGACCATTGTACGGACGATCTGCCTGTCACCCACCTGCCCACCCACCCATGAGCCTAACACCCACCTGCTGCTGCCGGGACAAGCCACTATCGATCCCTAAGCCGTCTCTTGAGCGCGGAAGGTTGCCACCTGCCTCGCGCCCCCCCCTGGCACTCGTGGGTATGTCGCCTAGCAAGGATTATTGGAGCAGTGTGGCGTACAGTTTGATCAGAATAATGGTTTGATAGTATGATGACCACGTGACCAGTACGGCAGTACATCAATAATTGATTATGATGACCAATATGATGACCATGCTACAAGTACGGCAGTACGTAAGTAGCGGTAGTCATAACAAGTGACATTTTGATCAGAATAATGGTTTGATAGTATGATGACTACGTGACCATACAGCAGTGCATAAGTAGCGGAAATCATGACAAGTGACATTTTGATAAAAATAATGGTTTGAAGCTATGATGTTCAAGTGAGAAGTATGACAGTACATAAATAGCGGAAGTCATAACAAGGGACATTTTGATCAGAAGAATGATTTTATATTATGAAATGACCACATGACAAGTACGGCAGTACATAAGTAGCTGAAGTCATAATAGGGTACATTTTGATCAGAAGAATAGTTTGATATTATGATGACCACGTGACCAGTACGGCAGTACATAAATACCTTTAGTCATAACGAGGTACAGTTTGATCAGAACAAGTCCTAGGCGCGTCGTAAGTGATGCCGGAAATCGGCGAAGAGTGTTGGCTATCGGTGCGACAGGTGGCAACGGAATGGAGTGCATCGGACCGAAGCCAGGGTTTAGGAGACAGTTATGGCCAGGGTTTCTTATGGTTGGTCGATCGGACGGTCAAACGGTTAACGGGGTGACCCTGGAGTCTCCCGCCCCCAGAAGGGGGGGCTCCGCCAAAAATGGCTTGAATGGCTTGATGTTATTTCCAAAGAAGGCGAGCAGCCTAAGATTCATGTAACCAAGTCAAAATCGTAACCACGTCAAAATTGAAGTACGTAATAACTTGTCAAGATCATTGGTTGAGGTGCATTTTGATCAGAATGATGGCTTGGACAGTTCGATTTCAATGCTAAAGACGGCGAGCAGCCCAAGATTCATGTAACCAAGTCAAAATTGAAGTTTGCAGTAACCTGGCAAGGACATTGGAGGCACATGCTGATCAGAATAATGGCTTGGATAGTTTAATTTAATTGCT
Source organism: Chlamydomonas sp. ICE-L (assembly GCA_013435795.1). Taxonomy (NCBI): domain Eukaryota; kingdom Viridiplantae; phylum Chlorophyta; class Chlorophyceae; order Chlamydomonadales; family Chlamydomonadaceae; genus Chlamydomonas; species Chlamydomonas sp. ICE-L. Next base: position 40,865,729 of record JACBWV010000626.1, read on the forward strand.
AAAGAAAGCTCAGTTTAGGGGGTTTAGGGTGCATTTTGATCAGAATAATGGCTTGGACAGTTCGATTTCAATGCTAAAGACGGCGAGCAGCCCAAGATTCATGTAACCAAGTCAAAATTGAAGTTTGCAGTAACCTGGCAAGGACATTGGAGGCACATGCTGATCAGAATAATGGCTTGGATAGTTTAATTTAATTGCTAAAGAAAGCTCAGTTTAGGGGGTTTAGGGTTGAGTGGGTTGGGTTTAGATTCAAAGTTTTAGGGTCTTGGGGGTGTAGGCTGCAGGGTCTCGGTGGGTTTGGGGTTTACTTAAATGGAAGCTAACTTATTAAATTATTATTGAATTGTTGCTAATGAAAGCTCCCACGGCTGGAAACATGAACATTCCGTGAATTAGCACTTGTAGTACCTTAGTTGGCGTGGCCTGATATATTGGCGTGGCGTGGACATACCCACTCTGATGCATAGTAGAATGATGGCACCATGATATCATGATGTCCTTGTGACAAGTTCGGCAGTACATACATCTCATGAGTCATAACAAAGTACATTTTGTTCATAATTGAATTTGATATTATGATGACCACATGGCAAGTACAGCAGTACATCAATCTATGAAGTCCTGATAAGGAACATTTTGATCAGAAAACGAGTTTGAATTCAAATTCAAGCATGTCACCTGACAAGGAGGAATGCTCCCGGTGGAGCCATGTAAACGAGTTCGAATTCAAATTCAAGTTTGAGCATAGTACCCGACAAGGAGGCGTTCTCTCGCTGGGGCCATGTAAACGTGTTTGAATTCAAATTCTAGCATGTCACCTGAAAAGGAGACACGCTCCGCACGCCGACCGCTATTGCTGGTACGATCCCTAGGTGCCGAGCGGCTGGTCTGAGTGTCGCGGGGGAGTCCCGAGATGCTTCCCGAGTGGCTTGCTCGCGGGTCAGCAGAGCGTGATCTGGAATAAAAGAGATGGGGCGGGATGAGAGTGCTGAATGGGATGGGATGGGAGTGCTGAAAGGGATGGGAATGGTGAAAGGGATGGGTGTGCTGAAAGGAATGGGATGGGATGGGATGGAAGTGCTGAAAGGGATGGGAGTGCAGAAAGGGGTGGGATGGGACGGGCGTGCTGAAAGGGATAAGATGGGATGGGAGTGCAGAATTAGATGGGATGGGATAGAAGTGCTGAAAGGGATGGGAGTGCAGAAAGGGGTGGGATGGGACGGGCGTGCTGAAAGGGATGAGATGGGATGGGAGTGCAGAATTAGATGGGATGGGATAGGAGTGCTGAAAGGGATGGGAGTGCAGAAAGGGGTGAGATGGGACGGGCGTGCTGAAAGGGATGGGATGGGATGGGCGTGCTGAAAGGGATGAGATGGGATGGGAGTGCTGACATTGCTGGGAAGGTGGAAGTGGTGGTGGGGGGGGGGGGGGAGTGGTTAGGAAGGAGTGGGTAGGTGAAAGTGGGCAGGTGGGAGTGGGCCCACAGACAGTGAGCAACCTAAAGGGTGACAGACCACACAATCAAGCCAAGTAAACAGCGTGATAGATCTAACCATGATAGACCATGCAAGTGGGACAAGTAAATAGCGTAATAGAGTGATAAATCCAACCATGATAGGCGGTGCAATCAAAGCCAAGTAAAAGTGTGATAGATTGATAGATCCAACCATGATAGGCGGCACAATGAAAGCAAACCAACAATCTCACCGTCCTCCCTCGGACCCATCAACGGACTGGCGTCGAGAATCTAATGCCTTGGCGGCGTCAGCAAAGCGCTCTCCTCGTCGCTGCCGTATCTGCTTCAGTCCTTCAGACTCCTTCTTTTGCTGCTGATGGTATAAATGGTGGATGGTATAAATTAGGTGGATGGTAGGAATGTGGATGGTATAAATTAGGTGGATGGTATAAATGTTCCGTTCTGTACTTTTATAACCTGCTCCAGTCCTTCAGACTCCTTCTTTTGCTGCTGATGGTATAAATGGTGGATGGTATAAATCATAAATGAGGTGGAGGGTGTAAATGGTTGATGGTATAAATGAGGTGGGTAGTATACATGTTATGTTCTGTATTTCCTAATCTCCCTCCAGACTCCTTACTTTGCTGAGGATGCGGTGGATGGTTTAAAGATCTGTTCTGTTCCTTTTCTACACTGCTCTGTACTGTTCTGTAAAGTTACTTTTCTATACTGCTCTGTACTGTTCTGTTCTGTTATGTTACTTTTCTATACCGCTCTGTACTGTTCTGTTAAGTTACTTTTCTATACTGCTCTGTACTGTTCTGTTAAGTTACTTTTCTATACTGCTCTGTACTGCTCTGTTAAGTTACTTTTCTATACTGCTCTGTACTGTTCTGTTAAGTTACTTTTCTATACTGCTCTGTACTGTTCTGTTACTTTTCTATACTGCTCTGTACTGTTCTGTTAAGTTACTTTTCTATACTGCTCTGTACTGTTCTGTAACTTTTCTATACTGCTCTGTACTGTTCTGTTAAGTTACTTTTCTATACTGCTCTGTACTGTTCTGTTACTTTTCTATACTGCTCTGTACTGTTCTGTTCTGTTACTTTTCTATACTGCTCTGTACTGTTCTGTTATACTTGCATATATATGTTCTGTGTATATGCACCAGGATGTAGGACTTGAGTGGGTTCTAGGGGGAAGGCGTTGGATTTTGGTTGGTGTTGATCTGCAATAACGCTAGCAGGATGACCTGTAGGTGGGCAAGCTCCATTCGCCTTTTACTGGTTCAAGCCCACAGCTGTCATCAGTGGCAATAACATCAATGCCCATTTTTTTATTATTGTTTATTGATTTTTTTTCATCAATGCCCATCATGCCAGCTTTAAGGCACATTGGCTAGCTTCAGGTTAGGCCCAAGGATGTGGGAAAGGAGCTACCTAGAAACTGCTACATGTAGCAAAAAAATAGACAGTATTCATGGTTAACTGCAACTGGTTAACCGGTTCGGTTCATTGCAACCGCGAGATGATATATTGCGGCGTTTGTGTCGGAAGACTCACCTCCTGGGATGAAATTCCTTTCACAACCTGTTACAGCTTAAAAACATTTACCTGGATGTCCTCTATGGCATTCATGCGATCTAAGTGCTTGCGACGGTTATATAATATATATGATATACATACAAACAATTACCTGGATGTCCTCTGCGGCATTCATGCGATCTAAGTGCTTGCGACGGTTACATCAAATATATATAAACAATTACCTGGATGTCCTCTATGGCATTCATGCGATCTAAGTGCTTGCGACGGTTAACCTCTATCGACGACTGGATGTTCTCCAAGGAGCGATACAAGCTCTCGCCGCTCTCGTGGTACAGGAATTGGGTTCCCTGTTCAAATTTGAAAATGAAGGAATGGGGTAAACAAACAGGCTAAGTTACAGGATACAGGATGGGGTACAGGAATTGGGTGCTCTGTTCAAAAGTTGGAAATGTGTTGAATGGAAGATGTACATGAATCGTGTAAATTAAAAATGTATTGAATGTTGAGACCACGATCGCGGTACAGGAATTGGGTTCCCTGTCCAAATTTGGAAATGAAGGAATGGGGTACAGGACCCAAGCTCACCCCGCAGGGATATTGTTTTCAAATAAAAAAGAGGAAATCTTATTCCTTTCTTTAATTTATTCCTCACTATTTTCCTCCCAAAACAGGATCCTTATTCCGATTTTGGTCGAGTTGGGTCATTTTTAGTCAATTTCAGTAAATAAAAAAACAAACTTTTTTTGTACATTTTTATTCCGGCAATTTCGGCCAAAACGGGGTCTCGTATTCCTATCGGAATGTATTCCGGAAAAAAATATCCCTGTCTCACCGCCCTTGTGATACAAGAATTGGGTGACCTGTTAAAAAGTATAAAATGTATTGAAATTGAAAAAGGTTAGTTGCACTTGTATATAATGCTGGGACTACAATCGGGGTACAGGAATTGTAGTACCAAAATTATTATAATAATTAAAATAATACATAATACCTGCATAATACATAATAAATTATCACATGTATATAATGTTGGTACTACGATCGGGGTACGGGAATTGGATGCCCTGTTCAGAAGTTGGAAATGTATTGAATGTAAAATGTACATGACGAATGTTGAAATGTGTTGAATGTTGGTTCCGCTCCCTTGGTACAGGAATTGGGTGCCCTGTTCAGAAGATGGAAATGTATTGAATGGAATAGGTAAACGACAAAATGCAAATTAAACATGCATTGAATGTTGGTACTACGATTGTGGTACAGGAATTGGGTGCCCTGTTCAGAAGTTGGAATGTATTGAATGACAAATGTAAATTAAAAATGTATTGAATGTTGGTACTGCGATCGCGGTACAGGAATTGGGTGCCCTGTTCAAAAGTTCGAAATGTATTAAATGCATAATGTACATGACAAATGATGAAATGTTGGTACCGCTCCCTTGGTACTGGAATTGGGTTCCCTGTTCAAAAATTAAAACGGATGGTCCATCGACCTTTCTTTTGATCCTTCGATGTCGGCTCTTCCTGTCATTCGCCCCCCCCCCACCCCCCCCCACCCACCCACCCACCACCACCACCTTGCTTTGAATAGGAAGTGAAAGGAAGAACAGAATTAGCTAGGTATGTGCTAGTTGTACTGATTGTGCTGTTGTTGTGTGATGATCAAAATAAGGGTCAAAGGATGTCAGCTCTTCCTATCCCCCCCCCCCCCCCCCCCCCCTGCTTTAAATAGGAAGTGAAAGGAAGATTAGAGTTAGCTCAGGTATGTGCTGCTTCTTGATGTTCATGTTGATTCTTAGGTTTTGTCATTTTCTCAATTTCTATCAAGGTTCCACTGAGTCAACCCTTAGCAAACCCAATATAGTAGGGTGATATATTAGGGTGTAATGGTGTGGTAGGGTGTAGGGTAGACAGGGTGTGGTGTTGACTCAGTATGTGCTAGGTGTACTTATCGTGCTGTTTTTCTGTGACGATCAAAATAAGGGTCGAAGGATGTCAGCTCTTCCTATCATTCGCACGTCTGAGTGCTCAAGTGCATGGTGATGGTTTTGATGTTACTGCCAAAGAGGGTTGACAGCAGTGCAGGCCCACGTGATCATCACACAATAACAGCACAATCATTACAACTAGCACATACCTGAGCCGACACCACACCCTACCTACACCCTACTGATAATGGATGGTTGAACGAATGGATGAATGATCAATTTTTTGAATGGATGGATGGATGGATGGATGAATAGAAAAATGTATGAATGAATGGATGGATGAATGGACGAGTTTATGGATGATTGGATGAAGTAATTCTCACAGGGATGTTTTTTAATTATCTCGGCGGGAGGATGACAAACGGGAAATATCTGGTACCCCGTCCAAAAAGTTGGAATAGTCAAAAAGGGGGGGGGGGGGGGGGGGGGGGGGGGGGCGGACCCCGCCATTTTTGATGAAACCTAGCCTATGTTGTGGCAAATCATCTCCTTTAGTACCCTGCATTTTAAAAACCCTGAGAATGTTAGTGGAATGTTTTTAAACACGGCCCGACCACGAATACAAATTATTCGAGTTTGCAACCTAGATATCTCAATATTTCAGCTTCCTAGAGCCTCCTTATAGTTCCTTCCCTTCCTTCAAGATCCTTTATAACTAACTTGCCCAGTATTGGCATGGAAACTGCTTGGGCTTGCTACATGAAGCCCACCTAAAGGTCCAAATGTAACGCCCACCTGCGCCCACCATCATTATGTCAGCTTTAAGGTGCGCCAGCTCGCTTTAGTTTGGGCTGAATTGCCAGCCAGGGGAGCTGCTTAGAAGCTGCTGCCTGTAGCCGGCTGTAGCACAAGGCATCCCCGGGCAAGTAGTACAGTTTGCAAGCATCTAAGACCAAGAAACCCTTTGTAGTAGCACTCCAAGACACCTGGGTTACACGATGGGCCTCGGTAGGACGGTGAACCTGGAAGGGGTAGCTCTTACAGAAAGGTTGAGGCCACTCCACAGCCTTCCAACCTTGGCAAATAGTTCGCTCGGGCTCAGCATTTGAAATTGCATCATCTCCATCAATGGGCTGTTTTGGGGCTCAGCACTTGCAGTTGCGTCATCTCCATCAAGGGGCTGCAGCTGTGGCTGTGGCTGGGCATGTTTGACTCCAAAGAAGTGGCTGATTTTCAGCTGTCCAGGAAGGGGTTCAGGGGCTTTGTACACAAAGCAAGATGCTCTGTTCCGCTCAACATCATCAGCAGCTGTCCAGACTGACATGCAGGAATTTTCGCCTGAGTACCTCGACATCACTTCTTGTGCAGCTCGAACTGTTGCGGCCTCGCGAATTCAGTTGCCGACTGAGCACAAACAGGACATGTGTCGTCGACCTCGTCCAGGCGGCCATCAGTCAGGTCCACATGCTCCACATGCTGCCTCTTGAACGGACTTTCGTCGCGAATAGTCTCTTCAATGGTCGCATTCGACTCTGCAGTTATATTGGATGTATCCATGCCAAACTCGAACCAGGATAAGCAGGAGATCACAGGTGACACAAGGATTCGAACTTGAACTCGAACTCGACCTTGAATTACATAGCAGGTGTCTGAAAACTATGGAATCAGCACGCTTGCATCCAGACGAAGTCGTTGCACTTATCCAGAGGCGAAATGGAGCAGGGAGAAAAAAGTTAGGAAAAAGTTCATATGGGGCCGAGAGGGGGGGGGGGGGCACCCTGCCCTGAATTCCTCAGAATAGCACCGGACCCGGGGGTATCGATAGATCACGTGATCCCCTAACGGAAACAACTTCCCGATACCCTGACATGGACCGTGCCGGACTTTCTATGGCTCCTGTCATCCTCCTGATCTCAGGGATGTTTTTTCAATTTACATTTTTAAATCAATTTCAATTTAATTATCTCAGGGATGTTTTTTCAAATCTGAAAGTTGTTTTTTTCTAGCTTTGTGGGGTCAGGCCTCCTCCAGGGACAGCGTTTTTATAGCTTTTGTAGCATTCAGGGCCATTTAGGGCAAAAAATTGTGTTTTGTATAGCAGGAATTAGGATTAGCTAAAACGGGGTCTGAAGCAGCGATCGCTGTATATAGCGGGGAAACAAATCCCGGGAATGCCTGCCTGACTGCTTGCCTCCCTGACCCACCCAGCTTGTCTCCCTGACCCCATTTACCCCCCCCCCCCCCCCCCCCCCCCCCCCCCCCACACACACACACACACACACCACCACCCCCTTACACACACCAGCTTCCAACCAGAAAAAAACCCTGGAGTGTCTGACTGACTGGTTTAATGAAGCAATACAAAGGGTTACATCATTAACTTTCTTACTTCTGCAGGACTTTCTCTGTTTTTCTTTTTGAATCCTCGGTGGGCGCTGTCTTGTGTACAGGGTCCCACTTCCTGGGGTGCAAAACAAGGGCAGTTGGCTTGGCACCAAACTGGCCAGGCCTGGGGCGCTGTTTTGTGTACAGGGTCCCACTTCCTGGGGTAAAAATCCTTTCAACCAAATATAAAATAAATGGAAAGCTCCATCCAACCACAAAAAGCAGCCAGACAACAAGCCCTCACCATGGAAATGAAAAATGGAACAAGACGAAAAACTATAGAACATGAAAGAAAGAAATTGAGCATGAAAAAATGGAACATGAAGAAGAAAACCATGGAACCTGCATGAAACGTGAAAAAACCCACAATGGAGCATGAACAAGAAAACCATGAAACCCGCATGGAACAGGAAACAAACCACAATGGAGCTGAATTTACCATGGAAAAATTGATCATTAAAAAAACCCACCATGGAACATGAGAAAAACTAAATGACACAACTATGCGTACCTTCAGCAGAATCTGAATCCTTAGGTGCACCTGTCCAGCCCCGATGGAACACACAAACTGGCCTGCCCTGGCGCGGGACACCACGTCGGTTACAAAGCGCTCATCCTCCAGGCGTGGGGTTAGCCCTATAAACCACTCTACACAGCAGGGATGGTGTCGTGTGTGTGAGTGGTGGTGGTGGTGGTGGGGGGGGGGGGGGGAGTAGTGGGTGGTGGGTAGTGGGTGGTGGTGGTGGTGGTGGTGGGTGGTGGTGGGTAGTGGGTGGTGGGTAGTGGGGGGGGGGTAGTGGGGGGGGGTAGTGGGTGGTGGGTAGTAGACTGCTACAGAGCAGAGGGACAAGGCAGAGAGCAGGGTAATAACCAGTAAGAGCAGATTTCCCCACTGAACCCCCCCCCCCCCCACACACACACACACACGCACTCACACACCAGCTTCCACCAAGCTTTCCCCTCTGACCCCTCCCACACATACACCAGCCGCCAAGACGGCGAGCAGGTGGGGTCGGACCTATAAACCCCTCTACACAACAGAGGGACAAGGCAGAGAGCAGGGTACGAACCACGTCTTTCCCCAGCAAGTGTGGAAGACGAGAGAAGGCAACCAAATTCAATTTCAATTTCAAGTAAGAAGCGCATCTGTCCCATGTATTGTTGCGGAACACAGCAGAGGAACAAGACAGAGAGTCGGTGGATGGGTAGTAGGTTGGCAGGCAAGGAGAGGATGAGCAGTTAGTGGGTGGGTGGGCCTTGGTGGGTGGAGAACATTTTGTGTACACTGACGGAGATCTTGTTTGCTTCTCTGCAGGTGCGAGGGCCCGGCAAGTTTGCGGAACACAACAGAGGAACAAGGCAGAGAGCAGGGCAAGAGCCAACAAGAGCAGCTTTCACACCTGACCCCACATACCCCCCCCCCCCCCCACACACACACACACACACACAACAGCTACCACCCAGCGTTTTTCCATGACCCCCCCCCCCCCCCCCCCCCCCCCCCCCCCCCCCCATACACACACACACACCAGCTACCACCCAGCTTTTCCTCCTGACCCCCCCCCCCCCCACACACACACACCCCCACACACACCAGCTACCACCCAGCTTTTCCCCCTGACCCCCCCCCCCCCCCCCCCCCATACACACACACCAGCCACCAAGACGGCGAGCAGCCTTGAAGGCTTGAGCCATGCAACCAAGCCCAAGTTGCCCTAAAGGCCTTAAAATGACATTTTCGTGAATTGCGATGCTCATATGTGCTCTTCTGTGAATCTGACTAGCACAAATAAATGTTTGTTAATTTTTCATGGTATAGAATGTACCGTTTTCAGGTGTTCTGACAGTAAACCTGCAAAATTAATTGTGACTAACGCACACAGACATTTTTGAATGAATAAATAAATACATAAATGAGGGATTAGCCTTACCTAGGAGCGTGCGCCCTATTGCTTTCTTCTTCTCTAAAGCGAACCACGTCTGGCAGGATAGGGAGTGCATACATGGCTGGGTGGGCAGTGGACAGAGCCCATAGATGGGCCAAGTAATCAATAAAATATGAAATAGACAACACGACAGGCGCTCTAGTTTGAGTTGGCCTTGAGGTCGTACCTAGGAGCGTGCGCCCTATTGCTTTCTTCCTCTCTAAAGCGAACCACGTCTGGCAGGATAGGGTGTGCATGCCTGGCTGGGTGGGCAGAGGACAGAGCCCATAGATGGGCCATGTAATCAATAAAATATTAAATTGGCACCATAACAGGCGCTCGAGTTTGAGCTGCCCTTGAAGTCTTACCTAGGAGCGTGCGCCCTATTGCTTTCTTCCTCTCTAAAGCGAACCACGTCTGGCAGGATAGGGAGTGCATGCCTGGCTGGGTGGGCAGTGGACAGAGCCCATAGGAGACAAAGTAGTCCTTGTTTGAGCCTGGGTCGCGGTGGTACACCATAAATAGGATGCTTGGCCAACCCTGCACGTTGAAAAGGCAATAGTGGTGAGATGGTGAATAATAAGTATATATATATAGTATATGTATACTTATTATTCACCATCCCATATATATATATATATATATATATATATATATATATATATATATATATATATATAGTATATATACTTTTTATTCACCATCCCATATATATATATATATATATATATATATATATATATATATATATATTATGTGCATGAATTTGATAGTGGTGCACCGTGAATAGGATGCCCGGCCATCCCTGACCGTTGAAAAGGCAATAGTGGTGGGCTGGTGAAAAATCAATTTATATTTATATTTATATATATTGCAAGGATTTGGTAGTGGTGCACCATGAATAGGATGCCCGGCCATCCCTGACCGTTGAAAAGGCAGTAGTGGTGGGCTGGTGAAAAATCAATTTATATTTATATATATATTGCAAGGATTTGGTAGTGGTGCACCATGAGAAGGATGCTGGCCAACCCTACACGTTGAAAAGGGAATAGTGGTGGGCTGGTGAAAAATCAATTTATATTTATATATATTGGAAGGATTTGGTAGTGGTGTACCATGAAAAGGATGCTGGCCATCCCTACACGTTGAAAAGGCAATAGTGGTGGGCTGGTGAAAAATCAATTTATATGTATATATATTGCTTGGATTTGGTAGTGGTACACCATGAATAGGATGCCTGGCCATCCCTGACCGTTCAAAAGTGAAAACTGAATACCTAGGTAGTGACTTATGGAATCCTTGTTTGTTGATATCACGAGGAAACACCGATTATAGCAATTCAGGGGATGATTTGGGAAGCACACTTTGTACATCGGACTTGGTTCTCAGAATCTCAGGCCAATCATCGAGAATTCTCAGATTTCCAGGCCAAATTCTCGATTTCATGTACGAAGTCCGGGTTCTTCAGAAACCTTGAACCCAAATCATCCGCTAAATTGCTATAAACATTCTTGCGCACAAAGTGATGGTAATATGAGTGAAGTCCCAGGTCCAGGTCCAGCTGCGTATCAAATGTTGCGACGCAAGCCTGATTGCAGGATTGTGGCGTAGCACGATATAGGGCGGAGCGCTAAGCACGGAGAGGGTTTGGGGGGCAGCGCGTCGAACTCGGGTCGCACTGAGTGGCTCAATTTGTGACGCGTCGCAAAACAAAGTGGCATCAACAGCAGCAGCGCAGACCCTTTTCATAATCACAAAACAAAAGCACGATCAGTACAACCAGCACATACTTGAGCCAACACCACACCTTATCTACCCTACACCCTGCCACACCAGTACACCCTAATATATCACCCTAATATGTATAGGGAACGGCGATTTTTTGGAATCGACTATTTCTCGAGGTTCTCTATCCATATCGAACATGCGGTACAAAATAGTTTTTCTTGCCCCCCCCCCTCGGGGAACGGCATCTAATATGAGTGCTTGAAGAATTCTCACGCTATGGTGTCCTTAACTTCACCTCCTGTGGGTAACGGTTCTACACGGATGTAACAATTTCAATTTGCTTGAAGAACTAATACCAACTAATATTATTATAGTGCCACAATAATATTAGTTTTTCAAATAAATTCAAAATTCTGGTGAGACGGCTCGTCAGTCTAATATTAACTAACATTCACTTATATTATTCAGTCACTAATATTCACTATCTTAGCCTTTCCCTAAATATATCGGGTTTGCTAAGGGTTGACTTGGTGGGAAACAGCTATGTCGTAAAAACTTGAAGGATATTGAGAAAACGACAAAACCTACGAATCAATGAATGGAGCATCCGCGATAAAACCCTAATATACCACACCATACCCACCACACCTCACCCACCACACCTGCAGTGACTGTGTAGTCAGCTGTACACTAAGGGGGTGTGCCCACACCACTCTGTTGGTCTCCGGAATCATTATGGTGCATGCTTGGGTGGCGCCCTGCTCCAAGCCTTGCACAACAGCCCAAGACTTGGTTGGGTCATACACAAGCTGCCAGCGGCAGAACAAGGCATCGCGTTTGAAGCCCGATGCTCCGTCGATTTCCCCGATGATATTGACCTCAGCTTTACCGACACGACGAACAGGTCGGCCAGCCACACCTTGGTCCTGCAGTCGAATTGAGCAATAACTCATGAGCAGTGGAGCAGTGTCGTATAGATTAAGGTAAAGAGAACAGGCCAAGTAGGGTACTAAGGTTACTACTACTTGCTACACTAGGTTACTACTTACTAGAGTAAGGTTCATAGAGCAGGCTAAGAAAGGTGCTCATGTCTTTTAAATACATAGACGGCTTAGTAGCTGCACTAGGTTATTACTTGCAAAGGTACATAGAGCAAGCCAAGGAAGGTGCACATGTCTTTAAAATAACATAATAACTCGTGAGCAGTGTCGTATAGAGTAAGGTAGAGAGAGTGGGCTTAAAAAAGTTATGATAACGCCTGGTTGGGCGTGGTATAAAGGGAGCCCCGTCTTGTAGCGGTAGGGAACGGGCTGCTACTTTACCTGGACAAAGCTACCATGGCGGTTGACAGCGACCGCGTACACTTGAGCGCACCCGTGGGGATTCCAACCTTGCACCTACGTCATTCTAGGAGCTCTGCCACTGAGCCATTCTTCGAACGGGGGATTGAGTAGGCTTAGATATGCAACTAGGGTTGCTCAGGACGCTGTGTCCTCCATCGCAGGCGCAATGTGGGGAGGGTCCGTTGACCAGAAGGAAGGGTCAATTGCGATGCAGGAGGCAGGCTATGTATGTATGTATGTATGTATGTATGTATGTATGTATGTATGTATGTATGTGTGTATGTATGTATGTATGTATGTATGTATGTATGTATGTATGTATGTATGTATGTATGTATGTATGTTACAGTCCAGGGGTAGGCCAAATAGGCTAAAGGGACCTGCCCAACCGTATAGGAAGGGCTTAAAAAGAAAAAGTACTGATGAACTGAGCCCCAAACAATCGTTTTACCGACGGGGGCCCTGAGTTCGTGCTACAGTGATAATTTAATTCTACATTATTATTAAACCATCATAGGCTATAAAATTGGTTGCGTCTCAGGCAGCAGATCTGGGGGGATCCTCCTGAAGTACCCTGTAATAATAGCGCCTGGTGGGGCGTGGTGTTAAGGGAGCCCGTCGTACGCGGGTGGGGAGCGGTCTCCTACCTCAACTGGACAAGCTACCATCGCGGTTGACGACGACCTGCAACGCCAAGAGCGACCGAAGGGGGAGTCGAACCCCCGAATCTTCATCCTCAAGTGATCTGGTCTACCACCAGACCATTGTATAACACTGAAAGGGGCTAAGTACCCCTATGCAAGCCTGTTAAGAGTGGAAGATTAACCATTCTTGACATCTGGCGGATTGAACCCCTGATGGGACATACGTTATTGTTAGACACTCACCCATATCAGCACACATATTTATTCTTCCCTGCCTTTGTAAGCGGCGAACCAACCTTTAAATGTAAAACACAACCTACCAGACCTCATAGACACTCACCCATCTCAGCTTATATTTATTATTTCACTACCTCTGTACTAGGTGGGACCACCCATTAAATGTAAAACACAACCTACCAGACCTCATAGACACTCACCCATCTCAGCTTATATTTATTATTTCACTACCTCTGTACTAGGTGGGACCACATTTTAAATGTATAGCACAACCAACCAGACCCCTTAGACACTTACCCATTTTAGCACACATGTTTCTTCGTACCTGCCTTTGTAAGTGGTGGGACCACCCATTAAATGTAAAACACAACCTATTAGACCTCATAGACACTCACCCATCTCAGCTTATATTTATTATTTCACTACCTCTGTACTAGGTGGGACCACATTTTAAATGTAAAGCACAACCAACCAGACCCCTTAGACACTTACCCATTTTACCACACATGTTTCTTCTTCCCTGCCTTTGTAAGTGGCGGGACCACCCTTCAAATGTGAAACACAACCTATTAGACCTCTTAGCACACATGTTTCTTCTTCCCTGCCTTTGTAAGTGGCGGGACCACCCATTAAATGTGAAACACCAACTACACACCTTATATACTTACTCATCGCAGCTTGTACACCTTCTTCCCTGCCATTGCACATGGCCGGGCCACCTTCTAACACCCCCTCAGACCCTAACCTCTTTCAGCTTTTATACCTACAAGACACCTTAGACACTTACCCATCTCAGCTTGTACACCACCTTCCCTGCCATTGGACATGGCCGGGCCACCTTGTAATACCCGTCAGGCCCTCACCCATTTGCGCTTTTACACCCAACACCCCCTCAGACCCTCACCCATGTGCGCTTGTATACCTACGAAACACCTTAGACACTCACCCACTTAGAGCTTTTATACCACCTTCCCTGCCATTGCACATGGCGGGGCCACCTTCTAATACCCCCTCAGACCCTCACCCATTTCAGATTTTATACCTACGGGACACCTCAGACCCTCAACCATGTCAGCTTTTATACCACCTTCCCTGCCATTGCACATGGCGGGGCCACCTTCTTACACACCTTCAGACCCTCACCCTTGTCAGCTTGTATACCTACAAGACACTTTAGACACTTACTCATCTCAGCTTGTTTACCAGGGATATTTTTCCGGAATACATTTCGATCGGAGTATGAGACCCCGTTTTGGCCAATATTGCCGGAATAAGAAACCTTTTTTTTCTTTTACTGAAATTGACTAAAAATTACCCAAATCAACCCAAATCGGAATAAGGATCCTGTTTTGGGAGGAAAATAGGGAGGAATAAAAAAAAAAGGAATAAGATGTCCTCTTTTTGATTTGAAAAACAATCCCTGTTGTTTACCACCTTCCCTTCCATTGCACAGGGCGGGTCCACCTTCTAACACCCCCTCAGACCCAAACCCATGTCAGATTTTATACCAACGAGACACCTCAGACCCTCACCCATTTGAGCTTGTACACCACCTTCCCTGCCATTGCACATGGCGGGGCCACCTTCTTACACCCCTTCAGACCCTCACCCTTGTCAGCTTGTATACCTAAAAGACACTTTAAACCCTCACCCATTTGAGCTTGTATACCTTCTTCCCTGCCATTGGACATGGCGGGGCCACCTTCTAACACCCCCTAAGACCCTAACCCATGTCAGCTTGTATACCGACAATACACCTTGGACACTTACCCATTTCAGCTTGTATACCTTCTTCCCTGCCATTGCACAAGTCAGGTCCACCTTCTAACACCCCCTCAGACCCTAACCTATTTCAGCTTGTATACCTACGAGACACCTTAGACAAGTACCCATTTCAGCTTGTATACCTTCTAACACCCCCTCAGACCCTCACCCATGAGCGCCTTTATACCTACGAGACACCTGAGGCACTCGCCCATTTGCCCTTGTATACCTACAAGACACCTTAGACACTCACCCATTTGCGCTTGTATACCTACAAGACACCTTAGACACTCACCCATTTGCGCTTGTACATAGGGAACGGCAACATGACATCATATGATGCCGGCAGTCTGACTAGGCCAAAGTTACCGTTTATATACAATATCATGTGATGCAATTTGTATGATATCATATGATTTCATACTTGACTTTGGTCTACGTCATATGATATGCGGATCCCTACTTGTATACCTACGAGACACCTTAGACACTCACCCATCTCAGCTTTTATACCTTCTTCCCTGCCATTGCACATGGCGGGGCCACCTTCTAACACCCCCTCAGACACTCACTCATTTACGCTTTTATTCGTACGAGACACCTGAGACAATCACCCATTTGCGCTTTTATACCTAAGAGACACCTTAGACCCTCAGCTATTTGCTCGTGCATACCTTCTAGGGGCCCACTTGGGTGTTAGCAGCGGTTTGCTCGTCTTAGGCAGCTAAAACCAAAGCTGCCTAAGACTTGGAGTACCGCCTTGGAGTACCGCCCAGATGTTTAGGGCCGGTACTTGGCTGCTAACACCCTTTCAAGTACCGCCCAGGGGGCTGGTAACATAGCCATATTTGCTTCCTTATATTCCAATTTAATAACTAAGAGAAATTGCAGGTAAGACACCTAGGACACTCACCCATTTGGAGCTGCCAGCATCACTAAAGCTTCCACGCGAAGACGATCGCACCGGCCCTCGCATACTGCCTGGCCCACGCCTGAAAAGAACGTTTAGCAAGGATGGATCACGTGTAATGTTTCTTGAATGAGGCACATTTGTTTCCCCTGCCCTTACTAGACAAGCTTACTGCCTGGCCCAACCCTGCAGAACTTTCAGCAAGGATGAATTACGTGTAATGCTTATTGAATGAGGCACACATGTTTCTTTGAATGAGGCACATATGTTTCCCCTGCACTTACTAGGCAAGCTTCATGCCTGGCCCACGCCTGCAGAATGTTTTGAAGGATGAATCAGGTGTTATGTTTCTTTGAGTGATGCGCACACATGTGCCCTGTCCTTGCTAGCTAAGCTTACTGCCTGGCCCACGCCTGCAGACCATTTACCTAGTATGAATCAGGTGTTATGTTTCCAGCCTGCTAAGTAAGCTATCCCACCCGTAACTGTCTGCCTGAGCCCCTCGTGCTTTCACTACCACCTACCTAGACCTGGCAGATCCAACTTCCGAGGGTGCATAGCTTTGATCAAGCCGCCTTCTAGCTAAGCGAGCAACACGTGGCGACTCAAGGCCCTCAAGGCTCTGGTAGGAGGTGGAGGCAAGCATCCTACGCAGGTGTGTGTGTGTGTGTTTGTGTGTGTGTGTGTGTTTGTGTGTGTGTGTGTGTGTGTGTGTGTGTGTGTGTGTGTGTGTGTGTGTGTGTGTGTGTGTGTGTGTGTGTGTGCGGGGGGGGGGGGGGGGGGGGGGGGGGGGGGGGGGGGGGGTATGGTCATTCCTGCGCATCAGTTTTTTTGTTGGCAACCCCAACAACTAAAATGCATTCGATACATATATGAGTGTGTGGGACCGGGCCAGTGCATATGCTACGTATCCAACATGCTGGATGTATGCAACACAGAGCCAGGTGTATGGGTTCAAGCTAGTGCATGTGCTGTTCACCCAGGATGCTGGATGCATGCAATACAAATACAAGGGTTCAGGTTCAGGCTAGTGCTTGTACTGTTAAACCAGGATGATGGTGGCATGCAATTCAAGTGGAGACGTCACTATTTTGTTCAGCTTTCTGGAGGCCCAGTTGTGTAGCAAAAGTTGCGTCGCAAGCCTGATTTCAGGATTGTGGCGTAGCACGGTATAGGGCGGAGCGCGGAGCCCTGGAGGGTCCGGGGGCAGCACATCGCACTGGGCTTGCACCGAGTTGCTAAATTTGCGACGCGTTGCAAAAAAAAGTGAAAGAGGCAGTACAAGGCCTGTGCATATGGTACCTACCCATCCAGCATGTCTATATTGGTAGTGCACGCTGAATGTAAGCATTACAACTGCAAGTGTGTGGGTTCAGGACAGTGCATATGCTGCCCATCCAGAACGCCTGTATTGGTATTGGACGGTGGATGCATTCAATACAACTATAAGTGCGTGGGTTCAGGACAGTGCATGTACCATGCATCTAGCATGCGGGATGAATGCAAGACAAATATGAGTGCCTGGGTGCCGGCCAGTGCATGCACTGTTCATCCAGCATTCAGGAAGCATGCAATTTAAGTGAAGACGCAGCCCAAGGCCAGTGCATCTTTTTGCGCTTAGTCGATGCCCTTAAGGGCATTGGCTAAGCGCAAGACATCCTACCATATTTGAGAGAGCACTTAGTTTTCTAGGCCCACTTAGTGCTACCTACCCGCCCATCATGTCTAAAGTGGTAAAACATCCTGGACGCATGCACTACAAAGATGAGTCCAGTGCATGTACTGTTTATCCAGCGCGCTGCATGCATGTTTGTTGTTTTAGTCCAGGGGTAGGCAAATAGGCTAAAGGGACTTGCCCAACCATGCAATACAGAGATGAGTGTGTGGGCTCAGTTGTACCACGCCCCACCAGGCGTTATCATTACCTTTTTTGTGTGGGCTCAGCCCAGTGCATGTGCTGTTCATCCAGAATGCCTAATGCATTAAATACGAAGATGGGTTTGTGGGTTCAGGCCAGTGCATGTTTATCCAGCATGCTGAATCCATGGTGTCGGTGATTGGTTGCAGACCTCTGGCTGTCAGGGCGCCATCCTCGGGATTGCACCCCCTCGTCCCCCCTCTGTAGTGAGGTGCATAGAGCTCACCTATTTGTTGGACCTTTCGTGGGCGACTGCTGGCTCAACTGCCTCCTTGCTGCAGCATTCTGGGCGTTCTTGCTAGGCGAAGGAGACCGAGTATCCCCCACGTCTCTAGCAGGCCTACCATCATTGCTCTCTAACCTCCTGCGATCTCGCCGGGTATTGAGCGAACGCGACGGAGCTAAAACTTGGTCCCCTTCGGCTGGCGGAATATCCAGCCGTGGAGGAGGTTGGTTCCGCATAGTGCCCCAGGAGTGCTATTTATTAATATTGCTTCGCTGCGCGTTGGAGGTATTTCTCAAGAAGACCGCTTTGACTGGTGATGGTGTTACTGCCGAAGTCGAGCAGTCCGTAGGTTGGGAGCCATGAAACCAAGCTCAAGCTCGGTCGCGATGAATAATTCCACGGGGCTTCTATGACCAATGAGAATGGAATGCTATCGGAAGAGGGGTGTTGGTGACTTAGCGCAGCGAATTAGTAGCACCGAGGGGGTTGGAGGGTCAAGTCATCGGATAGTCGGAGCCCAAGTGAGGAGAGGCAGGGATTATGGCCGACAAAAGGAGAAATCGAGCTGATTTATTCCTGAAAGTAGTTGAAGCTAGCTAGCGCGGTTGTCTCCAGACGTGCCGGGAAGTTTTGCCAAGCTTGGTACGAGAGACATCTGCATCTGTCCCTGTCAGATTTTCGAGGGTTTGAATTGTGTCACGTGATACACGGCGGCAGTACGGGACGGATTAGGAATCAAGCTTGAGACCACTCCAGGTGGTTGGCCTTTGCCAAGTTACGGTTACCATGGTACTCTGTCTACGGTACTAAGCCCTAGCAAGTTAAATGTTCCAGATTTGAATTGCTACGTGGTTTTATTTTCAGCAAGCTTGGGCAAACTACTCTGTAAATATGTACATGACCTTGAACTTGGTTATATGGCTCCAGCCAGCAATTCGGATGGCTAGAGCCATGCACCGGTCTGGCTACTACGCCCTAGCAAGTATAATGCTCCTGATTTGATTTGTTACATGGTTTTACTGCAAGCTAGGGCAGACTACTTGGTGAACATGTAACAAGGAAATGTAACAGTAACATAAGACTGATACCTTGCTCTGTTGCTCAAGTCTAGAGGGACTTGCCCAACCGTGACAGGAAGACATTTATCTGTACACTGTCATTGATACACGAGATGGTTGATAATCAATTCACGACTCTTCTTGACTATTTGAGTGTTGCATTATAGGGCTTCCCGTCTGCCTGGAATGATCATCGTCGTCATTAGTTCATTCCTTTGCCATAGCCTTTGGTTTACTGAAATGGTGTGTTACACAGTGGAGCAATCAGTGAGCGCGGTCGCTGAAAGCTGCGAGGCCGGCGAGGCCTGCACTGCCCTCGGGTAGTAATGTCTTCCACGAAGCCAGGTCTTACACTCATACGGTAGTTGGCCCACGGCGAGCCTACTCCACAGCATCGAAATGCCAACCAACTGCACTCACTGTGGAAAGATCGTCAGAAAATAAAAGCAGCACGTCCCCACAAGCCCCAGTTGATTTGAGACAAAGCCAAATTATATATCCTCCGCGGTCCTCCGCATGCAGCATTGGTGTCAAAGCTGTCAAATCTCAGCATGCTTCCCTAACCAACTGTGAGATACTAGTACGGGCCACGTGTCGACTCGAAGTGTACGATGAAAGCGACCCAAATCGACGGGAAATGGACGGTAAAAGGGGGCAAAAGACAACACCCGCGCCCCCACAAGTAGGCGGGCCGGGATACTATTCTTGCTTGTATACTACAGTCCAGGGGGTAGCCAACTAGGCTAAAGGGACGCCAAGTCGCGTTAACCTCTTGCACATAGCACATCCTCGGGGCAGGAGGAGTGGCAGCCACAGCAGGAGCATCAAATGGCACAAGTCCACACGATTGGTCGTGTGCAGCATTTTGCCATTTGAGCGTTGCACCCCGCAGATCTTGTGATCTTCAATTGCCCCTGCACCACGTCGTAGAACATGTACTGTATGACAACCGGCCTGACACACGAAAACAACTCGGCCCGTGGGTTCTGCAACAGCTGCACTAATTCTTCCAACAGATCTGCCTGCGGTTTGATGACCTTTACACCGTCCTCCGTATAAGTGTCCATGTTGTACCTGAGCCACCGGGACGGTTGGTCGGCCTCCTTAGGGGGACAAACCTATGCGACACTTCCGCGATATCGTGCTGTTCGTGCTGTTCGTGCTGTTTTTCACATTTCCCAAGAACGCCGGTCAAAATTGCCGGTTAATCTGACTGGCCTGAAATCTTACCGACTCGTGTTCGATTCCCGTCGGGGGCGGAATATCTCTGAGGGCACTTTTTCGCGTACGTATCTCAGGGTTGTGGACTGTGGACGCGGCGTTTTCATTTGTCGTTTCCCTCCTGTCCTGTGGACTCAGTCTAGGGACCTGGAGCATGTCTACGATTTCCCCTTTAAGAATTCGCTTCTTCGTGACTCTCGTAGCTCATTACATCAGCGCATTGTGCTTGACAAGGAAATCTGCTCTTTCGCACTAGTTCCTGCAGGTTGCGAAGTAGCAACTGTAGCCTCGGGAGTTGCTGCACCTGCCTCCATGGAACTTTGGGAAGTCAGTGAGCTAATAAGTTCATTAGCCTTACAGGCTGTCAGCATGAATTGCGGTGCTCTCACGCGTTTTATGACTTGGTGACTACTTATGTACTTCCTTAGAACTATCGGCTCTGCCAGTTGACTGTGTCATCCTTCATGACTCAGTGACAGCTTCCTGTTGGCTGCGTCACCGGTCTCACTGACACGCGCTGTATTGCCTGTGCCTGGCTTAAGATTCCTGGCTTAGGTTCTAGTCAGGTTACAGGCACCCGCCTCTCCCACCGTTGGTGTCCTTTGGCGTCCGCCTGTCCTTGTAATGCTATTCTCGTCTCCGTGTATAGATTGGCGCGTCTGTTCCGCTGCAACATCTCTGTCCACTCTTCGGAGTGTATTCTAGCTGATAGGTTACGGGTTCCTCATTTCTACCACTGCTATTCAATGCAACTTCCGCGAGGACCTGCTGCCGGCTTTGAGAAACTCACTGATAAAAATGGTGTTTCTTGGTCGCGCGGCATTCGCAGTACCATCGTTAGCAATGGCTGCGACCTTATCCTTCCTCCGGAGGTTCGGGTTCCTACTGATTGGCTTGATGATTGCGCGCCAGCGGCCTCTGCTGCCGGAGAGGAGTCTCCTTCCGCCATCGTGGAAGCCCCCCCCCCCAGTTATTCCTCCATCTTTCCGATTCCTTCTCCTTCTGTTCAACGCCCCTCTCCTGAGGTTGAGGACGTTCTAATGCATCTTTGCTGTGTCTAGACACAGTCCATTCAGTATTCTTCGGGTCCTGTGCCGCCAACTGCCCAGTTCTGGGGTGGCTGCCAATCTGATGATTACCTGACTGAAGATGAGGAGGAATTCAACCGTTCTGACTCTGATGATTTGAAGAGTGCTACGAGTGGCGACTACGGTGGAGTGACTCCGACTGCTGCTCAGGGTAGTCCAAGACGCACGTCCTTGCGTCCCAGGACGCAACATGGGGAGGGCCGTTGCGTCCCAGGACGCAACATTGGCAGGGTTGGTTGCGTCCCGGACGCAGCCTCATAGATTGGTTGCGTCCGGGACGCAGGTTTTGGAAGTTGGTTGCGTCTCAGTTCATTACCCTGCGTTCTCATGCGTCCCAATGCGCCCCAGTGCGTCTGATGCGTCCGACTCGAGAGTGTCTCAGTGGGTGGTGCATGACGCAAAGGACTCTCTCAGCCACATAATTTGAACGGACTCGAACCTGAAAATCCCCCACATGCCGCCAGGCCCTGAGTGGATGAGCGGGGTTCAAACAGCACCCTAGTCTGAAGTCTACAATTTTTTGATGTGATCGATTTATTCTGGTCGATCTCTCCAAAAATATTCGAACCGTCAAAATGCAATCTCGCGGCACGCCCAATGCTCCGACCAAGCAGCGAAGGCTGGATGAATTTTTGGTTGCCAAGCCCGCTGCTGCTGCTGCTGCTGCTGCTGCTGTTGGGACGCATCAAGCATGGAGAAAAATTGAGACGCAGTGGGCCGCAGTGGGACGCATCAAGCATGGAGAAAAATTGAGACGCAGTGGGACGCAGTGGGACGCATCAAGCTGCTGTTGCTGTGGGAGGGGGAAAGAGGATTTTTTGGGACGCAACCTTCAAACTTTACTGCGTCCCAGGACGCAACCTACGAAATTGGCTGCGTCCCTGGACGCAACCTCCCCATTTAGGTGCGTCCCAGGAAGCAACTCCTGGGGCCCGTTTGGACAACCCTGCTGCTGCTACTCGAGTCTTTGAGACTTTTACAGTTTCGCCTGTGTATGAGCCTTCTCCTCCGTCGGCGCCTCTGCCTGCACCTACGCCAGCGCCTCAGCATGCACCTTTGCTTGCGCCTCTTCCACCGGTCAACCCGGAGGTGGCCAAGCCGTCTTTGCTGCAAAGCTCTGCGTCCTTCACCATCACCAACCCTATGGAGCGAGGCCTTCCTGGCTACAACACTCGTGCTCGAGAAGCTGCTGCCACGGCTGTCCGCACATCTGCTGCTGGCACTTCGCGGGAGCCCCCTCCGCCACCGCCTGTGGATCTGCCTTCTCCATCGATCCCACCCCCTCCAGTCTTGACTTCGCGGTCTCGCGATTCTTGGAAGCATCTACTCTCTGGTGGACCTCCTCCTAGCCTACAGCTGCGGGACTACCGTCTTGTCCGCCGAGCTCAATCCGAGCTTGGATCTTTGGATGGCATCTTGTACGGTAGGCTGGATTATAAGGCCACTCAGGCCAATGTTGATCTCAAGGGTCGTGTTCGGCGTGTGATGGCATTCACTGAGCTAGGTCTCAAGTGCCGGTCTTTTCTAGGGCCTGTTCCGGAAGGGATTAGATATCCTCCTGCTCATGGGGTTACGTTTGGTGGTGTAGGGCGTAGGAATGCTGATTTGAAGGGTTACCAGTGGTTGAAGGTTCCTCGCCCTCTCTGTCCTGTTAGGCCTGATTTCGAGCTGGTAGTGAGTTTTGCGCGGTCCCTGCCTGATGTTAGGAACATAGATGACCAGCGCGCGTATGACGCTGGTCTTGCGGCTGAGTATTTCCTGGAGGTTCGTAAGTCTTTGGCACCCCTGACCCCTGCTCCTGCTACTGGAACTTCGGCCTCTCATGGTGAGTCACGTGTAGATCCTGCACTGTTGGGTTATAGTGCCTTGCCCCTGAACCGTCAGGAGTTCATGTGTTTGACCATGATGCTTGCTCACATGACGGATGCGATGGTCGAGGTGTATCAGGATTTCGCCACTCCTCGGGATATCTTGATCGATATCCGGAGGAAGGAGTCTGATGCCCTTGCCGCTCGTGTCCCTCTCATGCTCATCGAGCTTCAAGGTGCATCCATGGGCGATTCTGAACGTGTGGATGATTTCTTTCGCATGGTCCGCGGTCTGTGCACTGACCTCCGCAGTGCTGGGTATCCACAGACTCAGCGTCATGCCATGAACACTATCGTTCAGGGTATTCGTCTTCCTCGCTTCGACTCCCTGCGGCTCAAATTTGGTACGTTGCTGAACCTGTCGAAGCCTGTTGATTACTGGACCTGTCTTGCAGAGTATAGGTCGTTAGATTTCTTGAATGTGTCGCTCCCCAAGTCGGACTCCAGGCATGCATCCTGGTTGGTCCCGTGACACACCCCAAGTCCCTGCCAATGCTGCTTTCCAGCGTGGGCGGGGACCTGGTGCTCAGGGTTCCGGGTCTGCCAAGAGATACCTGGATTGCGCTTGGGGACCTTGTCCTCACAAGAAGACCCACTCGGAGGACCGCTGCTGGACGAAGCACCCGCACCTGCGAAAGACCAAGGCTGGTGCACCGGGCAGTGGACCCGTGCCCATTGCCTTGGCCCTTCCAGGTACGCTGACTCGAAAGCAGCTGTCCTCCTTGCAGGCTCAGATTGAGGGTTTGCTATGCCCAAGAACTAGGAGGTACGCTCTGTCCTATTCTCATGCACCACGAAGTTCTCTAATGTGTGTAGCCCGAGCCTATCTGAGGGTGTCTGGCATGTGGACTCTGGAGCTGGAATGTCTATCACAGGTGATATGTCTTTGTTCACTGTGTATAATGCTTCTGAACATGGGCCAGCAGTTCGATTTGGTGATGGGGTGGTTCAACGGTCAGCAGGTATGGGATCCATTGTGTTATGTAGTGATTGGTTACCAACGAACATCAATCACTCTAACCGATGTTCTCTACATACCTCACTGTCCGGTGAACCTCCTGTCAGTAAATGCTGTGGCTCATTCTCACCACTGCAAGGTTTCTTTTGATAGTCTTAGTTGCACTGCCACTCAGGGCTCTTCTGTTCTCTGGTCTTTCCCTGCCTCCAGTGATGGTGTTTACAAGTTTACCTGTAGGCCTTGTAGCACCACCGGTGGCCGTTTGATTAGTGCTGACCATTACCCAGTTTTTGCACTTGATGTTGATGAGGACGGTGGAGTTGTTATCCCTACCACTCCTGAATGGCTGTGGCATAGGCGGCTGGGTCACCCCGGCTATGATGCCATGCGCAGACTTGTCAAGAAGGGTATGGTTAAGAACTTACCCCTCTCTCTCAGGCAGGTTCAAAAACTGGCTAAGATCCCTTGTGATGCTTGTCAGAAGGCTAAGGGCAAACGTCTCCCTTTTCCTAAAGAAAGCAACACTAAGATCCGTGCACCTCTCCAACGCCTTCACTTGGACATCATGGGACCAGTTCATATTAGGGGTCTGCGTGGGGAGTTTTATATTCTGTGCCTCACAGACCAATACTCTGGCTATGCTGAGGTATTGTGCTTGAGGTCCAGGGATGAAGCTCCCTAAGTAGTTCAAACTATCATCCTCAGATGGATGAATCAGCTGCATGGATTTGCCTTTAAGTGTCTGAGGTCTGACAGGGCTAAGGAGTTTATAGTTAAGTGGTTCGAGGATTGGCTGATATCGGTTGGTGCAGTGCATGAGTTATCGTTGGCTTACTCTGCACAGCAGAATGCAACTGTGGAGAGGTACAATGGGGTCTTACAGTCTGTAGCTAGGAGCATCCACCTGGAGTCTAAACTAGCTAAGTCTTTCTGGCCCTATGCCTTCCTAGCTGCTTGTTACCTTCGTAATCGGCTGCCCAATCAGGGAGACAGAACTCCATACGAGCTGTTCTTTGGGGTTGTGCCTGATGTGTCGTTGTTGAGTGTGTTTGGTTGCCCTTGCTACGTCACGTTAGTCAATGGGAAGAAACGCAACAAGCTAGACGAAAGGGCGTTATCTGGTAGACTGGTTGGGTATTCCCTGGTGAGTAAGGGTTATTTTGTTTGGGTTCCTAAGTTGCGCCAGGTAGTAGAGAGTCGTGATGTCCTCTTCTATGAACAGTTTAGCTATAACTGCATACCTGGGCTGTCCCCTTATGACGGGTCTCCGTATGTTTCTCGCATCCCTGCCGCTGTCAACGGTCACATGCCTGAGTCTGCGGTTAATGCTTTAGATCCTTTACCAACCCCGATTGTCGACCGCTGCCCTGGTCATGGGATGACTTTGCGTCCCAGGTCAGGGGCTGATGGTGCTGCATTGCGTGTGAAGGTACTGGGCGGGCGGGATTCCGAAGTTCCTTCAGACAGTGATTTACCCGAATCTCAGGGGGTCGCCATGCCCTCCTCTGCGCCACGTTCCGTCGGCGAAGCTCTAGGATTAAGACAGCCTCAGGTCATAGTGGAGCCTGTCACAGGTCCATTGTCTAATAGTCGCCAACCTCCGGCCACCTCGGATGGCTCGCAGGTGTTGGTTCTCCCTTCGCCTCCTGCCGACCCTGGTGGATTATCCGGGTCAAGCCCATGTGATGATGTAGCCGTCACCGAAAGTGTGAGTGATGACCTTGAACACTGGTCTGGTTCCGATACTGCGTATGGCTGGGGTGTACCGGTCGACCCAGGATTCGTTGATATAGAGGCAAAGAATGCCGGCCTTGTTCAACCAGGCAGTAGTTCTGCACTGGGGGCTATACTACCGGTTACTGCTGATATTGCTGATACCCCTGCTGCTCATGTACAAGTAAACTGCTTGTACGTGGGGGCATACATTTCCACCTCCACAGAACTAACCTATAAAGCTGCTATGCTTCCTACCAACCCTGACAGGGATCAATGGCTGCTTGCTATGAAGGATGAGATGGCGTCCCTACATGCCCATGGTACTTGGGCACTCACTCCACAGCCTCCTAAGCAGAGGATCCTGTCTGGCAGATGGTCATTTTTGAAGAAGGTTGGGGTTGATGGTTCTGTGCGCTTTAAGGCACGTTTTGTGGTCCGTGGTTTTCTGCAGCGTCCTGGGCTGGACTTTCATGACGTATATGCCCCCGTCTCCTCTAAAGCAGGTCTGAGGGTGCTCCTTGCTGCCATCACTCATAGGAAAATGTTTGTTCGGCAGCTGGACATCAAGACTGCATTTCTGAATGCTAAGCTGGAACCTGGTCTGGACCTGTACTGCCACCAGCCCGAGGGCTTTAAGGTACTTGGTCCTAACGGTGTTCCCCTTGTGTGCAAACTGATCAAGACCCTTTATGGTTTGAAGCAGGCGCCCAAGGCTTGGAGTATGGATGTCAAGCGGGTTTTGGTTGCACATGGGTTTACTATGTGCAAGGCAGAACCTGCTCTGTATTTTAGGAGGGATTCTTTTGGTGGGTGGAGCTATGTCCTGACCTATGTTGATGATTTTATCTGTGCTTTTAGTGAGCTGGCTGTATATGCTTTGCTGATCAAGGCTATGGAGAAAGCTGGCTGGGAGGTCAAGGAGATGGGTGTACCGGTTCAGTTCCTCTCATTGGACATGGCCGTTACACTTGACTCTGAAGGCAGGTGTGTACAGATCAACCTCTCCCAGCACTCCTACATTGTTGATCTGGTGGAGCAGTTTGGTCTTACTGCTGCTGCCAAGCCCAAGTTTTCTGCCCCCATGGCCAAGTCCACCGTCACTGACCCACCTGGAGACCCCCTGCCCTCTAATAGCCAGTACCTATCTCTTGTGGGTGCTTTGCTATACCTGGCTACTTGCACCAGGCCTGATATTTCTTTTGCTGTGAGCTACCTGTCCAGGTTTTCTGCTCACCCTACCGTCCCCCTCTGGGGGGCAGCCAAGCGTTTGCTCTTGTATTTCAGGTCACATTCCCACCTGGGCCTCACTTACACCCACGGCCCTGATTTCTCTTTTACTGTCTTTAGTGACTCATCCTTTGCTGATGATGGGTCTGACAGGAGGTCTCAGACTGGCTTTGCTGTGCTTGCTGGGGGGTGCATAGTGAACTGGATGAGCAAGAGGCAGCCCACTGTTGCCATTAGCTCTAGTGAGGCTGAGTATCAGGCCCTGTCTCAGACTGCCAGGGAGGTGCAATGGTTGAAGAAGTTGAGGGTAGATCTGGGTCTGCCTTGTGACCTGGTTACCATTCAGGGTGACAACTTAGGGTCTCTGAGTTGGGCCAATGACTGGCAGCTACTCCCTCACAGCAAGCACATTGATGTTATTCATCACTACATCAAGGAGCTGGTGGAGGATGGCCAACTGGATGTTGCCTATGTTAACACTAAGGACAACTGTGCTGACCCCTTCACCAAGCCCCTTGATCCTGCTGTGTTTTGGCGGTTTGTCCGAATACTTGGAATGACCGCTTCTCCTTAAGGTCATTTTTTTTCCTGGTTACATCGGTTTCTTTGGTTATCATTGTTTGGCATTAGGTTCCTATTCCCGGATCGGGTTTTCTATACCGTTGTTACCCATCTTTGATATTCGGTTTTTTTTCCATCCTTTTCTAACTTGGCAAAATTTTGTTTTTGCCTTGTTTCATTCCTTCCTTTAACCCTTTGGGTTTCATTTGAAGTTCTCTCGATATTTCGGAGTTCTTTGATTTTTTTTTATCTGTTACATATAGTTCTATGTCCCCAGTGCCATAGGTGGAGAAGTAGTATTGTATGTCACCTGTGTCATAGGTGGAGTGTCAGCATGAATTGCGGTGCTCTCACGCGTTTTATGACTTGGTGACTACTTATGTACTTCCTTAGAACTATCGGCTCTGCCAGTTGACTGTGTCATCCTTCATGACTCAGTGACAGCTTCCTGTTGGCTGCGTCACCGGTCTCACTGACACGCGCTGTATTGCCTGTGCCTGGCTTAAGATTCCTGGCTTAGGTTCTAGTCAGGTTACAGGCACCCGCCTCTCCCACCGCTGGTGTCCTTTGGCGTCCGCCTGTCCTTGTAATGCTATTCTCGTCTCCGTGTATAGATTGGCGCGTCTGTTCCGCTGCAACATCTCTGTCCACTCTTCGGAGTGTATTCTAGCTGATACAGGCCACCAAGTTGAATAGTAATGCCATGCCATGCTACATTGATTCTTGACCCTCCCAATTGAACGGATAAGTAAGCAACTGCTTGTGCATCCATCACCAAGGAGGCTGCCACTGCTGCTTGACGAACATGCATTGAATTGATTATGTTCCTGCCGAAGACTGTGAGCAGCCTTAAATGCCGGAGCCATGTAACCAAGTTCACATTCAAGTTATGAAGGGCTGTCGAGGACATTTAATGTACGATTGTCATATGATATAAAAACTAACATCGTACGATATCACGATATTTCCATTTATCGCTCGACTATCGTGCGATATGTAGCGAAATAATTATCGCCCAGATATCGTACTGAAACAAACGGAAAAGAGAAATAAGAATACCGGTAAAGTGTAAAAACAACCAGCTTGGTATACTGCTCTACGCTTTTTTGTGTGTGTGTGTAGGGGGGGGGGGGGGGGGGGGGGGGGGGGGGGGGGGGTGCGGCCGGGGTGGCGGTGGGGGTCGGGGGGGGGGGGGGGGGGCGCTGGTTTGATGCCGGCAGGCGCCTTTTTGCTCGCCCGCTAGCTCGCTGACGCTCTCAAGGTCAGCACGCGCCATGGCAGCAGCAATGAGAGTGGTGAGTTTGATTCCCCCATTTCATGTCATGCACTGTTGGTGCTATATGGTGGGTGCTACAGGTGGAAGTGTAGTTTGAGGCTTCAGGACCTATAAATCTAGTGGCAGCTCCTCCTTTTTAACATGGCGGCATGCTGGCCGTGGACCTATTATCTAGTGGCATCACATTACCTCAATAAAACGGTGTCTGGGAGCATGGTAGCTACAATTAAATACCGGCAGTACAGGATTAAATTATGTAGTACCTGTACGACATTGTGTACCACTTTTCTTTGAAAAGCAGTATGAGACCAAGATATAACAAGTAATAGCTTTACAATGTCGATTCAGAAGAATTCAAATCAAATGAACCAATATTGAAGAAGATAGAAAACACGATAATATCATACTTAATTTACGGTGCATTTCCAATGGAAACGCGACTTTTAAGTCGATAACTGTAAGACAAGCGTACTGCAGGTCCCTTACTCAAGTCAAGTGGCCAAGTCGAGTCCAATGGAAATGCACAGTTAGTGTACAATATATCAAACACTTGAATGACGATGTGCCATATTCCAGGCCCAGGACCAGGCCAATTGACAGGATTCCCCAATCTGTCTCACACACACACACACACACACACACAAAGTTGCTGCAATGTGACAAATGTCAAATATACTGCCCTTGTGTGTCTGCCGTTATTCCCTGGATTTCCGCAGTGGCCTGACACTTGTCAACAATATTGCCCATGTGTGCGCCCCCCCTAAGGCCAAGGAGGTACTCCTGACGGGAGTCGAATCCCCGACCACTGTTTGGCATCTACTGCGAATCTAGAGTCTGGGGGAAACCCTCAACCCACCTCAAGATTCGCCATTTTTTAAAACATGGGTGGCCATCATAAGTTCATAACTCCAAAACGCTAGAACAGGATTAAGGTAGACGCAAATATGTGCCCAACCACTAGAAGTATGCCTTGCAAGATTAACTGGAATCTAGATGCGATGATGGCTCAACCACCGCATACTTTCGAAACAGTTCTCTTAATCCCACCATGGCATGTCTGTCCTTAGAGGTCATTGTAACAATTCTTGGATGGTCAAATTTTCAGTTTTTGTGTGCCTTGTTAGATCACCCGACCAAACTGGCGGATGATTATAAGCGATATTGGAAAGTAGATAACAATATCAGTACAATATCAGTTCGCTACACAGCACGATATATCATACGATAAACACGATAACTGGGAATATCGTACGATGTTAGTTCACGTACTTATGAAATATCGTACGATACACGGTTATTGCACGATATCATACTTGACATCCCTACATATACATACATATCTATCTATCTATACACATTTCTGATGCCGGCAGTCCTACTAGGCTAAAGTTACCATTTACATACAGTATCATATGATATCATCCTCGCCTTTTGTCAACATCATATGATATGCCAGTCCCTGCAAACAGGTCAAAAGGAATTGCCCAACCTTGGAATGGAACCCCTTTGCCCCCCCCCCCCCCCCCCCCCCCCCCCCCCCCCCCCCAGGTCCTCTGGAGTAGGACCCACGTGACTGCGTTCTGCACTTTAATTTGTTAAGCAACACCGTAGTGTTTTTCTCCAACAATCCACGGTTGTAGCATTGTTGAAGAGTGCGGTGTAGCAGCATTTAAATTGCCCACCTTGAACTCAGAGACGGCAAGCAGCCAAATTGCTGGCTGAAGCTATGGAACCAAGTTTGAGAGAAAGAGAGAGAGAGAGAGAGAGAGAGAGAGAGAGAGAGAGAGAGAGAGAGAGAGAGAGAGAGAGACTGTTGTACAACCAACGTACAGCTGGGAGTACAACCTTACACCAGCGTACTGTTGTAAAACCAACGTATAGCCGGTAGTACAACCTTATACCGGTGTACAGTCGTACTACCAACTTATGCCGGCAGTACAATCTTATACCGGTGCACAGTCGTACTACCAACGTATAACCGGCAGTACAACCTTATACCGGTGTACAGTCGTACTACCAACGTAGGGCCAGCAGTACAACCTTATACCGTTTTACAGTCGCACTACCAACGTATAGCCGGCGGTACAACCTCAAACCAGTATACAGTCGTACAATCAACCACTTATGCTCACCTGATGAATGTTACTTAACTCTTTTTTAAGAGGGCTGGCTGAGCGCGTGATATGACGGCTGTTTTATTTTCAGTCGGATATTCCTAGGATTCTTACAAATCCCCGGACCCGACTGGCCTGTCCTGCCCAGCCTGGCTCCTTTTATTAACATATCTTGAGTCGAGGTGTTTCAGCGCTTGGCTGTTATAATATGTGCTGCTCTCCACTGTTTCTTTTTTGGGCGGGAGCAGCAGCAGCACCACCATGCTCTACAACCTCGGATGCATGAGGCTGAGGTCCAGCCTCGGCAGGAGGTGCAGGGGCATCTGCAGGGGCAGGGGCTGGGGCAGGGGCTGGGGCAAGGGCCTCCTCAGCTTCCCTCTTTTATTAACATCTCTCAAGCCAGGCTGTTTAAGCGCTTGTCTGTGAGAGTATGTGCTGCCTTCCACTGTTTCTTTCTAGGGAGGGACCAGCAGCACCACCACCAGCACCACCATGCTCTGCAGCCTCGGATGCATGAGGCAGAAGTCCAGCCTAGGCAGGAGGTGCAAGAGCATCAGCAGGGGCGGGGGCGGGGGCAGGGGCTGTGGCTGGGGCAGGGGCTGGGGTAAGGGCCTCCTCAGCTTCCCTCTTTTATTCACATCTCTTTAGTCGAGCTGTTTCAGCGCTTGGCTGTAATAGTATATGCTGCCCTCCACTGTTTCTTTTTGGGAAGGAGCAGCAGCAGCAGCAGCAGCAGCAGCACCACCATGCTCTGCAGCCTCGGATGCATGAGGCAGAGGTCCAGCCTCGGCAGGAGGTGCAGGAGCATCAGCAGGGGCAGGGGCGGGAGCGGGGGCAGGGGCCGGGGCAGAGGCAGGGACAGGGGCTGGTGGAGGGGCTGAGGTAAGGGCCTCCTCAGCTCCCCCCTTTTATTCACATCTCTTAAGTCGAGCTGTTTCAGCGCTTGGCTGTGATAGTTTGTGCAGCCCTCCACTGTTTTGTTTTTGGGCTACGCCTAGCAAGAGCGCCCAGAATGCTTCAGCAAGGAGGCAGTTTAATTAGTTGCAGTTGAACCAACCTCCTCCACATTCCATTCTCATTGGTAAAAGAAGCCCTGTGGAATTATTCATCGCGACCGAGCTTGAGCTTGGTTCCATGGCTTCCAACCTCTGGGCTGCTCGACTTCGGCAGTAACACCATCCCCAGTCAAAGCGTTCTTCTTAGCAACACACATTTGAGAAATACCTTCGACGCGCAGCGAAGCAATCCTATATACAATAGTTCCCTGTCACGGGTTTAGCGCGTGCCCGGTGCGTGTTCAGCCCCTTCTAGCCTAGCCACTTGGGGCTTTGGTTCCATACCTTGCCGACCTGTCGCTGACGTGGCCACGGGGGTCTTCACGTCGGAACGACAGGCTCAATGCTAGTCTATATAAAGTTCCATGTCTTTCAGGGGTTTAGCCGCTTTTGGCCTAGGCAGTTGGGCTTTTGGTTTCATGCTTTGACTGGTAATGGTGTTCGGCAGTAACACCATTACCAGTCAAAGCGTTCCTCTAGAGAAATACCTCCAACGCGCAGCGAAGCAATATTAATAAATAGCAGTCCTGGGGCACTATGGGAGAACCGAGCTCCTCCACGGCTGGATATTTCGCCAGCCGACGGGGACAAATATTTAGCTCTGTCCCACTCACTCAATACCCGGCGAGAGCGCAGAAGTTAAAGAGCGATGATGGTAGGCCTGCTAGAGACGTGGGGGAGACTCGGTCTCTTTCGCCAAGCAAGAACGCCCAGAGTGCTGCAACAAGGAGGCAGTTGAGCCAGCAGTTGCCCACGAAAGGTCAAACAAAGAGGCGAGCTTTACGCACCTCACTACAGAATGGGGAAGAGGGGTGCAATCCAGAGGATGGGGCCCTGGCCACAAGAGGACTGCAACCAATCACCGACACCACTGTTTCTTTTTTAGGGCTGCGCAGGCGTAGCAGCTTCTAAGCAGCTCCCTTTCCCTGTCCTTGAGCCAAACCTGAAGCTAGGTGGTGCGTCTGAAAGCTGATATGACAAGCGTTCCAAGGGAGCCTCCAGCATCGATTTGAATTTAAATAGAAGGGTGTACCAACTGAAGAACAGATCCTGTTCAAGTACAGTTGGAGCTTCCAGCACTGGGTTTACATACAAGGAAGGCAGACTCATCGAGGGGTGGAAACAAGAAACCCTGGCCCTAACTGCCTTGTAAACCCTGGCTTCGGTCTGCTGCACTCGATTCCATTGCCACCGGTCGCTCTGATAGCCAACACTCCCCGCCAATTTTCCGCGTCGCTTGCGGCACCCACTCGTTACGTAGGGAAGGCATACTCATCAAGGAGCGTGGGATTTGCTGCAATCACATCATTCCACTCAATGGACACCTCCTTGGAAGGGTAGGCACTGCTGCCTTCACCACCACCTTCCTGCCTCAACCTCTTAGCAGTGCTAATTGCAGCCGTGCAGTCTGCCCTGCTGATTCTGGGGCACTGAGATATTCCTACTTCTATCAAGACAGACGCGTGAGGGACGTAGAAAACACTGCCACTTGGCTGTTCAGCACTCAACTGGCTTGGACCAGCAGCAGCAGGAGCATAAGCAACAGGAGCAGCAGCAGCAGCAGGTTCCAGTTCCTCTGCTACTTCTGGGTTTGCAGGATGCATATGAGCGGCAGCTTCTGCTGGTGCATGGGCAGCAGGCTGATCAGGGGCCCCTGCTTCTTGCTGTTCGGCGGGAGCAGCAGCAGCACTAGCAGCACCAGCATGCTCTACAGCCTCGGATGCAAGAGGCAGAGGTCCAGCCCCGGCAGGAGGTGCAGGAGCATCAGCAGGGGCGAGGGCAGGGGCAGGGGCGGGGGGAGGGGCAAGGGCCTCCTCAGCTTCCCCCTCTATGAGGTCCCCACCTTGCTGCACCAGGGGTTGGGGAGCAGCAAAGTCATGGGCAGCCTCGTGGGCATCTACCGCAGCATGTATAGGAGCTTGAGCAACAGGAGCAACCGGAGCAACCGGAGCAACCGGAGCAACAGGCGCAACCGGAGCAGGTGCTAGTCCCTTGGCCAATGCTGGGATGGCAGGAGGCATATGAGCAGCAGCGTCAGCCGGTGCATGGGCAGCAGGCTGGTCAGGGGCACCTGCTTCTTGCTGTTTGGCGGAAGCAGCAGCACCAGAAGAAGCACCAGCAGCAGCACCAGCAGCACTAGCAGCAGCACCACCAGCAGCACTAGCAGCTGCAGCACCACCAACAGCAGCACTAGCAGCAGCACCAGCAGCAGTCCCACCATGCTCTACAGCCCCAGATGCATGAGGCAGAGGTCCAACCTCGGCAGGAGGCATATAAGCCTCCGCTTGTTGCAGGGCCCCATTCCCACCACCCATGTTTGCATTGCCAACTTCCCCGATAGCAGGCTGCCCATCCTGGGCCACAGCATCCGGCTGCAGATCAAACTCGGCCTCGGGTCCACCCTCGATACCCCCACCCTCGAGTCCACCCTCAATACCCCCACCCTCGAGTCCACCCTCAATACCCCCACCCACAAGTCCACCCTCAATAGCCCCACCCTCTAGCTCAACCTCAAGACCACCTGCAGGTGGAGGCTCTGCAGGCCCTACCTGGGCCTCCAGTAGGAGCTCAGCAGCGGGGCCCTCGCCCAACCCATGCAAGGCTTCTGCCACTTGAGGAGGAACCTGTGGGGAAGGAGTAGGGGGAAACTGGTCAGAACTTAGCTGGTCAGCATTTAGCTGGTCAGCACTTGGGTTTAGGTGGTTTTGGTTTAGGGTTTGAAAAATAATCCCTGTGCCACGCCCCACCAGGCGTTATCATTACCGGTAGAAGTGGCTCAGGTACACCTGGGGTGAAATTCCTATCAGAACTAAAAAATAAACTGGATCATTCATCCTCGGTGTCGCTGGTTCGTGTCGGGAGACCCAACTTCTGGGGTGAAATTCTTTTCACAACTAAAAAAATCATTATCTGTTGAAGTGGCTGTTTGTGCCCAAACTGGCGCTGTAAAAAATAATTAGGAAACAAATGGCGTGCCCTAACTGGCCCTAAAATGCTATAAAAACCATAAAAAGCTGTAAAAACGCTGTCCCTATCCCACGCCCCACCAAGCGTTATCATTACCTGTAGGAGTGGCCCAGGTACACCTGGGGTGAAATTCCTTTCACACAAAAAAAAACGGATCATTAATCTTTGACGTCGCTGGTTAGTGTCGTGAGACCCACCTCCTGGGGTGAAATTCTTTTCACAACGAGTCACAAGTAAAAATAGAACTGCTGAAGTGGCTGTTTCGGCCCAAATTACCAAACTGCTGAAGTGGCTGTGCAAAATAATAATAAAACAAATGGTCTGCCCTAGATGGCCCCAAAGAAAGCAAGCTCAAATGCTATAAATGGTATAAAAACTATAAAACGCTGTCCTGTCCCTGTCCTAGGCCCTACTAGACGTTATCATGACCAATATAAGTGGCCCAGGTACACCTCCTGCATGGAAAAAGCAAATGAAAAGCGACTCAAAAGGAAGGTGTACCTGAAAGACTGACAAGAGCGACTCAAAAAAGGAACGGGAAAAAGCAACGGAAAGTGTGGTGTACCTCCATTACCTGTAGAAGTGGCCCAGGTACACCTCCTGCAAGGAGGCCAGGGTCAAGATCTATTTGCTTGGACGCCAAGTCGATCACTCTGGCAAGGTCCTCCCAGTGGTTCTGCTGGTTCGTGGTGGGCAGCCCCAGCATCTGCACGAGGGAGGGAGCTACGTCCTCAGCTATTGCCGCCGCCCTTTGGTTCCAGGCGGGAGGGGGGCCCACTCCTGTGAGGACAGTGTGAACGAGTGTGTGGGTGTGGGTGTGGGTGTGTGGGTGTGGGTGAGGACAGTGTGAACGAGTGTGTGGGTGTGGGTGTGGGTGTGTGGGTGTGTGTGAGGACAGTGTGAACGAGTGTGTGGGTGTGGGTGTGGGTGTGTGGGTGTGTGTGAGGACAGTGTGAACGAGTGTGTGGGTGTGGGTGTGGGTGTGTGGGTGTGTGTGAGGACAGTCGTGAACGAGTTGGGGTGGGGTGGGGTGTGTGGGTGTCGAGCATGCAACAAAGGGAAGGGGCTACGTCCTCGGCTATTGCCGCCGCTCTTGTGTTCGAGGCGGGAGGGGGGCCCACTCCTGGGAGGATAGTGTGCATGGGTGGGTGTGGGCTGGTGTGGGCGGGTATGGGCATTTGTGTGTGTGGGTTTGGGTAGGCAGGGGTGGGTGTGGGGGTAGGCGGGGGTCTATGGGTGTGGGTGTGGGGGTGGGTGTTTGGGTGGGTGGAGGGCCCACTCTTGTGAGGACAGTGTGCATGTAAGTACAGACCAAAATTGAAGTACAGTCCAAACTGTAAGTACGGTCCAAAATGTTAGTACAGTCAAAAATGGAAGTACAGTCCAAAATGGAAGAACACCCAATATTATAAATGTTTATCCAGTATTGTAGTACAGTCTATAGTGTGTTAGTACAGTCCAGGACAAGGGCATACACACACACCAGGACTAGAGACACACGTATACATACTTACACACACACACCAGGACTAGAAACACACATATACACGCACATGCATACCAGCAAGGGCAGGCTGGCAAGCAGGTGTGATTCTAATAACTTTTGACACACACACACGAGGGGGGGGCAAGAATAAAGTTGTCAGACCGCATGTTCGGAAGTTGTTATATTGACCCCTGGACCCCCCCCCCCCCCCCCCCCCCCCCCCCCCCCCTCCCTCCCCCCCTTTGAGACCTCATATCTGAACACCCCAGACAGTATAACATAGTGAAAGGGGGGTCCATGACATCATCTCGTCAAGGGCCTTTCCAACCATACAACCAAAAGATTACAAATATCAAGGTTGGACAAAGTTATTTAGATTTCAGTATTTTTACAACTTTCTTGAGCGCTCCGCAGTCGTCCCGCACCCTTGGCGGAGATCACTAAGGTATGTAAAGGACTTAAGGCGGCTATTTATCTGTCTACCGTATCTAACTTTATTATCATCATTATCATGGGCTTAATCGACTCAACTTGTATTCTGGAGCCTTGATGGTCTGCTCGGGTGGTGTGATGTGTGTCTGGGGTGTGTGTGTGCGTGCGTGTGTGTGTGTGGTGTGGGTGTGTGTGTGGTGTGTGTGTGTGTGTGTGTGGTGTGTGGTGTGTGTGTGTGTGTGTGTGTGTGTGTGTGTGTGTGGTGTGTGTGTGTGTGTGGGGGGGGGGGGGGGGGGTTGTGGGGGGGGGGGGTGTGGGGGGTGGGGGGGGGGTCCACTGCTTTAGGAACCTTGTAGGGGACCAGAGTTCAGAACGCGCATCCAAACGCGTTGCGCGCGCGCCTTTTTCGCCGCCAACTGCCGCTCGTGCGAAGCTGGGCGCGAAGGTCTGGGTGACGTCCAGCCTGGCGTCCAGCCTGGATGTACCTTCCAGGAGATCCACATGATACACCCTGCGTGTAACTTACTAACGAATGCAGATTCGCACTCCTCTCGTCGAGACGTACTCATTGGTGTACCTCACGCTCGAAAATTCGCACTGGCAAGAAAGTTACACGAGGTACAAATACAATTGGGAAAACGGTCGGACCCCCCCTCCCCCCCCCCTCGTATGTCGGCCGCCCGTGGGTGTATCGACATGATTTTTTTGTATCGACTATTGCTCGCGGTTCTCTATCCATATCGAACATGCGGTGCGAAATCTTTTTCCTTGCCCCCCCCCTCGCACACACACCAGAACTAGTAACACACATATACACATGCATACCAGGAAGGGTAGGCAGGCAGGTGTGATTCTGATGAATTTCGACACACACACACACACACACACCACAACTAGTAACACACGCACACACACACCATGCCACACACACACCAGAACTAGAAACACACAAACACACATACACACACATGCATACCTAGCAGGGCAGGCAGGCGGGTGTGATTCTGATGACTTTGGACACACACACAAACCAGAACTAGTAAAACACGCACATACACACCATGCCACACACACAAACACTAGAACTAGAAACACACACAGTCACACACACACATACCTAGCAGGGCAGGCAGGCGGGTGTGATTCTGATGACCTTCGTCACACACACCAACCAGAACTAGTAAAACACGCACATACACACCATGACACACACACACTAGAACTAGAAACACACAGTCACACACACACATACCTGTGAGGACAGACAGGCAGGTGGGTGTGATTCTTTTAACCTTCGAGAGCTGGAGCTCGCGCAGGGCAGGGAGCTGAGGCAGAAAGGCGACGCCGGCGTTGGATAGCGCCAGGAGGCAGCACAGAGGGACTCCATGCCACACCCACACTAGAACTAGAAACACACACGCACACAAACACACACACATACCTGACAGGACAGACAGGCAGGTGGGTGTGATTCTTTTAACCTTCGAGAGCTGGAGCTTGCGCAGGGCAGGGAGCTGAGGCAGCAAGGAGACGCTGGCGTCTGACAAGGCCGGGAGGCAGCACAGAGAGAGAGACTCCAAAGAAGGCATGCTTTGCTGCAGAACTAGAAACACACACACACAAACACACACACAAACACACACACATACCTGTCAGGACAGACAGGCAGGCGGGTGTGATTCTGATAACCTTCGAGAGCTGGAGCTCGCGCAGCGCAGGGAGCTGAGGCAGCAAGGAGACACCAGCGTCTGACAAGGCCGGGAGGCAACAAAGAGAGAGGGACTCCAGAGAAGGCATGCTTTGCTGCAGAACTTTGGCGCACACGTCACCGAAAGAGTGCATGTCCACCAGCAGAAGGCGCGTGGGTTGCAGGGCAGCGCACACACTGGTAATACCTCGGACAGTGACTTTCTGTGATCGGATTGTGGTCATTTGGTCTGTTAGTACAGCGTGATTGATTATGATGAGTGAGTGAGTGAGTGAGTGAGTGCGCTAGTGGAATTTATTTGAAAAACGAATATTATTGTGACACTAGAACAATATCAGTTAATAATAGTTGTTTCAAAAATAATATAAGTTGCCGTTCCCTAATTATATTAGACAAGACTGGACAAGACAAGCTATTCAGACTGTTAAGCAAACTTATTCAAAGACTATATGAGACTAGCTTAGAGAAGACAAGACAAGTTTTGTTTTGACATGCCAAGCAGTTAAACTGTAGAAGCAGAAACCTTGACAT
Source organism: Chlamydomonas sp. ICE-L (assembly GCA_013435795.1). Taxonomy (NCBI): domain Eukaryota; kingdom Viridiplantae; phylum Chlorophyta; class Chlorophyceae; order Chlamydomonadales; family Chlamydomonadaceae; genus Chlamydomonas; species Chlamydomonas sp. ICE-L. The sequence goes on from JACBWV010000626.1 coordinate 40,905,002, forward strand.
GTGAAAATTGGAAATTGAAAATTAAAAATAAAATTTTGAAATTTGAAATTAAAACCTGGCCATGTGAAAATTGAAAATTGAAATTGAAACCTGGACATGTGAAAAATAAAATTTGAAATTTAAACGTTGACTTGTGAAAACTGAAAATTGAAAATGAAACCTGGACCTGCCTGGACGTGTGAAAAATAAAAAATAGTACGAGCTGCTGCCACAGGACGTCAGATTGAGGAAACCCTCCCGTTTGCATGCATGTGTACATACTGGAGAATGGCTACCATGTTGGGTTTATTTTGTTTCGCAGACACTCTGCGTCTGAGCTTGGACTACCGAACCTGGACATGTCTATAATCAGCCTGAGTTCGAACCCTTTCAAACTATTTAGACTAGGCAAAGCAAGCTTCTTCTTGAAATAATAAGTTTATAATACTAATGATAAAAAAATGATAATGATGGTGAAGATGATAATGATAATAATAATAATAATAATAATAATAATAATAATAATAATAATAATAATAATAATATAAGAAGCTTACTCTTAAAATAAAATATATATATTGAAATAATAAAAATAGCTATTTAGACGAGACAAAGCAACTGCATGGCAGTTTTTCCTTCCACATTTACTGTTTTTATGGCTTTTATAGCCTTCCATAGCTTTAAAGGGCCATTTAGGGCAAAATAATGTCCTTCATTCTCCATTTGTACAGCTATAATTCGGGGTTAAAGCAAGCGATCGGTATATGTAGCAGAAAAAGGCCGGCTGGCGGGTGCCTCATCTGACAGCAATTGATCTCCTAGTTCACATTACATCACTAAAATCCCAGACTTTCTATGGCGCTTCGCATCCTCTTGACAGTGCTTTTAAAAGGTTAGACCTTTCTTCGCAGCCTTCGAGCTGTAGGCTGCACGCACTTGGCAGTGGCAGTGGCAACAGCGCAGACCCTCGTGACATAGCACGGTATAGGGCGGAGCGCAAAGCACGGAGAGGGGGTCAGGGAGCAGCGCGTCAGGGGGCAGCACATCAAACTGGGGTCGCACTGAGTGGCTCAATTTGTGACGCGTCGCAAAACAAAAGCGGCAGCGCAGACCCTCACCATCATCACACAACAACAGCACGATCAGTACAACCAGCGCAATCAGTTCAACCAGCACATACCTAAGTCAACACCACACCCTACCCACTTTGCAACCCTCAAGCTGTAAACTGCACACACTTGGCCGTGGCAACAGCAGCAACAGCAGACCCTCGTGGTGTAGCACGGTATAGGACGGAGCGCTAGGCACGGAGAGGGGGTCGGGGGGCAGCGCGCCGAATTGGAGTCGCATAGAGTTGCTCAACTTGTGTCGCATCGTAAAAATAAAAGTGGCAAAAGCAGCAGCAGCAGAAGCAGCAGCAGCAGCAGCAGCAGCAGTAGCGCAGACCCTCACCATCGTCACACAACAACAGCACAATCAGTACAACCAGCACAATCAGTGCAACCAGCATGATCAGTACTACCAGCACAACCAGGACATACCTGAGCCAACACCACACCCTATCTACCCTACACCCTACCCCAGCGTACCCACTTTGCAACCTTCAAGCTGCAAACTGCACACACTTGGCAGCAGCAGCAGCAGCAGCAGCGGCAGCGGCAGCGCAGACCCTCACCATCATCACACAACAACAGCACAATCAGTACAACCAGCACATACGTGAGTCAACACAACACCCTATCTACCCACTTTGCAACACAACACCCTATCTACCCATACCCACTTTGCAACCTTCGAGCTGCAGGCTACACACACTTGGCAGTGGCAACAGCAGCAGCAGCAGCGGCAGCGCAGACCCTCACCATCATCACACAACAGCACATACCTGGGCCAACACCACACCCTATCTACCCCACCATACCCACTTTGCAACCTTCGAGCTGCAAACTGCACACACTTGGCAGGCTGGGCAAGTCTTGTAGCTGTTCGTCAAGTAGTCGCTCCGTGTGAAGAGCCAGTCGCTTCAACGACCTCAGTCGGCTCAGCAGCCGCAATGCATTTCCCTTCACCTGAGCAGATGATACAAAAAGCAGGAAGCAGGCAAGGTCAGTGCAAGGGCAAGTGTCAGTGCTAGTGTCAGTTGCAATGCGCTTCACTTCACCTGAACAGATTATAAAATAAGGAGGAAGCAGGCAAGGTCAGTGCAAGGGCAAGTGTTGGTGCTAGTCTCAGAGCTAGTGTTAGTCGCTATGTGCTTCCCTTAACATGTGCAGTCGATACAGAAGCAGGAAGAAGGCAAGGTCAGTGATAGTTCTAGGACAAGTGACGGTGCTAGTGTCAGTCGCAATGCGCTTCCCTTCCCCTGTGCAGTCGGTAGGAAGCAGTACATGTGCAAGGTCAGGTGTGTATTGGGATGGGATGGTGTGAAGAGCCTGTCACTCCAAGGACCTCAGTCAGCTCAGCAGCTGCAATGCACTTCCCTTCACCTGAGCAGCCGATAAAAAAAGCAGGAAGTAGGCAAGTGTCAGTGCTAGTGTCAGTTGCAATGCGCTTCCCTTCACCAGAGCAGTCGATAAAAAAAGCAGGAAGTAGGCAAGGTCAGTGCTAGATCTAGGGCAAGTGTCAGTGCTAGTGTCAGTGCTAGTGTCAGTTGCAATGCGCTTCCCTTCACCTGAGCAGCCGATAAAAAAAGCAGGAAGTAGGCAAGTGTCAGTGCTAGTGTCAGTTGCAATGCGCTTCCCTTCACCTGAGCAGCCGATAAAAAAAGCAGGAAGTAGGCAAGTTTTAGTGCTAGTGTCTGTGCAAGTGTCAGTTGCAATGCGCTTCCCTTCACCTGTGCAGTGTATACAAAAAGCAGGAAACAGGCAAGTGTCAGTGCTAGTACTAGGGCAAGTGTGGGTGCTAGGGTCGGTGCTAGGGTCAGTGCTAGTGTCAGTTGCAATGCGCTTCCCTTCACCTGTGCAGTGTAGACAAAAAGCAGGAAAGAGGCAAGTGTCAGTGCTAGTTAGTGTCGGTGCTAGTGTCAGCGCAAGTGTCAGTGCTAGTGTCAGTGCTAGTGTCGGTGATAGTGTCGGTGCTAGTGTCAGTGCTAGTGTCGGTGCTAGTGTCATTGCTAGTGTCAGTCGCAATGTGGTTCCCTTCCTCTGAGCAGTCGATAAAAAAAGCAGGATACAGGCAAGTGTCAGTGCTAGTACTAGGGCAAGTGTCAGTGCTAGTATCAGTTGCAATGCGCTTCCCTTCACCTGTGCAGTGTAGACAAAAAGCAGGAAACAGGCAAGTGTCAGTGCAAGTGCTAGTTAGTGTCGGTGCTAGTGCTAGTTATAGTGCCGGTGCTAGTGTCAGTGCTAGTGCTAGTTATAGTGTCGGTGCTAGTGTCAGTGCTAGTGCTAGTTATAGTGTCGGTGCTAGTGTCAGTGCTAGTGCTAGTTATAGTGCCGGTGCTAGTGTCAGTGCTAGTGCTAGTTATAGTGTCGGTGCTAGTGTCAGTGCCAGTGCTAGTTATAGTGTCGGTGCTAGTGTCAGTGCTAGTGCTAGTTATAGTGTCGGTGCTAGTGTCAGTGCTAGTGCTAGTTATAGTGCCGGTGCTAGTGTCAGTGCTACTGCTAGTTATAGTGTCGGTGCTAGTGTCAGTGCTAGTGCTAGTTATAGTATCGGTGCTAGTGTCAGTGCTAGTGCTAGTTATAGTGTCGGTGCTAGTGTCAGTGCTAGTGCTAGTTATAGTGCCGGTGCTAGTGTCAGTGCTAGTGCTAGTTATAGTGTCGGTGCTAGTGTCAGTGCTAGTGCTAGTTATAGTGTCGGTGCTAGTGTCAGTGCTAGTGCTAGTTATAGTGTCGGTGCTAGTGTCAGTGCTAGTGCTAGTTATAGTGTCGGTGCTAGTGTCAGTGCTAGTGCTAGTTATAGTGTCGGTGCTAGTGTCAGTGCTAGTGCTAGTTATAGTGCTAGTGCTAGTGTCAGTGCAAGTGTCAGCGCTAGTGTCAGTGATAGTGTCAGTCGCAATGCGGTTCCCTTCCTATGTGCAGTGTATACAAAAGCAGGAAACAGACAAGTGTCAGTGCTAGTACTAGGGCAAGTGTCAGTGATAGTGTAAGTCACAATGGGCTTCCCTTCACCTGTAGTGTGCAGTCGATACAAAATCTACATATATACATACATACATAGCAGATTTTCCAAGAAAGGGAATATCCGAGTATGTCTCTCTCTCCCCTTCTCTCTCTTCTCTTCTCGCCACGTCCCCCCTCACACTCACATGGAACAGCAGCAGATTTTCCAAGCAAGGGAATATGTCTCCCTCTCCCTCTCTCTCTCCTCCTCTCTCCAAGTCCCCCCTCATACTCACATGGAACAGCAGCAGATTTTCCAAGCAAGGGAATATGTCTCCCTCTCCCTCTCTCTCTCTCTCTCTCTCCTCCTCTCTCTAAGTCCCCCCTCATACTCACATGGAACAGCAGCAGATTTTCCAAGCAAGGAAATTTGACCCCAGGCCGCTCTCACCCCAACCCATATAAAGCATTACTTTATGCAGAGGGGTATATCCCCCCCCACCCCACCCCCCACCCCCACCCACACACCCACACACACACACAGACCATCTTTCTCTCTAACTCCCTCCCTCATCCTCTCTCCAAGTCCCCCCTCACACTCACATGGAACAGTAGCAGATTTTCCAAGCAAGGAAATATGTCCCCTAGGCCGCTATGTCCCGGCGGCAAGCTGTCCGGCGTGAGGCAACCCAACACTAGAGTCGTTAAGTTGTCAAGGCGGCAGTGTAGTCGTGGTGCTCTGCCAAGGTCTAACGACATCACTTGCAGTAGTCTGAGCTTGGGGAATAGCGACACCACACCCAGTGCACACGCGTCTAGGTCGATGCACCTACACGCATTTGTTTTTGTTTCAGAAAGGGTTTAGGGTTGAAGGGTTTAGGGTTTAGGGCGATGCACCTACAAGCATTTGTTTTTGTTTTGTTTCAGAAAGGGGTTCTTTCAGAGATTTTCGTACTGGCTCAGTATTTGTACTTAGTAGGTGTGGTTGTAGTTCAATGAGGTTGGGCACCACACCCAGTGCACACGCGCCTAGGTCAATGCACCTACACGCATTTGTTCAGAGGTCCATTCAGAGGAAGGAGGTGTGGTTGGAGTTCATTCAGGTTTGCACCACACCCAGTACACACGTGTCTAGGCTGTTGCACAGTACAAATTGTTGTTATGAATTCTGTTAAAAAAAGTTTCCCCCCCCCCCCCCCCCCCCCCCCCCTAAATGGCCCTAAAAAGTTATTTAAAAGCTATAGAAAGCTATAAAAATGCTGTCCTGCAGGCGGCCTAAAAAGCTATAAAACCATGAAGCTAGAAAAACAACTTTCAGATTTAAAGAAAACAATCCCTGAGGCACACATACAGGCTGATTTATAAAACCTAAACCCTAAACCCTGAGGCACACATACAGGCTGATTTCTAAACCCTAAACCCTGAGGCACACGTTCAGGCTGATTTCTAAACCCTAAACCCTGAGGCACACGTACAGGCTGATTTCTTGCAGTCCACTGATCTCTGGCCCATCGAAGCTGTTACTGGGTCGGCCCACGGCACAAGAGGGGCGCAATCCAGCTTGGTCTTTTGCTAGTAGGGCCAGTGGAGCCATGGAGCCAGGTGGGATCCTCTGTCGATGCCTGAGAAGTGTGGGTGTGTGGGTGTGGGTGTCCGTGTGTGTGGGGGGGGGAGGGGGCACAAGGGGAGCACAATCCAGCTTGGTCTTTTGCTAGGAGGGCCAGTGGGGCCATTGAGCCAGGTGGGATCGTCTGTCGATGCCTGAGAAGTGTGTGTGTGGGGGGTGGGGTGGGGTGGTGGTGGTGGGGGGGGGGGGGGGGGGTCTGTGTGTGTGTAAGTGCGTGTGTGTGTGTGTGGGAGGGGGGGGGGGGGGGCACAAGGGGAGCACAATCCAGCTTGGTCTTTTGCTAGGAGGGCCAGTGGGGCCATTGAGCCAGGTGGGATCGTCTGTCGATGCCTGAGAAAGGGACTGAGTGGTGGGGAGGATAAGTGGGGGGTTCAGGGGGTGCGTGCATGTGTGTGTACATGTATGTGTGGAAGGGGGCACAAGGCGAGCGCAGTCCAGTTTGGTCTTTTGCTAGTAGGGCCAGTGGAGCCATGGAGCCACGTGGGATCGTCTGTCGATGCCTGTGAAGTGTGTGTGTGTGTGTGTGTGTGTGTGTGTGTGTGTGGAAGGGGGGGGGAGGGGGCACCAGGCAATGCAGTCCACTTTGGCCCTTTGCTAGAAGGACCAGTGGAGCCATTGAGCCAAATAAATGTGTGTGAAAACCCTAAAACCCTAAACTCAGGTAGGCAAGACTTACCACCAGCCCGATGTCCGCAGGTGAGGGAGAACCCTAAAACCTATAACCCTAAACACAGGTATGCATAACTTACCACCAGCCCAATGTTCGCAGGTGAGTAAACCCCTAAACCCTACAACCCTAAAACCTAAAACCTATAACCCTAAACACAGGTATGCATAACTTACCACCAGCCCAATGTTCGCAGGTGAGTAAAACCCTAAACCCTACAACCCCCAAACCTATAACCCTGAACCCAGGTATGCAAGACTTACCACCAGCCCAGTGTCTGCAGGTGAGGGAAAACCCTAAACCCTACAACCCTAAAACCTAAAACCTACAACCCTAAACCCAGGTATGCAAGACTTACCACCAGCCCAGTGTCCGCAGGTGAGGGAGTTTTGCAAGCACTGACAGAGATGGGTCGGAGAACTTATCTGACAGCTCAGCTCTCAAAAACCTGCGGTGGGGTTAAGTGTGGTGGGTGGTTGGGTTGCGTGGTTGGGTTGGGTTGGGTTAGGTTGGGTTGGTTGGTTGGGTTTTGGTTGGGTTTGGGTTTGGTGTGGTTTTGGTTGGGTTTGGGTTGGGTTGGGTTGGGTTGGGTAGTTGGGTTGGGTTGTGAGTGCTGGGTTGTGTGTGTTGGGTTGTGTGTGTTGGGTTGTGTGTGTTGGGTTGGGTTGGGGTTTTGGGTTGGGTTAGTGTAATTTTGGGTGGGTTGGGTATGGGTGATGTTTTGGCGTTGGTTGGGTTGTTTTGGGTTGCCGGTAGGGTGTTAGTTTGGGTTGGGTCTGGGGGTTTTTGGGTTGTTATGTTTATTGGGGGTGTTTTGCGGTTGGGTTAAGTGGATGAGTTGGCGTGTTTTGGGTTGCGGTTGGGGTGTGTTGGATGGGTGTGTGTGTTGGGCTGTGTGTTTTGGATTGGGTTTTGTGTTTTGGGTTGGGTTGTGTGTTTTGGGTTGGGTGAGGTTTTTGTTTTGGTTGGTTGGGTGCTTTTGGGTGGGTGGGTGGTGCACCGTGCGGGGTGATCGTTTCGGGTTGGGTAGGAGGTGAGGGCTTGGGTTGGGTGTTTGGGATTGGTGGATTTAGTTGGTTGGGTGGTGAGTGTGAGGGATTGGGTGGGGGATGTGTTGGGTGGTAGGGTAGGGCTGGTGGGTGGTTGGGTTGGGTGTGTTGAGTTGGGTGGAGTAGTTGGGCTTGGGTACAATTGGGTTGTTGGGTTTGGGTTGGGTTGGGTGGGTTGGTTGGGGTTGCGGTTTGGGTTGGGTTGGGGTTGGGCTGAGGGTCAAATAGGGTGGCCTTGTGTAGTGTGTTGGGTGGTGTTGGGTTGTTGTGGGGGTCGTGTTGGGCGGTATTGTGTTGGCCGGGTGTGTGTTGTTTGGTGTTGGGTCGGGTTGGGTTGGGTTGGGTTGAGTCTGAGTCTGTTGTTGTGTTGAGATACTTTGCTGTGTGATGTGTTGTGTTGTGTGGTGTGGTGTTGAGATTGGTTGTGTTGGGTGTGTGGGGTGTGTTGAGGTGTGTGGTGTTGTGTGGGTGTGTTGTGTTGTGTTGGTTGGGTGACGTATGTGTTGGGTGAGTTGTGTTGTCGTTGGGGGTTTGTGTTGTGTTGTGTGGGATGTGTTGCTGTTGTGTTGGGTGTTGTGTGTTGTGTTGTGGGGAGTCTGTGTTGGTTGGGTGAGTTGTGTTAGATTGGGAGGTTGGGTAGGTGTTCGTTGGTGTTGATGTTGTGGTGTGTTGGTTGAGTTGGGTGTTGTATGGGTTGAGAGGTAGGGCTTTCGTAGTGTGTGGGTGTGGGGGCTAGGGTGAGTTGTGGTTAGATTGGGAGTGTTGGGTTGGTTTGGTGTTGTGTTTGGGAGTGCGTTGGTTGTGGTGAGTTGGGTGTTTTGTGGGCGGTTTGTGTTGGTGGAGTGTGTTGTGTTGGGTGTCGTTGGTATGTGTTGGGTCGAGTTTGTGTTGATTGGAGATGTTGGGTTGGGTGAGTGTTGTGTGGCGTTGTTTTGTTGGTATGTGTTGTTGTTGTGTTGGTTGTGTTGTGTTGGGTACTGTGTTGGTTGAGATGTGTTGTGTAGGCCCGTGTGTTGTGTTAGTGTTGGAGTTGAGTTGTGTGGTGTAGGGTGGACATTGTGTTAGATTCGGGAGTGTGGTTGGGGTTGGGTTGTGTTGTGTTGTGTATGTTGTGGGTGTGTTGAGTGGGGTGGGAGTGTTGATTGATTGGTTGTGTTGGTTGTGTGAGTTGTGTTGGGTTGTGTTGGGTGTGGTTAGTGTGTGTTGGGTGTGTTGCTTGAGATGCTGTCCTAGCCTGTGTGTTGTGGTGGCGCTGTGTTGTAGTTGGTTGTTATAGGTGGATTTGGGGTGATGGGTTGGGTTGTGTGCTTGTGTGTGTGGTGTTGGGTTGTTGTTGGGTTGTATTGGTTTGAAGTATTGTGTTCTCGAGGCTGTGTTGTGTGTGGGGTGGTTGTGCTTAGATTGGGAGTTGTTGGGTTGGTCTAGTGTGTATGGGTTGATTGTGGGCTTGTGTTCGCCGTTGTGTTGAGGGGGGTTTTGTGTTGTGTTGGTGTGAGGTTGTGTTGTGTTGGGTGTTGTTGTGTTCAGGTGTTGGGTGAGTGGGTTGGATTGGAGAGTGTTGGGGCTTGGGTGTGTTGTGTGTTGTGTATGTGTTGTGTTGTGGGGTGTCCCGCTGTGTTGGTGTGTGTTGGCTGTGGTTGGTTGAGATGTGTGTGTTAGGTGTGTGTGTTGTGTTGGTAGAGTTGGTTGGGTAGGGTGCAATTGTGTAGATTGGATAGGTTGGTTGGGTTGGATTGTGTTGTGTTGTGTTGTGTTGTGTTGTGTTGGGTGTGTTGCGTTGGATTGGGAGTGTTGGGTTGGTTGTGTTTGTGTGGTTGTGTTGTGTTGGTCGTTGCGTTGGGTTGGGTGTGTTGTGTGTGTTGGGGGTGTTGGTTGAGTGCTGTTGGTCTGGGACTGTGTTGTGTTGGGTGTGTGATACGGGTGGGAATGGGAGAGTGTTGGGTTGGGTGCTGTTGTGTTGTGTTGTGTTGTGTTGGGTGTGTTGGTTGCGCTGTGTTGTGTTAGGTGTTTGTGTTGTGTTGTGTAGGGTGCGTTGTGTTAGATTGGGAGTGTTGGGTGGGGGTCGTGGCGGGGTGGGCCAGGGGGGACCGGAGGCGGGGGCGGGGGAGGGGGGGGGGGGGGGGGGCGTGGCGTCCTCTCCACCCCATCCCACCCCTCCCCCCCCCTCCGTCTCCCCCACCCCACCCCCCCCATTAACCTCTTCTCTTCCAACACGTGAGTTGGGTGTGGGTGTTGTGTTGTGTTGGGTGAGTGGTGTTGGATGGGGTCTCTGACAGTGTGTGGTGTGTGTTGTGTCGTGTGGTGTTGTGTTGTGTTGTGTTTGTGTGTGTTGCGGTGTGTTGGTTGAGATGTGTTGTGTTGAGGTAGTGTTGTGGAGGGGTGTGTTGTGTTGTGTTGTGTGGGGTGATGTTGTGTGGTGTGTTGTGTTGTGAGTGTGTGTTTGGTTGGTGTGTTGGCGAGAATTGTGTTGTGTTAGGCTGTGTTGGTGTTGGGTTGTTCTTGTGGTGTGTTGTGTTGGGTGTGTTTGTGTTGTGTTTGTTGGGTGAGTGTGTTAAAGTATGGGTGAGTGTGTTAGATTGGGAGAGCATTTCAGGTTGGTTTGGGTGTGTTGTGTTGTGTTGCGTCTGTGTGTGTTGTGTTTGTGTTGGGTGTGTTTACTGATCTCGTCGTTGTGTTGAATATGGATCGGAGAGTGTGGATATGGGATCTTGTTGGATGTTGTTTGCTTTGTTGTGTTGCTGTTGGGGTGTTGTGTCTCCTGTGTTGGTGTCGATGGTTGGATGTGTTGTAGTTGTGTTGGGTGTGTGGTATGTGTTGGTGTGTTGGTTGAGGATGTCGTTGTGTTGGGTGTGTTGGTTGTGTTGGGTTGTAGTTGTGTTGTGTTGGTTAGTGCTGTGTGTTGTGTTGGTTTGGGTGGGTTGTGTTGGTTTGGTAGGTGGGTGGGTGGTTGGGTTAGGGGTTGGAGGGTGTTGTGTTGGAAAATGGGTTGTGTTGGTGGTGTTGTGTTGGTTGAGTGTGTTGGGTTGGTGGTGTTGTGTTGGGACCTGTGTTTTGTGTTGGGTTGTTAATTGTGTTGTTGAGTTGTGTTGTGTTGGGTGTGATGTGTTTGGGGTTGTTGATTGCTGTTGGTGGAGTTGGGTTGCTGTTGGGTGTGTTGTGTCTGGGTTGTTGTTGTGTTGGTGACTTGTGTGATGTGGTGGGTGTGTGGTGTTGGGGTGTCGTTGTGGTGTGGGGTTGTTGGGGGTGTTGGTTGGCTGAGTTTGTGTGGTTGGTGTGTTGGTTTGTGAGATTGTGTTGTGTTGGGTGTGTTGTGTTGGGTTGTGTTGGGGCTGTGTTGGTCTTAAGATGTGTTGGGTTGGGTGTGTGGGTTGTGTTGTGTGGGTGTGTTGGTGTGAAGTGTTGGGTGTGTTGTTGTTGTTGAGTTTCGGTTGGTTGTGTTGTGTATGTGTTGGTTGAGTTGAGTTGTGTTGGGTGGTTGTGGTTGTGTTGGAAGGGTGTGTGTTGTGTTGTGTTTGGTTGGGTTGTGTGGAGTGTGTTGTGTGTGTTGGGTTCTCGAATGTGTTGGTTGTTGACGATGTGTTGTGTTAGTGCCCTGTTGTGTTGTGTTGGTTGAGGTGTGTGTGTAGGGTGAGTTGGTGTACGATTGGCAGTGTGGTTGGGTGTGGGTGGTTGTGTTGTGTACTGGGGGAGTTTGTGTTAGATTGGAGACGTGATTGGAGTGTGGATGGGTTTTCGTTGGTTGTATGTGTGTTGTATAGAGGTGAAGTGGATGTTGATGGGAGTGTTGGGTTTGGGTTGTTGGTTGTGTTGTGTAGGGTGGTTTTGTGTTTGTTAGATTGGAGTGTATCAAGTGTTGGGTTGGGTGTGTTGTGTTGTGTGTTGGTTGGGTGTTGTTGTGTTGTGTTGGTTTAGTGATGGTTATGAGAGGGGGGGTGTTGGGGTTGTGTTGTGTGTAGTGTTGGGTGGTGTCTGTTTGTGTTTGTGTAGTCGTTGTAAGTTGATCTGTTGTGTTGGGCTGTTGTGTTGTTGTGTTGTGTTGTGTTGTGTGGGTGGGGATGGTTGTGTTGTGTTGTGTGGGTGGGGATGGTTGTGTTGTGTTGTGTTGTGTTGGGTGTGTTGTGTTGTGTTGGGTGTGTTGGTTGCGCTGTGTTGTGTTGGGTGTGTTGTGTTGTGTTGGGTGTGTTGTGTTGGATTGGGAGTGTTGGGTTGGGTGTGTTGTGTTGTGTTGTGCTGGATGTTCAACATCTCACCGTGGTCAGCCATACGAGGCCCACAACTGCTTCTGCTGTGCCTGGCACTTAAGGCAAGAAAGGGCAGATAGGGCCATGAGTGATGAATACCAATATACATTAATGTACTATATGTACCAAATGTACTATATGTACCAAATGTACTATATATACCAAATGTACTATTGTAACCACAAGTACTATTATATACAAATGTTCTAATATACCCAAAGTACTCTATGTACGCAAAATGTGGATATATATACCAAATGTACTATATATACCAAATGTACTATATGTACCAAATGTACTATATATACCAAATGTACTATATATACCAATATATATTAATACACACCCCTGAACATACGCGAAAGCATACAAGAAAAACGTATACAAAACTATATGTGCACCACGCGTCTCACCGTAAATTAGTCAGCAATACGAGGCCTGCAACTATTTCTGCGGTTCCTGACACTTCATGGCACCAAACGTCAGATAAGGCCATGAGTGATCAAATATACGCGAAAACATACAAGAAAAACATAGACAAACCTGACAAAACTATATGTGCACAATTTGACGCGCTGTAAATTAGTCAGCCCAGGGAGGCCTGCAACTTAGTTTGCCCTGAGAGGCCTGCAACTTAGTTTGCCCTGAGAGGCCTGCAACTGTCTCGGCTGTTCCTGATACTTCATGGCACCAAAGGGCAGATAGGGCCATGAGTGATAAATACCAATACATATTAATATATCAATACATCATATATAGCACTAAAAATACGCGAAAGCATACAAGAAAAACGTATAAACAACTTTGTGTGCACAACGCGTCTCACCGTAAATTAGTTAGCCCTGAGAGGCCTGCAACTGTTTCTGCGGTTCCTGACACTTCATGGTACCAAAGGGCAGATAGGGCCATCAGTGACCAAACATATGCGAAAACGTCCCAGAAAAACATAAACAAAACTACATGTGCACAATTTGTCTCACCGCAAATTAGTCAGCCCAGAGAGGCCTGCAACTGTTTCTGCCGTGCCTGACACTTCATGGCACCAAAGGGCAGATAGGGCTGTGAGACCACTTAAGTGGTTGTATCCAGCAGCAGTGAGGTTGGCGAAGGATCCGGCAGAGAGCTTCTTGAGGCTTCTGCAAGAGGAGGCATCAGAACTTGATTTAAAAACAATCACAAAAACGTGTCAGTATGGTCATAAAAAATCGTGTCAGTATGGTCATAAAAAACGTGTCAGTATGGTCGTAAAAAACTTGTTAATCAGTATGGCCGTAGCCAGCAGCTGTTAGGTTGGCGCAAGATCCGGCAGAGAGCTTCTTGAGGCTGCTGCAGAAGGAGGCCTCAAAACGTGCTTTAAAATCAAAACAAACAAAACAACTTGTTAATCAATATAGTCGTAGATAGCAGCAGTGAGGTTGGCAAAGGATCCGGCAGAGAGCTTCTTGAGGCTGCTGCACGAGGAGGCATCAAAACGTGCATAAAAATCAAAACAAACAAAACAACTTGTTAATCAATATGGTCGTACATAGCAGCAGTGAGGTTGGCAAAGGATCCGGCAGAGAGCTTCTTCAGGCTCCTGCAAGAGGAGGCATCGGAACGTGCTTAAGAATACAAGTAAAAAAACGTGTTAATCAGTATGGCCGTATCCAGCAGCTGTTAGGTTGGCAAAGGATCCAGCAGTGAGATACTTGAGGCTGCTGCAAGTGGAGGCATCGGAATGTGCTAAAATACAAATTTAAAACGTGTTAATCAGTATGGCCGATCCAGCAGCTGTTAGGTTGGCGAAGGATCCGGCCGGGAGATACTTAAGGCTGCTGCAAGTGGAGGCATCGGAATGTGCTTTAAAATGAAATAAATTATAATGACTTGTTAATCAGTTGAGATGCATGGGACAAATTAAAAGCACAGCACAATCCAGCACCTAAGGGCAGCTAGGGCAGGTTTTTTTTCCTGCTATATATAGCGATCGCTAGTTTTGACCCCGTTTTGGAGAAATTATCGCTATAAAAAAGTAAAAAACAAGTTTTTGTTCATGCCCCAACTGGCCCCCAAAAGCTATAAAAACACTAAAATGCTGTCCCTGGAGGAGACCTAGAACCATGAAGCTAGAAACCCCACACTTTCAGATTTGAAAAAAAAATCACTGAGCTAGGGCTATGAGTCCACACAAGTGGCCGTAGCCAGCAGCTGGTCAAGTTGGCGAAGGATCTGGCAAGAGTAGCACAGAACCTGTCATTACTTAGGATGGTGACTCTTGTGAGGAGCTCACCCCTAGATCTGGATTCTTGCCTGGCGCGTTTCACTTATTTGGCTTAATCATCAAATTACATTTTCACTGTAGCACAAACTCAGGGCCCCCGTCGGTAAAACGAATGTTTGGGGTTCAGTTCATCAGTGCTTTTTCGTTATAGCCCCTCCTGACATGATTGGGCAAGTCCCTGAAGCCCATTTGGTCTACCCCTGGACTGTAACATACGACAATAGCAGTAAAAGCCTACAAGCCCTCACATCATTTGGTGGACTCATCCTTGTGCACCCAGTCCTCAAGGGACAGGTCGGAGAGGGCAGTGAGGCAGGTCAAATAGGCTAACACACACACACACACAGCACAGCACTGCACTGCAGAGAACAGCACAAGAAGCATGCATTCCCAGGTTTTGTGAGAGCAGCCAAATGAATCAGTTGGTGGACTGATTGTTGTGCACCCAGCCATCAAGGGAGAGGTCCCTTTAGCCTATTTAGTCTACCCCTGGTCTGTAACAACATACAACAATGGCAGTAAAAGCCTACGGGCCAACAAGCCTTCAAACCTTTTTTAAGCCAACCATTTGGTGGACTGATTGTTGTGCACCCAGCCCTCAAGGGACAGGTCGGAGATGGCTGTGAGGCAAGTCAAATAGGCTTAAACACACGAGGCACAGCACAGCAAATCAAAGAACAGCACAAGAACACGTCTGTAACAACATACAACAATAGCAGTAAAAGCCTACAGTCATCAACACCTTAGCTGCACCAACCATTTGGTGGACTGATCGTTGTGCACCCAGCCCTCAGGGGACAGGTCGGAGAGGGCAGTGAGGCAGGTCAAATGGGCTAACACACACACAGCACAGCAGAGAACAGCAGAGAACAGTAGAGAACAGTAGAGAACAGCATGCATTCCCAAGTATGATGAGTGCAGCACAGCAATACAATCCTTCACACCTTAGCTGCACCAACCATTTGGTGGACTGATCGTTGTGCACCCAGCCCTCAAGGGGCAGGTCGGAGAGGGCCGTGAGGCAGGTCAAATGGGCTAAACACACACACAGCACAGTAGAGAACAGCACAAGGAGCATGCATTCCCAAGTTTGATGAGTGCAGCACAGCAATACAATCCTACAAGCATACAATCCTTCACACCTTAGCTGCGCCAACCATTTGGTGGACTGATCGTTGTGCACCCAGCCCTCAGGGGACAGGTCGGAGAGGGCAGTGAGGCAGGTTAACACACACACACAGCACAGCAGAGAACAGCAGAGAACAGTAGAGAACAGCACAAAAAGCATGCATTCCCAAGTATGATAAGTGCAGCACAGCAATACAATCTTACAAGCCTACACACCTTAGCTGCGCCAACCATTTGGTTGACTTATCGTTGTGCACCCAGCCCTCAAGGGAGAGGTCGGAGAGGGCTGTGAGGCATGTGAGAGCCCTAGCAGCCAGGGCCACCTCATTGGGCGGGGTGTCCACCGACAGGGGCGCCAGGCAGAGGCCGGTGAGAGAGGTGCAGGAGTGGCAGAGGAGGGCACAGGAGTAGGACGAGAGCCCTGTCCCTGGGACAGTGCGGTGGAAGCGTACCTAGATATGTAGCGGGTGGGGGTAGGGGTGGGGGGCGGGGGGGATGCCAGGGCCATAGTCTTGATGAGATGGGTAGTAGTTGTGGGTTGTGGGTTGGTGTGTAGTGTGGCAAAGGAGAGCACAGGAGTAGAAGAGATGCCCATGCCCTGGGGATCAGGGTCGGTGGAAAGAGTAAAAGAGGACGGTAGAGGAGTCGGCCGGGCAGGGCGTGGTGGGAGAGGGGCGGGACCGAGCGAAAGGAAACTAGAGGTGAGGATATGCCCGGAGTGGTTGCTGGGTGTGGTTTGGGTAGAGTGGGAAAAGGAGAAGTAAAAAAGGAGCTCAGGAAGAAAGAGAAGGTAAATGGGACAAGGGATCGGTGGTTCTGGAAGAGAAAATAGAGTAGTCAGACGGGGCGGTGCTTGGGGGTGGGTTTGTTGGGGGTTGGGGGGACGGATGAAAGAGTAATAGTAATGATGAGATGGGTTGTGATTGTGGTGTTTTTGTTGGGGGGGGCGTCTGTCGGGGAGTGTAGTTAGTGGGTGGTAGAGATTGAAGGGCAGAGGAGTAAGAGCAAGAGCCAATGAAACAACAAAACAACGTTAAACAATCTAAGATTATTACAGAACACACACTACAACAACAACAACAAACAACAACTAACCTACAACAACAAAATAGCAGCAGCAGCAGCAGCAGACGTGACCAACAACAACAAAACGAAACAACAAAAACAACATACAACAAGAAGAACAACAACTAACAACACAAAATTATTACACAACAAATTCATGTGGAGTTCACTGCGCGATATGTCTCACCCCTCTCAATCGAGCACAGGCGGCACTCTGGCCATGGCACAACACTGAGTAAGGTGTTGAGAAGCTTCAGCAATACGATTAAACACGAAAAAAAAATCAACCAACCACAAACCAACAAACTACCACAACCAAAAAAAAAAAAACAAATCACAAAACCTAAACAACCGAACAAAAGCAACACTAAAACACCACCTACCACCACAACGCAAATCAGACAGTTGTTGTGGAGTAACTTGCGCAAAGATGGGCTAAAAAGGCGAAAAGCAGAAGTAGGAGGCAATTTCCGAGGGAGCAGTGGAACAAAACTTTTAAACTGAGGCCACTCATGGGGGTTGGAAAAGCCTGAACCGGGCGAGGGCAGACTAGGATAATAAGTACGTCTCGCGACGGACTACAATTAAGTTACCCGGGGCCGCTCGCTCTGCCCTCTGCCGCACAAACACTAGGAAATCGGGCCACCGACCCACCAACACACAAACAGCACACCGAGCCCACGCACGAGCCACCGTCCACAAATACACGACCCAAGACCAAACACAGTCGCACAAACCACCACCTACACACCCACCAACAAAACCAAAACCACCTACCCACCCACCACCCAAACAGAAACGGTCGTTTGTGTGTGGGGGAAATAGGGAGGAAACAGAGCGAAAATAAGAAACAGAACCAAGAAAAAACAAAGGGGCCCTCACAAACTAGCACCCCCCTCCATCCATTCGCTTGACAGCTCTCTCAAGCGAGAACTCTGCACCACCTACCACACCCTAGCACCAGCCACCTAGATCCCCCCCCCCCCCCAGACACACACAGACCCACCCACGCCCCAGCAAATCGATCTCAATCCCCTTCAGCCACCAAACCTACACCACCACCAGCACCTATAAATACAACCCCAAAAGCACAAACCTACAGTCTCCACGAAATCAGAACCTATCCCCAACCCCCCAGCACCCCATACACTGCCCACCACCCCGCACTATCCATTTCAAACCCTCCCAGCCACGCAGCATACCCATGTCCACCATTCAGCACACTATCAACAAACCCCCAGCCACTACCACCCACCACCAACCAGGCACCTATTCCACAGCAACCCTCCCTAGACCAACGCTACCCGTTCCGACCTACCGACACCTATCCACCAACCCCCCAGCACCACCTAACCACCACCCCAGCACCTATCCACCAAACCCCCGGGGCCAGAACCACCTACCCACCCTCAGCACACCACATATTCCAGCACCACCAACCTATGCACCCTCCCCCCCCCCCTCCCCCCCCCCCCAGCAGCACCACTCACCTCTCTCAAGCGAGGCACATGCTGCACTCTGGTCATGGAGAAAATCCACTAGATCTGCAGGTGCAAGAAATTTGCAGGACTGTCAATTACATTACATTACATTACATTACATTACATGTTAAAGTCTACTTGACACCGCGAGGGTGTATGAGACTCTGTGCTTTAAACTAAAACATAAGAACCCACAAAGCAAAGACACCCATAACATCAGGGGGGTGTCGAGGACAAACAATCCAAACTCCCAACCACCGTTTTGGTCAATGAGGAGATGTCACACTAAACGATCTCATCTACAAGCGGATAGATCTGCCACATTCACGGCTGAACACATGACCAGTTGGGGTAGATTGATAGCGTTGATAGCATATGAACAATTCTTAGTACTGTATATTTTGATGGTACATTGTTGATACAGATATCTAAGACCCCCAGGGTCCCGGGGCTGAAGCATTTGTAGGACTGTTCATGTTGGTCCCCAGAATGTTGGTCCCCAGAATGTTGGTCCCCAGAATGTTGGTCCCCAGAATGTTGGCCCCCAGAATGTTGGTCCCCAGAATGTTGGTCCCCAGAATGTTGGCCCCCAGAATGTTGGTCCCCAGAATGTTGCCCCCCAGAATGTTGGTCCTCAGAATGGCTGCACGATATATCTTAAGATTTCATACAATCATACATAGGGATCGGCAAATCATATGATACTGACCAAAGAGGAGTATGATATCATATGATACCAACAAAAGGCGAGTATGATATCATATGATATCATACAAATTGCGTCATATGATATTGTATGTAAATGGTACCTTGGTCATATGATATTGTACCTAAGTGGTACCTACCTAGTCAGACTGCCGGCATCATATGATATTGTACCTAAATGGTACCTACCTAGTCAGACTGCCGGCATCATATGATATTGTACCTAAATGGTACCTACCTAGTCAGACTGCCGGCATCATATGATATTGTACCTAAATGGTACCTACCTAGTCAGACTGCCGGCATCATATGATATTGCACCTCAATGGTACCTACCGAGTCAGACTGCCGGCATCATATGATATTGCACCTCAATGGTACCTACCTAGTCAGACTGCCGGCATCATATGATATCATTTGATGACATGATATCATATAATATCATGTTGCCGTTCACTAATCATACATCATTGAGGTTGTCAAGTGTGTTTTCATTGAGGTTGTCAAGATATCATACAAGCACACATCATTGAGGTTGTCAAGACATCATACAAGCACACATCATCCATAATTGAGGTTGTCAAGATATCATACAAGCACACATCATTGAGGTTGTCAAGATATCATACAAGCACACATCATTAAGGTTGTCAAGATATCATACAATCACACATCATACATAATTGAGGGTGTCAAGTGTGTTCTCATTGAGGTCGTCAACATATCATACAATCATACATTCGTACATCATTGAGGTTGTCAAGATATCCTACAATCATACAATCGTACAATTGTACATCATTGAGGTTGTCAAGTGTGTTCTCATTCTCTGAAACGGAAATTATGCTCGGGGACGAAGCACTGCCCACCTGAGTCGTACCGCTCCAGGTTCCAGTCCTCCAACCACATGTACTGCAGGTTTTTTAACTTGCTCAGAAGGCACGAACTCCTGCATGGTGGATGTGCATGTTGTTACATCCCAGGGGTAAACAAATAGGCTAAAGTATATACTATACGTGTTGAAAAAAGTCCTGTACGCCTTCCTGGTGGATGTGCATGTTGTCACAGCCCAGGGGTGGTCAAATAGGCTACAGCGTGTACTGCAGGGTTTTTAAATTTATCAGAAGGCATAGACTCCTGCATGGTGGATGTGCATGTTAATACAGCGCAGGGGGAGCCAAAAAGGCTGAACCGCTAAAGCATATACTGCGTGTTTTTTAACTTGCTCAGACGGCCCGAAGTCTTGCATAGTGGATGTGCATGTTCTTAAAGCCCAGGGGTAGCCAAATAGGCTAAAGCATGTACTGCAGGGTCTTTTAAAATTTTCAGAAGGCCCAGACTCCTGCATGGTGGATGTGTATGTGTACGTGCATGTGTATGTATATGAGGTGTATGTGTGGTGTGTGTGTGTATGTGCATGTGTATGTGTACGTGCATGTGTATGTATATGAGGTGTATGTGTGGTGTATGTGTGTGTATGTGCATGTGTATGTATATGACTAAAAATATGAGGTGTGTGTGTGGTGTATGTGTGTGTATGTGCATGTGCATGTGTACGTGTACGTGCATGTGTATGTATATGTGGTGTATGTGTGGTGTATGTGTATGTGCCTGTGCCTGTGTCTGTGTACGTGCATGTGCATGTATATGTGGTGTATGTGTGGTGTATGTGCATGTGTGTGTACATGTGTACGTGTATGTGCATGTGCATGTGTATGTGTGGTGTATGTGTATGTGTATGTGTATGTGTATGTGTATGTGTATGTGTATGTGTATGTGTATGTGTATGTGTATGTGTATGTGTATGTGTATGTGTATGTGTATGTGTATGTGTGTGTATGTGTATGTGTATGTGTATGTGTATGTGTATGTGTATGTAAATCTGTATGTGTATGTGTACGTGCATGTGTGTGTATATGTTGTGTATGTGTGGTGTATGTGTATGAGTATGAGCATGTGTATGTGCATGTGTATGTGTATGTGTATGTGTATGTGTATGTGTATGTGTATGTGTATGTGTATGTGTACGTGTGTGTATATGTTGTGTATGTGTGATGTATGTGTATGAGTATGAGCATGTGTATGTATACGTGCATGTGTATGTATATGTGGTGTATGTGTGGTGCATGTATATGTGATGCATACCGGTATGTGGTGTATACATGTGTATGTGCATGTGTATGTGTATGAGTACGTGTGTGTCTGTATATGTGGTGTATGTGTGGTGCGTGTATATGTGATGTATACCGGTATGTGGTGTATGCATATGTGTATGGGCATGAGCATGTGTATGTGTATGAGTACGTGCATGTGTCTGTATATGTGGTGCATGTGTGGTGCATGTATATGTGATGTATACCGGTATGTGGTGTATGCATATGTGTATGTGTATGTGTATGTGTACGTGCATGTGTCTGTATATGTGGTGTATGTGTGGTGCATGTATATGTGATGCATACCGGTATGTGGTGTATACACATGTGTATGTGTGGTGTATGTGTATGAGTTCGTGCATGTGTCTGTATATGTGGTGTATGTGTGGTGCATGTATATGTGATGTATACCGGTATGTGGTGTATGCATATGTGTATGTGTATGTGTATGAGTACGTGCATGTGTGTGTATATGTGGTGTATGTGTGGTGTATGTGTATGTGTATGGGCATGTGTATGTGTACGTGCATGTGTATGTATATGTGGTGTATGTGTGGTGCATGGATATGTGATGTATACCGGTATGTGGTGTATGCATATGTGTATGTGCATATGCATGTTGATACAGTTGAAATGTTGTCTAATAGGCTCAAGGGACTTGATCAACCTTGACTTTATATTCTTATATATACGCATGTTGCAGTCTGCCCAGGACTTCTCTGTGGTGTGGTGTGGTGTGGTGTGGTATGGTATGGTGTGGTGTGGTGTGGTGTGGTGTGGTGTGCAGTGGTGTGCAGTGGTGCATGTTGCAGTCTGCCCAGGAGAAGGCAAATAGGCTGGGGGGACTTGCCCAACCTCAAACAAACCACGTGAATTTTATATAACTGGAGGGGCTAATTGAAAGTAAAAGTGGGTGAGCTGGACCCCGACCAATGGCATGGATGAGCAAGTCAGCTCGTGAGAATAATAATCTAGGTGGTGTGTGGTGTGGTGCGGTGTGGTGTGGTATGGTGCTTAGTGGTGTGGTTTGGTGCTTATTGGTGCTTAGGGGTGGGGTGTAGTGTGGTGTGGTGTGGTTGTGCGTGTGGTTGTGGTTGTGGTGTGGGTGGGTGTGTGGGGATTAATTAGTGGTGAGGTTTGATAGTGGGGTGTGGGGATGTGGTGTGGTGTAGGGATTAGTGGTGATTAGTGGTGTGTGTGAGTGATTAGTGGTGATAGTGGTGCTGGTGATTAAGTGGTGTGGTGTGGTGTGGTGATTAGTGGTGGGTGTGGTTGTTGGGGTGGTGTGGTGTGTGTGGTGTGGTGATGTGGTGTGGTGTGGTATGGTGAACTAAGTGGTGAGGTTAGTGTGGTGTGGTGAGTAGTTGTGTGGTGATTAGTGGGGTGGGTGGTGTGTTGTGGTGATGGTGTGGTGATTAGTGGTGTGGGTAGTGTGTGTGGTGGTTAGATGTGATGAGTGGATGTGGTGTGGATGATAAGTGGTCGTGGGTGGTGCTGTGCGTGATTAGTGGTGTGGTAGATAGTGGTGGGCTCGTGGTGTGGTGTGGTGTGGTGTGGTGTGGGGTGGAATGTGGGTGTGGTGTGGTGTGGTGTGGGCGGTGGCTGTGGGGACTTAGTGGTGTGGTATGGGTGTATGCGTGATGAAAGAGGTGAGGTTTTGTTAGTGTGGTGTGAGGCTGATTAGTTTGTGTGGTGAGTAGTGGTGTGGTGTGGTGTGGGGTGGTGTGGCTGTGGTGGATTGTAGTGTGGTTTAGTGTGGTGTGGTGATTCAGTGGTGTGGAGTGGTGTGGTGTTGTGGAATGAATTAGTGGTGTGGTGTGGTGTGGGATTAGTGAGTGTGAGCTGTGGTGTGGTGTTAAGGGTGTGTGGGTGGTGTGGTGTGGTGTGGTGTGGCGTGGTGTAGTGTGGTGTGGTGTGGTGTGGAGGTGGGTGGTGTGGGTGGTGTGGGTGTGGTGTGGTGTGGTGGTGTGGTGTGGGGTAGGTTTCTTGTTGCCCATCTGGCTGCCCCTGAACGAAACATACAAGAGCACAACTCACTTGAGAAGACCTAACTCAGGGTGGGTATGGGTGTGGGTGGATGAGGTGTATGGATGGGTGTTTGGGTGGGTATGGGTGGTATGGGTGGATGGGTGGATATGTGGGTATGGGTGGGTATGGGTAGGTATGGTTGGATGGGTAGATGGGTGGGTGGGTGGGTATGGGTGGGTATGGGTAGGTATGGGTGGATGGGTAGATGGGTGGGTGGATGGGTAGATGGGTGGGTGGATGGGTCTCACTTGAGAAGCTCTAACTCAGAGGGCTTGAGAAGCCATCCGTCTGAGGCTGAATCCACAACCTCCATGGCCAGCTTAGAGGCAAGACGGAGTTGAGGAAGACTTCCATAGGACAAGTTTTTGACCACCAAATTGAGAATGGCAGATGGAAGATCGAAAAGGGCAAAGCTAGGTGGTTGAGAGGAGCTAGAGGGAACTAATGCTTGCGAGGTGGGTCTCCACGGGTGAGGCTCCTCCTCTGAAATGGAATCCACACGAGCTCTTTTTGCTCGATCGTTCATGGGGGGGTCTTGTCACAAGCAGTGAAGAGGGCGAATGTGAGAAGGTGGAACGGTAGGACAAGGTATCAGAACGGAGAATTGCAGCAGCGCGTCTAAGCTTTCACACTAGCTGGCTTTATTGCTGCGCCTGTGGCCTCGCAGGCTAAGTACTCAGGCCTACTGTGAGAAGTGCGAAGTTGCTAAACAGCGCGACAGGAATTCCGGTAATTTGCCCAGTACAAGTTCCTCTGATCTGGTGCGTCATAAGAAGAAAGATTGCATGGTTCAGAACAGTCGAACGGTGCAGGGAATATAACGCTTTCTTAATCTCGGGCGAACAAAAAAGTGCGAAAATGTGTCGGGGCCAACGCAGAATGGTTCTACCTGAAACCATGTTTCTGTTTGGAAGTCGGTTGGCTTACAGCTCACTCAAAGTTGGTTGACGCTTCTTTTGTCTTTTACATGTTAAAGTCTACTGGACACCACGAGGGTGTATGAGACTATGTGCTTCAACAAAATGATAAAGCACTCACCAATTAAAAAAAACATTACATCAGGTGTGTGTGTGTGAGGACATACAAACCAAACTCCCAACCACCGTTTTGGTGGCGCAGGTATTGAAACCCCTAGAGCAGGACCCAGATCTCAACCACTAACAGTGGCGGAGGTAAGAAGCCAACAAAAGAGAAGTCATAAAACAAGGGGAATAAATTACGGTGCCACTAAGCAGTCCAGGGCTTCCTGTCTTGCTCTTCTACAAGTAGAGAGATAATCGGCTAGGTTGCTCCAAAAAGTCTTAGTGCCATTTCCATTCATAAAAGTTCTGAATGAGGAATCGCAGAATTCCACGTTCCAAACGGTTACGCTGGTTTCCTCATGGACATGACTAAATATATTTGTAAACAGCTTGTGGTAACGGAGGCGAATATCATCATAAAAAGGGCAAGCAAACACATGCATTTCATCGTCAGGGATTTCGAACACACACAGTTGACAGTGTCTCATTGACCTGTTGTTTAGGTTATACCTGTGCTTCTTAATGTCTATGCACCTCTATGCTCTTATCTTTTTGTAACGAGAACACCTACGAGTCTTGCAGTCCCTGCAGTTTACAAAACAATTGACTGGAAGAATTCTGTTAAGTTTACAAGATGGAAGTAAAAATATATACATCCGAAGTTGTAGTTTTTAATAGCGACCTAATACATGGAAGAATGGTCTATTAATGGCAGTTAAAAGGCCATAACCTTCCCATTAAGGAGGACTTTGTTTCCTTAGGAATTCTCTTGAAGGGGAAACACGTCAGGAATGGCGGCACACACGCCAGTGAGAGACAACGTGTTGCCGCCAACAGGGCTACTCATGCACTCTGGAAACGGTTCAAAAATATGGATCTCGCAAATGCCAACATCCTAAATTACCTTTCCTGCACACGAATCCCACCTATCCTCAACTACGGGTGCGAAGTGTGGGCTCCAGAGTACTTTTCATGGTCTAAAATTAAAATGTGGAACTATTAAGAATAAGGTTATGAAAAGGGCTCTAGGCGTTAGAGATAACACCTGTACCGACTTGATCCTCAATGAACTCGATAGATCACTAACGTGGGCTCAATGCTTTAGGGGGGGGGGGGGGGGGGGGGGGGGGGGCAACGTATTGGCTTTAAGAATAAAATCGTTGACCGTAAGGACGACGATTTTGTGGTAAGAGCCTTGCTAGAGAATGTTCTAATGGTAACCAGAGATAGCAAAAATCAATGCTGGTTTGATGAATTACTAAGATGCTTTCAGAGATTAGGTGTTATATACAATTCTCTGATCTTCTTTAAGATAACCAGACATCACTGAGAAAGATTGACTTGGGAAAAAACAATACAGGCATCTATAAAATAACATAAATTGACTGGCAATCTCTTACAGTGAACCCCAAGAATCTTGGTGAACCAATTACTCGGTATTAATTTAAATTTAAATGGTTACATCCGTGTAATACAGTTCCTCACAGGACGTGAAGTTAAGGACACCATAGCGTAAGCCGGAGCTAGCTATAGTCACCGTAGGACCACCACATCGAAAAGGTTCACCGCCGATGCTAGTAAGTTAGTTGTTGTAGTCCAGGTGTGGACTTGCCCAACCATGACAGGAGGGGCTTGGAAAAAGCACTGATGAACTGAACCCCATACAATCGTTTTAACGACAAGGGCCCTGAGTTCGCGCTATGTTGAAAATTTAATTTAATGATGAATCAAAATAAATGAAACTCACATGAGGTAAGAATCCAGATCTAGAGGCGAGGTCTTCATAAGAGTTACCATCTTAAGTAATGACATGCATTGCGCGCATGATACCATTACATTACGTTGTCATAAACAGGCCATTGTAGACTCAAGACACACTAGCACATACTATATGTATTAATACTAGGAGTATTAATATCACAGGTATTCCAGCAACACAAGCAACATATTTGCTGCGGATAGAATGAACTAGTTCTCGTGCGCACATACACAAATACTCGGGTCTGCAAGAAGCCATGCCACCAGGGTACTTCAGGAGGACCCCCGGCTCTGCTGCCTACAACGCACCCAATTGTGTAGCCTGCGTCCAGCGACGCAACAAAACCTTCCTTCTGGTCAACGGACCCTCCCCACGTTGCGTCCTGTGACGCAACACACCCATCGACGTTGCGTCTTCGGCGGAGGACGCAGCGTCTTGAACAACTGGTTATGTCAGCTTTGAGGTGCTCAAGGTTGCGCCAAGTGTGGCTGGATAGCCAGACAGCTGGGGCTGCCCAGAAGCTGCTGCTCGTGGCTGAAAAGAAAAACACTGCATAGATACATGTGAATCTCTCAAGAGTCTCCTTGACAAGTTGTAAGACTGTCGGTGTACAGACCTGGACATGTCTATAACCAGTCCGTTCCAGGAGTTTCAACCCTCTCACACTCTCACACGGTTTCCGTGGCTACCGAACGGGGGAGGGGGGGGGGGGGGGGGGGGGGGGGGGGGGGGGGGGTGGGGGGGTTCTGCAGACTGTTAGACGTCGAATTGCCGGCGTATAGAACCTTGTAACAATTCTTTCTCGTTCGTTCCCCACCCTGTCATTGGGTGGGCCCCCGTGGCAGCTTCTAGGCAGCTCCCTTTCCCTGCCATTGGGTGGGCCCTCATGGCAGCTTCTAGACAGCTCCCTTTCCCTGTTATTGGGTGGGTCCTCGTGGCAGCTTCTAGACAGCCCCCTTTCCCTGTCATTGGGTGGGCCCTCGTGGCAGCTTCTAGTTAGCTCCTCAAAAAAGGGAAGCTATGTATGCAAGTTGACCCGATACATCAACAAAGGATTTCGCTGCTTTGAATCAATGTCACAATTCAAATTTGCTGCTTTGAAGCGATGTCACAATTTAAATTCAAATTTGCTGCTTTGAAGCGATGCAACTATTCCAATTCAAATCAAATTCGCTGCTTATAAGTGATGTATTCTATCGCCTTAGGGTTAGGCCTCCCACATCCCGAGTTAGTGGCTTGGAATTTGAGGCGATTCACACTTTCTCACTGCGAGCAAAGAAACATGGATAGTGAGCACTTTAGCACGTCGGTAAAACGATTGTTTGGGCTCAGTTCATCAATGCTGAAGTCCCTTTCGCCTAGTTGGCCTACCCCTGGACTGTAACATACAGACAGTGAGCACTTCAACGTGCAGTTGTGCAGGTGTGGCAGAGGAGAGCACAGGCATAGGACGAGAGCCGACCCGGATGTGGTGGGTTTGGTGGGTTTGGTGGTTTGTGTGGTGGGTGTGGACTTTTGTGTGGTGGGTTTGGAGGTTTGTGTGGTGGGTGTGGCAGTAGTTATGCAGGTGTGGCAGAGGAGAGCACAGGAGTAGGACGAGAGCCCTATCCTTGGAACAGTACGGTTGAAGTGCAGTGCGGTGGAAGTGACGACTCCCTGACTGAAGCTTAGGACATGCCTCTCCAATGAAAAAGATATAGAACTAGCAGTCCCCCCCCCCCCCCCCCCCCCCCCCTCCCATCACCCACTGTCAGGTAGTTCACCAAAGGATCCCTCGGCAGGGCCGCCATTACCTTTGTCTGGTGTCTCTACATCCCTACTAGCGCTTGCTCACCCCCCCCCCCCCCCCCCCCCCCCCCCCCCACTCCCATCACTCACTGTCAGGTGGTTCACTGAAGGATCCCTAGGCAGGGCCGCCAATACCTTTGTCTGGTGTCTCTACATCCCTCCTAGCGGCTTGCTCCCCCCTCACTCACTGTCAGGTAGTTCACTGAATGAGCCCCAGGCTGGGCCGCCAATGCCTTTGTCTGGTGTCTCAACATAACTACTAGACCCCCCCCCCCCCCATATTACAAAATATAGAGAAACTTGCGGCTTGCTCCCCCCTACCCCCCCACCCCCCCCAACCCCCCCCCCCCCCCCCCCCCCCCCCCCCCCATCACTCCCTGTCAGGTAGTTCACTAAGGATCCCCCCCCAGGCAGGCCGGCCAATGCCTTCATCTGGTGTTCGCCTCCCTACTATGCATCCTGCTGCAGTCAAACGTTTCACAACCCAGATCTCCCCAATGGTGAGGATGAATGCTTATAGGGGTTGGGGATATTGGCCTCATGGTCCTAGGCAACCCAGCTCTCCTCCGCTTGATGGTATCAATTGATATTGTAAAGGAGGGGTAGCGCTGCGAGGGGGGTTATGTGAGGGGGTAGGGTCCAGGGTGTATTTGAGGGGTAGTGAGGGTGTAAGGTGAGGGGGGTAAGAGAGGGTTAGAGAGGGGGTCGTTAGTAAAGTCTGCTAAGGGTGTAGGTGAGGGGGTAAACGGGTGTGCTGTGATGGGGTAGAGAGGGGGTAGGTGCCGGGGGTCCGTGAGGGTTAGGTGATGGGGGTAGGTGGCTGTGCGGTCCGTGCTAGGCGGTGTGTCGGCTCGGGGTAGGAGCTGGTAGGTTCGGACGGTCTTGAGGGGGATTTTTTAGAAGTTAGTTTAAGGGATAGGTGTGGGGGTAGTGCCTGCGAGAGGGCTAAGTACAGTGGCTTATTATTGAAGGGAATTGGGGGTCACAGGGAATCAGGGGTGGCAGGGAATCTGAATCACAATTGGTTGCATTGTTTTGTGATATATATATCTTATATATATATATATATTATATATATATATATATATGCATACGGTTTCAATATTTTAACGGACCCCATAATTATCAGACGAGATGTTGTACAGTACACTGTACGATATCAGACAGAGATTGAGGTTGAGATATTTGATACAGATATTGGGGTTGGGATTGGGATTGGGATATATGATACAGATATTCAGGTTGGGATTCGTTGGGATCTATCATACAGAGATTGGGGTTGGGATATTTGATACAGACATCGGGGTTGGGATATATGATACAGAGATTGGGGTTGAGATATATGATACAGATATTCAGGTTGGGATCCGTTGGGATATATCATACAGAGATTGGGGTTGGGATATATGATACGGAGATTAGGGTTGGGGTATATGATACAGATATTCAGGTTGGGATCTGTTGGGATATATGATACAGAGATTGGGGTTGGGATATATGATACAGATTTTCAGGTTGAGATCCGTTGGGATATATGATACAGATTTTCAGGTCGGGATATTTGATACGGATGTTGGGGTTGGGATATATTATACAGATATTTGGGTTGGGATATATGATACAGAGATTGGGGTTGGGATATATGATACATATATTGGGGTTGGGATCCATTGGGATATATCATACAGAGATTGGGGTTGGGATATATGATACAGATATTGTGGTTGGGATATATGATACATACATTGTGTTTGGGATATATGATACAGATATAGAGGTTGGGATATTTGATACAGATATTCAGGTTGGGATCCGTTGGGATGTATCATGCAGAGATTGGGGTTGGGATATATGATACGGATATTGGGGTTGGGACATTCCATACAGAGATTGAGGTTGTCAAACATGATATAGAAAATGAAAACCCTATATAAATATAGGGGAAGGCTAAATTAGTTAATATAAGTGAATGAATAATATTAGTGGATGTTAGTTAACTTTAGACCGCCGAGCCGTCTCACCAGAATTTTGAATTTATTTGAAAAACTAATAATATTGTGACACTATGATGATATTAGTTAATATTAGTGACACCCCCCCCCCCCCCCACCCCCGCCCCCGACCCCCGCCCCCCCCACACACACACACCCAACCATGGTGAGTAGCTGTCATGGATCTTGTGGAATCGGAAGGCTTGGTTTGGGTTGGGTTGGGTTGTTTGGGTTCGTTGGGTTGAAGTGGAGTTGGGTTGGGTTCCGAGTTGTTTGGGTTGAGTTGGTTGTTGGGCGGGCTTTAAGTTGGGTTGAGTTGGCTTGGGTGGGTTAATTTGGGTTGGTTTTGGTTGAGTTGGCTTTTGGTTGGGTTCATTAGGTTTGGTGTTGAGTGGGTTGGCTTGGTGTTACTTGGGTTGGGTTGCATTGGGTTGGGTGGGTTGGGTTGGGCTGGGTTGGGTTGGTGGGGTGGGTCAGTTGGGTTTGGTTGGGTTGGGTGGGTTAAGTGGTTGGGTTGGGTTGAGTTGGGTTGGCTTGGGGTGGAGTTAAGTTGGGTTTGTTGTAAGTTGGGTTGGGTTGGGTTGGTGGGGTTGAGTTGAGGTGGGCTGCTGAGTGGGGTTGGGTGGGGTTAAGTTGGGTTGGGTTAAGTGGGTGGGGTAAGTCTTTAAGTTGCGGTTTTGGGTTGAGTTGGGTCGGGTGGAGTGGGGTGGTGGGTTGTGTTGGGATTGGGTTGCGTTGGGTGGGTTGGGTGGGTTGGTTGAGTTGGGTCAGGGTTGAGTTGGGTTGGGTTGAGTTGGGTGGGTTGAGTTGGGTTGGGTTGAGTTGGGTTGGGTTGAGTGGGTTGGGTTGGGTTGAGTTGGTTGAGTGGGGTTGGTTGAGTTGAGTGGGGTGGGTGGGGTTGAGTGGGGGGGCTTGGATGAGTTGGGTTGGGTGGCCTACGCCACCATGGTGAGTAGATGTAATGGATCTCGTGAAAGTAGGTCCTTCCCCCCCCCCCCCCGTCTCCCCCCCCCCCCCCCCCCCCCCCCCCCCCCCCCCCCCCCCCCCCCCCCCCCCCCCCCCCCCCCCCCCCCCCCACCCCCCCCCCACACACAAACGCAGCATGTGAGTAGCTGTCATGGATCTCGTGGAAAGTAGGTCTCTCCCCCCCCGCACACACACATACCCCCCCCCCCCCCCCCCCCCCCCCCCACACACACACCACGCACCATGGTGAGTAGCGTCAGGATCTCGTGAAATGGAAGTAGTTCTCCCCCCCGCACACAACATACCCCCCCCACCCAAACACACACACACACGCACCATGGTGAGTAGCTGTCTGGATCTAGTGGGAAGTAGGTATTGGTCTCCCCCCCCCCCCCCCACCACCCCCAGCACAACACACAACCCCCCCCCCCCCCCCCCCCCCCAACACACACACACACCCTGGTGATAGCTGTCATGGATCTCGTGGAAGTAGGCTCGGTCGGGTCCATCTCCTTCGGAGATTCTCCTGCAGCAGCCTGGGTCCGCTGGAGGGCTTTGCCTTCAGCCCAAAATCTCAGCCCATCCTTAGTCTCCTGACCTTGACTCCCCTGACCTTGGCCCGCCATCTTCAGCGGGGCAGGTTTTTTTACTAGCCGCCCGTTGGCATTACCAGCTATGTGGTGCTGTGCAAGATGCTGCTGTACACCCGCTACACTGTGTTGGAACTTGGCTTTTTCATTGCTGAACTCTAACTCTTGTACAGGGGCCAGACTGACACCACTGACTTGAGGGGGGGTCATCAGATTGCGCTCTTCAGATCCTTTGCCTCGGGTCTAAGGGGGGGGGGGTGAGAGAGGAGAAGCAGGAGGGGGGGGTAAGGGTGGAGGGGGTGAGGGGGGAGGGAGAAGGGAGGTAAGGGTGAGGGTCAGGGCGAGGGCGAGGGTGAGGGAGGGTGAGGGTGTAGGTGAGGTGGGGTGAGGGTGAGGAGGGTGAGGTACAGGGTTTGGGAAGCAGGGTGGGTGAGGGAGGGTGAGGTAGGGAAGCAGTGGTGGGTGCGGGATGGTGATTGTGAGTGTGAGTGAGGTGAGTGGTGAGGGGAGCAGCAGGGTGGGTGATGGGATGGTATTGTGAGTTTGATGTTGGAGTGATGGGAGCAGGTGGTGAGGGAGGGTGGAAGGGTTGGTGATAGTGGAGTGTGAGGGAAGCAGGGTTGTTGAGGGGGAGGGAAGGGTAAAGGGTGAGGGAGGGTTAGTGTTGAGGGATTGTGAAGTGAGGGTGAGGAACCCCAGCAGGTGTGGGTGATGGAGGGTGAAGGGTGAGGGAAGCAGGGTCGTAGGGAGGGTGAGGAGGGTGGAGGGGTGAGAAGCATGTGGGTGCGTGAAGTGATGTTATGGTTATGGATGTGAGGGTGAGGGAAGGCAGGGTTGGGGTGAGTGTTGAGTGGAGAGGTGTAGTTAGGGTGATGGCGGCAGGGGGTTGGTGAGGTGAGGTTATAGGGAGAGGGTGGTATGTGAGGTTGGGGGTGTTTATGTTGGGGAGTGACTCAGGGTTTGTGTGTAGGTTAGTTGAGGTGGGTTGATGGTGATTAAGGTTTGATGTTGAGTTTGGGTGAGTGGAGGTTTAGTTTTTATTGAGGCCGGGTGGTTTGAGGGTGAGGGTTAGGGTGAGATAGGGTGTGTGGGGAGAGAAGCAGGTGGTGTGGGAGGGTGAGTCGTGTAATTGAGGTGTCAGGTTAGGTAGAGGGGGTGGAGGGGGAGGGATGGGGCGCGGGGAGGTGAGGGTTAGTGGTGAGGGAGGGTGATGGGTATGAAGCCGGGTGGGTTAGTGGAGGGTCGGAGGGTGGGGCTAGTGAGCAGGGGGGTGAGGGATGGTGGGTGAGGAGGTTGAGGTAGGGAATGGTGAGGGAGGTGGGTGAGGGAGTGGTGAGGGAGGTTGGTTGAGGGAGGTTGTAGGGAGTGAGTTGAGGGAGGCGAGGCTGTTTTGTGTGGTGGGAGTGGCGCTGGTTCTGTTATGGTGTGGATGACGGGTGGCTAGTGTTCCTGGGGTTGTGGTTTGGTGGATTGGTTAGGATTTGTGTTGGTCCTGGTTTGGGATGGGAGTTTGGTGGGATTGGTTGTGATGAGGTATGGCATGTGAGATATTTTGATGTGTGTGTCTGTATGCTTGTGTTGGAGTTTTGTTGCTGTTGTTGTTGTTATTGTTATTGCCGTTTATGATGATGTTGGGCGGGGGGTTGAAAGGAAGAGAGAAGACCCTCCAGACGGGAGGCTAAAGGAACAGAGCAGGGACAAACTGTCTGTCTCTCATCTCCTCTACTGCTATTGGGGGGGGAGCATTCCAGCCGTGCCAACCAGCTCGGGCATTCCCCAACCATGCAAAAACTAGCACTGGCTCTTAAGTAGCGCTGAGGGGATGAAAAGAAGAGCTGCAGAGGAGCTGCTTGTTGGCAGCCTTAGAGTTCTGCTAAGTGCTAACCTTCTGTGGGTTGCCCTTGACAACGGCAGGAGCGTGCGCATCGTCCTTCTTGGACATTATCGACTCCTGTAGGCCAAACAAGAGGACATGAT
Organism: Chlamydomonas sp. ICE-L; assembly: GCA_013435795.1. NCBI lineage: Eukaryota > Viridiplantae > Chlorophyta > Chlorophyceae > Chlamydomonadales > Chlamydomonadaceae > Chlamydomonas > Chlamydomonas sp. ICE-L. Next base: position 40,937,518 of record JACBWV010000626.1, read on the forward strand.
TCAAGTTAGCATTTGGAGGACCTTGCATGCGCTGTAGGTTGACCGTTAGTCTTTCTCGGAAGCAAGCTTGTCGTACAAGGGATGGCAATTCACAACGCGGCAAGAAAGGCGCATCTTCTTGCCTCGACGACCAATTTCTTTAGAAATCAAGCAGCAGGCGCTAGGGGGGTGGTGTATGCCAGACTGCGCGCAGTTGAACCTTTGAGTAGCCTACCTGTGCATCTAACATACGCCCATCCCATACTTGATTCTTTGGACCACCGGGCGCCTTCATCTCCAATAAATACTAACAGTACTTATCCGCGAGATTCTGAAGGCGAAAACGCAAGATACAAGTGATTCGGCCTCGCGGAGGAAGTAATGGGTTTTGCTGCGAGTTATTGATAGTGGGGCACACGAAAAAGGAGCGGAGAGACGAGCAACTACCACCAGGCCGGATTTGGGTACAACGGCCGGTTCCCTCGAAGCGTTGATGTACATGATCTAGATACGTGTTGTCTGTGTGCCAGGTCGACAGGAAATTTCAGAGTACTGAAACCGAGCATTTCGACTGTCTCGGAACCTACCATGCCCTGACCTGAGGAAGGCAGCGCACGTGGGGCGCCCAGTTCTCCGAATGCCTGCAAGAAGAAGCCTTTGAACATGCAGCATCAGCGTCCGAATTCAAGAATCATTATTCGCGCGTTTCGACAACAGATGCTCCTGGGGTCAGAAAATTTGACCATCGAATCGACCTGCAGGTCTAGTATGATAACCGTATTTCAGTAGCCGGGGTCCAAGCACTTTCAAGCTGCTGAGTTGGAAGCACACGCCTGCGCCTGATAGTAATACATCGTGGGCACATTTATGATGGAGTGCTGCGTTCAATTAAAAGGCAAAGGCCGTAGGGTATGCTGTAAGCAAGGCGTCTGGCACCTTGCGCTTGCGTTGTCCACTCAACCCAGCCAGGGGATACAAGCTTGCTTCGAGATTTAAATGCATCCTTCCCATGAACTCTCGATGTTTGTGATTATGATGGTGGTTCACATGGTACCTTCTGGCGTACGCGTACGCTTGCCTCCTGGCTGTACTGACTGTACTGGGTCTTCACCAACATCCTAACAGACATGTGCATGACAGCTTTGCAGCTCGGCTTTACTCATCGGAGCAAATGTATCCTTTTTCGATTGCTGCGATGGTGCAAACGGCGTGCACTGCTTGAAAGGAGTAAAGCGTGGTACTGATTTCCTGTCTCGTTCCGACTCACTGCATGGCCACGTTTGATCAGGCAAAAAACCACAGCTTGCGAGGAGCAAACTGTCCACCCAATTTCTGTCCCTCTATTTAGACGTCTTCTGATACTTTCTACTGATCTACTCCTTAAGCTGCGCGATGTCGAATCGAAGTACCGGAACCGATTGGCGCTCTTCGTTTTCTGACTACATGGGTTCAACCGACGCCAATTTGCGGAGCAGCAGGATAGATGTTTCCCCACGACTCCATCGGTTGGAGCCAGGCGCCATTAATCCGAGGGTGCGACGTAATTTTCATGATCCGCCCCTTGGAAGCGCATGTCCTCCGGAACATTGTGCCAGCCATTTATGATTGACGTAAAATATGACGCAGTGACGTTTTTCTGAAATTTGCTCACTCAATCCACCCTTCCTTGTAGTCTCCGATTCTGAGGAGCCCAGCAGACGGTTCGAGGGTGGGCATGGCCAGAGGTGACCCAATAGTCGGAGCTAAATCAGAGCTGGGTTCCCTACTGACAGCAGTGCAGGTATGGTGTGTAGCCTGGAAGTTGGATTTGTGGCAGGCACTGTGAAATTCAAGTCTGTATGGACAGGATAGCTGTCCAACTATGGCAGAAGCCTATGTCGTGATGTGATGTTTCTGATTTGCATGGCCTGCTTCTACAAACGCCTGGCACAGTGTGGAGCTCGTGGAATAACAGGCATCTGGACATTGTTGACTATTTATCTTTATCACATCCCATTTCTCAACGTTTAATCCCCGTGTAGTATGCTTGCTTCGCTCCAAAACTGTCTTTGTTCTTGTTTTCATGTCCACTGACCTCTCAGCTTACCCGCTTGGCAACACTTTAGCAAGCACATGTAGTAGACGGTGCATATGACCATGCACCCAATCATTTAAACTTCATGTCAGTTGCAGACTATTGGCATTCCTGGATGTCAGTTTCTCTTTCTTTTTTGTGCTGCGCTGGACAGCTTCCAGCCAGCTCCATCGACCAGCTGCTGGCTGTTGACCAACATTTCCAGCTCTATTGGAATGCCTGTTATGTCAGCCTTCAAATGCGCTAGGTAGATTCAGGTTTGACCCTACGACGAGGAAAGGGATCTGCCTAGAAGCAGCTATGTGTAGCCCAAAACAGAAACAGTGATGTCAGTGTATCAGCTCATCGGTGCTGTCACATAAATCTCATGTCGAGGCAGATGATATCCTCAACCCTGTATGATCACCTTACCCATCATCCGGTCAAGAAAACATTCCCTCTTGCACATCATACAATTTCCTCAACCTCCATTATCACTTTAATCCCAACCCCTTCAAGGACTCCTTTCCTCCTTCCACATCACGCAATTCCTTCACCTCTTCGAAGACACATTTCCCCTGACAAATCCTGTCATTCCCTCAACCCTCATGATTACCTCAATCACAACCGCGTTCAAGAACAAATTCCCTCTTGCACATAATTTCATTCCCTCAACCTCCATGATCAATCACAACCCCCTTCAAGGGCTTTTTTTCTCCTTGCACATCATACGATTCCCTCACCCCCTCAAGGACACTTTCCCCCTTACACATTCTATCATCCCCTCAACCTCCATGATCACCTCCATCAAAGCCCCCTTCAAGGACTCCTTTCCTCCTTGCACATCATACGATTCCCTCGACCTGGATAACAGCCTCCTTAAAGGGCTCCTTTCCTCCTTGCACATCACATGATTCCCTCATCCGTCCAAGGACACATTCCCCCTTGCACATCATTTCATTCCGTCAACCTCCATGATCAATCACAAGCTCGTTCAAGAACACATTCCCTCTTGCACATCATACAATTCCCTCAACCTCCAAGATCACCTCCATCACAACCCCCTTCAAAGTCTCCTTTCCTCTTTGCACACATCCCGTTTCGACGAATGGTAGAGCTCGTTGAAATTAGAAGGTGCGGGGTTCGAATCCCTACTGGTGTGCTTTAGTGTTCACGGTCGCTGGCAACCGCCATGGTAGCACTGTCCAGGTAAAGGAACAGCCCGTTCTCTACCGCCGTAAGACAGGGCTCCCTTAATACCACGCCCCACCAGGCGTTATCATTACTTTTTTCCCTTGCACATAAGCGTCCTTCTGTACTTCTGCCGAGCAGGGATCTCTCGCAGAGCTTCGTGTCGAGGTCTCGGCAGCCAAGAGACTTAGCACCAATGCGTCCGCTGCTGTGTCAGAGGCGTCCCCTAGCGGCTTTAGCACTAGCACCAGCAGAATGCCTTCCAGACCCAGCTCTGCTCCAAGGCAGCGACAGCCTTTCGGCTCTGTGTTTCAGCCCCCACTATATGATCAGCGCTACTCTACGCAAGAACATGAATCTTGGCAGCACAGTGTCCTACCAATGCAGCAGGGTAAGGCGTTAACGCAGTTTGTGTGGAGGGTGGGAGTTGAGTGGTGGCGGTGGTTAAGTGGTAGTGGTGGTGAGAGTGGGAGCGGTGGTGGTGAGAGTGGTGGAGGTGGTGGTGCAGGGAAAGAGTCTCCATACTGCGCAATGGGAAGATTTTCCAGGACACCAAACACCCACCCATGTGTCTAACTGCTCAATTGTACTACAGCTGTTGCTTATCAGTTTCACACGGGTATTTGTAATGTGGAAACGCCCATTACTCTTTAAATGATCACTCCTGTACTTCGTTACACTTGCCTGCCAGTTATGAGCAACATTATCCACATATCAGATGGGAGCGGCAGTTTGATATTGTTTTGCAAAGGTAAAGGCCATATGCCATAACCATGTGCAATAGCATGACAGATATCATGTTATATCATGTCATCATATGATGCTGACAGTCTGAATCGGGCATCAACGAGTACCATTTAAATACCCATATGCATATGATATTCATCACTCGCCTTTGGTCAAATCCAATTGAGTGCCCCCGCCTTCCCCTAGGAGCCAGCCTTACCAATTTTGTGAACAATGTGGTCGTATGGGCGCTTGAATTTATCAGTTTCTTTGTGCCCCCACCTTCCCCTAGGAGCCAGCCCTACCAATTGTGTGAACAATGTGGTTGTACAGGCGCTTGAATATTTATCACTTTCCTTGTGCCCCCACCTTCCCCTAAGAGTCCACCCTTCCAAGGTTGTGAACAATGTGGTTGTACAGGTGCTTGGATATCGATCAGCTTCTGTATGCCCCCACCTTCCCCTAGGAGCCCGCCCTTGCAACGCTGTCAATGATAAGGTTGTACGGGTACTTTTATATTGATCACTTTCTATGTGCCCCCATTTTCACTTAGAAGCCAGCCCTTCGAATGCTGTCCATGATGAGGTTGTGAGTGTACTTCAATATCGATCACTTTCTAATTTTCTATGTGCCCCCACTTTATCCCAGGAGCCAGCCCTTCGAAAGCTGTCCATGATGAGGTTGTGAGTGTGCTTGAATATCGATCACTTTCTAATTTTCTATGGGCCCCCACTTTCTCCCAGGAGCCAGCCCTTCGAAAGCTGTCAATGATGACGTTGTTCGTGTGCTTGAATATCGCATGGCTGAGCTGGGCCATAACATTGAAGAGCGAGTGAACAATGCTATAGCTTCGGCTCTTGCGCAGCGCCAGGCTGTCAATAGCCCAGAGCAGCGCCAGGCTGTCAATGGCTCAGAGCAGCGCCAGGCTGTCAATGGCATGGAGCAGCGCCAAGCTGTCAACGGACATGAGTCTGCTGCAAAGGATGTCCCGGTACAGCCACCCACCAGTTACAGCATCTTCATGATGAGCATGCACAAATCAGATGCCGCTGAAAAAGTGGCTGCTGAGGCTCAAGCTACTGTGTCTGTGAGTCCTTTATCTGCTCTTTGAGTCATACACACACACACACACACATATATATATATATATATATATATATATATATATATATATATATATATATATTTTACAGTTTTTTAAAGGCCTATCCATTGAGGTTGGTCTCTAGACCATGTACATATATATGTATATTTACAGGTTTTTTAAAGGCCTATCCATTGAGGTTGGTCTCGAGACCATGTATATATATATATGTATATTTTACAGGGTTTTTAAAGGCCTATCCATTGAGATTGGTCTCGAGACCATGTATATGTACATACATTTTTACAGGGTTTTTAAAGGCCTACCCATTGAGGTTGGTCTCATGACCAATGGGAATGTTTGAAGCATAGAAAATCATCATCATCGATGTTTCACTGTTTGGTGGAGCTTGGGGGTCAGTCAGTCAGTGAAAAAATAAAGTCAATCAAACAAGTCAGTAAAAAAAAAAGAAGCAGTGAACTACCACGGGGTCTCACTCTGAACGTCGTTGTACTCGTGTTGGTTAGGCGTTGTGTGTGTGTGGAGAGAGAGAGAGAGAGAGAGAGAGAGAGAGAGGAGAGAGAACACATTGGATTCCTGGACCTCCCCCTCTGGGCCCCTGGTGGATCTCCCACAAATGAGCATATATGGGACTGGATTTGGTAGAGGCACCTTAGTTCCACTCCCATGTCATTTCTTATATAGGGCTTAGGAAAAAACGTGCCCTTAAAAAAAAGTACCTGATTTTGTGAAAATGTCAGATTTCCCCCCCTACCTCCCCCGGGCCCCCCCCCCCCTCCCGCGTGCTCTTCAAAAATTTTGGAGGACCATTACTTTTTTTTCTAATTGGGCAAAATATTAAGAAATAAAAACCGGAATCTTCGTCCTCTCTATGATGTCTGCCAAAGTGGGGTGGAATAATGGGGTCATTTTGGTCAGAAAGTTGCCCCCACCCCCCCTCCCCCCCCCCCCCCCCCCCCCCCAAAAAAAAAATAAAAAAAACAACAAAAAAAAAAAAAAAAAAAAAAAAAAGAAACAAAAAAAAACAAAACAAACAAAAGAAAAAAAAAAATAAAAACAAAACCGACCCCCCCCCCCCCCACCAAACCCCACACACTGTATTACTGGCATATTATTACCATATTAAACACATGCTTATTAACATGCTCATTAAAAACATTATTGGTATCGTATTAAACATGCTTATAAACACGTGCTTAATGAGTGCTTAAACCTCTTTTAATTGAAATTGAAATTGTTACATCCGTGTTAAACGTTCACTCACAGGATGTGAAGTTAAGGACACCATAGCGTAAGCCGGAGCTAGCTATAGTCACCGTACCTCTTTTATAGCAATTCAGGGGATGATCTGGACAAAACGTTTCCGCGAGAACTCGTACTTCATCAAGATTTTTGGCCTGGAAATCCGAGAATTCTCGACAATTTGGCCTGGAATTCTCGACAATTTGCAACAAAGTACGAAACGTTAGTCCAGTTCATCCCCTGAATTGCTATAATGCATTCTGCTTATTCTCATCAACTGTCGGGCTAAGGGGGACATTTTGCTCGTATTTAAAATTTAAAATTGTTGTGTCTAGCCAAAGAATGTGAGGTTGAAGGAACCTTCCCGTTAGCTTGCACTGGGGGATGGTACTGTGGATTTTGCTTTCGCAGGCCGCTACTGCGTCCGAGCTAGGACTGCCACGCGACAGCACGTATTTTGCTCGTTTCTTAATCCTTTTTTATTTATGTATTCCTTTTTATTATCTTATTCAGGTCTTATTACTTATTTTCTTGTTTGGGCTGGTTGATGTTGCAGGCTGAGCTTTCCCCCCCCCGGGACCTGTAGCGATGGCTACCTGGGACTCTGTTTTGGCCAAACCTTCCGTTACTACAGGCCCTTGAACAGAAGCTAACATGCGAATCTGCTGAGCTCACCAAGCGCATTTTGCTCGCATCTTAGTACCTATTTATGACTCTATTTCGTGATCTTATAAATGATTTTCTTGTTTGGGCTGGTTGATGTTGCAGGGATTTTTTTCCGCTATACATATCTAGTTTCGACCCCGTTACAGCGGAATTATCGCTGTAAAAAAGCCCCCCCCCCCCCCCCCCCCCCCCCTAAATGACCCTAAATGCAACAAAAAGCTATAATAAGCTATAAAAAGCACTAAAACGTTGTCCCTGGAGGCATAAAACCATACAGCTAGGAAGAAACACTTTCAGATTTGAAAGCAAAAAATCATTGTGATGTTGCAGGCCCTAGAGCAGAAGCTAACATGCGAATCTGCTGACTGCTGAGCCCACTTAAGCGCATTTTGCTCGTATCTACACACTTATTTATGACTTTATTTTATGATCTTGTTACTGATCTTCTCGTTTGGGCTGGTTGATGTTGCAGGCCCTAGAACAAAAGCTGAACTGCGAATCTGCTGAGCTCCCGAAGCGCATTTTGCTCGCATCTTCCTACTTATTTATGGGTTTGTTTTATAACCTTTTTACTGATTTTCTCGTTTGGGCTGGTTGATGTTACAGGCCCTAGACCAAAAGCTGAACCGCGAATCTGCAGAGCTCACCAAGCGCATTTTGCTCGTATATTCATACTTATTTATGAGTTTATCTTATGATCTTATTACTGATTTTCTCGTTTGGGCTGGTTGATGTTGCAGGCCCTAGAACAAAAGCTGAACCGCGAATGTGCGGAGCTCACCAAGCGCCTAGACACCATATCCAGCAGTGGACAGTCACACTGGGAGCGAATCTGCCAGCTAGCGAATCAAATGCAGGATATGGCTGCACAGTCTCAAAAACTTCTTAGCTCAGGTATGTACGTATTTTACAGTCCAGGGGTATCCAAATAGGCTAAAGGGCCAAATATAAGTTCAAGCCAGCCACGCAACGCACATGGTGGTCGCATTTTGCAGTCCAGGGGTAGTCAAATAGACCTAAGGGCCAAGTATAAGTTCAAGCCAGCCACGCAACGTACATATTGGTCGCATTTTGCAGTCCAGGGGTAGCCAAATAAGCTGAAGGGCAACGTATAAGTTCAAGCCAGCCACGCAACGTATATGATGGTCGCAAATTGCAGTCCAGGGGTAGCCAAATATACTGAAGGGCCAAGTTCAAGTTCAGGCCCGCCACGCAGCCTACACGATGGTTAGTGCTGGGTGCTCTGGCTGCTCTGGCTGGGAGTATGCAATTAACACTAATCTCAACAAGTTTGATGCAGCGTCGCCTGCGACGCTAAAAAATGGTGGAGAGTGATCGCGACGGAGCAGCAGGGTGGCAAGGGAAGCGAGTTAGTTACGAGACCGTTGGCTGACGTGTCTGGCTTCATCATGGTCAGACATTCGGTCAGTCGGTCGGTCGACCGGACAAATGGGTAACACTGGGGGCTCCGCCCCAAAACCGATCAGCTCAGGTATGTATGTATTTCATGGTACTTTACAATGTACTGTAATCTTACACTGGTTTTACTGAAAAGGTGCTCAGCTCTGGTATGTTTGCATCTTGCTGTCCAGGGGTAGCCAAATAGGCTAAAAGGACTTGCCCAATCTGAACACAGGAAAGGCAGTTCAAACAAGTTCTATGCAGCGTCGCCACTGACGCTACAAATTTGCGGAGAGTGTTCGCGACGGAGCGACAGGTGGCAACATAAGTGATTTAGTTACGAGGCCGTTGGCTGACGTGTCGGGCTTCATCACGGTCAGATGGATGGATGGTCGGTCGGTCAGACGGACAAATGGGTAACACTGGGGGCTCCCGTCCCCAGAAAGGGGGGCTCCGCCAAAAAACAAGCACAAGTGAACTAACCCCCATCAAATCATAAACGAATACACGGCTCAAGTAATAGCACTATACATGTAATGTGCTGACTTAGTCTTGACTTACTGCATTATCAGTCAGGAAAGGCAGACTACACCCCACCCACTCCAACCCACCCACCAACCCACCCTGCACCTCCAGATATCCTGCTTAAGGTCCGCACCCACACCCACCCTCCTACCCAAACCCACGTCCACACCCTGACCCCCACCATCACCAAACTCCAGGTATCCCACTCGAGATCCAAGGCTTTGCCCAGAGTGTGAAACTTATTGACCAGGCCCAAGGAAGGGTTGGCAGTGAGATACTCGCCCAGAAAGAATTGGTTCAAACTGTGGCTGATGCCACACGACAGGTAGGAGAGGAGGAACTGGTAATTTGAACTTTTCGACCTGGTCGGCAGACGCCACGCCATGTTTGTGATGACACGGCTGTGAAGAAGAAAAGAAGAAGAAGAAGAAGAAGAAGAAGATGTGTATCTTTTACATATATATATTGCATTTTCCCTTGTCAGTAAATGTTTTCAAAGAAAGCATTAGTTCAAACCGTGGCTGATGCAACACGACAGGTAAGAGAGACGAAACTGGTAATTTGGACAATTAGACCTGGTCAGTTGACGCCACGCCACGTTTGTGATGACAGCGCTGCGAAGAAAAAAAAGATGTGTATCTTGTTAAATTTATAATGCATTTCTATTATCAGTACATGTTTTTAAAGAAATAATAGTTTAAACTGTGGCTGATGCAAGACGACAGGTAAAAGAGACGGAACTGGTAATTTAAACAATCAGACCTGGTCAGTTGACGCCACGCCACGTTTGTGATGACGGCGCTGCGAAGAAAAATAAGATGAGTATCTCGTTACATAAATATTGCAACGGGAGGGTCCCCTAAACACCACGCCCCTCTAGACCTTATATTTGTATTTATTTTATAAATTGCATTTTCCATTCTCAGTAAATGTTTTCTAAGAAATAATTAGTTCAAACTGTGGCTGATGCAAGACGACAGTTAAACCCCAACAACAAGGAGGGTCGTGAGTGAGATGGTTGCCCAGAAAGAATTAGTTCAAACCATGGCTGATGCGGCACGACAGGCAAATCCCAACAAAGGGATTTCACTGACCACACGAAGGCTGAAGCCAACTGTCTCAACTATCTGTCTCGTAACTAACTGTCTCGTAATTAACTGGCTTTGCTCCGATAGCCAACACTCACCGCCAATTTTTCCGTGTCGCTTGCGCCGCCGCCTAGGACTTGTACAGATGCACTAAGGGAGCTCTTGTGTCGCCTCGAGGACAGCGCCAGCAGTATGGGGGAGATAGATTCCCGAATGAGCCCCTCCCCCCCCACACCCCCCCACCCCCCCCACACACACACACACACACACACACACACACACACACCACACACACACACACACACACACTCACACACCCCTGCTCACAAAGATTTTACAGATGCACAGACGAATCTCTTGTGTCGCCTCGAGGACAGTGCCAGCAGTATGCGGGAGATCGATAGATCCGAGGAGAGCCCCCCCCCTCCCCAGCCCCCAACCCCACCAACCCCAACCCCAACTCCAACCCCACACACACACGCCTGCACAGGCTCACAGAGATTTTACAGATGCACAGACAGAGCTCTTGTGTCGCCTCGAGGACAGCGCCAGCAGTATGCGGGAAATAGATTCCCGAGTGACATCAGTCGCAGTGGCCAATGCAAGTGCCATCGGGGCCATTGAGGGCAAGACCTCTTCAGCTCTCTCTTCGGTGTCATCTTTCCAAAACCAGCTCAAGGCGAGCAGGGGTTTATTAATGATTTATATTATTATTTAATTATTTTGTATGTATACAACCCTCAACCTTCACATACAACAACTTATTACAAAACATACAACCTTCAAAACACCTTAACTTACAAACCCTCAACGCTTAAACATTTACAAACTCTCAGCGCTTAACTTAACATGCAAACCCTTAGCACACTTTCAAAACATACAAACAACTCTACAACATACAAAGTTACAACGCAAAAACTGACAGACCCTAAATGATCAACATACAACTCTCAACGCTTGTTGAACATACAACCTTAACCTTCTCAAATACAACAAACTCCACAGGGCATACAACCTCCAACGGCTCAATCACAAACCCTAAAGCTTCAACCTTGAAACGACATTCAACGGTAAAAAAAAAAAAAAAAAATTCAAAAAAAAAAAAAAAAAAAAAAAAAAAAAAAAAAAAAAAAAAAACAAAAAAAAAAAAAAAAAAAAAAAAAATAAAAAAAAAAAAAAAAAAAAAAAAAAAAAAAAAAAAAAAAAAAAAAAAAACAACAAAAAAAAAAAAAAAAAAAAAAAAAAAAAAAAAAAAAAAAAAAAAACCACCAAAAAAAAAAAAAAAAAAAAAAAAAAAAAAAAAAAAAAAAAAAAAAACAAAAAAAAAAAAAAAAAAAAAAAAAAAAAAAAAAAAAAAACGAAAAAACAAAAAAAAAAAAAAAAAAAAAAAAAAAAACAAAAAAAAAAAAAAAAACAGCTCAAAAAAAAAAAAAAAAAAAAAAAAAAAAAACAAAAAAGAAAATTAGTGTATAAAAAAACAAAAAAAAAACAAAAAACAAAAAAAAAAAAAAAAAAAAAAAAAAAAAAAAAAAAAAAAAAAGAAAAACAAAAAAAAACTGAACAAAAATAAAATAAAAAAAAAAAAAAACAAAAAAAAAAAAAAAAAAAAAAAAAAAAAACAAAAAAACAAAAAAATAAAAAAAAAAAAAAAAAAAAAAAAAAAAAAAAAAAAACAAAAAAAAAAACAAAAAAAAAAAAAAAAAAAAAAAAAAAAGGGCGGCAACCGACAGCAGGGGACCCGCAACAACGGGCGGGAGCAACGGAAAGCTCAACAGGACAACAAACGCGGACAAACAGACAAACCGGGCAACCCGGAAAACGGGACAACCGCAAACCAGCAAACACCCAAAACAAACGCGAACAAGACAACCGCCAAAACCGGAACGGGACAACCGCAACCAGCAAACACCCAACTAACGCGACAAACAGAACAAAAACGCCAAACCCGTGAACGGAACAACCAGCAAACCAGCAAACCCAATCAACGCGACAACGACAACGCCCACAAAGCCGGCACGGAAAAAACCCGGGGGAAAACGCGCGCAAAACAGAAAAACAACTCACAACCCTTCAAACCTCCAACCCCCAAAAAGATCACCATACCAAAGCCCCCAACTACAACCCTTGAACATAAAACAACTTGTCCAACCCCCAAAACATTTCACCCATATTGGTTTTCTTTGTAGGAAGGCTGAATCAAAAAAGTCGCGGTTATGGAAACTTGCCAGAAATAAAATTCCAAGTTTATGCAGCAAAAACTCAAAGCTTCAGGCAAGGCAGCTATTCTAGGCGGTTAGGGATTTTTGTGAAGCAGGTGGTTGATTGATTGTGTGATGGGGGTGATTTGGCGTCTTGGGTGGTGTGATGCTGGAATAGCGGTTGTCTGTGTGGGTGGTGGTGGGTGGGATTTGGCTTCGTGGGGGTTTGGGTTTTTTGTTGGGAAAAAAAAGTCTCGGTCTGGAGGGAGGAAGGCTGCCCAGAATTCCAAGGGATATGCAGGGCAAAAACTCACAGGGCGGGCTTCAGCAGCAGCTATCAGGTGTGTGGACGGTCCCATCAATTATAGGGGTAGTGTGTGGGGGGGGGGGGTGGGGGGGGTGGGGGGGGGTCTGTGTGGATGGGAGTGGGTGTCAAGGGTGGGTGTGTGGGGTGGGTGGCTTGGGGGGGCAGCCACTCTCAGATTTCAGCAAGGGCAGCTGTTCTCCCAGGTGTGTGTTGGAACTGGCCCATCAATTAGAGGGGTGTGTTGTGTTGTGGTGGGGTGTGGGGGTTTGGTGGGGAAGTAGTGTGGATGGGGAGCGTGGGGTTGTGTTGTGTTGGGTGGGGGGTGGGGGGGGCAGCACTCTAGCTTCAGCTGCAGCTTTCTCAGGTGTGTGACTGTCCCATCATAGAGGGTAGTGGTAGTATGTGTGGGGGGGTTGGGGGGGGGGTCTGTTTGGATGGAGTGGGGTGTGTGGGTGGGGTGGGGGGTGGGGGGTGGGGGGGTGCAGCACTCCTCAGCTTCAGCAGCAGCTATCTCAGGTGTGTGACTGTCCCATCAATAGGGGGGGAGAGGTGTGTGTGTGTGGGGTGGGGGGGGTGGGGGGGTCTGTGTTGATTGGAGATGGGGTGTGTGTGGGTGGGGGGTGGGGGGTGGGGGGGGCAGCACTCTCAGCTTCAGCAGCAGCTATCTCAGGTGTGTGACTGTCCCATCAATAGGGGGGGAGAGGTGTGTGTGTGGGTGGTGGGGGGGTGGGGGGGTCTGTGTGGATGAGGAGTGCGGGTATGTTGTGTGGTGGTGTGTGTGGGGGGGGGGGCAGCACTCTTCAGCTTCAGCAGCAGCTTTCTCGGTGTGTGACTGTCCCATCAATAGGGGGTAGAGGTTGTGTGTGTGGGGGGGGTGGGGGGTGGGGGGGTCTGTGTGAATGGCAGTGGGGGTGGTGTGGGTGGGTGGGGTGGGGGGGGGGCAGCACTCTCAGCTTCAGCAGCAGCTATCTCAGGTTTGTATGACTGTCCCATACAATACAGGGGTAGTAGTGATGTGTGTGGGGGTGGGGGGGTGGGGGGGTCTGTGTGGATGGGAGTGGGGTGTGTGTGGGTGGGGGGTGGGGGGGGCAGCACTCTCAGCTTCCAGGCAGGCAGGCTTTCTTAGGTTTGTGACTGTCCCATGAATACCGGGGTGGAGGTGGGGGGGTGGGGGGTGGGGGGGCTCAGCAGGCACAGCTCCAGCAGCTATCTCAGGTGTGTGAGCGTGTTTTGGGCTTCTTGGGTGGTGATTGTGGTGGTGGGGGTGGATTTGGCTTCTTGGGTGGGGTTTTGGGGGACACTGAGCACGGTATCCTGTATTCCTGCGTAAACCTGATTTCAGCTGTACTTGAGGACATTGTCTCAGGTGAGAGTGTGTTCCATCAATATTGCAGCCACTTGAAATTCCCTCGGAGGGTGCTTTCGTGTAAACAATTTGTGAATACGAAATTCCCATGGGATGCTGTGGGGACGAAAGATTTCCCAGGGGAAACAGGAGGACAGTCTGAGGTGTGTGTTACTTTTGTTTTTACTTCGGCGGCGCGTCTCCATTCCGTCGCCATCCTGTCGCTTCATGGAGATGCATTGGTCGGCTAGACTAGTCAGAATTGCCCCCCTAGGGTGTGGGCAACGAATCGCTTGGGGTCACACCAAGCCGCTCAATTTGCGATGAAAATAGTGATGTGTGTGAGTCCCGTCAATATCTCAGCCACTTAAAACTCCTCACCCCCTGTCTCCCCTCTCTCCCCTCGTCCCAATTATTTCTCCCTCCCCAAACCCTTTTTTCTCTTGCTTCATCTCTGCCCCTCCACCCCACCCCCACCGCCTCCTCTCTCCCCCCTTGTCCGAATTTTTTCTCCCTCCCCAAACCCGTGTCCTCCTCTTGCTTGATCTCTGCCCCTTCTCTGCAGCCACCTCACCCCCCTCTCCCACCCCGTCTCCCCTCTCTCCCCTCTCTCCCCTCGTCTCTAATTGTTCTCCCTCCCCAAACCCGTTTCTTCCTCTTGCTTCATCTCTGCCCCTCTCGCCTTCCCCCACCGGTCCCCCCTGTCTCCTTTCGTCCCTAATTTTTCTCCCTCCCCAAACCCGTGTCTTCCTCTTGCTTCATCTCTGCCCCTTCCCTCCCCTTCCCTCCCCTTCCCCCTAACCGGTCTCCTCTCTGTCCCTTCGTCTCTAATTTCCCCCCCTCTCCGAACCCGTGTCCTCCTCTTGCTTCATCTGTGCCCCTCCCCTCCCCCCCCCCCGTCTCTAATTTTTGTCTCTTCTCAAACCCTGCAGTCACAGATGTCTCTGTCAGGTATAGATCCCCAGGTGAGCTCTATGAGCAAGCAGGTGCAGCTCTGTGAGGCCATGATCAACACGTTGAAAACCCAAGTGGAAGAGCTGGAGGAGAAGCAGAGTAAATGTGATGTTGCAGCGGTAGCAGCAGAAAAGGCATCTGCCATCCGGTCAGCACTCAAGGTTCGATTTGATGGGGATCCGGGTGCCAGTTCTCCTCAACGTAGCAATCTTGGGGGCAGCTCTCCTCGATCTAGTGATTTCTCCCTCGATACCTGTACACTGGGCGGACCAGCGAACGGGACGTCCGATGACCTTGAGTCTCGTATCCAAGCCCTAGAGTCCCAAATAGGAGCTGTAGGGGACATGAGCAGGGTCCAGGGCTGTGCAGGAGAGCCAGTTAAGGACAAGGGCACAGCGCAGGGGGTGAGTAAGGACAAGGATACTCTGATCATGGTGAAGACGCTTCAAATGAAGGTGCAGCACATTGAGTCTCACTTGGCCGAGCAGACCGAGGGGAAGCTTGACCAGGCCGCACAGGAAGCTCGAATGGAGGTGACAGAGGAGTTTGCTCGTGATGCGTACCGGGCTGTGGTGGACAAGGTGGAGCCCAAGCTGGAGGAGCTGGAGAAGATGCTGCAGGAGCTGAAGGCTGCTGGCGTTGGGGCAGTGGATGTCGCAGCGGGAGGTGGAGCTGCCTTGTCCCGCGGAATTCCAACGGCACCTGCGGGAGACGAGCCCAAGCTTGATGGGGATGAGAAGGAGGTCAAAGGCACAGGGCAGGGGATGGGTAAGGACAAGGATACTCTGATCATGGTGAAGACCCTTCAAATGAAGGTGCAGCATATTGAGTCCCACTTGGCCGAGCAGACCGAGGGGAAGCTTGACCAGGCCGCGCAGGAAGCTCGAATAGAGGTGACGGAGGAGTTTGCTCGTGATGCGTACCGGGCTGTGGTGGACAAGTTAGAGCCCAAGCTGGAGGAGCTGGAGAAGATTGTGCAGGAGCTGAAGGCTGCTGGCGTTGGGGCAGTGAATGTGACAGCAGGAGGTGGAGCTGCCTTGTCACACGAAATGGCCATGGCACCAGCAGGAGGTGGGGTTTCCTTGTCACGCGAAATGGCCATGGCACCAGCAGGATGTAGTGCGGCCTTGCCACACGAAGTTGCACCGGAACCAGCGGGCCATGCCTCTGCCGTTGTGGTGATGAATGACCTCGTCCAGTCTAAGCTTGACAAGGTAGACGCTGCTACGGCTCAGTACAAGGATCTGTTGATCTCGACGAAGACGCTGCAGCTGAAAGTGAAACACATTGAAGAGCACTTGCAGGAAGGGGCTGTTGGAGCACTCGATGCTGCTGCTGATGCTGCTCGCATGGAGGTGACTGAGGAGATGGCTCGTGACGCTTACCGCGGCCTTGTGGACACGGTAGAGCCCAAGATGGAGGAGTTAGAGAAGAGGATAGAAGAGCTAGAGAAGAAGGTAGAGGATTTGAGCAAGTTGAATGCAACAATGTCTACGGTATCAGCTGATGGCCCTGGATTGCACGAGACTGTTCAAGAGCTGGAGAAGAAGATAGAGGAGTTAATCAATTCAAATGCAACAAAGGCCACGGCATCAGCTTCTGATCGTGGACTACACGAGACCGTACAAGAGCTGGAGAAGAAGATAGAGGAGCTGGTCGATTTGAATGCAACAAAGTCCACGGCATCAGCTGCCGGCCCTGGATTGCGAGAAACTGTTCAAGAGCTAGAGAAGAAGATAGAGGAGCTGATCAATTTGAATGCAACAAAGGCCACGGCATCAGCTGCCGACCCTGGATTACACGAGACTGTACAGGAGCTGGAGAGCAAGTTCCTAAAGAGCTCCAGCAGTCTGAAGGATAGCGGCATTACCTTGAAGGCTTTGCAACTCAAGGTGAAGAACATCGAGGATCATTTGGTGGAGGCATCTGGTGGCAGGTATGTGGGAGTACGCGAGTTGGTATTTGAGTTTGCGAGTTGGTATTTGAAAGTGCACGAGTTGGTATATGAGTGTGCGACTTTGTATGTGAGTGCGCGAGTTGGTAGGTGAGAGTGTGCGAGTGGGTATGAGCGAGTGGGTATGTGAGAGTGCACGAGTTGGTATATGAGTGCGCGAGTTGGTAGGTGAGAGTGCGCGAGTTGGTATATGAGTGCGCGAGTTGGTAGGTGAGAGTGCGCGAGTTGGTATATGAGTGCGCGAGTTGGTATGTGAGTGTGCGCGAGTTGGTATATGAGTGCGCTAGTTGGTAGGTGAGAGTGCACGAGTTGGTATATGAGTGTGGGAGTTGGTGTATGAGTGCACGAGTTGGTAGGTGAGAGTGCGCGAGTTGGTATATGAGTGTGGGAGTTGGGTGTATGAGTGCACGAGTTGGTAGGTGAGAGTGTGCGAGTTGGTATATGAGTGTGCGAGTGGGTATGTGAGAGTGCGCGAGTTGGTATACGAGTGCGCGAGCTCGTAGGTGAAAGTGTACGAGTTGGTATATGAGTGCACGAGTTGGTATATGAGTGCGCGAGTTGGTATGTGAGAGTGCGCGAGTGGGTATGTGAGAGTGCACGTGTGGGTCTGTTAGAGTGTGCGAGTGGGTCTGTGAAAGTGCATGAGTTGGTATATGAGTGCGCAAGTTCGTAGGTGTGAGTGCGCGAGTTGGTATATGAGTGTGGGAGTGGGTATATGAGAGTGCACGAGTTGGTATATGAGTGCGCAAGTTCGTAGGTGTGAGTGCGCGAGTTGGTATATGAGTGTGGGAGTGGGTATATGAGAGTGCACGAGTTGGTAGGTGAGAGTGTGTGAGTTGGTTAGTGGGAGTGCGCAAGTTGTTATGTGAGAGTGCGCAGTTTAATATATGAGTGTGTGAGTTGGTTTATTAGTGCGCAGGTTGGTACATGAGTGTGCAAGTGGGTAGGACAGAGTGCGCGGGTGGGTATGTGAGGTGCCACGAGTTGGTAGGTGAGAGTGCACGAGTTGGTAGGTGAGTGCGCAGGTTAATATATAAGTGTGTGAGTTGGTATATTAGTGCGCGGGTTGGCATAGGCTCCATGACAACTGTAATCATGGCAAGCCCTTCATGATATATCATATATGTATGTTACAGTCCAAGGGTATGCCAAATAGGCTAAAGGGACTTGCCCAACCGTATAGGAAGGGCTTAAAAAGAAAAAACACTGATGAACCGAACCCCAAACAATCGTTTTACCGACAGGGGCCCTGAGTTCATGCTACAGCTGTCATTCAATTGTATGATCATGCGCTTCATGATATTAGACTAGGAGCTTCCCAAATAAGTGTCCCTTGACTCCATCAGGCCGCGGGCACATTTGCCAAATGGGACTTGCCAAACTTACCTCAAAAACAGTTGAATTATACCCCTGTCTATCCATCCCCCATCCCACCCAACCACCTCATTCGACTTTACGTTTCTTGTCACTTGTATTAACAATTTCACGTTTCTTGTCACTTGTCACTTGACTAAGATTGACTTGTCATTAGACTAAGAAATTCCCGTATAAGTGTCCCTCGACTCCATCAGGCTGCAGGCACATTTGGAGTCCATTAGGGCATCTGGAACATTTTCATCATCATCATCATCATCATCATCATCATCATCATCATCATCATCATCATCACCGTCATCATTTTCATCATCAGCAGCAGCAGCAGCAGTATCATAAGCATCAGCAGCAGCAGCACCACCACCACCGTCACGATGCTGATGGTATAGTCAGCATCACCATCATCACCACCTGAAACACCCCCACCCACAACTGCAATCACAACCACAACCTTTGTAGCCTTGATGCCGCTGCCCAATCATCATCGTCCTCATCATCATCACCACCACCACCACCACAAGCACCCCCACGACCACGACCGCATTCACAACCACAACCACGACCTTTGTAGCCTTGATGCCACTGCCCAAGAAGCTAGCATGTGAAATAATCCCAGTTACAACCACAACCTTCGCAGCCTCACACAATAATCACAATAATCACAATAACCCCATAACAACAATAGTCACAATAATCAGAACCACAACCTTCGCACCCTCGCACAATAATCACAATAATCACAATAACCACAACCTTCGTAGCCTCGATGCCGCTGCCCAAGAAGCTCGCATGGAGACCATCACCACCACCACCAGTAGCATGACCACCAGCACCACCAGCACTATTACCATCACCACCACTACCACCACCACCACCACCAGTAGCATGAACACCACCACCACCATCAGTATCACCACCACGACCTTTGTAGCCTTGATGCCGCTGCCCAAGAAGCCCGCATGGAGATTACTGAGGAGTTTGCGCGAGATGCATACCGTGGATTGGTGGACACCGTTGAACCAAAGCTAGAAGAGCTTGAGAAGATGATTCTAGATATGAGGAGCACAAACACAGCCAGGTCACTAGACCCTCTGCTGCTGCCCTAGCAGTGACAGGCAGAAGGTACACGAGCTGGAGGAGATGGTGATCGATATGAGGAGCACAAACACAGCCAGGTCACTAGACGTCTCTGCTGCTGCTGCTGGTGCTGCCCTAGCTAGTGACAGGCAGAAGGTACACGAGCTGGAGGAGATGGTGATGAATCTTAAGGGCAGTGTCGGTGACAGCCAGAAGGTGCAGGAGGTTGAAAGTCGAAGCAAGGACACGCTCCTGTCTGTCAAGCAGCTGGAGCTCAAGGTCAGGCACATCGAGCAGCACCTGGCAGAGACATCTCCTGGAGAGTAAGTGTTGTTGTATTTGGATATGTATGCATGTATGTAAGTATGTATGTATGCAGGCATGTTTGTATGTATGTAAGTATGTATGTATGTATGTATGCATGCATGTATGTATGTTAGTATTGTATGTATGTATGTATGTATGTATGTGTATGTATGTATTGTGCGATGATGTGTATGCATGTATTTAGTATGTATGCATGTATTTGTATGTATGTATGTATGACCAGGGCTAGTGTACTAGGTCCCTGGAGGTGTGCGACGAGGGCTTGTCTTGGGTCAACGATAGGCCTGTCTATGGCATCGAAATGTCATGTATGTTCAAGGCCAGGGGTAGCTAACTATGTCCTGAGGCAGCTAGAGTTATAAGGCAGGCACATTGAACAGCACCTGGCGAGACATCTCCAGGAGAGAAAGTGTTGTCGTATTGGGGATCTGTATGTAAGCCCTTTTATCATGTATGCTTGGTGTTATATTATATATATATATATTTCTATCTCTCTCTCTCTTTCCAGTTTGTGTCTGTGATGTGTGTGTGTCGTGTAGTCGTGTGGTGTGTGTCCGTGTGTGTCTGTCATGTCGGTGTCGTGTTCTGCTCTTCCTCTCTTCTATCTCTCCTTAGGCCAGGGGTAGGCTCATAGGTAACCTGAAGCACGCTAGAGATAATAGTCAGAATGCGCGTTGCAGCCCTGCAGGAGTTTTCGTCTCCTCCTGGAGAGTTGTCTTGTTTGGGTCTGTAACTTTCCCCCGGATGTTTGTGGGCGCGGCTTCCTCTTGATCACATATAGCGTGGCCCCATCTTTTATTTATTTTGTTTTTATTTATTTATAGGGTTCGAAGTTAAGGGCAAACTGCGGACCAAATTAGCCCTAATATTGCACAACTAATTTAGCCAAACTTAGCCAAAACAACCCAGAAATAGTGCAATGTGTCTGGGAGAGTGTTTTTATGCATCCCACTGACCTGTGTGGCCATTGTGAATGATCTGACCATCAAGAGTTCATGGTGAAGTAGCTCATAACTGAGGAAGCGAACGGAGATCGCCGTATTATTATATCAACGCATTACATTTGAGGGAAATAAGTGAATTAAGACATCCAGAAATAGTATCAAAGTCCTGGAAGGGTCTGTCCAAACTCTTGACCACTGTTTATTTTGGGGCTACATAGGGTACGTATGACTGGCTACGCAGGGTTAACACAGCTATGTAGGGCTACGCATGATGACGTGCTATTTCTCTTCTCTTCACCTCTTAACAAGTCGCTATAAGAACGAATTTTTTTACGCAGCAAAGCGCTAACCTCTCCCCCCCGCCCCCCCCCCCCCCCCCCCCCCCCCCCCCTCCTAACTTTTTTTCCCCCCCCTCCATGGCATGCAGTTTAGACCAATGCCCAGGAGGCTCGATTAGTTTACCGGGAAGAAAGGGTGGCCCAAACGGGAAA
>JACBWV010000626.1:40962971-41130471 GCA_013435795.1 Chlamydomonas sp. ICE-L
GTTGTGGTGGTGGTGTGGTTGTGTGGGTTGGGTGGGTGGTGGCCAGTGTGGCCACCGGCCACACGGCTTACCGTACTAGTATAAGAATATAATAAAATTAATAAAATTCCTCCGAGCTTTACTCATGCCTGTGGATACAATTAAGACTATTCTGTAGGTTGGACTTAATTCATCTTGTACTTAAATTTATTTTGTTTTATTTTATTCGAAGCTTTGCTCATGCCTTTGGGTGCATTTAAGACTATTCTGCAGGTTAGACTTTATGTTACTCTATATTTTTTTTTCAATCTTTACTCATGCCTTTGGGTATGCAAAGGCATGAGTAATTCACTAATATTTTGCAGGTTATGCTTTATTTTATTTTATTTTATTTTATTTTGTTTTATTATATTCCGAGCTTTACTCATGCCTTTGGATGCATTCAATAATATTTTGCAGGTTGGACTTTGCAATGACAGGGTGGTGACAGCCCCCCACCCCCCACCCCCCACACCCCCTCCCCCATTACTGGTTGGCCCCAGCTGAGAGACATAGCCCGAAAGCAAAACATTCAGCATGGCTTGCAGCATATGGGTGTCAGGACTTGCCCAACCGTCAAAAACAGGAAAGGCAGTTTACAAAACAAGCACTAGTGAACTGACCCCCAACAATTCGTAAATGACGGGGGCCCTGAGTTCGTGCAATGCAGATCATTTAACAGTATGTTTATTTTATGCGTTATCTCTCAATCACTAGCCTCTTTGCCATCTGTCAATATGTGGACCCTCATCCTATACAGAACCCTGTTATTATATTGGCAGTAATATAATAGCATAAAAATCAAAATAAAATAAAAATGGTGCATGCAGAGATCGCTGGAGTGCAAATTTACCATATTTATATATATATATATATATATATATCCATAAGTGCCCAATTATTGGCCTTTTGGGACAGACGGTTTAGACTTATGGACTACAGTCCAGTGTAAACAAAAAAATGCTAAAAAGTTGCTTAACCACATCAGCTCTACATATAAATACTTGGATTTGAGTATACTCAGGGTTTGGTAACCAGATAAAGTCAAACCTTATCTTTTTTTCACTATGGGGGTCCCTAATTCAGGGCAGATTTTACACAAATGTGGGACGGAGCCAAACGCAGTCGATTTTATTTGTTTGAAAATTGAGTTGGGTAGGCCTGTTTCTCACATCTTCCCTTACAAGTCATTATTACAGCAGGTTGTGGAAGATACTGTGCAGGCAGTACAGGCTGTACAAAGCCAAAAATCACTGAGTATTTGCACGTTTTGGGCCAATTTAGGAGTCCCTAATTATGTTACAAGCTGCACAGCCACAACTGCATCGTTTTGTGTCATTGTCTTTTCCAGAAAAGGGTCCTGAATACGTTTTCAAAAAAATGAATTTTGGAATTTCAAATTTGAAATCCCACTTTAAAAACATATTAAAAGAACAATTTATTTTTCTTCTTTTCATTAAACATCCATATCTGAAGTTAGATTTTGATTTGGGATTTGACCAGATATAGGCCGAAATGGCAGGTGGAATTGCTATTGCAGTTCACTCAGAAGCATATAAAAATATATAAATCATGTAAATGCAGAGACCACTGAGGTTTAAGTCCAATACGGGTGCGATGTTCTGGCCTACAGTGCAGTGCTCTTTAATTTCAGATTTCTGTAGTCCAGGTTGAGTAGCTACTTGGGCTACTCAAACCTGATTTCAGGATAATCGCGTAGCCATCGCATGGCGGAGCGCGAAGCGGGGAGCCTGGGGGGGTCGGGGGTCAGAGCGTCCCGATATCGGGGGGTCCGGGGGTGTAGCATTCTACGGAATGGCGACGGAATGGCGACGCGTCGTCAAAAAATGAAACACTGGTACAGTGCAGTGCTCTTCTTTTCAGATTTTTCTTAGCAGCTGCTATGCAGGTTCAGCAGTTATGTGCAACTGATTGTGTCTGCTTCAGTGTGCACTAGGCTGCGCCAGCTTCGGCTGAATAGCCAGTCATGGGAGCTGCCTAGAAGCTGCTGATCGTAGCGGAAAATAAAAGCACCATTACAGTGTGCAAACATGTGCTCCACTAATTTGTGACCCCCCCCCCCCCCCCCCCCCCCCCCCCCCCCCCCCCCGCTTATGTAAAGAAAAAACCCTATTAGAACTAAGTCATCCATTATCCGAACCTAAGTGCGCCTACTCTTTTGTAGGAGTGGCAACGCCATTCGAACTGAATCTTCAGTGTCGCTGGTTTGTGACGGGAGACCCAACTCCTGGGGTAAAAGTCCTTTCACAACAATAAAAACTGTAGTCTCTATATCTGCTCATTACTACACAGAGATCTCAGGCTTGGTTGGTACAGTAGTACCAGCTTTGACTGACAGGTCAGGGGTCCGAACCCGTTGCCAGTTTCACGATGTCTGACCTGCCGCCTTGAAAGAGGCCGAGAACTTTTCTCTGCTGTCGCGTGGTAGTCCGAGCTCAGGCGCAGTAGCTGTCTGCGAAAGCAAAACTCACAGTAGCCATTCCCCAGTGCAAGCGAGCGGGGAGGTTTCTTTAACCTCACGCCACGTGGCAAGGCGTAACAATGTTTTTCAATCATGTATCAATTTTCATTCGAACTGAATCCTCCGTGTCGCTGGTTTGTGTCGGGAGACCCACCTCCTGGGGTGAAAGTCCTTTCACAACTAAAAACAAGAAAATGTACCATCACTACTTATCCACCTGGTTGACTTTCAGGTGGTAGCCGACATGGGCGTGGCATTTTTCAAATTGTTGTGTATCATGTATCTCGTATCAATTTTATCTGTACCATCACTACTCATCCACCTGGTTGCCTTTCTGGTGAAGGGCGACAAGGGCATAGCAATTTTCAAATTTCTCTGTATCATGTATCTTGTATCATCTCTATATAAATAAATAAATACTGCGCCTTTTTACAAGGCGTGAGCTTGAGGGGGCCAGCCTGTTTGCTTTCAGTGGGGGCAACCACCAAGTCATCTCTGTATCATGTATCTACTATCATTTGTCTATCCTGTATCTTATATCAATTCCATCTGTACCATCACTACTCGTTTACCTGGTTGACTCTCCGGTGGAGGGCGCCAGGTGAGGGGCGTATCAATTTTTGGCGGTGCCCCCCCTTCTGGGGAGTGGGAGCCCCCAGTGTTACCCATTTGTCCGTTCGACCGACCGTCTGACCATGATAAAGCCAGACACGTCAGCCAACGGTCTCGTAAGTAACTCGCTTCCCTTGCCACCTGTTGCTCCGTCGCGATCACTCTCCGCCATTTTTTAGCGTCGCAGGCGACGCTGCATCGAATTTGTCAAAATTATCTGTACCATGTATCTCGTATCAATTGTATCTTTACCATCACTACTCATCCACCTGGTTGAATTTCAGGTGGAAGGCGACAAGGGTGTAGCATTTTTCAAATTTCATGTATCTTGTATCATCTCTATATCTTGTATCTCATATCATCTCTATATCATGCATCAATTTCATCACTACTCATCCACCTGGTTACCTTTCAGGTGTAAGGCGACAAGGGTGTAGCGATGCTGCAAGCACTGGTGAAGTCAGGTGGCCTAGGCTTGGCACCCCTTACACCTATAATGCACCCTTTTGGAACCCTTTTGTAACCCCTTTCACCCATGATGCACCCTTTCAAGCCAAATAAAAGGGTGGCGATGACTAAATTAGCAAATGACTTTCAGGTGGAAGGCGACTAGGGCGTAGCAATGCTGCGAGCGCGGGTGAAGTCAGGTGGCCTAGGCTTGGCAACCCTTTCACCTAAAATGCACCCTTTTGGAACCCTTTTGGCACCCGTGTCACCCATGATGCACCCTCTGAAGCCAAATAAAAGGGTGGCGATGACTAAATTAGCAAATGACTTTTAGGTGGAAGGCGACTAGGGCGTAGCAATGCTGCGAGCGCGGGTGAAGGCAGGCGGCCTAGGCTTTGCAACCCTTTCAGCTAAAATACACCCTTTTGGCACCCCTGTCACCCATGATGCACCCTTTGAAGCCAAATAAAAGGGTGGCAATGACTAAATTAGCAAATGGCTTTCAGGTGGAAGGCGACAAGGGCGTAGCGATACTGCGAGCGCGGGTGAAGGCAGGCGGCCTAGGCGTCATGTACCATGGTTCTCTTGCTGCTATGGCTGCAACATACACTGGATCATTTCCTTGGTTTTTGACGGTAAGTGTTTTCTGCTAGACCTTGACCTTGACCTTGACCTTGCTGCTATGGCTGCAACATACACCGGATCGTTTCCTTGGCTTTTGACGGTAAGTGTTTTTGCTTGACCTTGACCTTGACCTTTTCCATGCTGCTAGTGGGACTTGTGCAGCATACACAGGATCATTTCCTTGGCTTTTGACGGTAAGTGTTTTTTGCTTGACCTTGACCTTGACCTTGACCTTGCTGCTAGTGGGACTTGTGCAGCATACACAGGATCATTTCCTTGGCTTTTGACGGTAAGTGTTTTTTTCTTATCCTTGACCTTGACCTTGACCTTGCTGCTATAGCTGCAATATACACCGGATATTTTCCTTGGTTTTGGACGGTTAGTGTTTTCTGCTTGACCTTGACCTTGACCTTGCTGCTATGGCTGCAACATGCACAGGACCATTTCCTTGGTTTTTGACGGTGAGTGTTTTCTGCTTATCCAGTTATCCTTGACCTTTACCTTGACCTTGACTTTGACCTTCCACTTGACCTTGACCTTGACCTTGACCTCGACCATGACTTTGACCTTCCACTTGACCTTGACCTTGACCTTGACTTTGACATTGACATTGACATTTCTGCTATGGCTGCAACATGCGCATGATCATTTTCTTGTTTTTTTACAGTAAGTTTTTTCTGCTTGACCTTGACCTTGCTGTTAGTGGGACTTGAGTAGTATTGTAAGTGTTGTTGCTTGACCTTGCACTGTCAGAGGGACTTGTGTAGGATTGTAAGTGTTGTTGCTTGACCTTGAGCTGCTAGTGGGACTTGTGTAGGGTTGTAAGTGTTTTTTGGCAGAGCCCTCCCTTCTATGGGGCAGGAGCCCCCATGATCACCCTGTTGCCTGTTTGTACGACCGACAATACAAAGCCTGACACGTAAGCCAGCTGTCTCGTAACTAACTGGCTTCGGTCTGCTCGATTCTATAGCCACCTGTCGCTCCGATAACTCTCTCTGCAAATTTTCTGTGTCGCTTGCGCCGCCGCCTAGGACTTGTTTGCTCGACCTTGCGCTGCTAGTGGGACTTGTGTAGGATTAGAGTTGCTTGTGCTGGTCATGATTGAAAGTGGTTGGCCCTAGTGCAAGCAAACGGGCTGGCCCCCTCAACCTCACACCTCATAACGAGGCGTACTATTTATTTATGTATTTATTTATTTGTTTATTTATTTATTCATTTGGAATTGCTTGTTCTGGCCTCCACGTCCAATTCAGTTGAGTCGGACTGACAGGCTACATAAGCAAAACAATGAACAGGTCGTACACAACAAACCCGCATTCAGCTTGCTCTGGTAGAAAATTCTGTGTGCCAATATTTCTGTTTGTCAATAAGAAAGACAAAAAATCATAATCATTATCATAATCATAACACTTGAGAGGTGAAACACAAATAACATTTTGGTGATTATAAATAACTTGGAACTTCTATAGCTGGACTAATGTGTGCGCAGTACCGGCTATAGTACTGCTCGATAGGACAGTGCCGGCCTCGCCGGCCTCGCAGCTATCAGGGACTGCGCTCCCTGATTGCTCTACTGTGTAAAATTCCATTCCAGTCAACCTTACATTTTATATATATTTTACTTGAAGTTAAACTTGAACTTGACTGAACTTCTGAAGCTGCACTCATGTGTGCGCAATACAACAAGAACAACAACAGTAATAATCAATAATGATACTAATAACAATAATAATAATAATAATAATATTAATAATAATAATAATAGTAGTACTTAAAATAATACTAGAGAGGTGAAAACACAAATATCATTTTGGTGAGTATAAATAACTTGACTGAACTACTGTGTGCGCAGTACAATACTTTGGATGCGTCTCTCCATCCCGTCCAAGGTCCTGAGCTGCTCCTAAAGGTCACCAGGGCAGCGCTGATAGGCTTTGCATCCTCAATCTTACATTTTAAATACATTTTACTTTAACTCAAACTTGAACTTGACTGAACTTCTGAAGTAGGACTCATGTGTGCACAGTACAACACTTTGGATGCGTCTCTCCCTCCTGTCCAAGGTCCTGAGCTGCTCCTAAAGGTCACCAGGGCAGCGCTGATAGGCTTTGCATCCTCAATCTTACATTTTAAATACATTTTACTTTAACTCAAACTTGAACTTGACTGAACTTCTGAAGTAGGACTCATGTGTGCACAGTACAACACTTTGGATGCGTCTCTCCCTCCTGTGCAAGGTCCTGAGCTGCTCCCTAAACTCACCAGGGCAGCGCTGATAGGCTTTGCTTCCTCAACCTTCCATTTTAAATACATTTTACTGGAACTCAAACTTGAACTTGACTGAAGTTCGGAAGCTGGACTCATATGTGGTCAGTACAACACTTAGGATATGTCTCTCCCTCCCATCCAAGGTCACGAGGGCAGCGCTGATAGGCTTTGCATCCTCAACCTTACATTTTATATACAATTTACTCGAACTTGAACTTGAACTTGACTGAACTTCTGAAGCTGGGCTCGTGTGTGCGCAGTACAACACCTTGGATGCGTCTCTCCCTCCTGTGCAAGGTCCTGAGCTGCTCCCAAAGGTCACCAGGGCAGCGCTGATAGGCTTTGCTTCCTCGCTTGTGTCGGACTGTTTGTCTAATCCCCTGCGGGTCATTGTCACCAGCCGGCAAACATACCAGATACCGACATCCTATACGGAAATAGCTCAGGTGAGGTCATCGCTTTATTTCATTCGGTGTGATAATAGCAATTCAGGGGATGAACTGGACAAAACGTTTCCGCGAGAACTCGTACTTAGTAACTTGAAATCGAGAATTTTGGCCTGGAAATCCGAGAATTATCATCAATTTTGATAGAAGGAACGACGAAGTATGAAACGTTTGTCCAGCTCATCCCCTGAATTGCTATAATCACAGATCTTCAGCCTAGTTTTTTATTTTCGGCTACAAGCAGCAGCTTCTAGGCAGCTCCCGGAGCCAGCCACTGGGCTTGGCCCCAAGATTTCAATATTGCTGGACATGTTTTTGTCAGCTTCCTGATGCACTGCGTTGCTATGAGTTAAGCTGGGCAGCTAGTCTGGTGAGCTGCCTGCTCTTTCTTTCGGCCTCTTCGCCACACAGTGTCATGGTGGCATGCTGTATTTAAAACACAATGTTTGTGTTTACATTTTCCTGGTAATTGTTTTTTTACTGCCAAAGCCGGCGAGCAGCCAAATCGCTGGCTGAAGCTATGTTACCAAGGTCAAGGTCAAGGTCAAGGTCCCCAGGGTTGCAATTACCAATTACATTGCAAGCACTCCAGTTCCGTCTCCTGGAACACAGGAGATGCAACATTCTCTTCACATTTGAAGCACGTAGGCCCTTCCTTTGGAAGCGCACGTAGTGGAGCCCTAAAATCTTAACCCTAAACCCTTTGGAAGCGCACACTTAGTGGAGCCCTAAAATCTTAATCCTAAACCCTTTGGAAGCGCACACGCAGTGGAGCCCTAAAATCTTAACCCTAATCCTTTGGGTGCGCACACGCATTGGAGCCACGGTTTAGCATGGATTCCTGTCCTGAAGTATAGTATCATTGATTTTTCCTTTATGCCTGTGACGCACGTGCCTGGTAATAAATTGCACTTTCCTTTTTTTACTGCCAAAGACGGCAAGCAGCCAAATTACTGGCTGAAGCTATGTTGCCAAGTTCAAGTTTAAGTTCAACACGCACGCGGAAACTCTGCACCTACAAAAGGAGAGACAGAGACTCAATTGGATAACTTCCTGTCATGCCTAACTGATGATCACACCTTCACTGATTATCACTCCTTAACATACCATCCCTAACTGATTATCACACCTGAACTGATTATCACTCCTTAACTTACTATCCCTAACTGATTATCACACCTGAACTGAATCATCTCCTGAATAATAATCTGTCATCCCTAACTGATTATCACACCTGAACTGATTATCACTCCTTAACTAACTATCCCTAACTGATTAGCACACCTGAACTGAATCATCTCCGTTAATCCCTGATTGATTATCACACTTTCTTTTGGTTCAGAATATCATCAAGACTGATGGAGTGCTAGGGCTGATGGGTCGAGGCTTGACAACGAGACTGATCGCCAACAGTTTACAGAGCATGGCATTTACAATTTTGTGGCGTCTTGGGCAAGATGCGTGGACCGATACATTTGGGCAGTCAAATGTTGCTGCTGAGGAGGAGAGATCCTGAGTTCAGAATAACTGAGCCATGTCAAGCTATAGCTTGGTATATCTTGACAAGCCAGCCTCCGTGGATCGGTTCAAAGATCATAAGTAAAAATGGAGAAATCCAGAAACGCTGAAATCATGCCATTTTGTCGACCCAGTGTTTGACGACTTTCCAGTCCCTGGGTTTCGTTTTGAATTTAAACAGAAGAGTGTACCAACTGAACAAAAAATCCTGTTGAAGTACAGTCAAATTTTTGGTCCCTGGGGGTTAGTTAAGGCTTCTGATCGCATGGAAATGTGGGGTCACCAACTTCCAATGCTCTTTTGTTGTTGTGGGGCTAAGGCGCTTCCCAGCGTTTTCCTTTTCAGCTATAAGCAGCAGCTTCTAGACAGCTCCTCTGACTGGCTATTCAGCCAAAGCTGACGCAACCTAGTGTGTCTGGAAGCTGATAGAATCCACTCTTCAGAACTGTCAAAATCTGTGGGCTTAGCCCATTGATTGGCTACGGGAGCTGCCTAATAGCTGCTGCTTGTAGCTGAAAATACAACTATGAGGCGCGGCCACCTTGTCATTCATTGTCATTTTTAATGATTATGGGTGGTGGTTTATCTATTTGCATCATATCGTTCCATGCCCTCTAGAATCCTGATGTCTTGTCATGATACTGATGAATAAATACCTAAATGAATAGTACGCCTTATTACAAGGCGTGAGGTTAAGGGGGGCAGCCCGTTTGCTTGCATTGGGGCCCACCACCAAATGATACTGGTGTATTATTGGGTTGTATTTATGTATGTTGCTTACCATTGTTTGTGTTGTTTGATGTGTATTTGTTTCTGTGCTTCTTATAGATTCCTTGATTGCCAAAGATCCCTCTCTCTACATGAGAGGCACAGTTTCTTTCTTGGGCTTCACATAGCAGCTTTCACTCAGCTCCATTAGCCAGGGACTGAGTTGAGCCCAAAGATTACAGCTGCGTAGTCTGACAAAATGCCTGTCATGTCAGTTGAAGACACACTTGCTAGCTTTGGTTCCACCCAAGGATGGGAAAGGGAGCTGCCAAGAAGCTGGTATGCGTAGCTCAAGCAAGTCCTATGCTGCGTCGCAAGCGACGCAGAAAATTGGCAGAGTGTGTTGGCCAGAGGGAACGACAAGTGGCAACGACGGAGCTGACCGAAGCCAGATTTTATGACAGTTGGCTGACGTGTCAGGCTTCAATTTTTCGGTCGGTCGCACAAACGGACAAATGGGTAACCCTGGGGGCTCCCGCCCCTCAGAAGGAGGGGCTCCGCTAAAAAGAAACAGTGATGTGGGGAGTATATTGATTGGAGCACCCAGATCTCTCTCCCAGTTTTGCCTGACTATCCTGAGTAGTCTTTGTACTACGTACCATCCCCGACTTCATCCGTTTGATGGCCAGTGTTACACCCCTTCCTCGTTGAGTTGGGTGGTAGGGTGGGTTGGGAGGTAGGGTGAGTTAGGTGGTAGGATGGGTTGGGAAATAGTGTAGGCTGAATGGCCATTACTACTCGCATTCTCTGATGTTTTCAATATTCCATTGGTTGTTCTCATGCTCACCCTGTGTCGTTATCTTCCTAAGTTCTCCTACTCTTTTGCCCAATTGCTTCGTACTTCCTTTCTGACTAGCTAGTAGCTACAATACTTCCAGTATTCTACTGCGACTGTCTGACAGCCAAGAAAAAGGGGCATGCTTTGGGCTGTGGGTAGGTATCTCCAGCCGACCCAAAGTGTGAAAGTGCGCCTACTCTTTAGTAGGAGTGGCAACGCCATCCAAACTGAATCCTGGGTGTCCCTGTTTTGTGTCGACCCACCTCCCGGGGTGAAATTCCTTTCACAACCAAAATAAAATACAAATAATCTTCGTTGTTTGGTTGAAGTGGTGTTAGCGGTGCTGTTAGATTGTATGGCGTCTTTGCGCATCCGGTACTTGGAGTACGGTGCATGTATTAATTTATTTGACGAGTTTCATATTTTAATAATGACACATGTTATGAGATTACTCATATTCTTCACAGCGAAATTCCCATGTCATTTGTCATCCCATAACAGCACATGGTGATCGAGTCACCACTAGCATGCAGACTGCATTCCGTTTGCGGGTGGAGAGGACTTGTGTACTTTGCTGTCCTACTTGATGCGTACAGTATGCTCCTAAGAAGATGGCGTAAATTGGCAGATGGGTCCCGCCAATTCTGGTGGGGCTTGGCGTCTGGGCCAAAACAGTGAGCCCCTGGAACTAGGGCCGTCAGCCAACATTGTTGCGGGGTTCACTTCAATACAGTGTAGTAGTTTACTGCTGAACACCCCCAAGGTTCAAATTCGGCTAAGAGTCTGGTGGCGATGGATTGACAGAGTAGGTAGACATCTTCGCTACATTTGTTTTCGTCTAACTTTGGGGGATTCTCCGCCAACCCTATTTACTACCATTTTCTTAGGCGCATTCGGTACGAGCATGGCACACTAATGCAGGCCTGTCTATGACATAGCACCATGTCCATGCAGGCCTGTCGATGAGTCACGCTTGCGTCAATCCAAGGATGCAACCATCGATACGGGCACACGTACTTGAACTTGAACTTGGTACGGGCATACATACTCTGCACACACATTCATACCAACCAGACTGGAGACCAACCCTCTAATACCAACTGCCTTCTGTCACCCTCAGACATCCTTGATCCAATATCTGTACCGCCCCTCCATGGGTAGCGACTTCAGTACACCAGGCGTACTGCCGGAGGTGCAAATCGGAATAGCAAATCGGGCCAGCAAAACGGATGCGCTGCAGGCCCTAAGGGTTCGGCCTGCAAAATTGCATTTGCTCCGCACCAGCTGTGGTATATGAATACCTTGTAACACGGAGTGTCTTGTAACTGGAAGCCTAAGAAATGATCTCAGGAGTTTAGACGGCCCTAAGAGTCAGAAGCACGGCTTAAGACTCCCTTCCCGCTTCCAGCGCGTCTAGACCCTAATGGAACCCTCGTTTTAGGTATTCCCGAGTAGCTGATCAGACACTGATCAGTGGGTCAATTCGCTCGGTTTCAACTGCCTACAGAAGTCGTTCGTCATCTGTCGGAAAGTCGTCACCACCGCGTGGCAACTCAGTGGGAGGATCTTTATCCACCACAATTCCCCCTTCTCTAGCCCTAGCCTTCTCCTGAAGTCTAGTACTCTTTCGAATGAGAAACTCATCAGGGGTTACAGTCGCATAATCCCTATGAGTAGGTTTTTTAACCGTTTTAGGTTTCGGGTCGTTGGCACCTATCACGGGTCGTACCCGAGAAGGGTGTTGTCTCCAATACAAATCGATTTGTTCAGAGCACATAGGTAACAACTCTTCTTCGAGTTCCCAAGAGTGAACATGGTCTGAGTGTAACCATTGTACATAGTAATACACCGTACCAGACTGTATCTTGTGATCAACAACGTTGCTAATCTCGTAGATAGGTTCACCGCATGTGCGTAACAATTCCGGATTTGGTCTAATAAACCCAGTCCCGTCGGATAGGTATTCTTTGACAAGAGATACGTGAAACGTTGGATGAATCTTCCATCCTTCGGGGAGGGATAGAGTCACTGCAATGGTCTCCCCCCTCTTTTGGATAGTGTGAGAGATTTTGTAGGGACCAACGAATCTGGGCATGAGCTTCCGAGTCATACCAGGCCAGTATTTGATGATCTTCGAGTTCAACAAAACTTCCTGACCGTGAGTATACTTCACCGGTCGACGGTGCAAGTCTGCATACGTTTTTTGACGATCCTTCGCGGATTTAAGCGCTGCCTTGGCCGTGTCATATGCATTATTCATATGCTCGACCCAGGACAGGGCTGGTTGATGTGCCGTAGCGATGACATCATCTGATGGTTGTAGTGCCACTCTAGGGTATCTACCGTACAGCAACCGAAACGGAAAATCTCGAATGCTTCTGTTGTACGAGTTGTTGATGGCGAATTGTGCATTCGGCAAAAGACTGGCCCAATTTTTCTGATTCGCAGAGGAAAAATGGCGAACAGTGTCTTCAAGAACACTGTTCATACGTTCTGTTTGACCATCTGTTTGTGGGTGAAATGCAGTCGACATTCCAGGTCGGATAGCGCACAGAGTCAAGAGTGTTTGCCAAAATTTACTCGTGAACTTAACATCGCGATCAGAGATGATGGAAAGCGGATGGCCTTGTTCGCTGAGCACGCGCTCGTGGAACAGGGTAGCAATCTTTTCAGCATCGTCTGTCGTTTTGCATGGGATAAGTTTGACCATCTTCGTAAGGCGATCAACGATCTCGTAGATCTGATCAAAACCATTCGATTTCGGTAGCCCAACGATGAAGTCCATGGACAGTGAATCGAAGGGGGCGGTCGGAATCGAAAGGGGTTGAAGGTTACCCTGCGGGTTCTGATGTGAAATTTTTACCCGTTGGCAAGAATCACAGTGGCGTACGTAATCAACGACATCGAGTCGCATGGCTGGCCACCAATAGTAGCGTGCAACAGATCGAAAAGTTCGGTCGATGCCTCCATGTCCACTTCGTTGGGTATCGTGGAAAGCAAACAAAATCCGAGCTTTGAGCGAATTACCATTTGGTACAACGATCTGCGACTCAGATGCTGCTCGTATGGATTTGCCGGTGCCAACCCAGAAACCATCTGCCCGTTTGGAGAGGTACTTGGTATTGTGCGGATTATCGAACCACAAGTCTTCCGTGTAACCATGCAGAATATCTGGGGCTATTTCGCGCATGTGGAGTGGGTCATTTGCGGACAGCCTCTGAATGAACGAAGCCGTAGCCTCTGAGAAGGCTGGATTCCTACTCAGAGGGTCAGCTACGTTAGTACGGCCCGCGATATGAGCCCACTTCATGTTCGTGAAGCGCGAGAAAAACTCAAGATATCGTGCCTGCTTTCTGCCCAGCATGGGCTGATTTGCAAGGTAGACGAGGGGTTCGTGGTCGGTGTCAAGTTCGAACTTGCCAGTGCAACCTTCGAGGTAGCATCGCCATTCTTTCAAGGCCAAGTACACTGCGAGTAATTCTTGCTCGCCCGTGGAGTAGTTTCGTTCAGCGCTTGAGAATTTGTGAGAGTGGTACGCGATGGGTCGCCCATCTTGCATGAGAACGCCCCCTGTACCAACGACAGAAGCATCGGTTACCGCCCGATAGTCCTTCGCTGGGTCAGGGTGTGCAAGCAAAGGAGCCTTCGTAAGACTTTCTTTGATGCCGAGGAATGCCTCCTGGCAGGCTTGGGTCCAAACATTTTGAAATGCAGGTCCCTTGAGCCCTGCCTGTCGTTTTCCGAGTGGTTTCGGACT
Source organism: Chlamydomonas sp. ICE-L (assembly GCA_013435795.1). Classification (NCBI taxonomy): domain Eukaryota; kingdom Viridiplantae; phylum Chlorophyta; class Chlorophyceae; order Chlamydomonadales; family Chlamydomonadaceae; genus Chlamydomonas; species Chlamydomonas sp. ICE-L. The sequence continues at coordinate 40,976,690 of JACBWV010000626.1, forward strand.
TGGTGTCACCGTCGGTGATTTTGTCAGTCCTGGCGGTTTCAATTTCGGTGAAATCGGTGCTGGCCTGTCTGTTAGATTCGAAATCTGGATTAGAGGGGCTGCGAGCGTCGAGTAACCTTGGATAAACTTTCTGAAAAAGTTAGAGAGTCCTAGGAACTGCTGAACTTCCTTCGAGGAGGTAGGTGTGGGCCAATCTGCAACTGCTTTCACCTTCGTTTCGTTGACTCGGACGCCTTCACTGGAGAGCACATGCCCTAGGTATATGACTTCCGGTCTATAGAAGAAACACGTTTCTCGTTTAAGAAAGAGGTGGTTATCTTCAAGACGTTGTAACACAATTCGAATGTGTTTTTCGTGTTCTTCATCATTACTGCTGTAGATGAGAATATCATCCAAGTAAATGACGACGAATTTGCCAATTAAATCTCTGAACACGGTGTTCATGACTTTTGTAAAGGCCGAGGGTGCATTTGCTAGCCCAAAAGGGAGAACCTTGAATTCATAGAGTCCCATCGGGGTTATGAACGCAGTTTTCGGGACGTCTGAATCATGTAACCGTATGTTGTGGTACGCATTACGTAAATCCAGATTTGAGAACACACTAGCTCCTCGAACTGAAACAAACAGATCGTCAATTCGTGGGAGGGGATAGCGATTTGGTACCGTGACCTTGTTCAATTTACGATAGTCGATAGCCATCCTCCAAGAGCCATCGGGTTTGGCGATGAAAAGGACTGGTGCGCCCCACGGGCTCGAGCTAGGGCTGATGTAGCCTTTGGCCAACAAGTCTTTAACTTGGTTTTGGACCTCTAGCAGTTCTGCGGGGGACAACCGGTGTCCTCGAGAGAATTGTGGGGATGCCGCCTCCGTGAGGGGGCATACGAATGGGGTGTCAGCCCTAAGGTCAGAAATCTTGTCCGCCGGGGCGAAGACCTTTTTAAAGTCCGTTTCGCAACCCGAGATTATCCGTTCGTGTTTCGTTTGTTGCACCGTGTTTGCTTGTGCTGCCGTTACTCGAATTGTAAAGGCATCGTCGTCTTGGTCCACTGATGTGACTAGGACTTCGAAACAATTGAGTTTTTGTTTTGATTTGCGGATAAACTTTTTAAGTGCTCTGTTAGACAGGACTCCTGGCGTTTTTCGCTGTGCTGTGTCAAAAAATTCGATACGTGCCAAAGTATAAGCAACCAATTCCTTGATGGAGAGAGGTTCCGACTCGAGTCGGGTGGAGTACAGTTCGACTGCTACTCTACGTTTATGCTTTTTAGCTATTTTGAAACTGGCTCTGAGACGTGTCTCTTCAAAACCAATGCAGCACCCCGTCTGCATCATCCAACTTCTTCCGAGAAGTGCGGTGGTGCCGGGCCCTAGCGTAGGGAGGACATAAGCAGATTTAATTTCTGACCTATGTTTGCCTAAGTTCAGGACAAAACTCGTTCTCGTAGTAGTGAGGACTTGGGATCCATCAGCTACCCGCACCATGACTGGTGAGCCCGTAAAGGTGGCTAAACCTGCCCTAGCACAGAATTCTGCGTCTACGAAGACAGAGTCTGCTCCACTGTCAATGAGAACTTTGCCAGATACCCCCGATAGGGTGGCCTCAAAGTGTGCGGTAGCTTGGTCCGCGTGGACACAAGCTGTTGTGCAAGCAGATATGCATGGAATGGCAGGAGGCGGGGGCAGGGTCGGAAGGCAAGGAGGGGATGTGGTCTGTGCTGTAGATGGTGTTACACAGATAGTAGGGGACGGAAACTGAAAAAGAACATCCCTATCTATGTCTACAAGCAGACCTACATCCTACTTCCTAACGGTAGGGCAGCTAGGGCACTTGGAGGGGGCAGTGGCTGTAGCGGCCGTGCGCTTCGTACCACACTTGTAACATAAGTTACCCTCCTTAGCTAGTTTAATAGCATCCGGTGTCCAGGGCTGACCGTCAGCCTGCTTCCACTTATGCTTTTCAGCAAATTGTAGCTGTCCCGCAGGGCTGGAAAAGGGCGGCGGGCCCGTTGCAGCTGGAGTCTGGGCCGTGCCCTTCTTGTGCTTGTGCTGGGTGGACCCCTCGTGAGGTCCACCAGGCCGTTTGCCTTTTGCCTGAACGTACATGGCCGAGGTAGGGGTTGGTGTTTTGGTGGCAGCAAGTTCAGTTTCAATGGCAGCAGCATGTTCGACAAGCTCGTCTAAAGAGGAAAATCGGCCTCCTTGTGCAGCAGTACGTCTGCGGCATCGTGCCTCGATGGTTGGAATCAGACCTATCAGCTTGTAAGCACTCCGTAGAGTGGACAGAGATGATTGCAACTGAACAGACGCGCCAATCTATACACGGAGACGAGAATAAGTTACAAGCACAGGAGACCCATTAAGGGGCACCAGTGGAGAAAGGGGCGGATGCCTGTAACCTGACTAGAACCTAAGCCAGGAATCTTAAGCCGGGCACAGGCAATACCGGTGACGCAGCCAACAGGAAGCTGTCACTGAGTCACTCAAGGATGACTCAGTCTACAGGAAGCTGTCACTACGGGAAGCTGGCACAGTACTGGCAGAGCCGATAGTTCTAAGGAAGTACATAAGTAGTCACCAAGTCATAAAACGCGTGAGAGCACCGCAATTCATGCTGACAAGACCAAACCGAAACAGAACTAGCTGATCATCCAATTGCATACCCCCGGCAATGCGCACTTCGTTTTGGAAAGCCATAGCGTAATGCCTAACCGTCGAGGTCTGCCGAATCGAGTTGGCATGCAGCCGTTGGCGTGCATTGATGTCGTCGTCAGCATGGTAGGGGTCATAGAAGTTTAGGAACTGAGTTTTTATCTCAGCCCACGTAATGGCCGGTGACGCGGTCATGAGGTGGTCTAGCCACTCGGCAGCTACCCCACCAAAGAAGTTTGGTATGTTGGATGGTACTAACATATGGTGCAACGTGCAATATGACTCTAGCAACTTCCACCAAATCCTACCCCTCGGGAGCTTCTTGTCTTCTACCCCAGTCCAAAGGGATGGACGTTCATACTTGCCAACTAAGGGCCTCGGGACCAAGGGCAAAACATGTGACTCTACCTTAGCTGCCGCAGCTTGTAGCTCAGCCACTTTGGCCTTGGCCTCCAGCAGCTCAATCTGGGCACGTAGAGCCATTAAAGCGTCCGAATGAGGTCCAGCGGGAGGGCCAACAGCGGGCGGTCCTGCAGCGGGCGCTTCAGCAGCGGGCTGGCCAGCAGCAGGCGATCCATCAGCAGGGGGGCCCGCAGGCAGTCCAGCTGTGGGGGCCCGCGGGTTGTCCAGCGGGGGCGGGGGGCGTTGCAGGCGATCCAGCAGCGGGGCCATCAGGTGGTCCAGCGGGGAGCGTTTGCTGGGCCTTCAGGAGAGCGGAAACTCGAAGTGTCTCCTGTTCGGCATCCCTCATTCGCATTTGGAGCCGAGCCATCTCCTCAAGGTGCTTGGATGCGGTGGCCTCGGCCTCGTGATGGTGAAGAAGTTCGAGGCTAGCGATAACCTTGTCCTTCTCCACTAGGGCAACGTGCGCGGCAGCCTTGCCAAGCGGCGTGGAGTCAGGCCTTGTGGCGACCTTCTTGCCATTGACTATGACAGCCATCCGCGCTTCCTTCAGCTCCTTCTCGGTAGCTGAAAGGTCGGGAGGCGAAGGTGCCGGCCCTCCAGCGCCTTTTCTTTTCTCCTTGGAGAGCTCGTGCAGCTCCCAAGCCTTGACTTGCTGGACGAGCTCCTCGTGGTCCATGTCGTCAACATCCGGGACCTCAGAAGGTGGAGCCGCAGCAGCGTGGGCTGAAGAAGAGGCCATACTCGGTGATGGTGGGCTCGAGGGGACGTCGGGGGGGGGGGGGGGGAGTAAAGCGAGTGGCGCGGTTTGAAAGCGCGACCAGGCTCCGAAACCAATTGTGGTATATGAATACCTTGTAACACGGAGTGTCTTGTAACTGGAAGCCTAAGAAATGATCTCAGGAGTTTAGACGGCCCTAAGAGTCAGAAGCACGACTTAAGACTCCCTTCCCGCTTCCAGCGCGTCTAGACCCTAATGGAACCCTCGTTTTAGGTATTCCCGAGTAGCTGATCAGACACTGATCAGTGGGTCAATTCGCTCGGTTTCAACTGCCTACAGAAGTCGTTCGTCATCTGTCGGAAAGTCGTCACCACCGCGTGGCAACTCAGTGGGAGGATCGTTATCCACCACACCAGCTGACGTTTCGATACGGCAGGCAGCTCACTCAACCAGCAAAGGCAGTCACCTAGTCTCCGAGGCAGATTTCAAACAAGTTGTATGTGCAGTTACGTCACCTCATCTTCGAGGTAGATTTAAGTCAACCTGCGCCCCGGACCACCTGACGTTTGGATTCGGCAGTCCAGTCACCTCGAAGGATAAGCCAGTCACAGCCTGAGGGTGCACAAGTGCACAACCCCAATTGATGAGGCAACGGCGCAACTGTGTACCAAAGCGCGGTATACGAGACACACATTCAGCAAGGACAGCCACCCACGGGCACGGAGTAGAGGCGAGTTGGGGCCCGAGGGGGACTTGGCCGGACTTGGCCGGGCTTGAGTTGGCGGGCCATGTGACATCGACGTGTCCATCACATGTGCTGCTGGTGGTGGCACGCCCGCCCCGCGCCCCCCTGCTTCGCCTGCGCGCACAGCATCTATGCAATACGGACTTCAGCCATTGTCCGCTCCGCGGTAGCTTTCTTGCCCCCTAACTTCTTGGCCCTTCCACGGCGGGCGTGCTAACAGATTCGGTTCCTAGCTCTCAACATTCACCAGCACTGCGCCTTATTATTTCCTTGCGCTTAATTCAAGTCCTCACAGAGTGTTCGATTCAAGTTCGATTCAAGTTCTCACAGTTTTGTCGAGAGTCATGTGTGCTTAGACAGTGCGAGGTCTCAACTTTCTACCAACACAAACTTAGTCGTCGTTGACTCCATGAGAGCCCCTGCTGGACTCGTAACTCGCCCCCCTCGGGGCTCGAGCCTCGTTGCACATGCTGCGCTAAATAGCAGAGGTGGGAGCCAGGGTCAATATCCCGAGCGGGTGCAACAGGGAGCCCTGCCCGACTTTGGTGGGGTGAATCCCGTGAAGGCCAGCAACTGGGGGGGTGGGGGTGGGGGTGGTGCCCAGCCCAGCCCACCTGCCGCAATACCCAGACAGCCTCGACCCGGAAGTCCCCCTAAAAAACTCAGACCACTTCCTGCAGCTCCCTCCATTCTACCAACTTGGCAAAGAGGGGAGGGGGTGAATCCCTTCACAGACAAGACCAAGTATAATGACAGCCCTGTTGATAGGGCGTTGATCACTCTGGTGAGACTCGTTCAGAGACTAGTAGGGACCGGCATATCATACGATGTTGACCAACGGCAAGTATGCTATCACATGATATCATACAGATTGCATCATATGATATTGTATATAAATGGTAACTTTGGCCTAGTCAGACTGCCAACATCATATGATATCGTATGATGACATGATATCATATGATATCATATTACCTATCCCTAGGGACTAGTGCTTGAGCCCCAACAATAACTCTAAACACTCTCTCAAATATGGTATAAAAAGCTTCGCTTTTTTATACACCCTATTTTGAGACTCCTACTCCACACCTGTCTGAATGTCTCACAAGTGTCTGTGCTTATGGTCATGAAAGCAGATAAGTTTGACATGTGGGGTGGGCGTTCATTATATTATAAAAACATGTCCAGAAATGGATGACATGGAAATGCAATAGTCAGTAGAGGGGATGACACCCTCTCCTACTTGAGTCCTGTTTTGTCCCTACCACAAAACACAAAACAACGCAATGACAGAAGTAGCTACTATTGTCGTGCTTTGTCCCCACCACGTAACACAAAACAACGCATTGACTGAAGTAGGACTGCAAAACACTTCTTATTGTTCTGCCTGTTTTATCTACAACCATGATATCAATTGTGTACCCTTCATTTCTCGGGCTTCTATACTGCATGGTACTGCATAGCACTGCACGGTACGGCATGACACTGCACAGTACTGCATGGTACTGTAGGGTACTGCACGATACTGCATGGTACTGCACAATACTGCATGGTACTGCACAAAACTGCATGGTACTGCACAATATAGCATGGTACTGCACAATACTGCATGGTACTGCACGATACTGCATGGTACTGAATGGTACTGCATAGTTCGGCTCAACCTTGTGCAGTCATCAGACTCAAGGACTGCATGGCACTGAATGTTACTGCACCATACTGCACGATACTGCACAGTACTGCATGGGACTGCACGGTACTGCATGATACTACATGGTACTTCAGGGTACTGTAGTAAGGCTCAACCTCGTGCAATCATAAGACTGGAGGACTGCATTGACATGTGTACTATGGCCTCAAGCCAAGGGAGTTGGTTGTAACCCTCTTTAAAGGGTTACAGCCAACCCTCCAAGAACCCCCCTTGGGGGTACTCGCGACCCCCATTGGGGGTTGGACTGCCTTATAGGGTTGGCCTTTGTCTTTGACTTAGCTGTGAGGTTTCTCCCATGATTCTTATGCTGCTGGGGATTGATCATGAAGAAAGCTAGTACATGACAGACTAACTCCATGATGACCTCCTAATAAATTGCAGCAATACCCACTCACTCACTCACTCACCCACTCACTAACCCACTCACTCCAACCTGAAGGTCACCACCACTAACCCACTCACTCACCCACCCACCCACTCACTAACCCACTCACTCCCTTACCCACTCACTAACCCACTCACTCACTCCGAATAACTTGCAGCAATACGATTTGGAAAGAGTTGAAAGCTAAGGTTTGCTAACAATTAAAATGCGATTAACCTTTTAAGGTTCGCCGTTAGCTCTTTACTTTTAACCGTTTAAGCAAAGCAAGTTATTTAGTGTCATTCACTGCTGCTGCCTGAAGGTCACCACCAAGTTGGTTGAGGCCATGGTCATTCAAGGCCGCACTAACCCATTCACTCATCAACCCACTCACGTACCCACCCACAGGCCGAGAAGGACAAGAAGGCAATAGGCAAATTCTGAGCCGCAGAGCAATTCAAAGCTGCAGAGGCAATTTCCGAGCGGCAGAGCAAATCAAAGCCGCACAAACCCACTCACTCACTCACTCACTCACTCACTCACTCACTTCTGCCCGAAGGTCACCACCAAGTTGGTTGAGGCCATGGCCATTCAAGGCCAAGTGCTCAATCCTCCTTTTCCAGCCCTGTGCGACTTCAAAGACTTGGTGCGAGTGTCTCAAGCAGTCATGAAAGGGAGATCAGCAGATGATCAGGCAGAGCTTGTGCGGGCTACGTTACACTCGCTCCTCCCAAACGAATCATTGGGTGCCTACAAATTGGTGAGAGACATGTAGACACTTGTACCATGTTTTAGGAGCTTTTAATGGCGATCAGCAGATGATCAGGCAGAGCTTGTGCGGGCTACCCTACACTCGCTTCTCCCAAAATAATCATTGGGTGCCTACAAATCGGTGAGACACATGTAGCATGTTTTAAAAGCTTTTAAAGGCTATGGATGTTTCCTCTTGGTCCCTATTTTCAACACTATTTCCCATCCGTGCTGCAATACATATCCTTTGTGGTTTCTGTACTTCAGGAATTGTTCCTCTATGTATAGTAATCGCTATTTTCATACCAGAAGGTTTCATCCTAACAACTGCTGTTGTATGTTTCAAGCCATAATACAAATAACACATATCTCTAGATCAGCCTAGATACTAATACATACTAATTCATTAAATAACACATATCTCTAGATCAGTCTAGATACTAATAAATAACAATACATTAAATAACACATATCTCTAGATGCTTATAAATAATAAAACGTCAAATAATACATATCTCTAGATACTAATAAACACTTGTAAAGAATCATAAGCTATGAGCCAGTTCAAGCCATTCAATTCCACTTCCCATTTGTGTCTTGTAAGTGTTTCCTGCATCCCGCATGACTGCACACCCACACTACCACCAAGTGCCATGAACAAGCACCGACCTGCTGTGTTTTAGCAACTAGCCCAACAGCCTAGTCCACCTTTCCACCCACCCATCCACCCATGCACCCACCCATACACCCACCAACACTACCACCCAACCATACACCCACCCATACACCCACCAACACTACCACCCACCCATGCACCCACCCATACACCCACCAACACTACCACCCACCCATACACCCACCCATACACCCACCAACACTACCACCCACCCATGCACCCACCCATACACCCACCAACACTACCACCCACCCATGCACCCACCCATACACCCACCAACACTACCACACACCCATGCACCCACCCATACACCCACCAACACTACCACCCACCCATGCACCCACCCATACACCCACCACACTACCACACACCCTGCACCCACCCAATACCCACCAACACTACACACACCCTGCACCACCATACACCACCAACACTACCACACACCCATACACCCACCCATACACCCACCCATACACCCACCCATACACCCACCAACACTACCACCCACCCACACACCTACCTGGAGAGCCTTGGCTACTTGTCCAACCGCCTTTTCCGCCTTTCCGAGGATGTCCAGTGCAACCCCGTGTGTGTGTGTGAGTGTGGGGTATGGGGTGGGGATGAGAGGGTGAGTGGATGTGACATCAACCCACCCACACTACCACCCAGTGCCATGAACAAGCACCTACCTGAAGTGCCTTAGCTACTAGTCCAACATACCCACCTACCCACCCAACAACAACCCACCTACTCCAACCCCCCCCCCCCCCCCCCCCCCCCCCCCCCCACACACACACACACTTCCTGTTTGTGTCTTCTAGGTGTTTCCTGCATCTCGCTGGACTGCAGAAGTCAATGCATTCTTTGCATCCCAGGTGGGTATAGCTAGGGAACAGCAATATGATATCATATGGAAGTCTGACTAGGTAAAAGTTGCAATTTATACATAATATCATATGGTGCAGTTTGTATGATATCATATGATATCATACTCCCCTTTGGTCAACATCATATGATGTGCCGGTCCCTAGGTATAGCACTGTTCACTGTTTCTTTGCATCCCAGGTGGGTATAGCAAGTTTTGTTTTGGTGGAGCCCCCCCTCCAGAGTCACCCCTTTGTCCAGTTTATTGTTCGTCGTGTTGTCAGCACGTAACCCTGGCCCTAACTATATCGCCCCATGGCAAGGCAAAATAATTTTCACTCTCCTCTACTATTTTTGGCAGAGTCCCCTTCGGAGGGATGGGAGCCCCCAGAGTCACCCCGTCGTCTGTCTGTCGTGTTGTCTGTCGTGTTGTCAGCACGTAACCCTGGACCTAACTATGTCATGAGCCCTGGCTTTGGTCTGCTGCACTCAATTCCGGCCAATGTACTCATGGCATCTCAAATGGATATACCACTGTCCACTGTTTTTTCCCGACGTCACGTTGCCATTCCATCGTTGCATGGGGAATCATTGGTTTGGTGCTGCCCCCTGACCCCCCCAGGCTCCGCACTCCGCCTTGCAATGGCTATTTGTGATCGTCTGTTGATGTCCAGTGAGTGTATTGTCTAGTTCAGATGATCACATGCAACAATCCTGAAACCAGGCTTGAGAAGCACAAGTAGCCTGGGGGGGTCAGGGAGCAGCACCAAACCAGGCTTGAGAAGCACAAGTAGCGACTCAACCTGGCCTACATAAATCTGAAATACAACAAGTCATATGCAGCATCGCAAGCGATGCGGAAAATTGGCGGAGTGTGTTGGCAACTGGAGCTGATTGAAGTCAGTTAGTTATGAGACAGTTGGCTGACGTGTCAGGCTTCAATTTTTCAGTCGGTCGGTTGGTCGGACGGTCAGACAAATGGACAATAGGGTAACCCTGGGGGCTCCCGCCCCCCAGAAGGGGGGGCTCCGCCAAAAACATAGAGCGCTGCTCTTGCATGTTGGCAGCAACAGAAAGGACAAATGACGTTATATAACAGGATTTTCACCCTACCAGAAAAACAGTATTCCTCCATCTCTTTGGCATACATGGTGCTGTATACGTGCTGTAGAAGTAGTGCATGGCAAGCTGAGCATGAGCATATATTGATATATGGAACAAAACAACCAATCCTAGAATTGTCAAATATTGAACAAAGCGTTCCCCAGGCTTGAGTAACACAAGTAGTAGCTAGTAGCTGAAATCAGGCTTGAGTAGCACAAGTAGTAGATAGTAGCTGAAATATTGAGCATTCCCCAGAGTTGTATTGTTTTAGAAAGGGGGTCTTCTGGTGTAATCGGGGATTTTTTGTGTCTCTCAATGTCGGGCTCCTAGTAGCAATTTGGATTGGCGGGGTTCGGGGGGCTGGGCCGAGATTCAAGTCTCATGGTAGCGGAAGGTTTGGCCAAATCAGGGTCCCAGGTAGCGATCGCTACTGGTTGCAAAAAATAGTAGGGGGCCCTAGCGGGTCCCCTGGAGGTCGGCCCCGGGGGTGGTGTAATGTTCGTCAAGCAGCAGTGACAGCCTCCTTGGTGATGGATGCACAAGCAGTTGCTTACTTATCCGTTCAATTCAATATTGGGGGGGTCAAGAATCAATGTAGCATGGCATGGCATTATTCTTCAACTGGGTGCCCTGTAAGGCTAATGAACTTATTAGCTCACTGTCTTCCCGAAGTTCCATGGAGGCAGGTGCAGCAACTCCCAAGGCTACAGTTGCAACTTCGCAACCTGCAGGAACTAGTGCAAAAGAGCAGATTTCCTTGTCAAGCACAATGCGCTGATGTAATGAGCTACGAGAGTAACGAAGAAGCGAATTCTTCAAGGGGAAATCGTAGACATGCTCCAGGTCTCTAGACTGAGTCCACAGGACAGGAGGGAAACGACAAATGAAAACGCCGCGTCCACAATCCGCAACCCTGAGATACGTACGCGTAAAAGTGCCCTCAGAGGTAATCCGCCCCCGACGGGAATCGAACACGAGTCGGAAAGAGTTCAGGCCAGTCAGATTAACCGGCAATTTTGACCAGCGATCTTGGGAGATTTGAAGATGTGAAGATGTGAAAAACAGCACGATATCTCGTAAGTATCGCATAGGTCTGTCCCCCTAAGGGGGCCGACCAACAAAGGTCTGGTGTTCCCTGCACAAATTGCGTGGCTAACCAACTTAGCAATCAATCAGACCTTTCCAGCTTCGTAAAATTGCTTTTCACTCCATGACTCTTCTACTTCAACTTGGTTACATGGCCAGCAATATCTTGAACTTGGTCACACAGCTTCAGCCAGCAATTTGGCTGCTCGCCGTCTTCGGCAGGAAAAAAAAGGGAAAACGTCAAGGCAAACAAATCATTTTGTTATTTGTATCATTTTATCTCAATTCATTTAAATCTAAACATTTTAATATAAAGCATTTTTTAATCTCATTCCATGATCCATTTTAATGTACATTATTTATGATCTCAATCCATTTTAGTCTCAATCCATGATGGATCCATACGGCCAAATGATCCCAATCCTGATCGATTCATTAAGTCTACGGCAGTAAATAGATAATACCAGGAAAATGTAAGCGTGATCAAATCATTGTTTCTTTTTATCATTTTGATATCAATCCATTTTAATCTCAATCCATGACGCAAATTACGTAAATCATTTTTTCTTTATCATTTAAATCTAAATCCATTTAAATCCCAATCTATGACTCAGGGCTTCTCCTGGCTTGGCAGGGAATCAGAGTTGAGAAATGGATCCATTCGGCCAAATGATCCCAATCCTGATCGATTCATTCAGTCTACGGCAGGAAAGAAATAATACCAGGAAATTGTAAACGCGAACAAAATATTTTTTCCTTTTTATCATTTTAATCTCAATCCATTATAATCTCAATCCATTTAATCTCAATCCATGACGCAAATCATGCAAATAATTTTTCTTGTTTTCTTTATCATTTTAATCTAAATCCATTTTAATCTCAATCTACGACTCAGGGCTTCTTCTGGCTTGTTGGGGAATCAGAGTTAAGAGATGGATCCATACGGCCAAATGATCCCAATCCTGATCAGTTCATTCAGCGCAGCACTGTGTACATCAAGAAGTGCCGTTATCTGGAAGAGGTAGGTCAGGGCTTTTTTTTCAAATCTGAAAGTTGATTTTAGCTTTTTGGCTCTAGGCCTCATCAAGGGACAGTGTTTTAGTGCTTTTCATAGGTGTTATAAGTTTTATAGCCTGTTATAGCAATTTAGGGCCAATTGTTTTTTCATTTTTTTGTAGCGATATTTTTGCCGAAACGGGGTCAAAACTAGCGATCGCTATTTGTGTAACATCACTGTGTACAGCAAGATGTGCCGTGATCTGGAAAGAGTATGTCAGGGCTTTTTTTCAAATCTGAAAGTGGGTTTTCTCTAGCTTTTCGTTTAGGCCTCCTCTAGGGACAGGGTTTTAGTGGTTTTTAAGCTTATATAGCATTTTAGGGTCAAATAGGGGGGGGGGGGCTTTTTTTACTTTTTTATAGCGACATTTTTGCCAAAACGGGGTCAAAACTAGCCAGCGCTATATGTAGCGGGGAAAAGGCCTGAGTTAGGTCCAATCAAAATCAGCAAATGCTGGAGTATGTATGGAACGGCAAAATGATATCATATCATCATATGAAATCATATGATGCCTGCAGTCTGACGAGGCTAAAGTTACCATTTCTAAACATTATCATATTATACAATTTGTATTTGTGGTGCTGGTGGGATTGTTGGTGGTGGTGCTGTTGTTGGTACTAGTGGTGGTGTTGGCACTGGTGGTGCTGGTGTTGGTATTGGTGGTGCTGGTGTTGTTGTTGGTGTTGTTGTTGTTGATGGTGGTGGTGCTGTTGTTGGCACTGGTGGTGGTGCTGTTGTTGGTACTGGTGGTGGTGGTGGTGGTGCTGGTATCATATTATGCAATTCGTATTTGTTGATATCATACTCGCCTTTGGTCGACACCATATGATATGCCGGTCCCTGCATGTATGTGAAACTTAGTTTGACAGCCGTGTATGTGAATGCTTGGTTTGACAGCTGTGTCAAATGCTTTCTTTTCTAGCTTACCTTCTAATCCGCCTGCCTTTCTTTGTGTTCCTTAGTTCCTTGTGTGCGTAGAGCCACTTTGAACATGCCCTGCACCTACTCTTTCATAGGAGTGGCAACGCCATTTGAACTGAATCCTCGGTTTCGCTCGTTTTTGTCCCTTAGTTCCTTGTGTGCATAGAGCCACCTTGCACATCCTGTTCACCTGTTCTTTTGTAGGAGTGGCAACGCCATTCAAACTGAATCCTCGGTGTCGCTGGTTTGTGTCCCATAGTTTCTTGTGTGCGTAGAGCCACTTTGCACATGCCCTGCACCTATTCTTTTGTAAGAGTGTCAACGCCATGCAAACTGAATCCTCAGTGTCGCTGGTTTGTGTCCCTTAGTTTCTTGTGTGCGTAGAGCCACTTCACACATGCCCTGCACCTACTCTTTTGTGGGAGTGGCAACACCATTTGAACTGAACCCTCGGTGTCACTGGTTCGTGTCCTTTAGTTTCTTGTGTGCATACAGCCACCTTGCGCATGCCCTGCGCCTACTCCTTTTTATTTTAGCTACAAGCAGCAGCTACTAGGCAGCTCCCTGAGCCAGCCACTGGGCTAAGCCCCAGGATTTTGACAGGTCTGGAGAGTGGATTCTGTCAGCTTCTAGACATGCTACCGAGGGGTAGTGGTGAATGTTTGTTTGGTCAGGGGTTGGCATCTCCCAAGTGCGCCTACTTTTTTGTCGGTGTGGCAACGCCATCCAAACTGAATCCTCAGTTCCACTGGTTTGCGTCCACGTCCTGGGGTGACATTCCTTTCACAACTTAAAGAATGCCTTGCTCAACACGAGTGCCAGATATATGAGTTCGCAGCTTTTCGGCAGAGCCCCCCCCCCCCCCCCCCCCCCCCCCCCACACACACCCTCTGGGAGGCGGGAGCCCCCAGAGTCACCCCATTGTCCATTTGTCGTGTTGTATGTTTATCTGTTGTGATGTGGGCTCGTAACCCTTGCCCTAAATGGCCCCTGGCTTTGGTCCGCTGCACTTGATTCTGGTGCCACCTGCCGCTTCGATAGCCAACACTCCGATCTTTTTTCGCATCGCTTGCGGTGCACCTGGGAATTATTTACTGAAATTATTTACACATTTTTTTCTTCTTCTCCTGTATTTTGGGTTTACAGGAATCTAAAACCTCAAGTGTACTACTTCCACAGAGACTTCACCCATCACACCATTTGTACATCCACAGAGACTTCCATCACACCATTTGTACATCCTGGTATATAAACGCTGATCATTTAGCTTTTTGTTGGGAATGCAGATGTTCCACATTTTTCCACGTCGCTTGCAATGCACCTAGGGCTTGCCTGGGTACCTCTTAAATAAATAAATAGTAGGCCGAGGTTGAGGGGGCCAGCCCGTTTGCTTTCACTGGGGCCAACCACCAATGGGTACCTCTTACGACTTTTCGTTGCTATATTTCATTGTGCATGCAGAGCGGTTGCGTGGCTGTTTGCACAAACCTTTGCAAGACAGCTACCCAGCGTTTCTTCACAGAGGATGTGGGCATGCCCCTAACCATGGTGCCTAATTGGGACGACCTATCCTGCGAAATGGTCTTTGGTCGGGTAAGATCCATGCGCTTGATAAACTTGAACCTGAACTTGGCAGCATAGCTTCACACCAAGTTTTGCATCAACTTACTAAATAAGTAAGTATGCAGCCATACTTAAGCTAAATATTTAGTAAGTTTTATTATTAGTATACTTGGCTGCTGGCTGCATACTTACTTACTTACTTATCTGCAAAATACGATTCCCCCCCCCCCCCCCCCCCCCCCCCCCCCCCCCCGTGCTAATTCTCCATATACTTGGTAGCTTCAGCCTGCAACTTGGCTGCTCTCCGTCTTCGGCAGTACAAAAATAATACCAGGAAAATTGAACGTGAAAACATGGACATATGTGTTTCCTATTGTTTACACTTGATAATGAAGCAATCTGATCCCTACCCATACCTAGGGTCATTGATGCTCCCTAGTTGTATGACCCCCCATGGCCCCATGCAATACCCCTCATGCAGAATGCTACCAAGTTGTGTGACCCCCCATGCAGAATGACTATCAACAACCGCCATAATCAGCACATTAAGCTTGACAGCTGCACTGATTGCTAAATACTATCTGTTGGTGCAAAGATAGTGTAAAGATACATCCACTTGCCATTCAGTTTGACATACTTTTCATCCATAAAATGCTTGCCTGCTATTTTGTTACGTTTGACCTACGTTTCACCCATAATTGCTCGCTTGCTATTTTTTCGTTCAACATACGTTCCATCCAAAAAATACTTGCTTGCTATTTGTTACGTTTGACAAACGTTTCATCCATAAAATGCTTGCTTGCTATTTGTAACATTTTTCAATATTGCCTGTCTAATTTGGAGGATAAGTCAGAGTATCCCTCCCGGATATTGTCAAGCGGCTTGTCTTGGGTCAACAATGGCCTGTTGATGACAAAATAATGTAACACGCCACTTTGACCCGACAGGTTCCTCTGGCATGAGAGAAGGATGAAGCCTACCAACATTCAGTTTGACATACATTTCATCCATATACCAGTATTAAATAATATATTAAATATATGTTAAATCATATATTAAATGCTCTTGCCATTTAGTTTGACATCCATAAAATGCTTGCTTGCAATACTACCTATCTAATTTGAAGGATACGTCGGAGTACCCCTCCCGGATGTTGTAGAGTGAGATTGGCTTGGGTCAACAATGGCCTGTTGATGACAACATAATGTAATATGCCAACTTGAATTGACAGGTTCCTCTGGCACAAACCTAAAACCCTAAACCTGCCAACTTGACTCAACAGGTCCCTCTGGCACGAGAGAAGGATGAAGCCTACCAACAGCCATGCTTCACTCAACACTGTGTCGTTCCTGATGCTTCATCAGCGCAAAAGCCATGCAAGCTCGTTGAGCCACCAACTGGCAAGAGCACCAAATTCAATCCCAAGAATGGCAGTGTCGGTAGCGGGATCAGCAAGGGCCCAATCAGCAGCACGTGGGGCTTAGCTGGAGCTCCACCCTCCCCAGTAGCCTCTGAGGTCTCCCGCCCAACATGTTTACCTCCACCAGCAGATTCTGTATCAACAACGAGGAAAGCTCCGCAGACTCCGGTTAATCCGGTAGCAGCTGGAGCTGGCGAGAAAGAAGCCAATACTGAGTCGGCTCTCCTGGGTCTGCCACCCTTCAGTCTGACTGATATGGTTCAAGCTGCAACCAAGACCGTGGTAGAGGTAGTTAGCAACGCTGATATCCCAACACCTTCGTCATTCTCAAACTTCCTGGACTTCAAATCGTGGAAGGCGTCTAAAAGCAGAAAGCAGATTGGCTCAAAACCTAGTCCTGAAGAAACTGCTTCAACAGCAAGTGCTGAACCTGCCCAGCCTGTTCCAAGCAATGAGACATTGACAAGAGATGTGAGCAACTTTGACAACACCGAGGGTCTCTCGGCACTAGCGGGCATTGACAATGCCTCTTATCCTGCTATGCTAAATGCCGAAGCTGAGCTCCAGAGCGAGGCCATAGCTGGCTTGCTAGCATCAATCATGGCAGACACAGGCACTCGCTACATCGAAAGCATCCAAGGGATACGGCAACTGCCAACCTCTGACATCCCCCCACCTAAAATGCTGGCAGATCCTAAACCTATCGCAGATAGTGTGAGTGAAGAACAGGCTGCTTCTGCTTTCAGTGATGAGGAGCCTAGCGCGATCCTACTTGGGCCTGTTTCTGAGCAGAATTGGGGAAGTGATGTTGTACTTTTCACAGGTGTGGATCCTACTGGCACTACAGCTGCACTGGCTGATCCAAGCATGCCTGCTGAGGGCTCTCAGGATGATGGAATAGTGCTTCTGCAAGAGGAGCAGCCTTCGACTCCCCCGACTGCAGAAAGCCAAGCGCGGCCAAAGTGGGTTGTGGACACAGGGTCAACAGAATTAACCACTATTCTCCAAGCAGGCCAGGAATCCTCAACAGAATCAACCACCCTTCTCCAGGCAGGCCAGGAATCCTCGATAGCTTTGGCAGTATCTGGTTCTGATGCTCAGGTTGAGCTTGGCCCTTTTCAGCAGGAATCAAACGACGCAGATGATAAGGCAGACACGGAAGCATGCATGGTGACAGATGCAAGCCCCTCTGATTCTGTAGATATGCCGTCAGCAGTGCCCGCACTCTTCCCCCCTGCAAGTGCTGATGGTGCTGATGGGCAGCGGGTAGATGCTGAGCCGGCTCCGAATGCACTCAGTGCACCCAGCTCGGAGCTATCCGACCCAGTCATGGAGAACCCTGCCGTTTTGAATGTGAACAACCACAACTCATCTGCGTCTGAGATTGATGTGACACGCTCCGACAGTGAGCATCCTGTCTTGGAGGTGGTTGAGCCAGTTGTCATTGATGTCAAGATTCAGAGTCCATGATCGGAGCATGCTCTGACTCATATCAGGGCCCGCCGTCGGCTGTTCGCCGCACCGACTGATCAGAAGGAGTGACCAACGCGCCAGGTGGCGTTGTACAACCTTTGAGCTGGCAAAGAAATGTGATGAGGTGGCGGTGCACTGCCTCTGAGCTGACACGTCGGTCACTCCTCCTGAACAGCCGACGGCGGGCCCTGATATTGATATTGACGACTCCCACTGCTGTCTATCTGTCATCTAACAAGAGTGATAGTGTGACATTATCTTCTCGTGCACTTGTATGTATGTTACAGTCCAGGTGTAACAGGCTTAGAAGACTTTCCCAACCGTGACAGGAAGGGCTAAAAATAAAAAGCATTGATGAACTGAACACCAAACAATCGTTTTACCGACAGGGGGCCTGATTTCGTGGTATAGTGGTAATTTAATTCTACAATTATACTCCACTTATGAATTATACAATTATGCTACACTTATGGATCCTCAATTTGCCAGCTAGGCTGCAGAAGGAAATATGCAAGTTAATAATGGGCAAGTTGTCTCCTTTTTGTGAATTTCATTATCAATACGTTATGATACGCGTTTAATTGTAAGTTTGTACAAGGCTCTAGACCGAAGAACGTGAAGTTAAACTTGGTTGCATGGCTCCAGCCAGAAATCTGGCTCCTCGCCATCTTTGGTGATTGAAAACAACTTTCAATTGTAACATTTAAATGAGTGCCCCCAAAGAAAGCAAAGCATATCAGCACATTGCAGTCTTGTAGTGTTAAAGACTTGGTATATAACTTGAACTTGGTTACATGCAGGGTACTACAAAGCGCGTGAGTCTTTACGCGCACGCTTTTTGAGCCCCACAGCGCGTTTCGCGCAGTTTTTTCAACCCCCTGTGGGCGCAGCGCGCAGTTTTTGCGCTTTTTGCACTATAAAGCGCTGAGCAATTCGACGTTTGTGCACTTTAAGCACTGACCATTTTGACAAAAAGTAGTACCCTGCTTACATGGCCCGAGGCAGCCATTTTGCTGCTAACCGTCTTTGGCAGTTAAACTGACAAAAATACCTTGAGAGAGATTTGACGCATGAGTAAAACAAGCTACCAAACTATAGGGAGGTGTTTGAGACTTGGAACTTCAACATTATGTATATGGCACGCCCGATGCTCCACCCAGAGATCTGAAATTCGAAAACATTACCCACACCTGGGAGCCCGATTGACCCCAATGGAAATAAACATGAATAATTGGTCGTGCGCGATTTATAGGACTTAAATAACACTGTACACTTCGGACCAGTCAACTGTCAGTTGACTGTGTACGAAGTGTACTTCAACCAGTTGACTGGTACGAAGTGTAGAAGGTAATAATCTCCAACCATACTTTTGGCGGAGCCCCCCTCCTGGGGGGCGGGAGCCCCCACATACATGTCGGTCCGACCAACCGGGAAAACGAAGCCTGACACGTCAGCCAACCGTCTCATAACTAACTAGCTTCGGTCAACTCCATCATTGCCACCTGTCATTCCGTTGCCGACACTTTCCGCCAATTTTCCGCATCGCTTGCGGCGCTGCATAGGGTGTGTGTCTAATTATTTTGCTATCGTACAAATTGTACGGTACAATACGGAAGGATCAGCAAATCCCAGATATGATAATGGTTTCAGATAATGGTAAAGGAAGACTGCTATGTACTGCTTCTGTAATGCATAAAAATAGAAAGGGGTGTGTGGGGGGGGGGGCGGTAGAGCTGAATCATGGTGGGTTTCGTAGCTAGCCTCCCAGCGTCAAAGTACCTTTTTAGCCCTCGTATTGTTGTTGGGGTATGGTGCAACAAATCTTATTGCAAGGAAGTTGAGAGAGTTGAGAAAGAGAAAGGGGGAGGTAAAGCTGAACCAACACCCTATCCTTAAGGGACTTATCACACATCCACACCAAGGACCAAGAGAGCAACAATTTTTATAATAATGATAATAATAATAATAATAATAATAATAATAATAATAATAACTGAAAATAATAATGATGATGATAATAATAATAATAATAATAATAATAATAGTAATTATACTATTATATAGTAATTATAGTAATTATACTGTTATTATAGTAATTATTATAGTAATTATACTATTATATAGTAATTATACTATTATTATTATTATTATTATTATTATTATTATTATCATCATTGTCATTATTCTAATTATTCTAATTATTCTTATTATTATTCTTATCATTATAAAAAAAACTCTAGGCATCCTTGGATTTCCTGCCTCTGCCGTCATATTGAAATAGAAGTGAAAGTGATTGCAGAAGGCAAAATTCGCGACTTCCTTCAAGTCCAGCAGTCCAGTTTTTTTCCAAATCTGAAAGTGGTTTTTTATAGCTTTGTGGTTTTAGGCCTCCTCCAGGGACAGCGTTTTAGTGTGTGTTTGTAGCATTTTAGGGCCATATAGGGGGGGGGAGACTATTGTGTGCATTTTTATAGCGAGGAATTATAAAAAACGGGGTCAAAACTAGCGATCTCTATATAGAGCGAGGGAAAAGCCCTGCAGCAGTCCTATGGTAGTCTGGATAGATTTTAGGGCTCCTAATATTCCACACAAATCGCTAGCAAAGAAATGATTATTATTAAAATTAAAAAAAATGTCCACGTTTATATTTTTCCTGGTATTTGTTTTTACTGCCGAAGAGAGCGGAGCAGCCAAATTGCTGGGTGGAGCCAGTACATTTACCAAGTTCAAGTTCCATATTACCGGTATTCATGAGGCGCAAGACTTGATTACATGGCTTGTACATCTGATCGCAAAATTAAATTGTCAAATTAAATTGTCACGAGCACAGGGAAGAAAAATGACATGTGAGCTACAAACACTGACCAATTTGACAAAATGTAGTAGCTTGAGGGAACCCGTCTGTAAAACGATTTTATAGGGTTCAGTTCCTGGTCCAATTCATCAGCCCCCCCCCTCTTTTCGCCCCTCCTGATATCATGGCTGGGCAGGTCCCTTTAGCCTATTCGGCTACCTCTGGACTGTAACAACATACATATATACATGGCGTTAGCCTTCAGGCTGCTCGCCGTCTTTGGCAGTAACAACAAGTCAAGCAACAGTAGCCTTCAAAGAAGTTGGCAAATTTAAATAAAGCACTACTGCAACCCCCACCGCCCCCCCCCCCCCCCCACACACACACACGCACACCTCTGCCTATTCACACCACCCCTCAAAGGGTAGGTGGAAGCTAGCCCGGGGGAAGCCAACCCGGGGGTGGGGGGGTAGGGGTTTATGGGGTTTAGGGTTTTGGGTTAACCGGTCACCCCCTGGCTGGCACCCCCCTGGCTAGCTTCCCCCTACCCCCTCGAAGGTAGAGAAATACCAATCTGCTAGTGGGTATCCCAAAGTACTGCTGCCCCCCCCCCCCCCCCCACACACACACACCACCACCACACACCACCACCACCACCCACCCACACATACACACCTCTGCCCATTCACACCACCCCTCAAAGGAACAGAATTACCAACCTGCTAGTGGACATTCCACAGCCACACACTCAATTCATTCAAAGAAGTTTGCAAATTTGGCATAAAGTAATATTGTCGTGGTGGTAGTTATACCATACCATCAGACTATTGGCAGCAGCGCTGATGTCCATAGTCTGGTGGTGTGGTTTGACTACCAACACAACACAACTTTGATGAAATTGCTAATTAAATTCTGGAACTGGGTGGTAAGGTGCGATGAACACCCTTCTCTGTTATTGTCTGTAATTGTCTGTCATTGTCTGTTATTGTCTGTTATTGTCTGTCATCTTCTGTTATTGTGTGCCATTGTCTGTCCTTGTCTGTCATTCTCAGCCATTGTCTGTTCTTGTCTGATCTTGTCTGTTCTTGTCTGTCATTGTCTGTTATTGTCTGTTATTGTCAGCCATTGTCTGTCATTGTCTGTTATTATCAGCCATTGTCTGTTATTGTCTGGCAGTGTCTGTCATTCTCAGCCATTGTCTGCCATTGTCTGTTATTGTCTGGCAGCGTCAGCCATTGTCTGTTATTGTCTGTCATTGAGATGTCAGTATTGCTGACATCAACCTGGCGAAGAATGCATTCTGGTAATAATCGTTTGTCTGGTCTGTCATTATCTGTCATTGGGATGCCATTATTGCTGACATCAACCTGATGAAGAATGCATTTCGGCACTAAACGTTTCAAACCCCCAAATCACTTCACAACCCCCCAAACCACTTCACAACCCCCCAAACCACTTCACAACCCCCCAAACCACTTCACAACCCCCAAACCACTTCACAACCCCCCAAACCACTTCACAACCCCCCAAACCACTCCACAACCCCCCAAACCACTCCACAACCCCCCAAACCACTTCACAACCCCCTAAACCACTTCACAACCCCCCAAACCACTTCACAACCCCCAAACCACTTCACAACCCCCCAAACCACTTCACAACCCCCCAAACCACTTCACAACCCCCAAACCACTTCACAACCCCCCAAAACCACTTCACAAACCCATGAGCTCATTGGTTGATGCTGCTTGTTTTCTATCAACAGCAATGAGTAGTTGTTTTGAATGACCACCTGAAAAGTACTCCAGATTTGGGACGTATGCATCCTTACTCATCCCAATATTCGTTAATGTAATAATTGATAAATTTATTCCAAAGGTCGCCATTGCCATCAGCGCTTTTTGGCGGAGCCCCCCCTTCTAGGGGGCGGGAGCCCCCAGTGTCACCCGCTGTCTGTCTGAACGTACAACCACAAGAAACCCTGGCCCTAACTGGCCCCTGGGCCTTTTATAAACCCTGGCTTCGGTCTTCTGCACTTAATTCCGGTGCCGCCTGTTGCTCCGATAGCCAACACTCTCCGCCAAGTATCCGCGTCGCTTGCAACGTGCCTAGGACTTGTTCGTTTTAGCCCCTCCTGTCATAGTTGGGCAAGCCCCTGTAAACTATTTGGTCTACCACATGGCTGTAACAACAACAACATACATACATACATACAAAGGTTGCTGCCATGTTCACTATGAGAACTCAACTTGGACATCCACTATCACACCCTTGCTTGATAGACTAGTAGCCAAGGCAACCCTGTTCAACGAATGGCTCAATGGCAGAGCTCCTTGAACGACAAAGGTGCCGGGTACGAATCCCCACGGGTGCGCCTTAGTGTTCACAGTCGCTGTTAACCGCCATGGTAGCTTTGTCCAGGTTAATTAGCAGCCCGTTCCCTACCACCGTAAGACGGGGCTCCCTTAATACCACGCCCCACTAGGCGTTATCATTACTTCTAGTAGCCAGGGTACGGGTGATATGCTTGCTGATTCTGCTTCTGCTGCTTTTGCAGTGCAACCTGCAAAGGGGTGAAAGCAGTACAGTTGGTATGCTTGCAGAGTCTGCTGCTGTTGTAGTGCAACCTGCAAAGGGGTGAAAGCAGTACCGTTGGTATGCTTGCAGAGTCTGCTGCTGTTGTAGTGCAACCTGCAAAGGGGTGAAAGCAGTACAGTTGGTATGCTTGCTGATTCTGCTGCTGATTCTGTTGTAGTGCAACCTGCAGAGGGGTGAAAGCAGTACGGTTGGTTTGCTTGCTGATTCTGCTGCTGTTGTAGTGCAACCTGCAAAGGGGTGAAAGCGGTACGGTTGGTATGCTTGCTGATTCTGCTGCTGCCACCACACACTCACCACATACACCACACACACAAAAACCACACACACGCACCACACTGTATCTTACCAGCTTGTATGCTTCATCGTGTGTTGTAGCCCAGTGCCCATTACCATAGCTATTGGCTGGCGTGTGCTCCTCTTGACACCACATACACACCACACACACACCACGCACTCACCACACATACACACCACACACTCACCACACACTCACCACACGTACACACCACACACTCACCACATACACAAACCACACACCACATACACACCACTGTATCTTACCAGCTTGTATGCTTCATCGTGCGTTGTAGCCCAGTGCCCATTGCCATAGCTATTTGCTGGCGTGTGCTCCTCTTGACACCACACACACAGACCACACACACACCACACACACACTACGTATACACACCACTGTATCTTACCAGCTTGTATGCTTCATCGTGCGTTGTAGCCCAGTGCCCATTGCCATAGCTATTTGCTGGCGTGTGCTCCTCTTGACACCACACACACAGACCACACACACACTACGTATACACACCACTGTATCTTACCAGCTTGTATGCTTCATCGTGCGTTGTAGCCCAGTGCCCATTGCCATAGCTATTTGCTGGCGTGTGCTCCTCTTGACACCACACACACAGACCACACACACACCACACACACACCACACACACACTACGTATACACACCACTGTATCTTACCAGCTTGTATGCTTCATCGTGCGTTGTAGCCCAGTGCCCATTGCCATAGCTATTGGCTCGTGTTTGTTCTTGCGGTAGGATAGAGATTCCATTGGTCTTCTGCATTAGCGATGACTCGGTAATCTTGCCAGCATGGCGGTTTGCATTCTGCTGGCCACCTGGTAGTGCTCCCATACCACCGTCTCCTTGTTTCAAGTTAGAAAATTGGCTCTTTCCTGCAGAATCAAACGTAATGGATACAAGATCATGGATACGCGTGGAGATTGGGAGCATGATTGATAAACCAGAAGATAAAGATATACCGCAAGGACCATGATTCACAAACCATTTATAAACAGAATAGGGAGATTGAGAGCATGCTTAAAAACCAGAAGGTAAAGAAATACCACAAGGACCATAAGAAACAAAACATTGACAAACAGAATGGATAGACAGAAAGATTGAGAGCATGCTTAACAAATCATACAGTAAAGAAATACTACAACGACCATAAGAAACAAACAATTTCCAAACATATTGAGAGCATGCTTAACAAACCATAAGGTAAAGAAATACCACAAGGACCATAAGAAATAAAGCATTGACACACATAATGGGCAGGCATGGAGATTGAGAGCATGCTTAACAAACCATAAGGTAAATAAATACTACAAGGACCACAAGAAAAAAAAAATCCAAACATATTGGGTAGGCATGGAGATTGAGAGCATGCTTAACAAACCATAAGGTAAAGAAATACCACAAGGACCATAAGAAATAAAGCATTGAAAAACATAATGGGCAGGCATGGAGATTGAGAGCATGCTTAACAAACCATAAGGTAAAGAAATACCACAAGGACCATAAGAAATAAAGCATTGAAAAACATAATGGGCAGGCATGGAGATTGAGAGCATGCTTAACAAACCATAAGGTAAAGAAATACCACAAGGAACATAAGAAAAAAACAATTTCCAAACATATTGGGTAGGCATAGAGATTGAGAGCATGCTTCACAAACCACAAAGTAAAGAAATACCACAAGGACCATGAGAAACAAACTATTGACAAACATGAAGGGCAGGCATGGAGATTGAGAGAGCATGTTCAACATTGAGAGAGCATGTTTAACAAACCATAAGGGAAAGAAATACCACATGGAACATAAGAAAAAAGCCATTTCCGGACATTATGGATATACAGATTTGCATATCAGCACTCTCCTGGACACATGGCAACTTTTCTGGAGTGTTTTGTCTCAGTTTGACTAAATTAGTTGTAAACGAACAGAGCAAATTTAGCTACTAGCTCTACTAGGGCTAATTTGGTCTGCGATTAGCCCTAATCTTTGAAGCCTGACAGAGCCATTCGAACAGAGTCCTCCAGGTCGCTGGTTGTGTCGGGAGACCCATCCCCTAGGGTGAAAGTCCTTTCACAACCCCTAATCTCTAAAGCCTGACAATGCCATTCGAACTGAATCCTTCGGATCCCTGGTTGTGTCGGGAGACCCATCTCCTGGGGTGAATGTCCATTCACATTTTTTGTTTTAAAGTTAACCACCTGCATATGGACCCTGCCTGAGGAGTGCCTCCCCTTGTTGTCCCAATATGTCATCATGTGCCTCCCCTTGTTGCCCCAATATGTCATCATGTCAGACTATGTCTAGTATCCTTGGCAGCAAATGTAATAGTAGTCAATGCATCTCCGTCTGTTACACTGGGGAGCTGCTGGTGGTGGCGTTGCAGTAGGCCATATATTATGTCACCATATGTCATCCTGACCCCCCTGGATATGGACCCTGTCTGAGGAGTGCCTCCCCTTGTTGTCCCCATATGTCATCATGACTACGCCTAGTATCCTTGGCAGCAAATGTAATGGTAGTCAATGCATCTGTCTGTTACACTGGGGAGCTGCTGGTGGTGGCGTTGCAGTAGGCTCTATATTATGTCACCGTATGTCATCCTGACCCACCTGCATATGGACCCTGCCTGAGGAGTGCCTCCCCTTGCTGCATCATGCCACCGTCTTTGTTGACAAGGGAGGATATCTGACGGCCGGCTTGGCCACCCTTCCCAGGCATGTTGGCACCTAAGACACCTCCATTAGATGAAATACCCTACATTGGTTGCAACATGCTTAGGAATTAGGAGAAGTGGTTGGGACAGATTCTCATTGACAAGGGAGGATATCTGTCGGTCGGCTTGTCCACCCTTCCCAGGCATCTGCATTGGCATTTGTGATTGCAATTGGCATCTGCATTTGTGATTGCATTTGGCATTTGCATTTGTGGCTGGCATTTGCATTTGTGATTGCAATTGGCATTTGCATTTGTGATTGAACTTGGCAATTGGCATTTGTGATTGCAATTGGCATTTGTGATTGAACTTGGCACTTGCACTTGTGATTGCAATTTGCATTTGCATTTGTGATTGCAATTGGCTTTTGCATTGGCATTGGCATTTGTGATTGAACTTGGCATTGGCATTTGTGATTGCAATTTGCATTTGCATTTGCATTTGTGATTGCAATTGGCAATGGCATTGGCCTTTGTGGTTGCGACATGCTTTATCAATTAGGAAGTGGTTGGGATAAATTCTCGTGTAGTTCCTGATTTTTTTGTGTGCGACGGATGTACAACCGAGACGAAGCCTGACATGTCAGCCAACGGGATTGATGGGTTGGGTTGGGTTGGGGTGGGTTGGGTTAGGATGGGGTGGGTGTAACAGTGGGTTGGGGTTGGGTTGGGTTGGGTTGGGTGTAACAGTGGGTTGGGGTTGGTTGGGTTGGGGTGGGGTGATTGTAACAGTGGGTTGGGTTGGGTTGGGGTGGGGTGGGGTGGGTGTAACAGTGGGTTGGGGTGGGGTGGGGTGGGTGTTACCGTGCCTTGGACTAACTCACATTTTCCGACACTTGGATGCTGGATCCCCTGCCTCAACCTCCCATACCATGTTATAACAGTGGGTTGGGTTGGGTTGGGTTGGGCTGGGTTGGGTTGGGTTGGGTGTCAAAGAGCCCTGGACTAACTCACATTTCCGACACTTGGATGCTGGATCCCCTGCCTCAACCTCCCATACCATTTTGTAACTGTGGGTCGGGTTGGGGTGGGCGTTACAGTGCCATGGACTAACTCACATTTTCTCACACTTGGATGCTGGATCCCCTGCCTCAACCTCCCATACCATGTTGTAACAGTGGGTTGGGGTGGGTTGGGGTGGGTGTCACAGAGCCCTGGACTAACTCACATTTCCGACACTTGGATGCTGGATCCCCTGCCTCGACCTCCTATACCATGTTGTAACAGTGCGTTGGGTTGGATTGGGGTGGGTGTTACAGAGCCTTGGACTAACTCACATTTTCTGACACTTGGATGCTGGATCCCCTGCCTCGACCTCCCATACCATGTTGGCCTCGAAGGGGCCGTTGTGCTGCTTCAGATCCCTCCAGGGAGGTCAGCCCGCCATTCTGGATCACTAGGTTATCCTTCTTCTGTTTGGCGCCTTGATACGTCCTGTGTGTGTGTGGTGTGTGTGTGTGTGATGTGTGTGTGGTGGGGTTGTGCTGCTTCAGATCCCTCCAGGGAGGTCAGCCCACCACTCTGGATCACTAGGTTATCCTTCTTCTGTTTGGCGCCTTGATACGTCCTGTGTGTGTGTGTGGTGTGTGTGTGATGTGTGTGTGGTGGGGTTGTCCTGCTTCAGATCCCTCCAGGGAGGTCAGCCCACCATTCTGGATCACTAGGTTATCTTTCTTCTGTTTGGCGCCTTGATACGTCCTGTGTGTGGTGTGTTAGTGTGTATGTGGTGAGTGTGTGGTGAGTGTGTGGTGAGTGTGTGGTGTGTGTGTGGTGTCAAGAGGAGCAAAAGCCAGCACTCAGTTGTGGTGGTGTTGGTGGTGTGGTTGGGCTGTGGTGGTGTGGTGTGGTGTGGTGAATTTTGTGTGTGTGGGAAGGGAATGATTTTCATATTTCTTACCTTACACTTGGCACATGTCCAGATGGAGCGTTGCCAGCTTTGACCTGAAAAAGTCGAGGTAGGATCTACGACCTACGAGCTTGATTCGAAATCTGATTTGAAAAAGTCGAGGTAGGACCTATGACCTTGATTCGAAATTCGATTTGAAAAAGTCGAGGTAGGACCTATGACCTTGATTCGAAATTCGATTTGAAAAAGTCGAGGTAGGACCTATGACCTTGATTCAAAATTCGATTTGAAAAAGTCGAGGTAGGACCTATGTCCTTGATTCGAAATTCGATTTGAAAAAGTCGAGGTAGAACCTATGACCTTGATTCGAAATTCGATTTGAAAAAGTCGAGGTAGGACCTATGACCTTGATTCCCAAGTGGTCCTCTGATTTGAAAGTTTTTTGTGTGCCCTAAATGGCCCTAAAAAGCTATAAAGGCCTATAGAGGCCTAGAAACATACAGCTAGAAAGAACCCACTTTCAGATTTGAACAAAAAGCCCTGCCTCTGAATGGCTATAATCATAATTTGTGCTTACCTAACACTCGGCAGATGTCCAGGTGGAGCGTTGCCAGCTTCATTAGCCCCCATAGCAGCAGCCACTCCAGAATACTGCGACAGAGGGATCAGCAAGAGCACACAATGTATAAGATATAGATGTTGTTAGGTATGTAACATGGATGTTACCAGCTCCACCAGGAGCGCCCATAGCGGCAGAAACTCCAGAATAATGCGACAGTAAGATCAGCAAGAGCACACAATTGATGTGATATGGATGTTGCCAGGTATGTAACATGGATGTTACCAGCTCCATTAGCCCCCATAGCGGCAGCCACTCCAGAGTACTGCGACAGAGGGATCAGCAAGAGCACACAATTGATGTGATATGGATGTTGCTATGTATGTAACATGGATGTTACCAGCTCCATTAGTCCTCATAGTGGCAGCTGACGGAATGACACTCTTGTGAGTGGAGAGAGAGAGAATATATATATATATATATATATATATATATATATATATATATATTATATATATATATATATATATATATAATCGGGCAAGTTTACACGTTGGAGGCGCTCATAGTGCGTGGAGAGAGAGAGAGAAGGTATAGATATACTCGGATAAAAAAGATAGACACTCTTGTGAATGGAGAGAGAGAGAGAGAGAGAGAAGATATAGATATACTCGGGCAAGTTTACACGTTGGAGGCGCTCATAGTGCATGGAGAGAGAGAGAGAGAAGATATAGATATACTCGGATAAAAAAGATATAGACACTCTTGTGAATGGAGAGAGAGAGAGAGAGAAGATATGGATAAACTCGGGCAAGTTTACACGTTGGAGGCGCACTATAAGCGCCTCCGGGAATCATCTCTCTGATGAGGTTACGGGTTTAGGACTGTGGCCACGTGTGCGTGGACACGCCACAGTCAGTGAGACTGACCTACCAGTCAGCTTGTTCCAACAGCAGCAACTCCAGAATACTATGGCATGTGGCAAGATGGAGTGTTAGATTTTTAGTGCAAGGTTCCCGGATCAGGTGCAGGGTGCTACTAAGCCGTGCCGCGCTGCCTTTTTGAGCCCCTCTGCGCGTTTTGCGCAGTATTTTTAACCCCCTGTGGACGCAGCGCGCAGTATTTGCGCTTTTCGCACAAAAAAGCGCAGACCAATTTGACGTTTGTACGCTTTAAGTGCTGGCCAATTTGGCAAGAAATAGTACCCTGGTCAGGTGCAGTTAGTTGATCTGCAAGCGGACGTGGCTGTGTGGGTTAACTTTGGTCTTGGCACTGTTATTCTTTTCTGCTACCAGCACCAGCATCTAGGCAGCTCCCTGCTTAAAAAAATGTGCTTTGGGAGTAGTTGTTTTCAGCTTTCTGCATGCACAGTTGTGTACCAAAAGTTGCAATGCAAGCCTGACTTCAGGATTGTGGCGTAGCAGTATAAGGCGGAGCATGAAGCGCGGAGCCCCGGGAGGTTTGGGGGGCAGCGCATCGCACTGGGGTTGCACCGAGTCGCTAAATTTTCAACGCGTCGCACACACAAAAGACTGAAACAACACTATCTGCCAAAGTCTGAGCAGTCAGCACCAATGTCAATGCTAGATGCAATCATATAGCAGTTTTCTTTGGTGGTTGGCCCCAGTGAAAACAAACGGGCTGGTCCCCTCAACTTCAGGTAATAAGGCGTACTATTCCTTTATTTATTTATGACAGCCCTTAGGTCTCGCCTGAGCTTTCTGGTGCTGCTGACGGAATTGGACTAGGCCTTGTCATAAGGCGTACTATTTGTCTATTTATTTATGACAGACCCTTGATCTCACCTGATGCTTCTGGTGCTGCTGACGTAATTGGACTAGGCCTTGTCATAAGGCGTACTATTTGTCTATTTATTTATGACAGACCCTTGATCTCACCTGATACTTCTGGTGCTGCTGACGTAATTAGCCTAGGCCTTGTCATAAGGCGTACTATTTATCTATTTATTTATGACAGACCCTTGATCTCACCTGATGCTTCTGGTGCTGCTGACGTAATTAGCCTAGGCCTTGTCATAAGGCGTTGACTATTGATGTATTTATTTACGATAGCCCAAAACACACCTGATGTTTCTGGTGCTGCTGATGGAATTGGCCTAGGCCTCATAATAAGGCGTACTATTGATACATACATACATATATACATACATACATACATACATGTATTTATGACAGCTCTTAGAGCTCACCTGAGGTTTCTGGTGCTGCTGACGGAATTGGCCTAGGGAATCTTCTTCGGCTACTGACAACCCTTGTTCCTTGTATCCGAGAGATGACATATTTGTTTTACCAGCATGGGCCTGCAGGTACACGAGGGTACAAGGAGGTTTAGAACAATGAACAACGAGGTTTAAAACAATGAAAAACGAAGTTTAGAACACAGAACAATGAGGTTTAGGACAATGAACAATGAGGTTTAGAACCGGGTTTAAAGGATCACTATACACCCTACTTTGACCCCCTAATTATAATTGCTGAAATAGATATGGGCCTCTGGGGTGGTGTGTGTGGGGGGGGTGTGGGGGGGGTATGGCTGATTCAAAAACTTCCTAATATTGTAGGTCCTAGAAAAAAACTTCCTACTTGCCCCCTGATTCAGTCCATTTTTTTGAATCGAAAGGAAAGGAAGTGAGGACAACGTTGCTCAACAGTGCTGCATATAAACCTTTATACAAGCTTTCATACAAGTGTGCAAAATAGTTTTCATATAAGGAAGACGGTGAGCAGCTCAATTGCTGGCTGGGGCCACGTAATCAAGTTTGAGTAAGAAAAAGTATTCATATGATGAAGACGGTGAGCAACCAAATTCCTGTCTGGAGCCATGCAACCAAGTTCAAGTATATAAAAACGTAATCATAAGACAAAGACTTTGAGCAGTCAAATTCCTGGGTGCAGCCATGCAACCAAGTTCAAGTATATACAAAAGTATTCATATGTAACGTACTCGGCCATAGTATCCTTCAAAAGCAGATATTCCGTCCTTCTGATTGTGAGCTCCAGTGATTCCAGACTCTACCTGGCCTAGGCCATCATTGTTCCTGTTGCACAGACAGAAAGAGGAAGAATTGTTTGAAGGTTTTATACGCCAGGTTTAGCGACTAACCGTCTGCACATTGCAGTGAACAATGCACAGACAAGGAAAGGCACACATGCCCCCGTCGGTAAAACGATTGTTTGAGGCCCACTTCATCAATGCTTTTTTTATTTTTGAGCCCTTCCAATCACAGTTGGGCAAGTCCTTTTAGCCTATTTGGCCTACCCCTGGACTGCAATATACATACATACATACGTACATACATACATACAAGGGAAGTATAGGAGAAAAGGAAGCATAAAAGAGGGAGGGGTAGGAAGGAGGATAGAGGGAGGGGTAGAGAGGGAGGGGCGAAGGAGGGGGGAAGAGGGGGCAGGTAGGGATGGCCAACGGCCACACAGGCGACGGTACAAACATACATACATACATACATACATACATACATACATACATACATACATACATACATACATACATACAAACATACATTAATCTGTGTAGTTCCGAACTACCAGGTGAAGGTTGAATTATTACTGTGTCGATAACTCAAGTGTGTGGAACTGTGTTGCAGGCTAAAGCACCAAGCACCAACGCTGGCAAATCAGATGTACAAAGCATTGAGTGAGAAATACAACGTACAGCTATCTCTTAACTGGGACTGAGACATACAACGTACAGCTATCTCGTAACTGGGACTGAGAAATACAACATACAGCTATCTCTTAACTGGGACTGAGAAATACAACGTACAGGTATCTCTTAACTGGGACTGAGAAATACAACGTACAGCTATCTCGTAACTGGGACCGAGAAATACAACGTACAGCTATCTCTTAACTGGGACTGAGAAATACAACGTACAACTATCTCTTAACTGGGACTGAGAAATACAAAGTAAAGCTATCATCCACTATCCCCGGGCGTTACCTCCCCTCCCCCACCACACACCTTGGGAATGGCAACATGATATCATATGATTTTGTATGAAATCATATGATGCCGGCAGACTGACAAGGCTAAAGTTACCATTTATATACGATATCATATGATGCAATTTGTCTGATATCATATGATATCATACTCGCCTTTGGTCAACATCATATGATATGCCGGTCCCTACACACGTCGCATGAAGGAGTCCCTACCGCCTGGAGGGTGACACTTACTATGTCTGCCATGGAGACTTTCCCCAGCTGAATACGGCAGGGTCCCCTTGACACCACGCCCCTCCAGGTGTTAACTTTTTTCCCCCCTCCCCAGCCTCCACCATTGCCCCCCTCCTTCCACCAATCATTGGCGGACATCAAAAAGGGGGGGCACAATCTCATACAAGGCACGCAACTATGTTGATCACCAACCATGATAACATGATTTGCAACATCTTTGAAACACACAGAAAAAGCAGCATGCTGTAGCTAGATTCATCATAGGATGACTCTAACTACAGCATGCGTACATTACGCAGAACGTAGTGAAAGAACTGTCTCATACAGAGCAATGGATATATATAATACAGAAATAGTGCTGATAATAATGCTTGCTTGCTGCAATATTGCCTTTCTTTTGCTGAGGATTTGTTGAAAGACCCCTCCCAGATGTTGTGGAGCGGGTTTGTCTTGGGCCAACAGTGGCCTGTCAATGATAACGTAATGTACTACCCCCCCTCCCCTGCCTCCACCTTCTGCCCCCTTCCTCCCACCACCAACCCCCCCCCCCAATAATAGACAATGTGTACCTGGGTACCTGAGCATATCAACCAGGGTACCTGAGTAAATCACCACCATGCAACCTGGGTACAATGTAAACCTGGACCATGAGTACATCAGCACCACGCATGAGAGCCTAGACTGGCCTAAAGCACTCACCGGCGTGCACCCACTGGAGAATAGTGTGACTTGCTTGGCTGCTCACCACCGACGAGCCCTCCATCGCTGAAGGAGACACCGGCCTTACCTGCATTCAAATGGAAAACAGATTGAAAAGAAAGAAAATATGTCTGTGTCAGTCTGTGTCCACATTTTCCCTGGTAAAAACAATTACTGCCAAAGACGGAGAGAAGCAAATTGCTGGCTGAAGCTATGTAACCAAGTTCAAGTTCAACTTGCCTGCATTCGCTTGACGAGCCATTTTGGGGAAGTCCCCAGCCTGCATCGCTCGAACGTACCCCCCTGCTGCAGGACTATTGTTCTGCTGGTCAGCCCCGTAGCCGTAGTCGCCAGGTGCCGGGATCCTCAAAGCAGGCGGTGACTTGTGTTTATGCGCATGCATAAAAGTATTGACGGAGTCGTCTCGCGGGATCGGACCATTGAGCTGGTAAGCAGGGGGCTTGTTGTGCCATGGAGCATTTTTAGGGGGCGGCCCACCATGGGGGCTTGGCTGATTTGAAGCATGCCTGAGGCCATGGCGGTTTGGGTTCTGAGGGATCAATTTGTTTTGCCTCCACGCCATCTCGTCAGGGTCTTGCCAAGGGAGATTTTCTGGGTCTACAGCTACCACGTTGGGCCCTAGACCGTACTGCCTTTGATCCGAGGGTGGAGGAGGAGGCATGCCTTGCCTGTCTATGTTCTCTGGGTCCACAGAAATGCCATTGGGACCAACATATCTCCCTAGGTCTGGGGGAGGCCCACCCATGCCTTGCCTGTGGATGTTTTCTGGGTCCGATGAGATGCCATTGGGACCAACATACCTCCCTTGGTCTGGGGGAGGCCCACCTATACCTGGTCTCCTGACATCCTCTGGATCCAGTGGGATGCCATTGGGACCAACATATCTGCCCTGCTGAGGAGGAGGCCCCCCCATGCCTTGTCTGTGGATGTTCTCTGGGTCCAATGAGATGCCATTGGGACCAACGTATCTGCCCTGCTGAGGAGGAGGCCCCCCCATGCCTTGTCTGTGGATGTTCTCTGGGTCCAATGAGATGCCATTGGGACCAACGTACCTCCCTTGGTCTGGGGAAGGACCACCCATGCCCGGCCTGTAGATGCTCTCTGGATCTACAGAAATGCCATTGGGACCAACGTACCTCCCTTGGTCTGGGGGGGGGCCACCCATGCCGTTTCTCTTTAAGTTCTCAGGGTTAACAGCAACGCCGTTAGGACCAACGCCGTATCTACTCATGTCTGCATCATCCGAAAATATCCAGAATTGAGTTGCGATTGCGATTCCCGAGATAGGTCGTAAAAATCGACTCCTAGCAGCTCAATGCATGGAGTATTGACATGTCAACTTACTGCTGAGTAGCGTCGAAAGTTTCGACTAGTCCACCAGAACCGCAGGAAATCAAAAGTTGCTATGTGTGCTATGTATCAATAACGAGAGCGCGTGGCTATTTTCGCCACAATGATGTGCACGGGGTAGGAGTTCACTAAGTCAACAAGACAATGCGCATAACACCACTTATAATAAATAATGGAGACATTTAAGAATTGGCAGTAAGCAGGTAGGATGCTTAATCAAAGTGGAAAATCCTTGGGAAAGAGTTGAATAGCGAGAGCCGGCAACTGCGGTCGTCAACAGGACGGGGAAGGGGCGCGCGCGAGAATGCGTTAAAACAATTCATGCGTGAAAACAAAAGTGTACCTGCATCCAGCTGGCAGCAGTGCAGTAGTGCACCCAACACAGTCGCCAGTCCCGGCCTTTCTCGCTACTTTCGCTCCGCTGCACACTTGCTTGGTGCAATACTCTAAACTTTTCCTTCAGAACCATTGGCCTCATAATCTATTGCAACACAAAGGTAGCGATTACAGCTTGCCAATATTTATTGGACCTTCGTGTCGTCATGCCCAGTGTGCATTGGATTTGTGTGACGGAATACTTATGCGATCTTAATTTTAGACGAAATATTAGCGTTAAGTTGTCCATGGCGAAAAATATGCATGACATGTCACCTGTTGCATGCAGAGATCAGACCACCGCGTGGAGAGTCGCTTGGCGCCTACTTCGAACCGTCATGGAGGGAATATCTTCCACCAATCCTCCATTTTTGTCGGTGCACAATGACTACTACAAGAGGGAGACGCAAGCATGGCTGGCCAGAACCGAGCCTAAAGACAAGGAAAGATTTCAGGGTGTGATGATGGACTTGAGAAACGTGGCACATTTATCACGGCCCCCACCAGATGCCGAGGATATTAATGAAAAGGCCAAAATACCTGCTGCTAGCTTGAGGAGGAACAACCCAAACAAGTGGAGCACGCCACGCGCCCCTCAAAGTAAGGATGCATGTGGGGAGCTGTCTGGCAGTGGAGTCAAACACTGGTGGTTAGCTATAGTCAAGACACATATCTTAGATCATGAATTCCATGAATTATTTATCCCATGTGCTCCCATGAGCATGGCCACATAAATGGATGTGCTTGTGACTGTAGGATTGGGGTTAGTTACCTCTTTAAGGCATTTAGGTTGGGGGGTGGGTATATGGTGTGGTGGGTGAGGTGGGTGTGTGGGGGGCGGGAGGGGGGGTAACATAGATTTAGGTGATGCCAAACACTTTTAAGCTGAAGAGTTATGGTTGCACAAGCAGAGGCCAGTCTTGGTGCGGTGAGGTGTGAGAGGTGAAAAGCACGGGAGATGGAGATGGGGGGGAGGGTGGGGACTGATGGGCTGTGTTAGGGGAAGTGCAAATGAGGTCGGATTAATTTGGCTGTGTGTTAGCGTACCAACTGTGGAAGCAAATGGCCTTGGTCATAGTTGTATTCAAGAATATCCATATTTTCCAATGCTACATACCGGTAAACAACAACAAAATAATCCCAAGATGAGGGCAGGGACTGTTTCTTATGCTTCTGTGATAGGAAAGGTGATGCGTGCGACTGCCTTCTCTACGGGGTAGACCTCTTGCTGGTGGGCCCCTCCCCTTTGGGTTTAGCAGAGGTGGAGGCGGTCCAGTCAGAATTCCCCCACATGACCTCTCCTTAGAGAGGTCTAGCCAACCCTGGCCTAACCCCGAGGCATTTTGGGGGGCTAGCAGGTTAGGAGACAGCAGGAGATAATTTGTCCTGTTGCAGGGCATGCCAGCATATGTGTAGCCAAACTGCCAAGACATGGCCAGGTAGAAGCCCAGTCAATTTGAAGGTGGGCAGCATCTATGTCGGGTATTATGTGACAGACAGACAGAAGTAGTTTTTTTTAAAGCAGCGAGCAGCAGCTTCTAGGTAGCTCCCCTGACTGGCTATTCAGCCAAACTTGGCGTAACCTCGAGGACCTTGAAGCTGGCGTAATCAGCTGTTCAGAACTGCTGAAATAGCTTGGTGTAGCCCAGGGACTTTCTCTGGTGACCCTGGGGGCTCCCGCCCCCCAGAAGGGGGGGTTCCGTAAAAATACCTGGCCGAGGGCAGCCCGTAACTCTGCAAGGATGCATACACACTCATTGCATTGATTGAAATGGGTTTGAAGATGTGGGGAAATGGCTACAGGCATGGGTGCCTGCTATTTAAAATACATATTTTGATTTATGGAGTGATGATACACATTCCCTTTAGATTTATGAGTGATGATACACCATCCCTTTAGATTTATGAGTGATGATACACTCAGCCCTGGTCCTTGTTATCGCCACTTGACAAAACATTAAAAATTGAAAAATAGTACGAGCTGCCTCAGGACGTAAGATTGAGAGAACCCTCCCATTTTATGCATGTGTGCATACTGGAGAATGACTACCATGTTGTGTTTATTTGGTTTCACTTGACAATACATTGCATCAGAGACTTAGTTTCATCTTGAAAAGTGCGAAACAGGGTGCAGATCTCCTGAATCCATTGGTGGTGTTCAGAAGTCCCCATTGACTCCGTCAGGCTATTGGCACATTTGGAGTCCAGTAGGGCACCAGGAAAATTGTTATCATCATCATCATATTTATTTTTTCGTTTTTCTTAATAATTCTGCTTGTGAAGGTAGGCAACTGAAAGCAAAATATCATGTTTGGGTTATCAACTGTAACCAAACATAGCAAACAGCATGTGTATAGCAAACAGCATGTTAGGGTAAGTAACTGTAAGCAGAACAAGGTATGATCAAGCCGCTGCATGTTTCCTTGACAAGTGACAACTGATGCTCTGTGATGTTTCTTCTTCTAGGGTGTATTGGTATGGGTGGTGGGTATGGGTGTATGGATGGGATGGGTGGGTTTGAATGTACGGGTATTGGTGTATGGTTGGGATGGATGGGTATGGGTATGGGTGTACGGGTATGGGTGGGTATCTGTGGTATGGGTGGGTATGTGTGAGGGGGGGTATGTTGCTTCTGTTATCCTTCTGTGATCAAGTCACTGCATGTTTCCCTGACATGTGACAATTGATGCTGTGCAGCTTGGGCCATCATTTCTACAAAGGCGGCAGCCAACAAGCGGCAGAATGCTTCCTCTGCGGACTCCCCTAAGGCTGGCTCGATAAAATATGCTAAAGCTCCATCCCAGGCCTCACCAAAGATCGCAAATGTTTCGGTACCAATTAGCGGTCGCAGGTAAGCATACCAATTAGGTACCAATTAATTCGGTACCAATTAGCGGTCGCAGGTAAGCATACCAATTAGGTACCAATTAATTCGGTACCAATTAGCGTTCGCAAGTAAGGATACCAATTAGGTACCAATTAATTCAGTGCCAATTAGCGGTCGCAGGTAAATGCTTTTTTCCAATGCTTTTTCTTTTTAAGCTCTTCCTATCACGGTTGGGCAAGCCCCTTTAGCCTATTTTGCCTGCCCCTGGACTCTAACATACATACGAACATGTAAGGATCTCCTATTTTCTTCTCTTTGTTTGCCTGAACGACATATTTTGTGTTGTCCATTCAGTTCACAAACATCGCTGAAATACCATCCCTGTCGGGCAGAATAATTCTCTGACATGTTGCCCCAGACAGCTCTGTTGAGGGGAACCCAGTAGGTCACGCAGCACAGGTCGAACCAAACCAAATCAACCCAAACCAATTCAAACCAACCTAACCCACCCCACACAGATGAGTGCAATCACTTGAGGGATACACCAGCTCCCCACCAATAAAAAGGAACCAAAACCAAACCAAATGAACTCAACATAACCCCTGACACATACATGAGCTGAATGAAGCATAGGAAAACAGATCCAGTGTACAGATTTTGCTTTGTTCTCGTACCAATACCAGTAGTATAGCAATACCAATAGTATACCAATGGTATAACTATGATATAGCAAGGATATACGAATACCAGTAGCATACCAATACTAATAGTATACTAATGGTATAACTATGATATAGCAAGGATATACGAATACCAGTAGCATACCAATACTAATAGTATACTAATGGTATAACTATGATATAGCACGGATATACGAATACCAGTAGCATACCAATACTAATAGTATACTAATGGTATAACTATGATATAGCAAGGATATACGAATACCAGTAGCATACCAATACTAATAGTCTACTAATGGTATAACTATGATATAGCAAGGATATACGAATACCAGTAGCATAC
Organism: Chlamydomonas sp. ICE-L; assembly: GCA_013435795.1. Lineage (NCBI taxonomy): Eukaryota > Viridiplantae > Chlorophyta > Chlorophyceae > Chlamydomonadales > Chlamydomonadaceae > Chlamydomonas > Chlamydomonas sp. ICE-L. The sequence continues at coordinate 41,015,545 of JACBWV010000626.1, forward strand.
CAATACTAATAGTATACTTATGGTATAACTATGATATAGCAAGGATATACGAATACCAGTAGCATACCAATACTAATAGTATACTAATGGTATAACTATGATATAGCAAGGATATACGAATACCAGTAGCATACCAATACTAATAGTCTACTAATGGTATAACTATGATATAGCAAGGATATACGGATACCAGTAGCATACCAATACTAATAGTATACTAATGGTATAACTATGATATAGCAAGGATATACGAATACCAGTAGTAGACCAATACTAATAGTACACTAATGGTATAACTATGATATAGCAAGGATATACGAATACCAGTAGCATACCAATACTAATAGTATACTAATGGTATAACTATGATATAGCAAGGATATACGAATACCAGTAGCATACCAATACTAATAGTATACTAATGGTATAACTATGATATAGCACGGATATACGAATACCAGTAGCATACCAATACTAATAGTATACTAATGGTATAGCTATGATATAGCAAGGATATACGAATACCAGTAGCATACGAATACTAATAGTATACCAATGGTATAACTATGATATAGCAAGGATATACGAATACCAGTAGTATAGCAATACTAATAGTATACTAATGGTATAACTATGATATAGCAAGGATATACAAATACCAGTAGCATACCAATACTAATAGTATACTAATGGTAAAACTATAGTATATCAAAGATATACGAATACCAGTAGCATACCAATACTAATAGTATACTAATGGTATAACTATGATATAGCAAGGATATACAAATACCAGTAGCATACCAATACTAATAGTATACTAATGGTATAACTATGATATAGCAAGGATATACGAATACCAGTAGCATACCAATACTGATAGTATACTAATGGTATAACTATGATATAGCAAGGATATATGAATACCAGTAGCATACCAATACTAATAGTATACCAATGGTATAACTATGATATAGCAAGGATGTACGAATACCAGTAGCATACCAATACTAATAGTATACTAATGGTGTAACTATGATATAGCAAGGATATACGAATACCAGTAGCATACCAATACTAATAGTATACTAATGGTATAACTATGATATAGCAGGAATACGAATCAGTAAGCATTACCAAATAAAATAGTATACTAATGGTTATAACTATGATATAGCAAGGATATACGAATACCAGTAGCATACCAATACTAATATACTTATGGTATAACTATTATATAGCAAGGATATACGAATACCAGTATATACCAATACTAATAGTATACTAATGGTATAACTATGATATAGCAAGGATATACAATACCAGGTAGCATACCAATACTAATAGTATACTAATGGTATAACTATGATATAGCAAGGATATACGAATACCAGTAGCATACCAATACTAATAGTATACTAATGGTATAACTATGATATAGAAGGATATATGAATACCAGTAGCATACCAATAATTATAGTATACTAATGGTATAACTATGATATAGCAAGGATATACGAATACCAGTAGCATACCAATACTAATAGTATACTAATGGTATAACTATGATATAGCAAGGATATACGAATACCAGTAGTATACCAATACTAATAGTATACTAATGGTATAACTATGATATAGCAAGGATATACGAATACCAGTAGCATACCAATACTAATAGTATACTAATGGTATAACTATGATATAGAAGGATATATGAATACCAGTAGCATACCAATACTAATAGTATACTAATGGTATAAATATGATATAGCAAGGATATACGAATACCAGTAGCATACCAATACTAATAGTATACTAATGGTATAACTATGATATAGCAAGGATATACGAATACCAGTAGCATACCAATACTAATAGTATACTAATGGTACAACTATGATATAGCAAGGATATACGAATACCAGTAGTATACCAATACTAATAGTATACTAATGGTATAACTATGATATAGCAAGGATATACGAATACCAGTAGCATACCAATACTAATAGTATACTAATGGTATAACTATGATATAGAAGGATATATGAATACCAGTAGCATACCAATACTAATAGTATACTAATGGTATAACTATGATATAGCAAGGATATACGGATACCAGTAGCATACCAATACTAATAGTATACTAATGGTATAACTATGATATAGCAAGGATATACGAATACCAGTAGTAGACCAATACTAATAGTACACTAATGGTATAACTATGATATAGCAAGGATATACGAATACCAGTAGCATACCAATACTAATAGTATACTAATGGTATAACTATGATATAGCAAGGATATACGAATACCAGTAGCATACCAATACTAATAGTATACTAATGGTATAACTATGATATAGAAGGATATACGAATACCAGTAGCATACCAATACTAATAGTATACTAATGGTATAACTATGATATAGCAAGGACATACGAATACCAGTAGCATACCAATACTAATAGTATACTAATGGTATAACTATGATATAGCAAGGACATACGAATACCAGTAGCATACCAATACTAATAGTATACTAATGGTATAACTATGATATAGCAAGGATATACGAATACCAGTAGCATACCAATACTAATAGTATACTGGTATAAACTATGATATAGCAAGGACTATGCGATATAGCAAGGATATCGAATACAGTAGCATTACCAATACTAATAGTATACTAATGGTATAACTATGATATAGCAAGGACATACGAATACCAGTAGCATACCAATACTAATAGTATACTAATGGTATAACTATGATATAGCAAGGACATACGAATACCAGTAGTATACCAATACTAATAGTATACTAATGGTTATAACTATGATATAGCAAGGATATACGAATACCAGTAGTTAGCCAATACTAATAGTAGAATAATGGTATAACTATGATATAGCAAGGATATACGAATACCAGTAGCATACCAATACTAATAGTATACTAATGGTATAACTATGATATAGCAAGGATATACGAATACCAGTAGCATACCAATACTAATGATTATACTAATGGTATAACCATGATATAGCAAGGATATACGAAATACCAGTAGCATACCAATACTAATAGTATACTAATGGATAACTATGATATAGCAAGGATAACGAATACCAGTAGCATACCAATACTAATAGTATTGCTAATGGTAATATATAAACTATGATATAGCAAAGATATTACGAATACCAGTGCATACCAATACTAATAGTATACTAATGGTATAACTATGATATAGCAAGGATATACGAATACCAGTAGTATACCAATTCTAATAGATACTAATGGTATAACTATGATATAGCAAGGATATACCAATACAGTAGACTTACGATACAATAGTATACTAATGGTATAACTATGATATAGCAGGACATACTAATACCAGTAGCATACCAATACTAATAGTCTACTCATGGTATAACTATGATATAGCAAGGATATACGAATACCAGTAGCATACCAATACTAATAGTATACTAATGGTATAACTATGATATAGCAAGGACATCGGAATACAGTAGCATACCATATACTAGTCTACTAATGGTATAATATGATATAGGCAAGGATTACGAATACCCAGTAGCATACCAATACTAATAGTATACTAATGGTATAACTATGATATAGCAAGGATATACGAATACCAGTAGCATACCAATACTAATAGTCTACTAATGGTATAACTATGATATAGCAAGGACATACGAATACCAGTAGCATACCAATATTAATAGTAGACTAATGGTATAACTATGATATAGCAAGGATATACGAATACCAGTAGCATACCAATACTAATAGTATACTAATGGTATAACTATGATATAGCAAGGACATACGAATACCAGTAGCATACCAATACTAATAGTATACTAATGGTATAACTATGATATAGCAAGGATATACGAATACCAGTAGTATACCAATACTAATAGTATACTAATGGTATAACTATGATATAGCAAGGACATACGAATACCAGTAGCATACCAATACTAATAGTATACTAATGGTGTAACTATGATATAGCAAGGATATACGAATACCAGTAGCATACCAATACTAATAGTATACTAATGGTATAACTATGATATAGCAAGGATATACGAATACCAGTAGCATACCAATACTAATAGTATACTAATGGTATAACTATGATATAGCAAGGATATACGAATACCAGTAGCATACCAATACTAATAGTATACTAATGGTATAACTATGATATAGCAGGACATACTAATACCAGTAGCATACCAATACTAATAGTCTATCATGTATAACTACGATATCGCCAGGATTATACGAATACCAGTAGCATACCATATTATAGTATACTACTGGTATAACTATTGATATAGCAAGGACATACGGCATAACAGTAGCATTACCAATACTAATACGTCTACTAATGGTTTTTAACATGATATAGGCAAGGATATACGAATCAGTAGCATACCAATACTAATATATACTAATGGTCTAACTATGATAAGCACAAGGATATACGAATACCAGTAGCATACCAATACTAATAGTATACTAATGGTATAACTATGATATAGCAAGGATATACGAATACCAGTAGCATACCAATACTAATAGTATACTAATGGTATAACTATGATATAGCAGGACATACGAATACCAGTTAGCATACAATATTAATAGTAGACATGGATATAACTATGATATGCAAGGATATACGAATACCAGTAGCATACCAATATAAAGTATACTAAGGTATAACTGGATTAGCAAGGAATACGAATACCAGTAGCATACCAAACTAATAGTATACTAATGGTATTAAATATGATATAGCCAGGGATATCGGAATACCGTAGTATACAATTAATAATTAGTATCTAATGGTATAACTATGATTAGCAAGGAAATACGAATACAGTAGCATACCATACAAAATAGTATTACTAAGGGTGTACTATGATATAGCAAGGATATACGATACCGTAGCATACCATACTAATGTAGAATAATGGTATACGATGAGATACAAGGATATACGGGGAATAACCAGTTTAGCATACCACTACTAATAGTATACTAATGGTATAACTATGATATAGCAAGGATATACGAATACCAGTAGCATACCAATACTAATAGTATACTAATGGTATAACTATGATATAGCAAGGATATACGAATACCAGTAGTATACCAATACTAATAGTATACTAATGGTGTAACTATGATATAGCAAGGATATACGAATACCAGTAGCATACCAATACTAATAGTATACTAATGGTATAACTATGATATAGCAAGGATATACGAATACCAGTAGCATACCAATACTAATAGTATACTAATGGTATAACTATGATATAGCAAGGATATACGAATACCAGTAGCATACCAATACTAATAGTATACTAATGTTATAACTATGATATAGCAAGGATATACGAATACCAGTAGCATACCAATACTAATAGTATACTAATGGTATAACTATGATATAGCAAGGGATATATGAATACCAGTAGCATACCAATACTAATAGTATACTAATGGTAACTAGCAAGATATCCGAATACCAGACATACCAATACTAATGTATACTAATGGTTATAACTATTGATTTATAGCAAGGATATACGAATACCAGTAGCATACCAATACTAATAGTCTACTAATGGTAAACTATGATATCGCAAGGATATACGGAATACCAGTAAGCCAGTACCCAATACTAATAGTATACAATGGTCTAAACTATGATCTATCAAGGACATACGAATACCAGTAGTATACCAATACTAATAGTATACTCATGGTATAACTATGATATCGCAACGGATATACGAATACCAGTAGGCATCCCAATACTAATAGTATTACTAATGGGTATAACTATGATATTAGGCAAGGATATACGAATACCAGTAGCATACCAATACTAATAGTATACTAATGGTATAACTATGATATAGCAAGGATATACGAATACCAGTAGCATACCAATACTAATAGTATACTAATGGTATAACTATGATATAGCAAGGATATACGAATACCAGTAGCATACCAATACTAATAGTATACCAATTGAATGGTGTAAGTATGATATAGCAAGGATATTTCAATAGTCCACCAATACTAATAGTATAGCAATGAAATACCTATACCAATAGTATGGCAATAGTTGAGCACTGTTACACCAATACCAATAGTATACCAATGGTTATATTAATAACTAACCAACCTGACAGGTTATTTTTGTGTATGTCCAGCATCCCTCCTGAGCTGTTGGGTCTGTGTCAAGCAGCCTTGTATGCGGAGCAGCAGAAGGATGAGCAGCGACGGGCGCAGCGGGAGAAAGATGAGAATGCAGATAAAGAGAGACCCCAATGTTCTGTTTCTACCCAGTACAATGACACGTACGGCTTAGCTGATAGTAGTCCAGAGCTCTACCAAGCCAGCTTGGAGGCAGGAAGAGCCAAACAGGTGGGTGAATGACAGATGAAGTAGTACAATGACACGTTCAGCTTAGCTGCCAGTAGTCCACTAAGCAGTAGTTCAAGAATCAGTACAGTGACATGTCCGGCTTAACTGACAGTAGTACAATGACACGTTTAGCTTAGCTACCAGTAGTCCAATAATCAGTAGTCCACGAATCAGTACAGTGACATGTCCGGCTTAACTGACAGTAGTACAGAGCTCTACCAAGCCAGCTTGGAGGCAGGAAGAGCCAAACAGGTGGGTGAATGACAGATGACTGATAGAATGCAAGATGAGTGTCAGATAATGACAAATGAATGACAGAAGGAATGACAGAAGGACAGATTAGTGACCGATGGATGACAGATGATCAACAGGTGAATGAGTAAATGACAGAAGGACAGAAGGGCAGATTAGTGACAGATGAATGACAGATGATCGACAGGTGAATGAGTAAATGACAGAAGGACAGAAGGACAGATGAATTACAGACAAATGACAGATGAACGATAGATGAATGAGCGTGTGGAGTCCTGACAACAATCCACAGGGCTAGACCATGTCCAAGTTCCAAACAGTCTTCTTGCCAGCTACAAGCCAATCAAGCAGCAATGTGCATGCTACAAATACTCTCTTGGTCGACCTGAGGCAAGTATTGCCTATGTATCATAATGTAAAGCTCTAGCTGAACTATTTCCTTGTTCCAAACAGTCCTCTTGCCAGCTACAAGCCAATCAAGCAGCAGTGTGCATGCCACAGCTACTCTCTTGGTTGACCTGAGGCAAGTATTGCCTATGTATCATAATGTAGAGCTCTAGCTAGACCATGTCCAAGTTCCAAACAGTTTTCTTGAAAGCTACAAGCCAATCGAGCAGCAGTGTGCATGCTTCAGCTACTCTCTTGGTTGACCTGAGGCAAATATTTAGGGGTCGGCTATGTTATATAATATTAGTGAATAAATAATATTGTATTGTATTTTAAAATATTATATAATATTAGTCAGACGAGCCGTCTCACCAGAATTTCGAATTTATTTGAAAAACTATTCTTATTGTGACACTGTAATAATATTGGTTAATATTAGTTTTTCAAATATTAATATTAGTTGCCGTTCCCAGCCGTTCCCTACAAATATTGCCTACATATCATAATTTAGTTCTGTAGCTAAACTATGCAATTGAAGCTGGGAGGGGGGGGGGGGGGGGGTACCTGGAACATCGTTACTGTTTTGAATTCCATCGCTGACATTTACTACTACTGTGTGTGCAGTTTCACACAGATCACACACACACACAACCACAAACACCCACACACACACAAACACACACACATGCACACACACAATTGTGCCCCTACACCCACCTGGTGTCCCGCACACGTATGTGCAGTTTCACCCAGATCACGCCAACTGCAACGGTGCTCTGTCCAATGGCATCGAGGGTGAACTAAGGGAGAAGTACATGCAAAGCACTTACGGGCATTACAATGATCAAGTCATTCCAGGGGGCCATACGGAGTCTGAGCCTCTTCAGGCCGAGGCATTCTTCAAATGGATGCAGAAACAGAGGATGTACTACAATGACCTGTTCGTAAGTACCGGTATTTGTATTTTTATTTCCTATTTTTGTTTGTCATTATTTGGATTTTATGTAAGCATTTGTCACTATGCTTTGTTGGTTGACCCCAGTGCAAGCAAACGAGCTGGCCCCTCAACCCCATGCCTTGTAATAAGGTGCACCATTTTTGTATTGCCACTATTCTTGAGATCAATTGGATTTCTTAAAACTTCAAACTGCCTGTGACCTCTGGTACTCGTAATACGGCTGGCAACAGCAGATAATAGCATATGACAGCATACAACAGCACGCACTGTGCTCACTGCTCAAGCCTTTGACAATCAACATACAGGTGGCTTGGCTTGATGTTGCGTTGCACTCACACTGCTCGCTCACTGTGCTCACTGTTCAAGCCATTGACATTCAACATTCAGGTGGCTTGGCTTGATGTTGCGTTGCACTCACACTGCTCGCTCACTGTGCTCACTGTTCAACCCTTTGACAATCAAGATACAGGTGGCTTGGCTTGATGTTGCGTTGCACTCACACTGCTTGCTCACTGTGCTCACTGTTCAACCCTTTGACAATCAACATACAGGTGGCTTGGCTTGATGTTGCGTTGCACTCATACTGCTCGCTCACTGTGCTCACTGTTCAAGCCATCGACAATCAACATACAGGTGGCTTGGCTTGATGTTGCGTTGCACTCACACTGCTCGCTCACTGTGCTCACTGTTCAACCCTTTGACAATCAAGATACAGGTGGCTTGGCTTGATGTTGCGTTGCACTCACACTGCTTGCTCACTGTGCTCACTGTTCAACCCTTTGACAATCAACATACAGGTGGCTTGGCTTGATTTTGTGTTGCACTCATACTGCTCGCTCACTGTGCTCACTGTTCAAGCCATCGACAATCAACATACAGGTGGCTTGGCTTGATGTTCCATTGCTCCCACACTGCTCGCTCACTGTGCTCACTGTTCAACCCTTTGACATTCAACGTACTCTCATGCAACTACTAATTGTGAACCTCTGGATTGTTTTACCTGGTGTAGACTGAAGCAGAGAAAGAAGACATGGACAAGCTATTGTTAGAGTCCTCACTGGAAAAGAAGCAGGAAATGCTTGCGGCTCTTCGGCAGGTATGAAGAATTGCAGATGTAGCAGGGTAGCCTGTTACAGTAGATCTTGTTGAGCTGCCGGCTGCGGTTGACACCGTCACCACATGGTCAATTACGAATTTAACAAGTAGCATTCCCAAGTCCAAGTAACATTCAAGTATTCCAAGTCCAAGTAACATTCTGCTTTGGTGTTTCTCAACGCCCCCATTCCTATTAAGGGCGCCTGGAGTCCCGAATGAAATGATTTGAATCCTTAATTCAATGTATTTTAATTAATTGAATTGAATTGTAGTTAATGTTGTGTTATTTTAATTCGATTTATTCCTTTCCATTCCTATTTACCTATTCCATCACGCTAATGCTTGAACTTGAATTTGGTTACCGGTGCATAGCTTCAGCCAGTCATTTGGCTGCTCGCAGTCTTCGGCAGTAAAAATTGATTAACCAGGAAAATGAAACCCTATTCCATCACGCTAATATTCACAAACCCAGACAGCCGAGGAACACATGTATTTTGTAGTTATACCAGAGCCTTATATATCTCATATATATATATATATATATATATATATATATATTTTTTTTTTTTTTTTTTTTTTTTTTTTTTCTTCTTCTTTTTTACCAATGTATTTTGTATTAATACCCGAGACTTATTATTATTTCCGTTACCAGTAGCGATCACTACCTGCGACCCTGTTTTGGCCAAACCTTTCATAAGAGAGGTATATCAGCCCTGCCCCCCAAACCCTCCAGGCCGGCCCTTCGGGCTGCCTGCCCAAATCGCTACCAGGAGCCCAACCTTGAAAGATACCAAATCCCTGGTCGCTACCAGAAGACCCCCTTACTGAAACAAAACAAAAAGCTATGAGTCATACATGTGCAATGTATAGAGACCGGCATATCACATGATGTTGACCAAAGGCAAGCATGATATCATGTGATATCATACAAATTGCATCATATGATTTTGTATATAAACGGTAACTTTAGTCTAGTCAGACTGCTGGCATCATATGATATCATATTGCCGTTCCCTAGCAATGTTCCACAAATACAGATATGCTGCATCATATGATTTTGTATATAAATGGTAACCTTAGCCTAGTCAGAGTGCCGGCATCATATGTCGATATCATGTTGCTGTTCCCTACTTTTGGTGCTATTGCCTGATACTGTCCCCTGCCAGGAAATGTTGTAGGCGCATTCTACAATCAAGCCTGGCCAATTCTTATTTAGCCTAGTCAGACTACCGGCATCATATGGTATCATATGATATCATATTGTCGGTCCCTAGCAATGCACCACAAATACACTTCATCGCATCAATGCGATATTGCCTGATCCTGTTCCCTGCCAGGAAATAGTCTAGGCCAGGGTATTACTAAGTGCGCCAGTGCCGCGCTGCCTTTTTGAGCCCCTATGCGCGTTTTCGCAGTTTTTTCAACCCCCTGTGGGCGCAGCGCGCAGTTTTTGCGCCTTTTGCTCTAAAAAGCGCTGACCAATTTGACATTTGTGCGCTTTAAGCGCTGACCAATTTGGCAAGAAGTTGTACCCTGCTGTAGGCGCATTCTGCAACCAAGCCTGGCCAATTCTTATTTAGCCTAGTCCGACTGCCGGCATCATATGATATAAAATTGCCGTTTCCTAGCAATGTGCCACAAATGCAGACGTACGTCATCGCATCAATGTCAGCCTCATTCACAGTTAGTACAGTTGTATCCATCCTGTCTGAATACACATATTGTAGGTGCATGTCGCATGGGATTCCAAGCTCAGGCGCAAAGGGCCTGCAAAACCAAATAAAGCCAACATAGTAGTTATTCTCCAGTATGTACACACGCATGCAAACGGGAGGGTTCCCTCAATCTCACGCCTGTGGCACGGCGTACTAATTTTCAATTTTGTAGGTTCATTCATTCATTCATTCATTCTTTCTTTCTTTCTTTCTCTTATCCTGTCTGAATGCACATATTCATACATATAGGTGCCTTCTGCTTCATTTCAATTTCAATTTCAATTTCAATAGGTGCATTCTGCAATCAAGCCTGGCCAATTCTTGAGCCAGAAAAACGAGGAGCACTGCAGGATGATTAGCGTGGAGGATCCAGAGTTGTTGAAGATGACTCATGACATGATGGAAAAGAGGAACCATGGGCTAGCTCCCATCTCTGTGTCGAAAGAGGAACTGGACAAGACATCCAGGGAGATCGCTAGGAATTCCGCTGCAGTTCTGGCACACCTGGACCACGAACCTGAGATTGAGTTGAGATGGGTGGGTGGTCGTGCATTGTCAGATGAGGGGGGCGGTCGACCATCCACAGCCCCTTCAGCGGAGGGCCTAACACAGTCACTGACGGAAGCAGCCCTTCGTCAAATTTCTCGGCTGAATGGAGATCGCCCAGGGTCTAGAGCCCTGAGGCCAACCTCCAACAGGGCCCCTAGTGTGTCCAAGTCCCTCGACATGTCTGACTTACATGCCAACCGAGCTGGGTCACCTCTCTGCGAAATGTTCAGGGTCCAATCCCCCGCGGCAGTATCCCCCCAAACTAAGATAATGAACGAAATACTGGCAGACCTCCCACCCCAGTCGATGGACTCTAACAGGAGTACCCTCCCGATCAAGTGGGCAGGCATGTCGGGCAACACAACCTCGGCTTATACAGACCAATTCAAGACAATCCGGCCTGAGAGATTCAAGGCTGTCAAACAACTCGAGGTTGGTATTCAGCATGTCATGCTAGCACATTAGCTCTCTATATATAGTATGTGGTGCTGTGCTATGGAATCAACAATGAAAAATAGATCAATCACAATGCTTCATCTGCCATTATGCCATGTATGTATGTTTATATGTATGTTGCTACCCTGCGCCTGCAGACAACACTACCAGGCCTGATTGATACGAGCACCTTGGGCGCTTACCTGCTTTGTTCATTCAGCTTGTTGCACCGCCTTATCTTGCTTGCAACCTGCTATCTAGATGTATGTCAATACAGTCCATGGGTAGACAAAATAGGCTATAGGGACCTACACAACCAGGATATGAGGAGGGGCTAATCAGAAAAGGCTCTGATGAACTGAACCCCAAACAATTGTTTTACCGACGGGGGCCCTGAGTTCGTGCTACAGTGATAATTTCATTTATATTTGGATATGGAATCAAGAACGACCAAGAGATCAATTGCAACGCTTCATGTGCCATTATGCCAACACGAATATCCTCGATTGCATTCAGGCGTGTGCACCGATTGGAGCTGTCAACTACCGCACATCTTTCACGGCAGTAACACGCTGTGCCTACCCCATCAACCAGAGCATGGTTCAGGTGAGATGCTTCTGTAGAAAGCTCTTCTCTCACTCTCTCTTTCACACACACACACACCTACAAGACCTGAAGCCCTCAACTGTACACACAAACACATACAAACACATACACACACCTAGACACCCAGACACCCAGACCAACTCACAAGACCTAAATACCTCAACTCTACACACACCCTCACACACACACACACTGGTTGTTGGTTGCACTGTACATTGCATTGTTGGTTGCACTGTATACCTGGTTCCACTTTACATCGCCCCATGGCATATCACATGTCTGTACTCGCATGAATTGTGTTGAGACCGCACCTTGGACTGCACCATACATTTAACCCCTGGGCTGCGTTCTTTCTTTATTCTAGCAATTCAGCGGATGATTTTGATTTTAATATTCCAAAGCAGATCGTAGTTTGTAGTTTGTACCTCAGATTTTGCCTGAAATCTCGAGAATTCTGAGAATTCTGAGAGAATCGTCTGAAGTACAATTTGGCCCGAAAAAGTCGAGGTACAGAGTATAACCTACGACTGTCTGTTCCAAATCATCTGCTGATTTTTTTTACGGAGCCCCCTCTCCAGGGGGGCGGGAGCCCCGGGCAGGAGCCCCCAGATTCACCCCGTTGTCCGTTTGTCAGATTGTCCGACCGACGCCGACGAGACGAAGCCTGACACGTCAGCCAACTGTTTCGTAACTAACTGGCTCGGTCCGCTCCATTGCCACCTGTCGTTCCGATAGCCACATCTCTCCGCCAATTTTCCGTGTTGCTTGCAACGCTGCCTAGGACTTGTTATAACTCCTTAATCACGCCGACTTGGCGTATTGCTTTTCTTTTCTTTATAACTTCAATCACTTCATGTAATTGTGCAGAAACGGGAGTTTACAGCGCCCAGTAATAGACTTCGACAGGGGCACGTCCCATACGTGGCCGAAGACCACAAGCGCGCCACCAAGGAAGCTGCAGATCTTTGCCGCAACACTCGCATGAATCACCAAAATGGTCAGGTCCCCTTGGGCCGAAATGGGATTACACTGATGAAGCCAAGTCAGTGGAAGAGTGAGCATGTTGAAAGTTATGTGCCTCTTCCCAGCTGCTACACAAGTGATGATCGTGCAGAGCAGGCAAAGAACTTGAAGGCAATTTGGGAAGGCCCCACAGCAAGTACAGGGCGATGTACACGGTAGGCAGCAAGTACAGAGCGATGTACACGGTAGGCAGCAAGTACAGGGCGATGTACACGGTAGGCAGCTAGTGCAGGGCAACGTACACGGTAGGCAGCAAGAAGCTGGACCAAGCGTGGCAGTAAGAGTTGTTTTGTTTGCTTGGAGCAACTGAAGTACCATTACTGGCTTGGGGCAAGTGAAGTACCATAACTGGCTTGGGGGAACTGAAGTACCATTACTGGCTTGGGGCAACTGAAGTACCATTACACAAGCGAGTGGTGTGATCTTTTGGCAACTCTTGTGGACTCAGTTCTGTTGCCCAAGTCAGCCCAAGTCTGTCCAATTATTGTGGACTCAATTATTTTGCCCAAGTCAGCCCAAGTCTACCCAATTATTGTGGACTCAGTTCTGTTGCCCAAGCCAGCCCAAGTCTGCCCAATTGTTGTGGACTCAGTTCTGTTGCCCAAGCCAGCCCAAGTCTGCCCAATTATTGTGGACTCAGTTCTGTTGCCCAAGTCAGCCCAAATCTGCCCAATTATTGTGGACTCAGCCCAATTCTGTTGCCCAAGTCAGCCCAATTATTGTGGACTCAGCCTAATTATGTTGCCCAAGTCAGCCCAAGTCAGCCCAAGTCAGCCCAATTATTGTGGACTCAGCCCAATTATGTTGCCCAAGTCAGCCCAAGTCAGCCCAATAATTGTGGACTCGGACCAATTATGTTGCCCAAGTCAGCCCAAGTCAGCCCAATTATTGTGGACTCGGCCCAATTCTGTAGAAACTTGATTGGAACATGAATCCTTATTCACTTAACCACACGGTGCTCTAGTGCACCTGAAACCCAGGGCCCCAGTGTTGGCTTTTCTCAGCTTCTTCGCAGTTGAGATCTAGACAAGCAGTAGTGCATATTGGATTGGATTCTTACATGTTTTTTAGCCAACTCTGGGCTGCTCACCACCTTCCAAGTCCAAGTCCCCCTGTGCGATATCCACAGAAATCAGGGAGCACACTTAACATATTTGACAGTTTATAGACTTTTCCAGGTCCATTGGTGAAGTAGTTAAGAGATATTGTTTACTGCATCCATGTGTCACTTGATTACATCAATGCAACCGAACAAGGTGTATATATATATATATATATGTATATATATATATATATATTCAACCAAACGCCTCGTAATAAGGCGTGCTATTTATGCATGCATGTATTATAACTAAATAAGCCATGAGTGCCATGAGCAGTCTCTTGTGTGCATGTAGATCATGCGGGAATGTCAACCCCTAGGATCCTGGAAAAGGTGATCTTGACCATGATGAACCCTTCTCTTGCACTTCCTTAAGAATGGCGTGTGAGAATTGCTTTGGGTCTACGTAGAGGACCCAAAGTGGCAGCTGTAGAAAAAAACTTGGCTGTGAGTATATAGATCTTCCTACACGAACCTGGCATGGTAGCTATCCTAAGGGCATGTGCCCCCTCTCTTCATGCAAAAATGATCTTCTTTTTTTGTACTGATGGATAATTTAATTGCTTGAAACTTAGTTAGTTTGCTGTACTTAAACTACACTAAAATGAACCCAAGCTCGCTCGCATGACTTCATGAGCATGCCATAATCGTTGTAATGTAGAATGTAGTTGCCACACGATTGAGTGTGAAAGTACGGTAACTTAGAACTTAGCATTCTGACATAGCCCCTTTCAGTGATGTACAATGGTCTAGTGGTAGACCAGATCGCTTGAGGATGAAGAGTCGGGGGTTCAACTCCCTCTTCGGTTGCTCTACGCGTTGCAGCCTTGCAGGTCGTCGTCAACCGCGAAGGTAGCTTGTCCAGTCGAGGTAGGAGACCGCTCGACACCCACGTACGACGGGCTCCCTTAACACCACGCCCCACCAGGCGGTATCATTACCTTGTAACTTAGCATTCTGACACGTCGCCTAGTAAGAGGTAGAGACCTTCCCTCCATGCTGTCCCGCGGTAGGTAAAGCTGAGGCGCAGTAGCGGTCTGCGAAACCAAAATCCATCATACTAACCACTCTCTAGTTTGTTATGTGCATGAGTGGGTACTCCTGCAAAAAAAAGAGCCTACAGAACGCTACTTCGTATCTGAAGACCCTCCACATTCAGTGAGAATACACCGAATTAATATATAGTACCTACTTACTTTGCTTCAGCCAAGCAAGAAATTAAATGTCTCATATTCGTATCTGAGTTGCCAAGGTTGCAGATAATGATTCCATAAGCTCCCTTTTTTTACCTTGGTGGTGGTGGTGCTGGTGGTGCGTATCTAAGTTGCCAAGGTTGTGGACAATGATTCCATAAACTCCCAAATGATTTGACACAGTTGCAGTTCTGCTGAAAATCTGTATGTGATGCTCAGTTCCCAGAAGGGGTGGGGTCCAGGATAAAACCTGATTACTGCGCTGAGCCCTTGGGGGGAGGGGGGAGGAGGAAGGGTTAGTCCCCACAAAACCAGTCCCCAGTGAATCAAATCTCCTCGGGTTTAGGTTTTAGGTTTTAGGGTATAGGTTTCTGATTCACTGGGGACTGGCTTTGTGGGGACTAGCTTCCCCCTCCGGAGGGCGGGGGGGGGGGGAGGGGGCAGCAGTGGGGCCATGGGGGATGATGTAATCACCCCCATACTGGACGATGCTGCTGAGTATGGCGGAATATATGTCCACATGGGCAGATGGCAGTAGATCTAAGAGATAGAAAGTGAGCGGGAAAGAGAGATATAACCCCGGCCACCACTGCACTACGGCAGTGCACAGTGGTGCACCACGGGGACTAGAACAGCATATATTTCTTGAGGAGATGTATGTATGTATGTTACAGTCCAGGGCTAGGCCAAATAGGCTGAAGGGTCTTGCCCAACCGTGATGTAAGGAGCCCCCGAAGATTGCCACAGGTGTGGAACTTTTGAAATTAGAATTGGCCCAATCTGGTGGTACAACTAATTTGCATTACGCCTTATGTTGTGCCAGATATTAAAACCTGATTATGGACAAAGTGGTACACAGCAGACCACTTCGTGCGCATTCCAAGTTCCAACTTGATCATGCACATGCATGCGCTCCCGAGTCGATAAAGGAGAGAGGCAAAACGAGCGCGCTCGCGAGCGCGAGCGTCCGTTGAGCGTTTGGCTAAGAGGGGGGAGGGGGGGGCGGGGAGCGGGGGCTGTGTGTGTGTGTGTGTGTGTGTGCGGGGGTGGGGGGCGATGCCCAAATCGTACCGCCGAGCTTCACTGCCGAATCACTTCAAAATCACTAGCAACACTTGCGCAATAGGAAGCGAAGCGAACATTTATTAAACTAGTCCTCATACCCAAGTTGTCGGACATTTACAGTGCTCTCCCAAATTTGATTGGAGCTAGACACTCTCCAACTGCAACTCGACCAGAGAACATCGTCTTCAGACCATCGCACGAAAATGGCTATGGAGCGAACATTGGCTATGATAAAGCCTGACGCTGTCAGAGCTGGAAATGCTGAGGTATGATGCGCTAGTCTTCTCTTCACATGTAAACTCTTAATGAAGTGCGACCTCCTCCCCCCCTTGCTTACAGCCGATCAAGCAGCTCATCAAAGCTTCTGGCTTCCTTATCATCGCACAAGAGAAAGTTCAGGTGAGCGAGCGCCTCCAGTGTCGAGACATGCGCCTACGCCGATTTGCCATTCATTCTCTAATCGAGACTTTTATCTGCCTCTATAGCTGTCCAAGGAGGCTGCAGAGCAGTTCTACCAGGAGCATGAGGGAAAAGAGTTCTTCCCTAACCTGGTTAACTTCATGACCAGTGGTCCTATCTGGGCTCTTGTGTTGGCTAAGCCCAATGCGATTGCTGGTTGGAGGGGAATGATGGGTCCCACCAATACGCTGAAAGCGCGTGAGGAAGCCCCCGACAGGTGCGCACTCTTGACATGTTTCTTCGCTGCTCATCCCGACCTCGATTATTTGTGTCTTACACGGCTCCTGTCTTTTCCTTCTTTGCAGTCTGAGGGCGAAGTTTGGTACTGACGGAACGCAGAATGCCACCCATGGGTCCGACTCCGAAGTCAGTGCCCAGCGAGAAATCGGCTTCTACTTCCCCAACTTGAATATGACTGGTGCCAGTGGGCTGCCCACCATTGAGTGGACTCTTGCCATGATAAAGCCTGATGCTGTGAAGAAAGGAAAGGCCGAGGTAAGCCTATTCTTGTCCTCCATTTACCAAGTCTCTCTTTTCTAAGTCTCTCATTACTAAGTCTACCACTACTACTACTAGTACTACTGCTACTGCTTCTCTGTACACTAAGTCTCTCATTGATTGTAAGCTGTTTCTCTGACCCTGACACTACAAGTTCGTACTGTAACTGCAAAGCAAAATCAATCTATCTGACCTGTGATTTTCTACTTGTCTTGCAATTTAGGAGATCAAGCAACTCATCAAGCTCCAGGGCTTCACTATCGTAGCCCAAGAAAAGGTCCAGCTCACCCGCATGCGGGCCGAGGAGTTTTATGCTGAGCATGCAGGGAAGCCATTCTTCCCCAACCTCATCACTTTCATGACTAGTGGACCCATCTGGGCGCTTGTGTTGGCCAAGAGCAATGCCATCAGGTCCTGGAGGGGGATGATGGGGCCGACCAACACCCTGAAAGCTAAGCTAGAGGCACCCAAAACTCTCCGTGCTCTTTACGGTACTGATGGCACCATGAATGCAACCCACGGGTCGGATGCTGTCGAGACTGCCAAGCGTGAGATCAAATTCCACTTCCCCAAGTTGGTGTTGGAGCCTCTTTCTGAGGCTGAGTCTGCGAAGGAGTACATCACTTCCCAACTGCAACCAGCTCTGGCAAAGGCCCTGACAGCTCTCGCTCGCGAGAAGCCCAGTGCTGAGCGCTTTGAAGCTCTTACCTTCCTTGCTGACTTCCTCCTCAACAACAACCCCAACAAGCCTCGCATCATCATGCCAGATGAGTGGGACCCATCCATGGAGGACGAGGATGAGGAAGATGAGTTTGCTAATGCCAAGTTGGCCATGGCCTCAGGCAGCATGTCTGCTTCAGCTCCTGATGGTCCGGTCTCCCACACGCCACATGTTCCTACTGCAGGCGCTGAGGTAAGTCCTGGCTGCCGTTTACCTAAGTGCTGTACTGGAGGGGCGAGCACACAAAGGGGGGCCGCGGAAGTGTATCACCCTACAGTACAGGGAGACATAACGCCTTAATATTCAGCCGCTCAGCGAGCCGGACACCTCTTCAACAAAATACACATCCTCCACATACGTCAAGGCTTGACGCTTCTTTGGCTTGTCTCTCTTATTGGTTTGTGTGCATGCATCCATGTGTGTGTGTGGTGTGTGGTGACTGTATATGTTGTGTGTGTGCGAGGGCGGGGGACGCTGTTGCACTTACCGCCATAAATGTAGCAGAGACTCGACGGTTACACCGGATGAGGGGCCACTTAGACTTCAGGGTTCGCGTTGACCGAGGCTTTCGTCTCGCGCCACCTGATGATTCCGCATGAGTAGGGAACGGCAACTAATATAAGTGCTTGGAAACTAATATTAACTAATATTATTAAAGCGTCACAGTAATATTAGTTTTTCAAATAAATTCGAATTTCTGGTGAGAAGGCTCGTCCGACTAATATTATTTATTCACTAATATTATATAACATAGCTGACCCCTACGCATGAGCGTTTTAGACCCACATCAATCTGTGGCATGTCTCGCCAAGTGGTTGTAGACTTTCTATTGATACCCAATTTGATGTGGGGGAAAAAAAATCAACCTCTTTCTGGAATTCCATCCTGATACATGATATCCAAAGCCGCATTTTGATGGACCTGCAAATCTGACCATGGCTGCTTGGAACTGTACAGGTTGCGAAGCCTCCATCACAATCCCCATCTGCTCCTTCCTCAAGACCCGCCTCTGCTGTGAGCCAGGCTCCTCCTGCTCCCCCATCACGATCAAGCTCAATTACTAGCCAGGAGGCTGTTGCGTCAAGGTCAGCGTCCCGTACTGGTTCTACTGCTGGCCTTGAGCCAGTCCCTCCTACAGGCTCCAGGCCAGGCTCATCTGCCGGTGCCCCACCTACCTCAACTAGTCGTTCCGGATCACGCTCTGGAGGCATCAAGGAGGCGGCACCATCATCCAGCAGACCAGGATCTGCCGCTCAGGCTGAAGAAGCAGCAGCACCTGTGTCATCTTCCAGGCCAGGATCAACTTCAGGCTTGCCCCCATCATCTTCTAGGCCAACATCAGCACGCCCAGGCTCTGCCCTAGGATCCCGGCCAGAATCTGCGTCAGGTGTTTCGCCTGTCCCTCCTTCATCTTCTAGGCCCACTTCAGCAGTGCGATCTGCTACAGGCTCTCGACCTGCTTCAACATTGGACCCCCGTGAGGAGGATGCTGCTACCACAGTGCAGGCGGCCTTCCGCGGTCAACAGGCCAGGATGGAGCTAGATGAAGCAGAGCCAGAGGCTGTTCTGCTAGCGGAGGAGGGAGCTCCAGCTGCTGATGGTGATGGTGAGGCTGCCCCCCCTGCTGATGATGCCACACCACCTGAGGGTGAGGTTACACCTGAAGATGTAGCTTCCCCTGCTGAGGCCGAGACCGCGCCTGCTGATGAGGCAGCTCCTGCTGAGGAAGAGGCTGCTGCCCCTGCTGATGAAGATGCCCCCCCTGCTGAGAAGCCTACCACGCATTCTGCTGAGGAGGCTGCTCCCCCTGCCGAGGAGGATGCGCCTCCTGCTGAGAGGGCTGCTACACCCCCTGCTGAGAGGGCTGCAACCCCCCCGGCTGAGGAGGATGCTCCCCTTGCCGAGGAGGATGCCCCTCCTGATGAGAGGGCTGCTACCCCCCCTGCTGAAGATGCTGCTTCCGCTGAGGAGGCACCTGATGCTGAGGGGTCTGCACCTGCTTTTGACGAGGATGCTGACCCTGCTGAGGATGCCCCCCCTGCTGAGAAGCCTGGCACCCCCCCTGCTGAGGAAGCAGCTCCTGTAGCCGAGGATTCTGCTCCTCCTACCGAGGAGGCAGCACCTGCTGAGGGAGATGAGGCCCCTAATGAGGAGGCTGACACACCTTCTCAAGAGACTGAGGCCACCCCTGCTGATGAGGCCGATGCTTCTGCAGAGAAGCCTGCCACCCCCCCTCCAGATGAGGAATAGGCACAGCAATATGACTGTTCTGAATCTGATCCCCTTGCAGAAGTTCCTGCTTGTACGGGGTAGGAAGGTGTTATCCAAGAGTAGAAAGTGATCCACATGTATTTCAGTATTTGTTACTCAGTTGACTTGTTCATTGATTGCTTTCCATTTGCTATAAATTCTGTGTAACAGTGGCCTTCAGTGATCTCAATGTGGTTGGCTCTCTTACCACTCGGACTATAAATGGCATGGCATCCCGCATGCGCAGGATTAATTGGCAAATGACCTGGCAAACGACCCTTTGCCAAACTGAATTAGGAACATCAGAGGACAAGGAATTAGGAACATCAGAGGACAACTCAGTGTTCTAAGCAGCTGCGGTGCAGCAATGAAAGTGGTGAGAAAACAAGACATTTTATTGTTTTCACACACAGAGGTGCGTGGCCAGCTAGACACCCCCCACATTCCAGGTTTCAAATGCCTTTCTTGTGCCCCTCGCCCCAAGTTGAGCAAGGATGGGGGGGTCGCTATCTATGTCCGCACTTGCCTAAATGCTACTTTAGTCCATGAGGCACCTGAATTAGGCATGGCATGGATTCGCATACATGGAACACACATTGGTGTGTGCTATATCCCACATGCTAACAGCTCATACTACAAATATGGTGACGACTGCATTAGTATAGAGGACCACTTCCTCACTCTAGGTAAAATCATTGGGAACTTCCAGGAAAAAGGCAACGTTGTGGTGATGGGTGACTTCAACGCTCGGGTTGGTCTTGGTGTGGACAATGATGATACCGAGTTAGGAGATGAACCAGTATCCCAAACCAATAGTACAGCCCCCAACCAAACCATTCAACGGAGGTGTAGCATGGACACAGCTCCCCCCAATCGATTGGGGGGGGCCCTACTCCAGCTTTGTGTAGTAACTGGTCTTATCATCCTTAACGGTAGAACAGAAGGTGATATGCAAGGTGCACATACCTTCTTTGCAGATGGCATGGACAAGAAATCTGTCATTGATTATGCGCTAGCCGCCCCTAGTCTTCTCAACACCCCAGGAGTCAAGTTTAGTGTGGCTCCCAAGCATGACTGCCCTCTCAGGCCCGGGGGTAGAAAGTTTGACCACATGCCTATCACACTCCACATACCAGATGCTGCCCTTAGGCCTTCTCAAGGTACTATTAGTACACCTGCTGGTGGTAAACCTTCGCCCAAACTGAAATGGAAAGATAACTATGTCCAGATGTATGCACACACAATTAAGCGTGACCCAGACGTTAACCGATTACTTGACAATGCACTCCATAGCTCATCTATGGAAGATTCAGAGAAGGGGATTGCTAGTGCTATTGAACTAGCCATAAGCAAATGCACACCATGTCACAAACCTGTAGCTAAGCGTAAGCACGGGCCCGTGAACGCATGGTATGATGATGAATGCAATCGTGCTAGACAGGCAGCAAGCCAAGCAGAACATCAACATGGCTCTAGCTCTGACTTTGCTGGTTCTATGCACAAGGAGTACAAGAGGATTCTCAGAAGAAAGAAGAGGAAGTGGCTAGAAAGAAACACGCATGGAGAACCTTCATACGAATCTTCGGCATAATCCGAAAAGTTTTTGGAAAGACGTGCGTGAGCCTAACAAGGCCACTACGGCAGATATCACAATTCATGATTGGACTGATTATTTTGCAGACCTCTTTGATGTGCAAGTAGGTATTGATCCAAGTCTGGATGCTAGGGACTTTGTCCCTCAAGCTGATGGACCTCAGATAGAGGCCGCACCAACGTGGTTATGTCAAGACTTTACCACCCAGGAGGTGTTTTCTGTTCTCCAATCCCTACGGAAAAACTCCTCCCCCGGGGTAGATGGTATCCCTGCAGAATGGTACAGATTTGCTTCCCATGAGGCCAACTCCCGATTTGTACAAGCTATGACTAACCTGTTTAATCTCATCTGGAAGACCTCTTACCCTAGCCAATGGGCTGCAGCTGCCTTGGTACCCGTACCCACATCCAAAGGCAGTGTGTATGACAAGGACAACTATCGAGGTCTTGCGGTAAGCAACTCCATAGGAAAGATCTTCTCCCTTTGCATGCTACGTAGACTAGATGATTGGTAAGAAGAATTCAACCTGAGCCGCTGGCCAATATGGATTTAGAAGTGGTAGGGGTACTGCAGATGCATCATTCATTCTTAACCATATTGTAGATAAATATAGAGAGAAGAAAAAACCACTCTTTGTGGCTTTTGTTGATTTCAAGAAGGCTTATGATTGGGTCAACAGAGACTTGCTATGGGATTGCTTAGCAAGGCTAGGAGTCAAGGACCCCTATCTCAGTATTCTTAAGTCCATGTATAATCATGTTGTTTTCCAAGTTCGCCTACATGGGGACATTGGATCCTCCTTTCCATCCCTTGTAGGAGTTAAACAAGGAGACCCCCTATCCCCACTCCTATTCGGTCTGTTCATTGATAGAATTGAATCGTTCCTCCAATCCAAGCTCCCAAATGTAGGGGCTGAGCTTAGGGGAAAAATTCTGCAACTGTTACTTTATGCTGATGACCTAGCTATAATGGCAGAATCCCCGGCAGATATGCAAGCGATGCTTGACTGCCTGAGAGATTTCTGCGAGGCTACTAAGATGGCTGTGAATATAAAGAAAACTGAGATTGTCGTTTTCAACAAGCAATTCTGTGATGAGGCCCGCATGGATCCTGATTACAAATTTGTCTATGATGGAGCACAACTTTCTACAAAGTTATCTTTTATCTACTTGGGATCCCTCTTTGTGGATGGTGACTCAAGCAATCGTGCAAAAGCTGCTTTTTCTAGGATGCTCACTAAGGCCCAAAAGGCACACCACATGCTCCGTAGGCGATGCCATACTATGGAGATATACAACATTGATATTCTCACCCACCTGTTTGATTCTCTTGTACAACCTATCCTGAATTTTGGCTGTGAGGTGTGGGCTCCTTCTATTCTGAACAACACACTTATCTCAAATGACCATGCTTGTGAGAAATGGCATAGAGGTATACTTAAACAAATGTTGGGTGTTTGCCAATCTACTCCTTTCAATATTATCATGGAAGAGCTGGGTAGAACCCCGTTGTGTTTTGCTTGGCTTAAACAAGCTTGGCGCTTCTGGAACAAGACCATACATAAAGAACCTGAGGATCTCATTAGAATGGCTCTTGAGGAATCTTTTGACTCCAACACTGGCTGGGTTCATGACTTGCGTTGTGCTCTCCA
Organism: Chlamydomonas sp. ICE-L; assembly: GCA_013435795.1. Taxonomy (NCBI): domain Eukaryota; kingdom Viridiplantae; phylum Chlorophyta; class Chlorophyceae; order Chlamydomonadales; family Chlamydomonadaceae; genus Chlamydomonas; species Chlamydomonas sp. ICE-L. The sequence goes on from JACBWV010000626.1 coordinate 41,039,613, forward strand.
CAAGCTAGGATCCAGTAAAAACATCAACATTTTGGAGGCTGTCGATGTCGAAGGTATTATGTCTGAAGTTTTTGAGTCATGGAGGTTGAAGTACCCAAGTGACACCAATGCAGTTAGAGACATCCCTGATGAGAGAAGGGTTGGCTTTAAACGCCTCCGATACCAAAAATGGTTCGCAGCCAACAGCAATGATGAGAATGGCTTGATTCCCTTTACATCCGCCTTACATAAGCAGGATCAGATTCGTTCTATAGCACAGTTTAGGATGGGTTCCCATTGGCTGAACACAGAAAGAATGAGGGTGGTGGATAGAGCACACATCCCTCGCTCAATGAGACACTGTCAAATGTGTGGGTTCCAAAAACCTGAGGATGAAATGCATATGTTTGAGTGCCCTTTTTATAATGATATTCGCCTTCGCTACCAGAAGCTGTTTACAGATATTTATAGGCATGTCCATGAGGATACCGACTTAACCGTATGGAATGTGGAATTCTGCGATTCCACATTCAGAACCTTTATGAATGGAAATGGCACTAAGTCTTTTTGGAGCAACCTAGCCGACTATCTTTCTACTTGTAGAAGAGCAAGACAGGAAGCCCTGGACTGCTTAGTGGCACCGTAATTTATTATCCCTTTTTTTCTTCTTGTGACTTCTCATTTGTTAGCTTCTTACCTCCGCCACTGTAAGTGGTTGAGATCTGGGTCCTGCTCTAGGGGGTTTAATACCTACGCCACCAAAACGGTGGTTGGGAGTTTGGTTTGTTTGTCCTCGACACACCCCTGATGTAATGGGGTTTTTTGCTTTGTGGGTGCTTTTTCTTTTTGTTTAAAGCACAGAGCCTCATACACCCTCGCGGTGTCAAGTAGACTTTAACATGTAATGTAATGTAATGTAATGTAAAGAGTACCGGTAGATACTGAGCCGGCTGGGTCGCTCGCTAGCTGGCTCGTATTTGCCAAATATCTCCAACACTGTCGGTTACCAACAAACTCCTGCAACCTGTACACTCTGCAGTACGCCAACCTACCGGTTCTTTAACCAAAGCGCGTGTGAAGAAATTACGCTGAGATTTGAAAGGCTGCCTCTATGGAGCCCGACGATTTAAGAAGACGGCTGCTTGGGAAGGGGGAGAGGTGGGAGGAAGAGTTGCTGGTGTGAACGAGCGGTGTAGTGTACTAGTGTGCCGCCTGTCAAGCCATGTTCCAGCACCGATGGGCCTTCTGATGAAGAATCTGAGGGATGAAGTGTTGGCAGTCAGAGCGAGCGGTGAAGTATGCTCCCCTGTTGACTCAGGCTCCGACACAGTTACCCTTTCTGATGCATGGACTGATTTATTCAGTGATGAAGAGGATCAGGCCCCAGATGATGGTCATGGCCCAATGCTGGGTTGCCTGTAGTGCCGGTATTCAAGCCGAGGATGTGCAGCTTGCAGGAGCGGGGCAGCCTGTGGTTTACTGCAATTTTAAACTGGAACTGTGTCCCATTCAGGGGAAGAATACGCTTTACAGGGTGGAGGTAACCAGCGGGACCTACCCACTTCAGTACAATAATAAATACATCACTCCGTTCTGTTTTTGTTGTTATTTCGGGTATTTTTGGAGCAGCTCTCTAACATCAGAGGGGCTGTGGGGAGAAATGAGTGGCAGCCATTTATCTTTTTGTCTAATTTACAAGAAGGATTTTCGCCTCAAAGGGTTAGTCCTCGTACGTCCTCGGACGAAGCAACATGAGGGCAAAGCTGAACAGCAAGTTGCTCCAATAGAACACCCCAAATAATCGATACATGCCCTCTTCACGGATTCAAGGATGTAGTGTTCATGGCATTGGTGTCACTGCGACTGACAAGTGCCCAAGTTCCATGAATATTAAAGTGGTACACGAGTGACTAGAATCCCCAAAGCCAGCACAACACATTTATTATCGCACGGTGTCATGGGGGCTCACATTTAGATCAGGGCCATGCTCTATATATACAACTGTAGTAAGTCATATAAAAAGTCTACTACCTACATGTCATGTCATATAAACCTACACTACCTACATGTCATATAAAAAGTCTACTACCTACATGTCATCAAAATGACCTGGACACGTCTTTACACTGTAAATTCCGCTTAGTGTGCTCCCTGGCTTCCGTGGGTATCGCACGGGGGACCTGGAATTTGCAGACGGTGAGCGGCCCAGAGTTGGCTGAAGAACCACGTAATAATATAAAATCAAATTCTATATGTCATCAAATAGCTAAAACCTTTTCTCATGCGAATGCATACTTTGAAGCAGCCATTTTCACATATCTCTTTCTCTCATACAATGAGAACATTACGGGCTGTCTGTGTTCAGGGATCGAGATAGATTCTGCTGCCCTCCCCTTCCCTCGTGGGCATTTGTGTAGTTGCCTAGAACACGAGATGACATTCTTCCCCATTCCAGGGCCCACCCACACTTGCACATGCATATGGTGAACTCCAGGGATGCATCAGGCCTGCCTACTTGTCTGCATACCTTCCAGGCCTGCATACCTTCCAGGCCTGCCTACTTGTCTGCATACCTTCCAGGCTACTACCCAACCCCCAACCTTCAATAGTCCCCCCCCCCACCCACCCACCCCCACCCCCACACACTAACTCAAACACACTCACATGCATCAGTCAACAGACCCCATTCATTATTGCTATGGAGGTAACCTCACTTGATAACATGGAAGTAATCAGACTTTTGTGTGTGAGGAGGGCTACCCCGCTCAAGCTATGCTCCTTCTCCCTCAACACTCTCATCCACATCATCGAAGTCAAGGCCATCATCATCCACATCATCCTCATAACCTACACTATCTTCCCCTTCCCCTTCCTCCCCTTCGCCCTCCTCTCCCTCCCCTTCATCATACTCCTCCTCACCCGCTTCGTCTTCACCCTCATCAGCCTCGTCTTCAGCTTCACCCCCTATTTCCCCACCATCAACAGCTGCATAACCCTCAACACCCTCTGGATCCACCACACCATCACTGTACACCTCTTCCCCATAAAGCTCATCTGGAGCTTCCTCATCACCCGTTGCATCAGGCAAGCTGATGCCTTCAACACCCGTTTCATTCTGATCTGCTTCTGCCATGTCAGCACCATCACCTAAATCTGGCTGAATGCTTGACCCCTCTACATTCGCCTCATCCTCTCCTTCTTCATCAGTGATGTACCCAGGCGGTCGCCGCTTCTCAGACTCCAGCGCTGCACGTGCATCTGCTACCATGAGTCGTTCTAAGACTACTTGCTCCTCCAGCCTGTGGGCCTCCCAGGGGTATGCAGCTCTGCCCTCTGTACCACCATCCTCCCCATAGTACTTCCTCTGCAGTTCACAAATCTGTTTTCGATTAGCCTCGGACTTCCGTGTACATTCCACAGATTCTCGGAGCATTAGGTCCGTCCATGCCTGCCTCCGGCTGCATATCAATCTAACATCTGCTGGATCTTTCTCATTACTATCATCAGCAAATACCTGCAAACAGCAAACCATGAAGGGGGCAGCAGTCAGAGGAACAAACGTATAATATTTACCAGGGGTGATACAACACTCTGCATGAGGAAGGATTTTGTTTGTAATACCGGAGATGAGATGCACCACACTAGAGGATCGCAAAGTTGGATATTGTCATGGTCAAGTGCAAGATAAAATGCAGATAAAGTCTTACTGCATCTATTTCAAAATTGAGATTCAAGGATCAGCTGGGGGTGTGGGTATTGGTGTTATGAAAGGTGGTGCATATTGAGACGAGCTTGAGTACTTCCCGGGTTGACACCTTCCGCAACACCACGCCCATCATGCATACTTTCCTGAAGAAATTAATGCCCTGAAGGATGCCATTCAAGCTCATGTCTCAGGAGTGCGCAGTAATTGGAGCTGACTGCTTCTGCTCACCAGCCCTCAAGCAGACAGCGAGTTCATCTTCTCAGCAGTGGATTCAAATCTATGTCTATCGAAGAACATCTTACGTGGAAGGGTATGAGCCGATCTAGTGCATCTTGCAAGCTTGAGAAAGGCATCGACAGGTCCGTGGCGCATACTTTCTTGGCATCGCGGGCAAGGGCTTCGAGCTGACGCTTGCTCGCTCGCCCCTCGGCCTCCGTGGGTCTTGGCGCTGAAGCGTATGACAGGGAGGGCTTCATAGGATGGGACATCCATGTGTCACCCATGCGGCGCTTCAACCTCATGCACGCGCTGAACAAGAAACCCAACAAGAAGCATCGAAAGATGGCGTGGCCTCGATTGCATTCAGGGGTGGCACCGCCTAAGCGCCTAGACTACGCCTTAATGACGTCATCAAGGCTGGAGGGCGGCTCTTCCTCGCCCTCCAGCAGGGGAGGTCCGCAGCGCAGCAGCGCAGGACTTTGGCGAATCCCGCTGACTTAGCACTTCAGCGCATTTTCAATGGCGCAAATTAAGAGAGCTGAAGGTGTTGGTGTTGGTGCGATTGACGCACTAGGTCACGCTAGGTCTGCCTTGGTATGCATGGAGGCAGCGATATGGGAGGATGTGGGCAGGCCCATTCAGGAACCAAGCTACGACGAGCTACGAGGTCCGGCCGCGCCTGCCCAAACCCCGAACCGACTCTACTAGAAGCTATTTCCCCTACTGAACAGTCGAATTTGTTATCGGATGGACCCATCGAAAAGACGAGCCGTGTGATAAAAGCGAACTGCAATCGAGTTAGGGGGGGAGGGAAGCTTTAATAACAGGACTGTTGGCAGCTTTTGTAGAGTGGCCACTCAACTACAGCAGTTGTACAGGGCGTAAGCGAATTTGCGCAACACGCTGGACTCCGCGCTGGACTGTTGCGCGCTGCCTGGGCCAAGCATACATTCCTGAATGCCTGAATATCGTGGAATACCTACAGAGAATGCCCCAAACCTTGGCTGAGAAGGCAAGCGAGCCTTTTTGGCGGAGCCCCCCCTTCTGGGGGGCGGGAGCCGGCCCAGGGCCACCCGGGGCCACCCCGTTGTCCGCGCGACAGTGCGCTCACGCGTGCGCGCACGCGTGCGGACCACACGCAGCCAACTGACACGTAAGTAAGCTTATCGGAAACTACCTGGCTTCGGTCCGCTCGATTCCGTCGCCGCCTGTCGCTCCGATAATACTTCCAGCATTTTTTCTGCTTCGCTTTCGACGCTGCCTAGGACTTGTCAGCAAAACGCCGCGAAAATCAAGAATTTAATCACCCCGCCTCGCTCCTGTCTCTCCCTCCGCTTGGTTAGCTTACTTCCGCTTGTGTTGGCTACTTGGCTTGTGATAATCACTTCTTGTACACGTGCACATGTATGGCAAGAACCGGTCGCCGGTCGGAGTTATCATAATAGCTTTTTGGAATCAGAGAATATTCTATGATCCTTGCGAGAACCTTCGTATACGTACGGCAGTATTGCTGGTGCCTGAAATGGCGAGCAACTACCGATGATCAAGCATAACCAGCTCCCTCCCCCCATGCCTGCGTAGTGCCCCAGGCTGCATTCTTAGTCCTCACCACTCTCGTCTCCAACAGAGACTAAACCTTTCATTGCTGAACACCTATCTCTCCTTTAAAAAGCTTGTCTTGTGCTGCTATTTTCTGCCAGCATCTTCCTGTCTAATCATCCTGCATCATCTTCCGGCCATCAGTGCATCCTGCTCCTGAAGCCACGCCGCTGTGCTTTCTTTCCGACTCTTTTTCCCGCGCCCAACGGATTAACTTTACTCAGGGACGGGTAATCCGGATCGAATAACGAACGGGCCTGATGAGCTGCGTAACTTTCTTTCTTTCCATGCTGGCTAGCGTTTAGTGCAGACAGCCTTGTCCATATACACTTACGGGCAGCTATGGGAGGATGCATGAGCAAGGACGCAGGAGGAGCCAAGGAGGGAGGCAATGGCGGAGCATTACCATCAACAGCGGGGCTACCTATAAACAACTTCGACAACCCCATCGGCCAGCCTCAGGCTAAGCCACAGGAAAATGCTACAAAAGCGAAGGCAACTCCTCATTCTTCTGCACGTCCACAGCCTGGAGATTGCACGGATAGGTCTGTGATTGAAGGGCTGGAAGGAGCGTATAAAGTTAGCAAGATTCTTGGCTCAGGTACGAAGCGGCTTGCTCTCCACTCGGGTTGACACAAGCGACAAGGCCCGAGCTTCCGCTATAGGCTTTCTATCACGAGACACTGCGATCTCACAGATAATCTTGCCATGACCATCCCTCGCTCTCTGCTCAAGCAGCTTCGATGACTGCTCAATCTGAGGGCCCAGCCCAGAACCATGGGCTGTCTCGAAATGCTTAGGGATCATCCAGATGGTGACAAACTATAAACTTTCTCACCACAACCATGCCCTGAATTGCATGCTGACATGTGGTGTCCTCCAGTACTCCCCACCAGCGCCCTCTGTGGTGCAGACTGTTCAAATCTTCACATGACCCATTCCATCCTGGCATTCAGGTGCTGAGGGCAACACATGGCAAGTTCAGGATGTAGTCAGCGGAGAGCATTTGGCCATCAAGCTGATAAAGCTGCCATTGCCCATGAAGTTTGTCCAGGCCATCTTTAGGTGCGTAAACCACTGCCTTGATCCACTCATGCCCACTAAAAACTGCTGCTCCACTTAGAAACCATCGGCTCTACCAACATGCACTGGCACACACCCACTGAGTAGGAACGGTATTTTGTGGGACTCGTGGGTTTCACAATAAGTTAAAGAGGCCCATTCAATGATGCTAACAGCCCTGCACTGTATACAGAACAAGGGCTGCAAGCCTGCCTCTAGGGCATGCTTCAACTTCAAAGAAATTAATGAATAGCGACCTTTGTACTGTCATGCGTACTGTCATGCGCACCTTGCCGCTTATCAGGTGGTCTTGGCAATATTATGATGATGATAATGATGATGATGATAATGATATGATGATGACAGTAATTATGATGATTCATATTTTCCTGTTTCCTTACTCGAATCAAGATGTGCCCGCAGCCAAGGGGGGCTGGGGATACGACTGGTACCGATAATGAAAGATTTACCTGCTGGGCAGTGAAACAGTCATACCAAGAGAATCTCGCTTTCTGATTTCACTATATGTAGGGAACGGTAACATGATATCAGATGATGCCGGCAGTCTGACTTGGCTAAGATTACCATTTATATACATCATAAGATGCGATGTGTATGATATCATGTGATATCATACTCGCCTTTGGTCAGCATCGTATGGTACGCTGGTCCCTAACTATATGAGCAAGAAACACAATCTGGATCGGCCATCTATATCCCACTTAGACTCATATTCCACACATTTCATAGAAATTGTAACAGTGATTATATAATTAAATTTTCACTGTAGAAAAAACTCAGGGACCCGTGGGTAAAATGATAGTTAGGGGTTAAGTTCATCAATGCCTTTTCTTTCTAGCCCTTCCTGTCACAGTTGGGCAAGTCCCTTTAGCCTATTTGGCCTACCCCTGGACTGCAACATACATGCAGACAGACAGACAGACAGACAGACAGACAGACAGATAGACAGACAGACGGAGTGAGAATCAAAATAAAAAACACTTAAGAGGTACTCGGCAGTACTTCGGCAAATCTGCCCAATTGAGCTGACCTCATATTCCACACTTGTTGAAAGCATGTGTATTTAAGTTCGTGGAGTTATGTTGGATTGTGTTTTGTGAGCATGTCAAACGCAACTGGCAAATGACACCTGTTCTGTGTTCTGCTGTTAGTCTCACCCCTGTTATTCTCACTGTGACAGCACAGGATCTGACACTAAGCCATTGCAACAGTCCATTCTGCCAAAATGAGTCATATGATGTCTGAACACTCATTCCCTAGTGCATGCACCATACCATACCGTTACACTTACCCCTGTTCTTCTCACCCCTGTAATTATCACCCCTGTTATTCTCATCCGCAGAGAAATCAAGCTTCAGTCAGAGCTTGGAGAGGGACATGTGAACATCATCACCCCGGAGGAGGTGGTGCTGACCTCACACTACTTAGGCCTAGTTATGGAGTATGCGCCAGGTGGCAGCCTCACAGGATATGTGACTAAGAAGTACAAAGAGTGCAGGTACGGATTCTTCTTCAGAGAATGAGTCTCCTGAAGCAGAGGGACAGGCTTATGGGGACCAAGGCTCTCCCCCCCGCCCCCCCGCCCCCCCCCCCCCCCCGCTACCTTAGTGATCACTACCTAGTTCACCGTTTTGGCCAAACCTTCCGCTACCCTGAGACTCCGCTATCCCCCCCCCCCCCCCCCCCCCCCCCCCCCAATACAAATCGCATCATATTATATTGTATATACATGGCAACTTTAGCCTAGTCAGACTGCCGGCATCATATGCTATCGTATGCTATCATATTGCCGTTCCCTATATATCAACCCTTGTTCACTGGGGGAGAATCGGAAGTGCTTTTGTGCACCATTTGTCAAATCCTGCTGACTACTACCTTCTTTTGCCACTTCTAAGCAACTTGTTGTGATCTGTACATTTCTACCTTAACTATCTGTCTGGCTCAACAACAGAAGGTTCCGTCATACGTATGTGAAACTCATCATGTTGGTTGGTCTGAGGTAGCGGTCATTTCTGCCAAAACAGGGTCTGAGGTATCGATTCGGGTCCGTGGTAGTGGACATTTTAGCCAAAACGGGGTCTTAGGTAGCGATCAGGATAGGTATCTGGGACCACGATTCAGGTCTCAGGTAGCGGACATTTCGGCCAAAATGAGGTCTGAGGTAGCGATCGGGATAGGTAGCTGGGACCATGATTCGGGTCTAAGGCAGCAGACGGTTGGGCCAAAACAGGGTCTGAGGTAGCGATCAGGATAGGTAGCTCAGACCATGATTTGGGACTCAGGTAGTGAACATTCGGCCAAAACAGGGTCTGAGGTAGCGATCAGGATAGGTAGCTGGGACCATGATTCGGGTCTCAGGAAGCAGACATTTCGGCCCCATAAGGGTCTGAGGTTGTGATCAGGATAAGAAGAGGGGGAAAACAATCTCTGCTCACTACCTGATCCTCTCAGGACTACTTGGCAGATGTCCTTCCTTTCACGCTGTTTCTCCTGCTGCACGTTTTTTGGGAGAGCCCCCCCTTCTGGGGGGCGTGAGCCTCCAGTGTCACCCAGTTGTCCGTTTGACCGACCAACGCGCAACCAAGACAAAGCCTGACACGTCAGCCAACTGTCTCATAACTAACTGGCTTCGGTCCGCTCGATTCTGTTGCTGTCTGTCGCTCCAATAACACTCTCTGCCAATTTTCCGCGTCGCTTTCAACGCTGCCTAGGACTTATTCGTTGCAGGGGTATGTATGTTGTTACAGTCCAGGGGTAGCCAAATAGGCTTAAGGGACTTGCCCATGATGTCAGGAGGGGCTCAACAGAACAAGCACTGATGAACTGAACCCCACCCAATGGTTTTACCGGTGGAGGCCCTGAGTACACGCTACAGAGATAATTTAAATTTGAAATTATAAGCTCCAAAATAACATATAATAAATATGTATATAATATATAATACAATTTAAAGCTCCAGACTAATAAATTCCGTACAGAGATAATTTAAATGTGCAATTCTCATGGGTGAGTCGTCTTGTGGAAGAGTATTGGGATCGATTTCTATTCCATCAAATGGCGCAGGCAGTGGCCTCCCCTTCACACTGTTTCACCTACTGCATGATTTTGTGTTGCAGGGGCGTGGGGCTTCTTGTGGAAGAGGATTGGGCTAGATTCCTGTTCCGTCAAATGGCGCAAGCAGTGGACTACTGCCACCGGCATCATGTCGCCCATCGTGATCTGAAACTAGACAACACCTTGCTGACAACTCATAACCCGCCGTTGATCAAGCTGTGTGACTTTGGCTTTGCGAGGGGGTGGGGAGAGAGCTCTCACTTCACCACAGTTATTGGTAAGAGGATTTCTACTTACAGAGGTATTTTAAATTAAGAATTGCTGGAGGATCTAAACTATTAGGCAAATAGACAGCATAAAGGCTGTCCACACCAAAGGTTTGCCTTTAGGCAACCTATGGTTGGATCACCTTTGACGGTCTAATTTGCTTACAAGTTTTTGCATGCCTTATAACCTGTCTAGTCTGAGTCTTACTGGTGGGGAGAAAACTCTCACTTTACCACAGTCTTCGGTAAAAGAAACTGACGTGACTTTGCGTGGGGGTGGGGACAAAACTCTCGCTTTACCACAGTCTTTGATAAAAGAAACTGACGTGACTTTGCGAGGGGGTGGGGACAAAACTCTCGCTTTACCACAATTATTGGTAAAAGAAACTGATGTGACTTTGCGAGGGGGTGGGGACAAAACTCTCGCTTTACCACAATTATTGGTAAGAGAAACTGACGTGACTTTGCTAGGGGGTGTGGAGAAAGCTCTCACTTTACCACAGTCATAGGTAAGAGAAACTGACTTCCGCTTTGCTAGGGCTTGTGGACGAACCTCTCACTTCATCACAGTCATTGGTAAGAGAAAGTGGCGTGACTTTCTGGTAGGATTGGAGATAAAGGTCGGGACACTAGTGCAATTTACTTTCAAGTGTCATGTACTTCAAGTGTAATGTTGTACTTTCAAGTGTCATATACTTCAAGTGTAATGTTGTACTTTCAAGTGTCATATACTTCAAGTGTAATGTTGTACTTTCAAGTGTCATATACTTCAAGTGTAATGTTGTACTTTCAAGTGTCATATACTTCAAGTGTAATGTTGTACTTTCAAGTATCATGTACTGGAAGCCATTCAGTGGATCATTCAGAAATCCAGGTTTAGGTTGTACCTCAACTATTTCGAAGGGCAAGCAACATTTACGACATTTCGCCCAGAACTGGCTGAATTGGCCCTGACTTTGTGCTACAGTGAAAAAGTAATTTATTGATGAATGGATCTGGCCTCGCTACTTCATCTCGGTGCAATACTCCGGATCCTGGGAGATTATTGCTTCACGATTATTATCTTTGGCGGCGAGCAGCAGCTTCTAGGCAGCTCCCTGAGCCTGCCACTGGACCAAGCCCCTTAATGTCAACAATGCAGGAAAGCTTGTTGTGTCAGCTTCAAAGTGCACTAGGTTGCATCAGCTTTGGCTGGCTAGCCAGTCAGGGGATATACATTGAGTTAATGCCTTTCGTTCAGTTTTTCTTGCATGGTAGCTTTGTCCAGGTAAAGTAGCAGCTCGTTCTCTACCGCCATAAGACGGGGCTCCCTTAATACCCCGCCCCACCAGGCGTTATCATTATAGCAATTCAGGGGATGAACTGGACAATTTTTTCGTACTCAGTCATTCCCTCAATCAAAATTGTCGTGAATTCTCAGATTTCCAGGCCCAAATTCATGATTTCAAGTTACTAAGTACGAAGTACGAATTCTCGCGGAAACGTTTTTTCCATCCATCCCCTGAATTGCTATAATTGCAATCCTCAGACCAATGGTCCATCCATTGAGATTCTCTTTATCATGAACTCGCATCTATCTGGCCCGCCCGCTAAGGTAAAGCAACCAGGCGTTATCATTTTTTTTTCAGGTGCTCCAGGCGCATCTGCCTGGCGTAGTATTGTTGTATGTCTATCAGGGTACTTCAGGAAGACCCCCAGCTCTGCTGCTTGGGACGCAACCAATTGTATAGCCTGCGTCCTGCGACGCAACGCCCCCTTCCTTTGGGTCAACGGACCCTCCCCACGTTGCATCCTGCAACGCAACGGATGCTTTGACGTTGCGTCTGCGACGAGGACACAGCGTCCTGAACAACCCTGATGTCTGCGGTAGGGGGAAGCTAGCCCGGGATTTGCCAGCCCGGGGGTAACCGGTTACCCCCTACCCCCCCCCCCCCCCCCCTGAAACCCTAAACCCTAAACCCCCTCTAAACCCTAAACCTTAACCATCCGGGCTGGCTTCCCCCGGGCTAGCTTCCCCCCTGCGATGTCTGCCCCCTCTCATTTGTCTACCCCCTGTGCACTGTCCTCGTTGCTCATTCGGCCTGTCAACCTCACGTACACTCCCTCACGCTGGTGTGTCCCTCTGTAGGTACTCCCGACTACATGTCCCCCCAGCTCACGGCGGCAAAGGTCCAGGGCAAGGCGGTGTACGACGGTGTAAAAGCCGACGTTTGGGCCATGGGTGAGGGAGAAGAGACGTTCAGAAGTGGTGGTGTAGTAGTGTGGTGGTGTGGTGGTGAAGTAGTGTTGTGGTGTGGTGTGGTGGTGTGGGTGTGGGTGAGAGAGAGGCGATGTTCAAAAGTGTTGTTGCTTTTTATTTTTATATTCATTGCTGGTTGGCCCCAGTGCAAGCAAACGGACTGGCCCCTCAACCTCATGCCTCGCAACAAGGTGTACTATTTATTTTTGCTTGGATCATGTTGCTGATGTGGCCATGCTAGGGGTTGGGGGTGAGGAGAAGAGGGAAAAGGAGAAAAGGTTGGAGGCAGTTGTGGGCTACAGATGTTTTGCAGTTGTGTGGATGATTGTATTGCTTTGTATTGTTTTAACATATAGAATATATTATAATATAGTATGTATTATATTATATTCTAATACAGTATATTATTATAATATATATCGTAAATATTGATAATTGTATTGCTTTATATTGTTTGGGAATTATTGAGCCGCGATTATTTTCGCAGACGATTTGAGCTGCACGTCTGAAAATCCTACCCTATTGTGATTCTTCGTTGTATGGTGGTTGTTTGGATAGTGCTATTATGTTACAAAAATAAGAGCCATGCTTGGGGTCAGGGATTTTTTTTCAAATCTGAAAGCGGTTTTTTTCTAGCTCTATGGCTTTAGGCCTCCTCCAGGGACAGCTTTTTATTGCTTTTCAGGGCAATAAAAAAACTGTTTATAAAAATATTTGTATGGCGATAATTTGGGCCGAAACGGAGTCATAAGTAGCGATCGCTGTGTATACAATTATAGCTAGACCATGGACCAAAATGGTGAGGACAGTTGGAGGCTTGGCCCAGTGTTTTTTATTTCAGATTTCTGTAGGCCATGTTGAGTGGACTTGGGCTACTCAAGCCTGATTTCAGGATTGCTGCGTAGCCATCGCATGGCAGAGTGCGAAGCGCAGAGCCTGGATGGGTAGGGTGGGGGTGGGGGGGTCGCTATGCAACGACGGAATGACAACTAAGTGGTGTTGCGTCGTTGAGAGAAGAATTACTAGTCTTAGCCCCCTTACTTTGCCCTCACCTCCACCTCTCACCTCCATACCCCCCCACACCACCACCATCTCTACAGGTGTCCTGCTGTGTGTCACCTTGCTTGGCAAGTTTCCCTTTGAAGGGGATAGTGTGTCGACACGAGGTGTGAACGACCCGATGAAGAAGGTGTGGGTACAGCAAAACAAGGTGATCTGGCGAGAGAACAAGAACTTGACAGAACAGCTACAGTTCCTGAGCCCGGAGGTGGTTGGACTTCTGGACGGAATGTTCGAGCTGGACGAGAGGAAGAGGTGGGAACTTTTTTGGGTGGGTGGGTGGGGGGTAGGGTAAACGTGTGTGGATGTGGGTGTATGGGGTGGGATGGGGGGGGGGGTGCTGGACCAGTGCCGTAAAGAGGAAGGCAAAAGAGCGTGGTTTGACTTCTGGACGGAATGTTCGAGCTGGACGAGAGGAAGAGGTGGGAACTTTTTTGGGTGGGTGGGTGGGGGGTAGGGTAAACGTGTGTGGATGTGGGTGTATGGGGTGGGGTGGGGTGGGGTGGGGGGGGGGGGGGGGGGGGGTGGACGAGTGCCGTAAAGAGGAAGGCAAAAGAGCGTGGTTGGACTTCTGGACGGAATGTTCGAGCTGGAATGTCCGAGTTGAAGAGATTGAGATTGATTTGTTTGATCTGATTTTGAAGAGATCGTGTGTGTGTGGGGTGGGGGGTGGCGTGGGGGCAGAAGTGCAAGACCCCATTACAAAAAAGGTGTGAAGATAACCTTCTGTAGACCTCCCCCCCCCCCCCCCCCCTCCCCCCCTACCCTCCGGCTCTGGAACCAACTATACAGCCATTGTGTCAGCCACCACTTAGTGTTGTGGTGTACAATTAGGCTCATTTTGCAGGGTTTCTAAAGGCCTATCCATTAGTGTTGGTCGCATGACCATCGAGAATGCTTGAAACATGAGAAATCATCATTACCAATGTTCCTTTGTTTGGTGGGGCTTGGGGGTCAGGGCCCCTTGACCCCGAATGTGCCCACCGTCTAAACTCTTCAATAGTCAGGTCTTCAATCAGGTTTTTATTCGTGTAATAAATAATCGGGTCTTAAGTCGGGTCTTCAATAGTCAGGTACTCAATCAGGTGTTCAATAACCAGGTCTTCAATTCAGTATTAAATGGTCAGGTCTTCAATTGGATATTACATAATCAGGTATTCAATAATCAGACATATATAGAACTTGTATTATATACAATTAACTTATGTATAGTTATAACAAATATTCAATGACTCAAGTCTCAAAGTCTTTCCTTCCATCGGAATAGACTGGATTTGAAGGGCATCATGGCACACCCGCTTTTGACCCCATTTTTGCAAAGTTGTCGCTTTTTTCAAACAATTCCCCCCCTCCATTACATGGCCCTAGAAAGCTATAAAAGCTATGGAAAGCACTAAAACGCTGTCCCTGGAGGAGGCCTAAAACCATAAAGCTACAAAAAACCCACTTCCCATTTAGAAAAAAGCCAGCTTTCCTTCCATCGGAGCAGACTGGATCTGAAGGGCATCATGGCTCACCCGCTTTTGACCCCGTTTTTGCAAAATTGCCTATAACAATTCTCCCCCCCCACACCCCCATTACATGGCCCTAAAAAGCTACAAAAGCTATAGAAAGCACTAAAGCGCTGTCCCTGGAGGAGGCCTAAAACCATAAAGCTAGAAAAAACCCACTTCCCATTTAAAAAAAAAGCCAGCTTTCCTTCCATCGGAGCAGACTGGATCTGAAGGGCATCATGGCTCACCCGCTTTTGACCCCGTTTTTGGCAAAATTGTCGCTATAACAATCCCCCCCCCCCCCCCCCCTCCCTCGCTGTACCTGGAGGAGGCCTAAAACCATACAGAAAAAAACCCACTTCAGATTTTAAAAAAGCCCTGCTTTCCTTCCATTGGAGCAGACTGGACCTGAAGGGCATCATGGCAAACCTGCTTTTGACCCCGTTTTTTTCAAAATTGACGCTATAACAATCCCCCCCCCCCCCCCCCCCCCCCCCCCCCCCTCATTACATGGCCCTAGAAAGCTACAAAAGCTATAGAAAGCACAAAGCTAGAAAAAATCCACTTCAGATTTTAAAAAAAACCCTGCTTTCCTTCCATTGGAGCAGACTGGATCTGAAGGGCATCATGGCTCACCCGTGGTACAACGCCCCCATGCGATCAGAGCTTCAGCTGGCCACTGAGAAGCTCGAGAAGACTCAACAGGACAACGAGTCCAAAGTAGTTGCCGGTGCCTTCCGCTCCAAGGCTCGAGATCAGGCCATCGGAAACCTCATCAAGCTTGCAGCCAGCCATGAGTTCAGGCAGAGGGTAGGTCAGGTCTCCCCCCACCCCACCCATCCCCCGCTATATAACGATCGCTACTTTTTACCCCGTTTTTGCCCAAATTATCGCTATCATTTTGTTTACAGTTTTTTGTGTGTGCCATAAATGGCCCTAAAAGCTGGTGCCTTCTGCTCCAAGGCTCGAGATCAGGCCATTGGAAACCTCATCAAGCTGGCTTCCAGCCATGAGTTCAGGCAGAGGGTAGATCAGGTCCCCCCCCACCCCACCCCCACCCCACCCCCCACTATATAACGATCGCTACTTTTTACCCCGTTTTTGCCCAAATTATCGCTATCATTTTGTTTACAGTTTTTTGTGTGTGCCATAAATGGCCCTAAAAGCTGGTGCCTTCTGCTCCAAGGCTCGAGATCAGGCCATTGGAAACCTTATCAAGCTGGCTTCCAGCCATGAGCTCAGGCAGAGGGTAGGTCAGGTCCCCCCCCACCCCACCCCCACCCCACCCCCCACTATATAACGATCGCTACTTTTTACCCCGTTTTTGCCCAAATTATCGCTATCATTTTGTTTACAGTTTTTTGTGTGTGCCATAAATGGCCCTAAAAGCTGGTGCCTTCTGCTCCAAGGCTCGAGATCAGGCCATTGGAAACCTCATCAAGCTGGCCTCCAGCCATGAGTTCTGGCAGAGGGTAGGTCTGGGGTTTATTCCCCCGCTATTTATAGCGATCGCTACTTTTTACCCCGTTTGGGCCCAAATTATCGCTATATATTTTGTAAAGTTTTTTGTGTGCCCTAAAAAGCTTTTAAACGCTGTAAAAACACTGTTCCTGGAGAAAAAAATATAGCTAGAAAAAAACCACTTTCAGGATTGAAAACAATCCCTGCTGACACAACCAGCTTTCCGGTCCTGCTGAGGTTTTATTGCGCCTACTCTTTAGCAGGTTTGTGACGGGAGAATGACCGCCTGGGGTGTAAATCCTACCACAACTTAAAAAAAAGCTTTCACGTCCTTCTGGGTTTTTGGTGCTTATCCCAGCAGATGGGGGATGTGGGGGTGGGGTGTGTGTTTGGGGGGGGGGGGGGGGGGGGGGGGGGGGGGGGACTTATATACCTCACATTCACACAACCAATTTAACCGGTCCGGATGAGGTTTTGGTGCATATCCCAATGGCTATGTTGCATCGGCTTCCAAGGTGCACTAGATTGGGCCAGGGTTGGCCCTACACTGACTACACTATTGTGTCTTTTCTAGGTGGCTTGGTGTGTGTAGGGTGGGTGGGTGGGTGTGTGTGTGGGGGGGGGGGGGGGACTTAGATGCCTCACTTCACACCATCAACTTTCCGGTCCTGCTGAGGCTTTGGTGCTTATTTCAGTGGCTAAAGGAGATGCCTATTATGACGCTATTATCAAAAGCTGAAAATAGCCTGTCCACCCCTATGAACTGGAGGTGACCGGCCCATGTCACGGGTTCATGCGCAGGTGGCGTGGGGCGAAGGCCTCGATCAACACCGAACCCTTAGGTATCGCGGCACCTCCCCCGGTGTAGCTTATCATTAAAACAAACGAAGAGTTGATTTTTTTTGAAGAGCCGAAAAGCTTTAATTCAACTGAACAGGAAAGTCATATACAAGTTATTTGAGTTGGGCCGACATATGAACGTATACTTATACGTTTATAAGCTCATACGCATATATACGCCGGATTTCTTCTTCTCGGAACGTATGAGTATAAGTCGAATAGAGACGTATATTCTGTACTTCGAAAAGTACAGCACGCTTCCCAGCACTCAACTTTCTTGTTTTTCATTCAATTTATCACTTAGATTGTTCATGTAAAAGCTATTGACCTCCTCTATCACAGCATGCAATACAATTAACCTTGCACGGTTGCCTTTTGTTTAAATGTGGCCTAATTTTTTATTTAGATAGCCAGGATGGCTCACATATCAGAGCACCACCTAGCATTCCATTCCACAAGCTCCTACGTGGGCTTAAAGGATTGATGGTGCAAGCCTAGTGCAATGTGAACATGGACAACATTGCAATATAGTTACATTATAATATAATATTATTGGCATTGAATGGCTCTCTTAGATTGGTACCGGGCTTCTTGGTCCACGCGCTTCTTGGTCGCGATTTCTTTTTCTGAGAGTTGGATTACCTGAACTTGCCAGATATTTGTTCTAAGAGTTGATCTGTGTTGCCAATAAAATGAACAACGCGGCAATACCTTTCAACCATGTAAAGTATTTTCTCCAGAAGTGCAAAAACATTGCATACGTTTTTATACGTTTATATGCATACGTTCATACGTTTAGACGGCTTATACAAATAAAATATACGTTTGCTTCCCAACCCTGCACGCTATATACAAAAAGGTAATGATAACGCCTGGTGGGGCGTGGTGTTAAGGGAGCCCGTCGTACGCGGGTGGGGAGCGGTCTCCTACCTCAACTGGACAAGCTACCATCGCGGTAGACAACGACCTGCAACGCCAAGAGCGTCCGAAGGGGGAGTCGAATCCAAGACTCTTCATCCTTAACAAGCTACCATCGCGGTAGACAAAAACGGCAACGCCTAAGAGGTTCCGAAGGGGAGTCGAATCCAAGACTCTCATCCTTAAGCGATGATCTCCACTAGACCATTGTATTAGCACGATACTAACGGAGAGAAAGAGGAGGAGACGAACAAAGAGGACGAAAGGAGGACGAGACGAACGTAAAGGAGACTGATAATGAGGACGAGACTAACGAAAGGAGACGAAATAGGACGAGACGAAGAAAGGAGACGAAAAGGGAGAGACGAACGAAAGAGTAACGAATAGGACGAGACGAACGAAAGGAGGACGAAAGAGGACGAGAGAAACGACACGGAGACGAAAGATGACGAGACTAAACGAAAAGCCGACGAACGAGGACCAGACGAAACGAAAGGAGACTGAAAGAGGATATGACGCACGGACAGGAGAGAAAGGAGGGACATACGTAACGAAAGGAGACGATAAGATGGACGAGACGAAAGAAAGGAGGACGAGAAGAGGGCGAGACGAACTCAAGGAGACGAAAGAGGACCAGAGCGAACGAAAGGGGACAAATGAGACGAGATCGAACAAAGGTAGACGCAGAGGACTAGACGAACGAAAGGGAGACAAAGAGGACGATGACGAACGACAGGAGACGCACGAGGACAGACGAACGAAACGGGACGAAAAAGTAGGACGATACGAACGAAAGGAGACGAAAGAGACTAGGACGAACGTAAAGGAGACGAATAAGGACGAGACCGAACAAAGGAGACGATACGAGGACGGACGGAACAAGGAGACGAAATCGTACGAGACGAAACGAAAGTAGACGACAGAGGCGAGAGATCCGAAAGGAGACGAAAGGGACAGACGAAGAAATGAGACTAAAGAGGACGAGACGAACGAAAAGCGAGAAATAGTACGAGACTAACGAAAAGGAGACGCTAAGAGACGAGACGAACGAAAGGACGAACGATGACGGAGACAACGAGGAGACGAAATAGGACGAGACGAACGTAAAGGATGACGAAAGAGGACGAGACGAACGAAAGGCGACGGGTAAGAGGACGAGGACAACAAAGGCTGACGAAAGAGGACCAGACAACGAAAGGAGACGAAATAGGACCGGACGAAACGAAAGGGAGACTGAAAAGAGGGATCAGACGAACTGAAAGTAGACGAAAGAGGACCCAGGACTAACGGAAATGAGACGAAAATGACCAGACGACGAAAGGAGACGTAAAGCGGACGAGAGCAAACGGAACGAAGGAGACGAAGATGACGAGAGAACGAACTCACACGACAGATGGCACCATGACGAACGGGAAAGTAGACGAAAGAGGACGATTAGGCAACGAAAAAGTAACGAACGAGGACAGACGACGAAAGGAGACGAAAGAGGACGAGACGAACGACAGGAGACGCAAGAGGACGAGACACGAACGGAGACGAAATTAGGACGAGACTAATCGAAGGAGACTCAAGAGGACTGCGACTAACTTAACGAGACGACATAGACCGGACTAACGAAATGATGACTAAAGAGACAGACGAACTGAAGGAGACGAAAGAGTACGATCGAACTAACTTAGCCGAAATGTGACGCGATAAACTCAATATACTAAATTATTACTATACTAACAAATTTTTATAAAATTACTAACTACTAAATTATACTAAATATTACTCGTTATACACAAGTTATATACTAACTATACTAACTAAATATTACTTGTGTAACAGCGAGGTCTCGGCTACATTGAGGGCGGTGGTAAAAAAAACTTTTCTTTTGAGCTATGAGCAGCAGCTTCTAGGCAGCTCCTTGGGCTATCCCTTCTTGAACTTGAACTTGGTTACATAGCTTCAGCCAGCAATTTGGCTGCTCGCCATCTTCGGCAGTAAAAACAATTATGAACAATTATTACCAATTATGAACAATTATTACCAGAAAGGCTATCTCTTCACTGAATCCGTAAACAATTTAGTGCAACTGGAAGCTGATATTGTCAGCTTTCCATTGCTCCTGCCATCTTTTGGTCTGGCTCCTCCACCCGTAACCCCCCCACCACCACCCACACCCCACCCACACGCACACACACATACCTCACCCCACCCCATTCACCCACCCACCACCAGACACCCATACCCACCACGCACCCCCCACCCCACACACACACTTGCCAGCTTTCCATTGCTCCTGCCATCTTTGGGTCTGGACCAGTGGTAGTCCCAGGGAGCTGCCTAGAATCTGCTGCTGGTAGCTGAAAAGGAAGCTATGCCCTGGCTGATCCCATCACATTGATTTCTCTTTCAGGCAGCAGAACCCATCACCTCTGAAACTCACCCACACGAGCACGCACGCGCACCCACACCCACACGCCCCCCCCCCCCCCCCCCCCCCCCCCCCCCCCCCCCCCTATTTCAGGCGGCAGGGCCCATCACCCTTTGGAACTAACACACCACACACACACGCCCCCCCCCCTCTCCCCTCCCCTATTCAGGCGTGCAGGGCCCATCACCCTCTGAAAGTCACCCACAACACCCCACACGCCCCCCCCTCTAGTTCAGGCGGCAGGGCCATCACCGTCTGAAACTCCCCCCCCCCCCCCCCCCCCCCCCCCCCCCCCCCCCCCCCCCCCCCCCCCCCCCCCCCCCCCCCCCCCCCCCCCCCCCCCCCCCCCCCCCCCGCCCCACCCCCCCCCCCACCCCCCCCCCCCCCCCCCCCCCCCCCCCCCCCCCGCACCCCCCCCCCCCCCCCCGCCCCCCCCCCCCCCCCCCCTCCCCCCGCCCCCCCCCCCCCCCCCCTCCCCCCCCCCCCCCCCCCCCCCCCCCCCCCCCCCACCCCCCTCTCCCCCCCCCCCCCCCCGCCCCCCCCCCCCCCCCCCCCCCCCCCCCCCCCCCCCCCCCCCCCCCCCCTTATTTCAAGTGCGGCAGGGCCCATACCTCTGAAACCTCACCCCCCCCACCCGCCCCCCCCCCCCCCGATTCAGGGCCGGCAGGGGGGGGGGGAGGGGGGGGGGGGAGGGCCTCATCACCTCTAAACGCACCCCCACTCCCACCCCCCCCTCTATTTCAGGCGGCCAGGGCCATGCACCCTCTGGAACTCACCCACCCACACCCCCCGCCCCCCCCCCTATTCAGCGGCAGGCAGGGCACAGGGGGCTCCCCCTCAACCTCGGAAAACGACCACCCACACCCACACGCCCCCCACCCCCCCGATTAGGCGGCAGGGCCCCATCATTCTGGCAATACTCACCCCACCCCACACCCACACGGCCCACCCCCCTATTTAAGCGGCCAGGGCATCACCTCTGGAAAACTCACCCACCACACCAAGCAAACCCCGCGAGGGCAGGGTCGGCAGGGGCCCGGGCCCCCTCCCCCGCCCTCCCCGGGCCGGGGGCCCTCAACATACCAGGGGGCCACCGGCCCCAGCAGGGCGGGAACGTACCCAAACAAACCCCACAAGACCCCCCCCCCCCCCCACACCACCCCTATTGAAGGCGGTGCAGGGCACACTTACCTCTGGCCCGAACCCACCAACAACCACACGCCCAACCCCCAGATGTCAAGCGGAGGCCTCAGACCTCTGAAAACGACCCACACCCCCACACCCCCACAGAGGGTCAAGAGAAGGGGAAACTCACATCGGAAAACGAACAAAAATATCACACCACACACACCCTCAAACCAACCCCACAAACCCCAACTCCGGGAGTGCAGGGGTGGGCAGGCAGGGCCCATCACCTGTGAAACTCCAACCAACCCACCCCCCCCCCGCCCCCCCTCCCCCCCTATTTCAGGCTGGAGGGCCCATCACCTCTCTGAAACTCACCAATCCCCCCCTCCACCACAACAACCCCACACCACCACCCACCAACACCAACCCCCCCACACCATCAAACCCACGCACTCCCCACCCAAACCCCCTCCCCCCCCCCCCCCCACCCCCCCACACCCCCCCCATCCCCCTCGCACCCCCCCACCCCCCCCCCCCCCCCCCCCCCAAACCACTTATTTCAGGAGGCTCTGGCAGGGCCCCCCCATCACCTCTGAAACTCACACCGCTCCCACCCCTATACCATATTCCCCCCCCCCTCCCTCCCTATTAGGCCGGGGGCAGGGCAGGGTCCATTTAAACTCTGTGAACACTCACAGGGACAGGAAAAAACATATGGAGGAAACTAAAAACAACAAATAAAAAAAAAAAAAAAACACCACAAAGCACAAAGATTTCAGGAGGAAGGGACTATTACATCAATATAACATCAAACAAAAATTAATGAAACATGCCAAAGAAGAGAGCATCCAGAAAAATCCATTCTCATCATATTACTCTGACTGTGATGATTTGAAACTCCCACCCACCCACCCCCCCCCACCCCGCCCCATCTTTCAGGCGGCAGGGCCCATCACCTCTGAAACTCTCCACACCCCAACACCCCACCCGCCCCCATCTTTCAGGCGGCAGGGCCCAGCACCTCTGAAACTCCCCCACCCACCCCACCCCCACCCACCCCCCCTAATTTCAGGCGGCAGGGCCAATCCCGCTGAAACTCCCCCCTCCCCCCCCCCCCCTATTTCCTGCGCAGAGCCCATCACTCTGAAACACCTTTCCAGATTGGAAATTCGCATCAACCTTCGCACTGTAAAGGAGAACTACCCAGTCTTCGACAAGAACAGTCTGAGAGCTGCCATGGATGGTTACGACAAAGCTTTGGCTCAAGGTGGGGCGAAAACATAAAAAAAAAAACCTCCCACTGGTGGAATGCAACTGCCCTCTAAGCTTTGCTTTCAAGGCAGTTGCCTGAAAGCGTAGCTTGCTGTACTTTAAAGTCACCCACTGAGCTTAGGCTCAAGGTGGGGTGAACACTTAAGGAAAGCTCAGTGGGTGACTCATAAGTGCAGCAAGCTGCGCTTTCAAGCACCCCCCCGCAGGTGGAAAGCAACTGCCCACTGAGCTTTGCTTTCAAGGCAGTTGCCTGAAAGCGCAGCTTGCTGCACTTAAAAGTCACCCACTGAGCTTTGCTTACAAGGCAGTTGCTTGAAATCACAGCTTGCTGCACTATTGAATCAATACCCTTCACAGCCCTTCAAAACAAAAAACGCCTGGAGGGGCGTGGTGGTAAGGGGACCCTCCCTTATGCCGCAGCTGCGGAAAGTCACCATGGCAGACATACCGGTAGTAAGTTTCACCCTGCAGGCGGTAGGGACTCTTCCATGCGACGTGTGGCAAGAATGCTGGTACAGGAGGCAATCTTAAATCGTCATTCAAGTGCCCAGGATAATGCAACGTTCATGCACCTTAGTACCATACTAACTGCGGGTAAATCAGTCTCCCCTTGAAGACCCACATGCAGCTAGACTTACCTTCGCCCCTGCTAGCATGTTCACCAAGATCAGACCCCACTCAGTACATTCATGAGCTATCAGATGGGAAAGTCACCATACACTTTTTATAGAAGGTCGCTACCGATGGGATGGTCTCAAATTGAAACAAACCTTGAACTTGAACTTGGTTATAGGCTACACCCAGAAACCTGGCTGCTCGTCATCTTAGGCAGTAAAAGAATATTGACCAGGACAAATGTAAGCGTGAACAAATCGTTTTTAAGCCAGCCACTGGGCTAAGCTCAGCAGATCAGAGATATTCTTTGTGGCTTCTCTTGTCAACTACCCCACCACCACCCCACCACCTCCAACCGCCACCCCACCACCAGCAGCAGCCACAGACCCACTCCCACAGACCCACACAGCAGTTCCTTAAGCCAGCCACTGGGCTAAGCTCCAAGATTTCAGCAGAGAAGGGGTGCAGATCAGAGCAGGGGTATTGGTTGGAATTATAAACCAAACTGTTTCGGTCCAAGGGTAGCCAAATACATTCATTTCATTGAGCCAACTGCTACAGCGGTGTTGCAGTGTTAGTTGTACCAACTGTTACCTACTGATGTAAGTGTAACACTACTTACTGGTGTAAGTGTTGCCTACTTGTGAAAGAGTAACACTGTTCATTGGACCAACTGTTACAGCCCAAGGGTAGCCAAATACAGTGTTCATTAAAACAACTGTTACAGCGGTGTCGCGGTGTTTGTTGAATCAACTGCTACCTCATGGTGTAAGTGTAACAGTACTTACTGGTGTAAGTGTTACCTACTATTGGAAGTGTTACACTGTTCATTGGACCAACTGTTACAGTCCAAGGTTAGCCAAATACAAAGTTCATCGAACCAACTGTAACCTACTGGTGTAAGTGTTGCCTACGATTGGAAGTGTTACAGTGTTCATCGGACCAACTGTTACAATCCAAGGGTAGCCAAATATGCTGAAGGGAATTGTTCCAATGCTTTGCAGGTCTTAATCCGTCATGATGTAGCTTTCCTTTTCAGCTACGAGCGACAGCTTCTAGGTAGCTCCCCTGACTGGCTCATGACTTAGCTTTCCTCTTCAGCTACGAGCGACAGCTTCTAGGTAGCTCCCCAGACTGGGTCATGACGTAGCTTTAATTTTCAGCTACGAGCGACAGCTTCTAGGTAGCTCCCCAGATTGGCTCATGACATAGCTTTAATTTTCAGCCACGAGCGACTGCTTCTAGGTAGCTCCCCTGACTGGCTCATGACATAGCTTTCCTCTTCAGCTACGAGCGACAGCTTCTAGGTAGCTCCCCTGACTGGCTCATGACGTGGCTTTAAATTCAGCTTCAAGCGACAGCTGCTAGGTAGCTCCCCAGACTGGCTTATGACATAGCTTTAATTTTCAGCCACAAGCGACAGCTGCTAGGTAGCTCCCCAGACTGGCTCATGACGTAGCTTTAATTTTCAGCCACAAGCGACAGCTTCTAGGTAGCTCCCCAGACTGGCTCATGACATAGCTTTAATTTTCAGCTACGAGCGACAGCTTCTAGGTAGCTCCCCTAACTGGCCCATGACGTAGCTTTACTTTCAGCTACGAGCGACAGCTTCTAGGTAGCTCCCCTGACTGGCTCATGACGTAGCTTTCCTCTATAGCTACGAGCGACAGCTTTTAGGCACCTCCCCTGACGGGCTTATGACATAGCTCTAATTTTCAGCTGCGAGCGGCAGCTTCTAGGCAGCTCCCCTGACAGGCTATTGATCCAAGCCAAATGCGACCTCGTGCACCTTGAAGCTGACACAATTAGCTGACTAGAACTGCCAATGTTTGGGGTTAGCTCAGTGGCTGGCTCAAGGAGCTGCCCAGTTGCTACTGCTCAGAGCTGTAAATAAAAGCTCGGCCTAATGTGTGGGGAACGACAAATCATATGATTTAATATCATATGATATGGTGCCCCAGGCCAAAGTTACCTTGTCAGACCGCCGGCATCATATGATATCATATTGCCGATCCCTACTAATGTGTCATCCTGGCCCATCAGGCCCACTGCTGCTTAAGTTGTACCTTGGTGTACCTTGAGGTACTGCCAGTGTTTTCACTTTGGGCTACGTGTAGCTTCTGGGCAGTTTTTGGCGGAGCCCCCCCTTCTGGGGGCGGGAGCCCCCAGTGTTACCCATTTGTCCGTCCGTCCATCTGACCGTGATGAAGCCCGACACGTCAGGCAACGGCCTCGTAACTAACTCGCTTCCGTTGCCACCTATCGCTCCCTCGCGATCACTCTCCGCCAATTCTTAGCGTCGCAGGCGACGCTGCATCGAACTTGTCAAAAATAGGGGCTCGTACTCACCCTCTTGCACCTGCCATCATGTCCTACTCAGTGTTCTTCTTTTGGTCTAAATGTAGCAGCTTCTGGGCAGCTCCCATGCCTGGCTACTTGATCAAAGCTAGGACAAGCTAGTGCATTGGACAGCTGACATGGTCAGCTTACCAGTGCTCCTGAAATCTAGGGGGGTAGCCCTGTGTCTGGCTCAGGGAGCTGCCTAGAAGCTGCTACGAGTAGCCCATAACAAAAACACTGACTACTGCCTCCGAGCCCCTCTGTTGGCTGGGCTGTAACCCTCAGCTGCAAATAGGCACATGAGTTAAGTAGCCACATGCTTTCTGGATCGACCCGCATCTTGCAGCTGCCTTTTATCATGTAGCTCAAGGTAGTCGACTTCTCCCAGGTCACGTAGTGAAGCTGTAGTCTTTGTGGGCAAGGAGCCTGATTATCATCATTTACTTAAATCCCAATAGGGGAGGAGGAAGAGATCCGCATCTTGCAGCTGACTTTTATCTAATGCTCATCCTGGGACAAGAATTTATGGGTGTTTGGATGCAATGCATACGATGTGAACATGTAGCCATGAGAAAAAGATTCAGTCTATGGAAGCCCCAAAGGCTACAAGTCCTAGGCAGCATCGCATGCGATGGGGAAATTGGCGGAGTGTGTTGGCAACATAACCACAGGTGGCTACGATGGAGCTGGTGAAAGTCATTTAGTTATGAGATAGTTGGCTGACGTGTCAGGCTTCGTCTCGGTCGGACGGGCAGAGGGGTGAATCTGGGGGCTCCCGAACCCCAGGAGGGGGGGCTCTGCCAAAAAAGCTGACCTGACCCCTGCTCTGGGCCCCAGAGCAGGTACCAGGTGACACTGTTGGCAGAAGTCCTGCAGCAGCAGTGTTCCTTTGGGCTCCGCGTAGCAGTTTCTAGGCAGCTCCCTGAGCCAGACACAGGGCTAAACCCCTAGATTTCAGGAGCACTGGTGAGCTGACCATGTCAGCTGTCCGTTGCACCAGGGTGTGCTAGCTTTGATCAATAGCCAAGCAGGGGGGCTGTCCAGAAGCTGCCACATGTAGCCCAAAAGAACAAGTCCTAGGTAGCGTCACAAGCATCGCAGAAAATTGGCAGAGAGTGTTATCGAAGCGATGGGTGGCAACGGAATCGAGCGAACCAAAGACAGTTAGTTACGAGATAGTTGTCTGACATGTCAGGCTTTGTGTCGGTCACACGTCGGTTGCACAAACAGACTACGGGTAACCCTGGGAGCTCCTGCATCCCAGAAGGGGGGGCTCCACCAAAAACACTGGGCAGGACCAGTCACATGAGTTGCAGGGTACTACATTATGTCATTTGGGGTTGCTTCAAAAGCGCAAGTGCCTCCTTTTGGGTAGCGGGCAGCGCTTTTGACTCAATTGAAAACGAAAATGTGAGCGCTGCGCCCAGAGGGGGTTTAAAATTTGTGCTAGCGCGCAATAGCGCGTTTCATGTAGCAACCTGATGAGTTGGCTTCCAAGCATGAAGCAGTTAATAGTGAACAGCAGTGGGCAGAACCAGTCACCAGCAGTCACCAGCAGTTGGCTGCCAAGCATGAAGCAGTCAACAGTCAACAGCAGTGGG
The DNA here is from genome assembly GCA_013435795.1 of Chlamydomonas sp. ICE-L. Lineage (NCBI taxonomy): Eukaryota > Viridiplantae > Chlorophyta > Chlorophyceae > Chlamydomonadales > Chlamydomonadaceae > Chlamydomonas > Chlamydomonas sp. ICE-L. The sequence continues at coordinate 41,066,904 of JACBWV010000626.1, forward strand.
CTGCCAAGTATGAAGCAGTGGCTTATATTGGCAAATGACTGTGGTGCAATTCTTTTGGTGGTGTGGGAATATAGGTTTACTTTGGTTACACGGTTTGTGACTGACTCCCTCGGCTGCTGACCTGCAGACTGTCACTGGGCTGCTGACCATCTGTAGGCAGTCCTCAGGCTGCTAAACTGCAGATTGTCCTCACGTCTCTGACCTGCAGACCGTAATCGGACTGCTGAACTGCAGACCCTCCTCAGGCTGCTGACCATCTGCAGGTGGTCCTCAGGCTGCTGACCTGCAGATTGTCCTCACGTTTCTCACCTGCAGACCGTAATCGGACTGCTGAACTGCAGACCCTCCTCAGGCTGCTGACCATCTGCAGGTCGAGTACTCGTGGGTAGGATAAGCAATATTAAACTGCATTCCTGATCACAGGTTGTAGTCTGGTGGGTTTAGACAGTTCTAAGACATGTCCATGCGGGACTGCAGGATAAGAAAAGATACCGCCTGGAGGGACGTGGTGTTCAGGGGACCCTCCCGTACGCCGCAGCTTGGGAAAGTCACCATGGCAGACATAGTAAGTGTCACCCTCCAGGCGGTAGGGACTCCTTCATGCGACGTGTGGCAATTATGCTAGTACAGGAGGCAATATATTCTCCGTGCAGCTTAGATATGAGTTTGTCTACTTGTTCGTAACTGATCCTGATGATGATGAATGATCCTGATCGCGATGATGATGATGAATGATCCTGATCGCGATGATGATGATGACTGATCCTGATCGCGATGATGATGATGACTGATCCTGATGGAGAGATTGGTAATGGTTGTATGACTTTAGGATAAATATTGCGCGCAATGTGATAGGGAGACGGCATATCGAATCTTAGTGCATGGTTCACCCCGACGCTCCGTAACGCCCCGTGCATGAGCGTGTTAGACATGTTGAAATATATGTATTTTGTCGGGTTATCAAGTATTGTTGTTGAAGGTCTTTCGCACTTCCCGTGCGATTTAGGAAAAGTAATGATAACGCCTGGTGGGGCGTGGTATTAAGGGAGCCCTGTCTTTCGGAGGTAGAGAACGGGCTGTTACTTCACCTGGACAGTGCTACCATGGCGATTGACAGCGACCGCGAACACTGAAGCGCACCCGTAGGGATTCGATCCCAGCTCCTTCTTCAGTCCAGCGCGATTTAAGAAGGATGTTAGGTCATCTTACACCAAATCCCCACAGCTTGCCCCTTTTTAAACTTGTGTTTGGTGTCGGACTGTTTCCGTAGTGGGGGTCGGGTTACTACATTTTGTCCAATTGGTCAGCGCTTTGTAGTGCAAAACGCAAAACCTGCGCGCTGCGCCCACAGGGGGTTGAAAAAACTGCACGAAACGCGCAGTGGGGCTCAAATAGCGTGCGCAAAATCGCGCTGCCGCGCGCGCTTTGTAGTACCCTGGTGGGGGTGCTTGCAAGAGCTTACCCAAGAACTTGATTGGCCCTACCATGAGCCCTTTGGATTGGATTGGCTTGTTGCATGGTAGTTGAGCCAACACTGGGCTGCGCACCATTTGAATTCGAATTTGGATTGTTGCATGGTAGTTGAGCCAACACTGGGCTGCGCACCATTTGAATTCGAATTTGGATTGTTGCAAGGTAGTTGAGCCAACACTGGGCTGCGCACCATTTGAATTCGAATTTGGATTGTTGCATGGTAGTTGAGCCAACACTGGGCTGCGCACTATTTGAATTCGAATTTGGATTGTTGCATGGTAGTTGAGCCAACACTGGGCTGCGCACCATTTGAATTCGAATTTGGATTGTTGCAAGGTAGTTGAGCCAACACTGGGCTGCGCACCATTTGAATTCGAATTTGGATTGTTGCATGGTAGTTGAGCCAACACTGGGCTGCGCACCATTTGAATTCGAATTTGGATTGTTGCATGGTAGTTGAGCCAACACTGGGCTGATCACCATTTGAATTTGAATTGTTACAGGGTTATTGAGCCAACTCTGGGCTGATCACCATTTGAATTCGAATTTGGATTGGATTGTTGCATGGTTGTTGACCAACACTGGGCTGCTCACCATTTGAATTTGAATTGTTACATTGCGCCAACTCTGGGCTGATCACCATTTGAATTCGAATTTGGATTGTTGCATGGTTGTTGAGCCAACACTGGGCTGCTCACCGTCTTTCAATTCCAAGTCCCCCCGTGCGATACCCACGGAAACCAGGGAGTATAGTAAGCGGGTAAGACAGTTAAAAGACTTGTCCAGGCCTCCCGATTGGCTGCTTGATATGATGGTTTGTTTATCACGTATCCCTGCACTTGCTGGACTGTTTTTCTTTTCGGCTACCAGCACCGGCTTCTAAGCAGCTCCCTGAGACTACCACTGAGGCAAACCCAAAGATTCCGGAAGAACTGGAAAGCTGACGATATCAGCTTCCAAGTGCCCAGGTTGCTTAAGGTTGGCTGATTAGCCCGTCAGGGGAGCTGCCTCGAAGCCGAAAAGAAAAACAGTGACTTGCTGGACACAGAAGCATGGCTTCTATGCAGGACTCATTTGGCCTCCATGCTTACGGTATTGGGGGGGGGTTCAGGGTACTTCAGGAGGACCCCCAGCTCTGGGTGGGGGGAAGCTACTACCCACAAAGCTACTACCCTCAAGCCAGATCTCCTCGGGTTTAAGGTTTAGTTTGTAAGGTTTAGGGTATAGGAGATCTGGCTTGCGGGTAGTAGCTTCCCCCCTCCCCAGCTCTGCTGCCTGAGACGCAACCAGTTGTATAACCTGCGTTTTGTGATTCAACAGACCCTCACTTCTGGTCAATGTACCCTGCCCACGTTGCACTATGTGACGCAACGGACCCTGCCCACGTTGCGTCTGCGCACGCAGCGTCCTGAACAACCCTGGTTGCAACCAGCAGAGTCGGCTCGTGATTTGTGCTACGAGACGGGCTTGCAAGAGGTCGCGAGTTTGATTCCCGCAACTCCCCTCATGCCGGCGGAGGATGCAGCGTCTTGATCAACCCTGAGGGGTAATATTAAGTACCGGTATTAAATGTCTTCCGTTCTTAATTTGGGGGTAAAGTAGTGTCGTTGTGTCATATATAAAACTCATTTAGTTATTTGCTTGCTCCCGTGTTGCTCCCCGAAATTTTGTAAAGAAGTTGATATGAAACTGTCCTCAGTAGGGGTGATTATCTCATTCTCGTATTACCCGACCAGCAAGGTTATTTCGTTCCGAAACAGGTAGTTTTGCCAAAGAACAATTGGACGTTTCCATAATTCCATCTATCAGTTTCCACCTTGTGGGGTAGGTCTCGGATGAGATAATTGGGCATCCCAGGTTTCGTTCCGAAACAGGTAGTTTTGCCAAGGAACAATTGGACGTTTCCATAATTCCATCTATCAGTTTCCACCTTGTGAGGTAGGTCTCGGATGAGGTAATTGGGCATCCCAGGTTTCGTTCAGAAACAGGTGGTTGGTCGACCCCCTTAGGGGGACAGACCTATGCGATACTTACGCGATATCGTCAAATCTTCACATCTTCAAATTTCCCAAGAACGCCGGTCAAATCAGCCGGTCAACTCAGTACTCTGAAGCCAAAGCGACTCGTTTTGCCATCCAATTTGCCAACGTCTCCCACATGATGCAGTCAGATGGACAGCACTAGTTCACAACATTCAATAATCATAAGATGGTCATCAACTCATCTCGAACAATTCCAGCATTGAATGTCACAGACTCCATTTTCAATCATGGGGACGAGAAAAAGCCTGTGAAGCATCAGCTGTAAGGTCTGGGGGCTAAACAAGGGCTGAAAAGTCAGTCAGGGGAGCTGCTAACAAGGTACTAAATAGACCGGTAGCTAAAGAGAAATAACGAAGGAAGAAGGAAGGGGACCTTCTCTCTACAACTTTCTGGCTCTTCTACCCACCTTAGATTAGCCATTATAGTTTATTCCCAACTCAATTTATATTGGGGGGGGTCACTGTTTAGTGCCCAAACAATTTAAAGTTTCCCTTCTTCTGATCTCAGGAACCTCTCTTGAAGGAATCACGCAGTTAGTCGTAGAATTGTTATAAAGAGCAGGACGGGACAAAAAAGTGGTTGAAACTGAAAACATATGGGGTACTGCCAAGTACCACCCTAGAGTCCTGGTTTTTTAAGGTACCTGGGCGGCCCTCGACACCACTGCTCTATCGGGCAGCTCGCCGATGTACTGCCGGTCAGGAGTCACGCAATTAGTGGTCTTAATTCCCACTGCGTTTCACGTGGTCTGTCCCTAGGCTCACGGCTCACTCTAGCTTTTCGCTGTACTGCCAAGTACTGCCTGCCAAGTTTTCTGTCTCTCCTCATCTCCTTTCTCACTGTAACTACCGTACCGGTATTTCTACACTCATTTGGATGCAGCACAGTCATCTGACTGACAGTCATCTTGCGCTGCTTTACACAGAAGGCATCTTCTCGACGGCCTAATGCATGACCAGACCGGCTCTGGCCGCCTGAATATGAGGATATACCTGTAGTATGGAATTGCTTACCGGTTCTTGATTTATTAGTTGATTGCTTGTGTTTCATTCCAATATGAGGTGTGTGAGCGCTGAGAAAATGATCAAAAAGTGCGATGAGAATTGCAAATTGTATATCTTCACTGTAGACTCGTGGCTCTGTAACAAGTATGTGAGCTTTGTGGAAGTCATTGGGTACAGCGTTGAGTTGAGGCGTGTTACAGAGGAGTTAAAGAGGCGGCTGTAATAATATTTATATGGATGTCAATATCTTACTATATTTTCAAGTATCTTACGACGTATCGTAATATATCATACAATCACAATATCGTACACCTTTGTTTGGGAAATCAATACGAGTTCAAGGGGATAGTACAGGTAATAGCCTTTAATGTCTATACAGAAAAACGTCAAATGAACCAATCCCGAAAAATATAGATAAGCACGTTAATATCGTGCTTTGTTATCGTTCATAATATTGTACGATATACTGAATTCCCAGGCCCAGGGTCTAAGACCCAGTGCAAGGAAATCCCAGGATGAGGTACTCCTGACAAGAATCGAACCGCCGACCTCCGAATTGGAAGAGCAAAAAGGTGCGGACAGGAAGCTGTGCCTGCCTGGGGGCATCTAACACGCGACTCAAGAAACAAATTACTCACATCTGTAGACGGTTTTTTCAGCTTGATAACAGTAAGATAACAGATCGCCACTAAGCACGATATGTTGTACGATGTCAATTCATAAATCGTACGATAGATCGTACAATAAACGATATACTGGTAATCTATATATCGTACACGAGGGAGCTTGACAGCCTTACAAATAGGCTAATGGGACTTCCTCAACCTTAAAAACAGGAAAGACAGTTAAAAAAAAGCATTGGTGAACTGAACCCCAACAAATCGTGAGCGACGGGAGCCCGGAGTTTGTGCCCACAGGACCCACCCAGCCACCCAGGCACCCACACCAGCCACACAGCCACCCACACCACCCACCCACAAGCAGTTATAGCTACTCACAGCTTGATGAACTGAACTGTCTCGAGCGACGGGAGCCCGGAGTTTGTGCTTTAAATAGGGAATGATGGACATATATTTTATTTCATTTTGAGGATTAGTTGGAAGACCCCATATATATTGTGCTATAAATAGGGAATGATGGACATATATTTTATCTCATTTTGAGGATTAGTTGGAAGACCCCATATATATTGTGCTATAAATAGGGAGTGATGGACATATATTTTATCTCATTTTGATGATTAGTTGGAAGACCCCTCCTGGATGTTGTGGAGTGGGCTTGAATTGGGTCAACAATGGCCTGTCAATGACAACGTAGTGTCATGTCATGTAATTTTATGTCATGTAACGTAATGCAATAGGGAAGGGTTCCTTGCTGCCATTTAGAGAGCAGGCCCCTTGATATTTTTTGTTTCTTCTTTTTTTCAAGGAGGATCTTCGCCTCAACGGGTTGGTCTCCCTAGGCTAAAAATATTAGATGTCATCGGAGAAGTTCCTCCTACACGGATCGAACGAGTAGGTGCCCTTAGGCCGACGGGAGTTGCCAGCACACACCTATCACACTCGCACCTCTGACAAACCACTGGCCCCTTGAGCTTTCTAAAACAATGAGGGGGTTATTTCCAGGGTTGTACATGGGCGCTTCAAAATTAATGATATCTCTTCATATCTGGCAACAAGTCAAAACACCATCAACAAAACAACAAGCCTCACGAACTAGAAAGCTGCTGTCCTGCCCCCTCTCCTGAGCTGCTACCCCCTCTCTGTGCACTCTGCACCTCAGCTGAGAGTCCGTGAGCAAGAGCCTCCTGCACACCTGATGCACTGGCAAGTGACTGGTGTGGAGATCGCTGCTCGACCTCAGCAGCAAGCCCTTGATGTGCTTCTGCTGCTGCTGCTGCACTGGCTAGTGACTGGTGTGGAGATCGCTGCTCGACCTCAGCAGCCAGCCCGTGTTGTGCTGCTGCTCCTGCTGCTGCTGCTGCGGCGGCTGGTGTGGCTGGTCTGCTGCCCTCAAGTATTTGCTGTGTGTCCTTGCCAAGGCCATGTTGGGTTGATGGTGGAGTGTCCGGTCTACTGCCCCCCCCACGCATTTCTGATGTCTCCATGGCCAGGCCATGCTGTGACGCCTGAGCAACGGATGAACCCCCCTGTTGCTGTCCCCCAGTCTGTGCAGCACCGCCTGCTGAGTGCACCCCCCCTGGAGTCCTTGGGGGATGTTCCAAGGGGGGATCCAGCTCCAGGGCATAGGGAGGACCAGCTGAGGGATTGGCCTCTGCCCTCTGTCTCTCTAGCCTTTCCCGGGTCTGCTGAGCGCTCAGTGCGCCTGCATCAATGATCTTGGCACCAGGCCTGACCACCATTGTTGAACCTGCGCCAGCTAGGACTGTGGAGCCAGGGCCTGCCACCACAGATGGACTACCATAGTGTGTGTTCAGCCTATCCTGCTCTGGGGGTGTAAAGCCCTCAGGGGGGGCACCAAGGTAGGGGCTGTCCGTACCAGTCTGCCTTTGTTGGGCTGTCGGTGACATGCCAGGGGTGATGCCAACCTTCTGGGCCATCCGCCATGCCGCTTCATCTGCTTCAGCCAACAACTGCTCTTCACCTCGTGTGCGCATGGAGCGCACACGCTCGGGTGACAGGTTCGGACGGTACTTGTGGACCTCGTTTGTAGGAAGCAAGTCCTCATTTGTGGCTCCAGACCTGCCACCAGCAGGGAACCTTCCAGAACGTTCTTCTGCTTCCGACTGTGGAACCAGCCCAGCCATTGAGTAAGAGGTCCCAGGTGGCGTGGTCTTCACACCCGGCATCAGGGGGTCCTCGTCCATGGCAGGGTCTTGAGACACCGGTACTGCTTGTACTGTCTGGACGTAGCCCCCTTGCTGCTGCTCCTGCTGCTGCTGTGGGGGCTGCATGCCACCGTAGGGGTCAAAGTACGCGGCTGGCTGCCTGTCCTCTTGCCGCCTTAGTGCCATCTCATGCTCTACACTATCAAGGGCCTCAGGAGGTGGCCTGGTGCGCAAGGGGGGCGTTGCTGGCACAACCAGATCCTCGCCGTTGGGGTCCAGCTCCACAGGCACCCTGATGATGCCCCGTCCCTTAGCATCCTTTCTAAGCTCGGCCAGCATGGCATGGACAATTTCAGGAGTGATGCGCTCTGGAAGGCCGCCAAAGGCACGGGGCACCAGACTTGCCTTCTTTCGCCTGGCCTTCAGCATGTCTGCAGCGTGTTTGTTGACCCCTAGGAGCGGCAGCAAGATGGGGGGCTGGTGATGTTCATAGCACGTCACCACAAGCGGAGCCCAAGATGAGAAGCTACAAACTGCCGCCACGTGGAAGGTCTTGTTCCATGCCACTGCATAGATGGGATCCCCGCCAAGGCTGAAAGCAGGCAGGTGGATGGCAGGACCCCCCTCAACGTCCCATATGTAGCAACGCCCATCCTCCGACCCGCACACCAAGTAGTTCCCATCTGGGCTGAAAGCAGGCTGCATGGGATTGTTCTTGGACTTCATTCCTCGGAACTCTTGGACCAGATTTAGCTCCTTGGTGTCTACAGTCACTAGTCGGGAGCCTTTCGTCAGCACTCCCAGCTTACGTCCACTCAAGTGCATCACAATATGGCTGATAGACTCGCCCTCCAAATCATCCATCTTCCTCAGGTTGCGAAGGATGTACTCAGGTGGGTCAGTCTTGTAACCCCCTGGGTATATGTACTTGGTCTCCTCCCCATCAAGAGCCATCAGCTGCTCCCCACTGCCCCTCTCTGACTTGGTTGGTGTGGGAGGGGCCATCCCAGTTGCGGTGGATGGATCCACACCCTTCCTCATAGGACTCTCTGTGAGATAAGATAAGATAAGGTAGGGTAGGGTAGGGTAGGGAAGGGTAAGGTAAGGTGGGGTAAGGTGGGGTAAGGTGGGGTAAGGTAGGGTAAGGTAGGGTAAGGTGGGGTAAGGTGGGGTAAGGTGGGGTAAGGTAAGGTAAGGTAAGGTAAGGTAGTAGGTAAGGTAGGTAAGGTAAGGTAAGGTAAGGTAAGGTAAGGTAAGGTAAGGTAAGGTAAGGTAAGGTAAGGCAAGGCAAGGCAAGGTAAGGTAAGGTAAGGTAAGGTAAGGTAAGGTAAGGTAAGGTAAGGTAAGGTAAGGTAAGGTAAGGTAAGGTAAGGTAAGGTAAGGTAAGGTAAGGTAAGGTAAGGTAAGGTAAGGTAAGGTAATAAATGGATAATAATAAACTAATAAACTACTACTACTACTACTACTACTACTACTAGTAATGATACTAATGGTACTAATGATGCTTATACTAATAATAAGATAACATGAGATACAGTGCATTGCTGGAGTATACAGGATCCTGACACTACCTTGGGAGGCTTCAGCAAGGGAGCGCAGTGTGTGTGTTTGTGTGGTGTGGTATGGTGGGGTGGGGTTTGGGTGGGGTGGGGCAGCATGTCTATTGCCCCAGGGCACATGGTGTGTGTGTGTGCTGGAGTGAATGTGTGTGTGTGTGTGTGTGTGTGTGTGTGGGGGGGGGGGGGGGGGGGGGGGCAGCATGGTTATGGCCTCAGCGGATCCTGACCCTACCTTGAAAGGCATCAGGAAGGGGGTACAGTGTAGGCCCCAGTGTGTGAGCTGCCCCCGACATGTCTTGTGGGGGGGCTCCATCAGTGGCACTGACCTCGGTGACTGCAAACTGCCCACGCCCAGCTCCGCCCACAGCTGGTTGCAAAGGAGGACCTTGCAGGCTCATTTCTGCCTGAAGAATGGGAGTCTGGGAGGCAGCTGCCCCTGTCATTGGATCTCCTGTGCCTGGGTGTTGGCTGGTGGGTGGGTTGGCAGCTGATTTAACAGCCATGGTGACAGAAATCTCCTGTAAAAATCCATATGAATCCGCCGCAAAAATGCGCGCCCCGACGATGTCAAATAGGAGAGAGTTGATGGTACCTTCCATTTCCTGTTTCACAGAAAGAGTTTGGGAGAAAGAGACTTGGTCTTTATCTGGGGAATGGAATGATAGATGTGTGTTTACAAGAGTGTAAGCAGCATGGCTTTGTTACCCGCTACCTATAGTTAACACTACCTGGGACCCTGTTTTGGCACACACAAAAACGCTACCCTGACACACAACCCCCTTGGGGCTACCCTACCCAAATCACTACCTGGACTCCACCCTTGAAAAGTACCAAATCCCTGAAAGTCACCAGAAGACCCCCTTTCTGAAACGGTTTAGGGTTTAAACCTAAACTCTAAACCCTTTCTGAAAAGGAAAAATTAAGCTTTTTAAAGTGGCATATGTACATATGACCCAGGGTGAATATCAGCAGTTGGTGTTGGTCTGCCCTTGACGACGCCGATCGAAAATGGTCAAAAATCTATTGCCCCCCCCCCCCCCCCACACACACACACACAAAAAAAAACGGGCTCCGCTCTGCACGGGGGGCAGTCGACCACACACAGGTACACATTACATTATTAGTGTAAATGTGGGTCCTTAATATATCTTGTATTTTTAACTCATTACTAGAGGGTACCAGGGCCTACAAGACTTGGGGATATGACTACACTGCTAGCCCCTTTCAGTGATATACAATGGTCTAGTGGTAGACCAGATCGCTTGAGGATGAAGAGTCGGGGGTTCGACTCCCCCTTCGGTCGCTCTGAACATTGTAGGTCGTTGTCAACCGTGATGGTAGCTTGTCCAGTTGAGGTAGGAGACCGCTCCCCACCCGCGTACGACGGGCTCTCTTAACACCACGCCCAACCAGGCGTTATCATTATTACTACACTGCTGCATCCAACATAGTCCAGGTTTAATTCCACGAGGGGCAGCGCGTCGCACTGGAGTCACACCGAGTCGCTCAGTTTGCAACGCCTGCCCACGATTCTGCCCACCTGCCCACCATGTGTGTTGTTATCCAATCTCCAGTAGCCATAATGATATTCTACAGCAGCTGTTGTACAGCTTGGGAGCTACCCCAGTGACATTCACTCCAGGTTCCTTATGTCCAATGTATGTTGTTCCGGATAGGGGGAGCAATACAATTCAACACAACACAAGTCAGTACACTGCACTACAATGCAAGGCAATACAATACAATACAATACAATATATTATGCTGAACTGCATTGCACGATAATACAATACACTACACAACAGTATAATAAACTACTATACAATACAATACAATACAATACAATACAATACAATACAATACAATACAATAAATTATAATGCACTGCACTACACTGCACGACAGTATAATACACTGCACTGTAGTATAATAATCTACAATACAATACAGTGCACCACACTGCACGACAGTATAATACACTGCACTACAGTACAATACAATATCCTGCACTACTATTTCACTACTACAATACAATCTGAGGATCCATCACATAAATATATTATGTTAAACCCACCATTACCGTCCCAACCACTTGTCCAGTGTTGCGGCTCCACAATCGGATCAAGCGATCATACGATCCAGTCACCACAATAGGGTGCGCCTTCTGGTTGGGGTGGAAATCAGCGGAGTACACGTAGCTCGGGTGGCGAAGTACGGTTGGGCAGATAGTCTTCTTCATTGGGTTGTACAGTCGCAGCTCCCAGATCTGTATTCAGACATCATATTATACATTTATTGAAAAATGCGATGAGAATCGCACAATTAAAATCCCTGAAATACACACTTACATACATTTGAATATGCAGAACAATACATCCTATATTTATGTATGCATGTACTATTCTTATCATATACTTCTTACACTGTACTAGAAAACCTATGCGTATGAAGAACAATACATAATGAGAGAGAAATATCGAGGAGGCAATGATGGACCTGAGATTAACTACTACTACTACTACTACTACTACTACTACTACTACTAATACTACTACTAGTTTACTACTGCTACTACTGCTACTAGTTTTTTTACTTGAACATAGTCATATCTGAAAAATGGCATTACCCAATAATGGGTTCAGATGGATACAAATGAGTTGTGGGCCTCACGCATCCTTGAACACATGAAGCGGTGTGGGGTTTTTGTAGAGGTTTTCAGGCGTGTGAAGGGTGTGTGGTGTGTGGTTTCTGTGGGGGGTGTAGTTTGTGTGTGGCGTGCGGGGTACGTGTGTGTAGGATGTGTTGCATGATCGTAATGCCCAGCCAAGTCCAATATATCGAAGTTGCCACATGGAAGGGCACACCTAGTCACACATTGTCACATGGAAGGACATACATGGTCACATATTGTCACATGGAATGACATACATGGTCACACATTGTCACGTGGAAGGACATACATGGTCACATATTGTCACAAGAAGTAGCATTGTCACTTGGTGGTTGTCCCCAGGGCAAGCAAACGAGCTGCCCCCCTCAACGTCACACCTTGTAATAAAGCGCACGATTTATTGTTTATGGCATTGTCTCAGGTAAGATTATATTCAGTACCAAATAACCATACTGACATGAATATGTCACTTGATATGAATATGAATAAATAACATAATATAATTGACATGAAAAAATGACACTTGCAGTGATGTTATATTTTGGCGCATTTCATACCCTTTTCCGAGGGGGGGGCAAGAAAAAAGCTGGCGTACCGCATTCTCGCTTTAAATAGAGCTTATCCTCAAACTAAAAGAATGGTTTTTTATTGAGTCAAAAATTAAGTTGTACAAAAGTTAGAGGGGTCCAAAGTTGTTTTCACCCAAAGTGGCCCAAATCTTAACTTCGCGATAAATCACATTTGGGCAACCTTATGAAATTTTTTAGAGCACCACTGGAATGGGCACGAAAATATTTTTCGAATGACCCCCATTTCAGGGGGGGTAGGGTGAGGTAAGCAGGTTTTAGAGGGGGGGGGGGGGGTAAAAAAACCTTTCCCAACTTTATTTCCCCCCTCCTTTTGTATGAAACTTCCACAATTCGAACTCCCATCTGAATCGGACACCAGATTGAACATGTGGTTCAAAATCTGTCACTCTGCCCCCCCCCCCCCCCCCCCCCCCCCTGCCATTTGTACCACTTTGTTTGAGCAGGTTCGTACCTTAGCAGTACCGTCTGATGAACACGTGACGAATGCTCTGTCATCTCTTGACCAGACAAGGCAGTACACGTAGTCGTTGTGAACATGCTGCAGCCGGGTGATCTCAGCGCCTGTCATCACACTACAAAGAGTAACACATGAGTTTACGTAGTGTGTATGGTGTGTGCGGGTGTGAGTGGCGTGTGTGTGGTGTGTGTGTATGTGTGGTAGGTGGGCGTGGTGGCTGTGTGTGTGTGTGGGTGGTATTTGTGGGAGGGGTTGGGCGTGGTGGGTGCGTGTGTGTGGTGTGTTGGTGTTTGGGGGTGTTGTGATTTTGTGTTGGGTGTCTGCGTGTTGGTGTAAAAACTCAAACGAACCCACGAGTCTGCTTTATGTAAGGTTACAAGCTTTGTGTGATTTGATTTGTTTCTGGGCGCTGCTCTGTGCTGCTGTGCTATTCGTTACGGCCGTATTCTGAGTAAGGCATTTTGGCTAATCTGACAAGTTTATTCATCATCTATAGTCGAGAGACAGGTAGGTAGGCTGTGCGTGAGCAGTGGTGGTCAGTGAGGATACATTTGTTTAATGAAGGCGCGCGCATTGATGTATTGTTGTCATATTCTTTACTGTGAGTGTCACTAGTTTTATTCGGGTAAGTCGTGGTCGTTCCCTCCAAAAGACGCTATTCCGATACAAATTGATGTCAGCGGTTATGGTCGTAGGACGTTAAAGGGACGGGGATCCCCCTCCCTCTGCGGGGGGGGAATTTGGGTTTGTGTTGTGTCTGCCCCCTATAAAATCTGTGTCTGTGAGGATACATTAAGTGTGTTGGGGCTTGTGGGAACAAGAGGGTTGTTTTGGGAATACTTGGTAGAGCTCAAGTAAAGGTCGCCGCCTTTATTCGGCAGGGGCGGGGTTCTCAAGGGGGACTGTATTAGTACAGGGATGTGGATTTTGTGGCTCAGTGAAGGCGCCGCCTTGTGGATTACAGGGGGTCTCGGGTTTTTCAAGGGGTGTAGCTCGGATATGGATTAGCGTTGGATGTGGATGGTGGGTGTTGGGGGTTGTTGGGTTTTTCGTTGCTATAAGTGTGTTCGCCCCCTGAATTCCAGCGGGGTTCAAGGGGGACTTATGAGTACAGATGGGATTTGGCTCAATGTGGTGTGTAGGGTTTTTTCGGCTCGTGTTGCCTTGTAGAATTGCCCACGTAGGGGGGTTGGGTGAGTTGGGTGTGGGGGACGTTGTGCAGTAGTAAAGAGTGGGAGGTGGTGTTGTGCTTCAGCGATTAAGGGGTCCTGGTGCCTTGAATTGGGGGTCCATGTACGTGGGGTGTTTTCTACGGGGGTGGGGACGTTTGTTACGGTGTTTGGTACTTTGTATCATTTTGAGATGGGTGATTATTGGGTGGTTGGTGGCGGGGCTATGCCTGGCTGTCTCGTCTCTGCTTGTGGATGACCTGGCGTTTAAACCCAGGCAAGGGATTGCTTGTGGTGAATGCATTTTGGTTTTCGTGACTTTTGGCTGGTCTGTAGATGGGGGTTAGTTTTAGGTGTTTCAGTCATGTTTTGGATTTTGTGGTTCGTCGTTGGGATGATTCTCTCCGGTTGGTTGTTATGTTTTTGTGGCGTTTGGGATGGGTTGTGTTGTTATTGTTGTGTTTATTGGTTTTGGTGTTGTTTTGTGTGTTGGGGCGGCACAATAAAGTGTTAGTAATTTCGTGAATTATATCTGTGAGGTTCGAGGGGCGTGAGGTTGAGAGGGCCGGGACGACTGTTTTGGTGGTTCGGGGGGTGTCTACTCTGTGTTTGGTTTGGACTCTGTTGTTGGTTTAGAGTCTTCTGAATCTTGGTTTGCTGGGCCACGTTGCCAAAGTTTTCTATGGTGGTGGGCCCACAACTTGTGACTTGTTTATTGAGGTCAAGTTTTAGTTTTTTGTTGATGTGGTGTTTTGTGTGGCGTTTGTTTGGGTCCGCCACAGACCCACTGCTAGGTGTGGTTTTTTCACTTTGGATTGGTGCCTTTTGGTTGTTATGTTGCGTTTGGGAGTAGTATGCAGATATAGTGTTCCGTGAGGTCGGTGCTCTTTGACTAGCAGCTTGTAACTGCTATGCTGGTGTGGGGTGCTATGTAGCTGTTGCAGTTTTGGTTTTGTGTTTTGGAACGCGTGGAATGGAATCAGTCAGTGGTGTAGCTATTACAGTGGTTGTGGGTTTTGATTGACTTGGTGATGTGGTTGGATGTGGGTGTGTTTATCTTGGCTATCGGTTCCGGTAATTTTGTAACTGTCGGGTTGTGGTATCTCGGTGTGTGGGCAGGGGGACTGTTTTGATGGGGAAAACGGGGGGGAACAGCAGGGGGACGGGGGGTGGAACGGTAGGTGTGGGTTAATTTTGGGGGTGTTGGACTGGTTGTGGTACAGGTGCTCTGGTAGTGTAGCTGTTCGGGGGCATTTTGACTGTGAGTGTGTGAAACGTGTAGGATACAGCAGGTTGATATGCGTTAGGTGTGGTGGGGTGTCGTACGGGGGTGGGAGGGGTGGTGCGGTGGGTGCAGGCCGTAAGAAGCGGGGGGGCAGTGAGCGGTATTGGGGGGATAACCGGAGTGCTAAAGCATGTGTTTGATAGAACGGAGGTGGGGGGAGACGGTTATAGGGGTAGGTGGTGTACGGGCTGACAGTCTGGTGTGCTAATCGTGTGGTAGAACGGAGTTTGTGAACCGGAGGCAAATGATAGGTGAGGCGGAGTGGTTTGGACGGGAGGGGGATGGTGGTGTAAACGGGCGACCTGCTGTTGGCAGCGTGGTGCGAGACGGAGTGTTGGGGAACGCGGGAGGCAAAGCAGTGAGCGAGTGGTTGAGACTATATGGAGGGCATGGTGTGCTAACGTCTAAACAGTCCGGTATTTGGGGCGGTGGGGTTGCGGGCGGAGTATCTGAGGTTGGGGTGAAGCGGCTCGGCAGAACAGCAAATGTGATCAGAGTGGGTTGCGACTGGTTGTGTTATTGTGTAACTGGTCTGACAGCCGTTTTAGTCTTGTGCAATGACGGAGTTTGGAAACTTCCGGGGCCAGCAAGGTGGATCAGAGGAATGGTTGAGACTGTATGTGTATGTGTGTTACTGTCTACAGTCCGTTATTAGTCTTGTGCAGTACTGAGTTTGGAACCTCAGGCACAGCAAGTGATCAGAGTGGTTGCGACTGTTTGTGTATGTGTGTAACTGTCTACAGTCCGTTATTAGTCTTGTGCAGTACTGAGTTTGGATCCTCAGGCACAGCAAGTGATCAGAGTGGTTGCGACTGTTTGTGTATGTAGGTACCTAGGTAGGTACTCTGCAGTGGGTATGATCGTTACTAGTCAAGTCTCACTCAAGCACCTCTTGGGTTGCATAGGCCTTTGCATTTTCATTTGCATCCTGTGTGTTTTTGTTATCTTGTCCTATATTCCTGTTGTTGTATCATTTAAATGTATGTTGCAGTCAAGAGGTGGCCAAATAGGCTGAACAGACTTTCCTCAACAACAGTGTTGAGAGAGGTAGGTTTGGTGGTTGGGATGCAACATGTGTTGTAATACTGGGGGTAAGAACCGGGTGCAAGATCAAGAGCAAGAACATTACTATCAGTGTAATACTTTCTTTGGCTGATTCACTTCATGCTTGGGAGCCACTTACACACCATGTGCCCTGAGGCTATAGCCATGCTGTCCCCCCCCCCCCCCCCCCCCCCCCCCCCAGCCACCCACAGACCCACATTTGCACCCACACACCAAGTGCCCTGAGGCCATAGCCAGGCTGTCCCCCTCCCCCCCACCCCCCACCCTCCCATCCCACCCAACACTTAATGGTTGGAAGCCACCATAGCTTTTCTTTTCAGCTACGAGCAGCAGCTTCTAGGCAGCTCCCCTGACTTGCTAGTCAGCCAAACCTGATGCAACCTAGTGCACCTTTAAGCTGACACAACCAGATTCCTTCTTCTGTTGATAACTTGGGACTTGGTCCAGCGGCTGGTTCAGGGAGCCTAGAAGCTGTAGCTTGCAGCTGAAAAGAAAAGCTATGGAAGACACTTCTAGCAGACCATCCATGTCAGTCAAAAAGAAATACACTGGCAGTCTAACCATGATAAAAATTAAATACAAAATAAATACAAAAATAAATCACAGGGAGGGAGTCTACCCATGATGGTCACAGTTAACTCACCTCACAGCCTTCATTCACAGGTCTGTAATACTTGCTGTTGCTGACTTCCTCCATGGTTGGAAGCTTGGCTACTCCTAGCAAGCCACCCATGCCAGCCA
Source organism: Chlamydomonas sp. ICE-L (assembly GCA_013435795.1). Classification (NCBI taxonomy): domain Eukaryota; kingdom Viridiplantae; phylum Chlorophyta; class Chlorophyceae; order Chlamydomonadales; family Chlamydomonadaceae; genus Chlamydomonas; species Chlamydomonas sp. ICE-L. The sequence goes on from JACBWV010000626.1 coordinate 41,083,748, forward strand.
AACTAGCCCCAATCTCACCCACTCCAGCACCCCCTGGGCCTCCACCTCCAAGCAGCGATTCTAGTGGAGTGGCAGACGTCTCAAAACCTGATCCATACCCTGCCGGCAGGATGGGACGAATGCCAGCTTGAGGGTTCGTAATCACAACCTCAGGCTCAGGGCGTGCTACCACATCGAGGTTGACGTAGAGGCAGCCGGGGTACTTGTCCACCAGTCCAGGTCCCTGCTTGTTCTGATTGGCCATGAGGGCCTGGAGGTGGGTGGGGGGTGGGTGGAGGAGGGGGTGAGAGAGGGTGGTTGTGTGCGCGTGTGTGTGTGTGTGTGGGGGGGGGGGGGGGCGGGAGGGGTAGAGGTGGTGGTGGTGGTGTGGGTGCAACTTTCAAGCCGAGCTTCTGCATGCTATTCTTTTTCTTCTCCATGAGGGCCAGGAGGTGGTTGCATGATCTGGGTGAAAATTGGCTTTGGAATTGGATGTGCTTGAGATTGCTTGAGAGAGTTGGATGCTTGATATTTGAGAATGCTTGAGAGAGTTGGATGCTTGAGAGTTGAGAATACTTGTGTCTTGATTCATCCATCAATCCTTGTATGATAGCTTTTGATGTGGGCAAGTTCATTGCTGCCTACCTGGCTATACATTGCTGCCTACCTGACAAGTTTGTTGCCGCCTACCTGGCAATATATTGCTGCCTACCTGACAAGTTCATTGCTGCCTACCTGGCAATGCATTGCTGCCTACCTGGCAATATTTTCCTGCCTATCTGACAAGGTTTGTTGCTGCCTACCTGGTTATACATTGCTGCCTATCTGGCAAGACATGAATGCAATATATAACACCAATAGGGGCATCAATGTCGTTTTAGTACCCTTGGACTGTAATATACATACATACATACATACATACATACATACATTACATTACATTACATGTTAAAGTCTACTTGACACCGCGAGGGTGTATGAGACTCTGCGCTTTAAACAAGAAGAAAAAGCACCCACAAAGCAAAAAACCCCATTACATCAGGGGTGTGTCGAGAACAAACAATCCAAACTCCCAACCACCGTTTTGGTGGCGTAGGTATTAAACCCCCTAGAGCTGGACCCAGATCTGAACCACTAACAGTGGCGGAGGTAAGAAGCTAACAAATGAGAAGATACATACAGACAGATATACAGAATTAAAAACTGCGTACCCAAACCATAAAAAACTGCGTACCCAAACCCAAATAAAGAATAAAAAAACTGCGTACCCACCTGCCAGGATGTCAAGGCATGGAAAGGAGTGGTTGAGCTATGTCCTGGGGGGGGCTTGTTGCTGCCTGGTGTAAATATGCTGCCTGCAACATGATGTTGATGATGATGTTGATGATTGACGATGGTGATGGTGATGGTGATGATGGTGGTGGTGGTGATGATGGTGATGATGGTGATGATGGTGATGGTGATGGTGATGATGGTGATGATGGTGATGATGGTGATGATGATGATGATTATGATGATGATGATGATGATGATGATGATGATGATGATGATGGTGGTGGCGATGATGATGATGATGGTGATGATGGTGATGATGGTGATGATGGTGATGATGGTGATGGTGATGGTGATGATGATGATATTGATCCGATATTGATGGTGATGATGATGATGATGATGATGATGATGATGATGATGATGATGATGATGACAATGGTGGTGGTGTTGATTGATGATGATGATGATGATGATGATGATGATGACACTTGAACACATGAAAAACAAGAACATGATGGAGAAAACAATTAAATTAAACTAAATATGAAAACACCAAGTACAAGAACATGCAGGAGAAATTAAGCGGAACAAAAACATGCTCGCATTTATGTTGCAAGTATGTTTGCTACAGTCCAGGGGTATCAATTTAGGCTGACAGGACTTGCTCAACATATGATACCATACAATATATTGATATATTGTATGCTATTGTACGATATACCATAAAACATCATCTATATATAATATGATTTAGCTATACAATATATATATATATATATATATATATATATATATAAAAATTGTACTGGACCACCATACAAATGTGTGTTAGAAGAGCAGCCAACATTACAATCAAAAGCATACATGGGACCCCTTTAATCCCACCACTCTCACTCTCACCACTCTTAAATTCAAACATCTGAAGCTTCTGAATCTCACCACTCTTAAATTCAAACATCTGAAGCTTCAGTTTTCCAACATAGGGACCTTGGGGACCGGCCAGGCGAAGGAATGCCCAAGCTACCCTGTGAGAACCTCCGTCAAATTCTTTCTTGTGCTTGGCGTGCCGGCGGTAGCTGACAGCAGGTTGGAGCACCTATCAGCAACATACAATGGTCAGTGTGTGTGTATGTTGGCGGTAGCTGACAGCTGTTTGGAGCACCTATCAGCAACATACAATGGTCAGTGTGTGTGTATGTTGGCGGTAGCTGACAGCTGGTTGGAGCACCTATCAGCAACATACAATGGCCAGTGTGTGTGTATGTTGGCGGTAGCTGACAGCAGGTTGGAGCACCTATCAGCAACATACAATGGTTAGAGTGTGTGTAGGAAAAGAAAAAACTGGGTGAAGCGGTGAAAAAAAGGAAAATAAAAAGTGGGTGAAAAAAAGAAGAAGAAAAAGAAGAAGAAAAAGAAGAAGAAAAAGAAGAAGAAAACTGGGTGAAGCAGTGGAAAAAATACAAGAAAAAGGTGGGTGGAAAAAGAAAAAAACTAGGTGAAGCGGTCAGTATGGATGCTTCATGCTTGGGCGGATGGGCGGTTTAGTAGTTCTGCCATCGGTAGAATGGACATTTGGTGGGAGTGGGAGGGGGGGTGGTGGTGGGGTGATTGGTGTGGTGTGGGAGTGGTGGGAGGTGGAGTGGATGGGAGTGGGGGGGGTGGGGGTGGTAGTGGGGGGGAGGGGAGGGGGAGTGGGCGTGGGAGTGGGGGTGGGAGGTGGGGGGGAGTGGGAGTGGGGTGGGGGGGTGAGTGGGAGGTGGTGGGGTGGTGGTGGGAGTGGGAGTGGGAGTGGGCGGGGGGAGGGTGAGTGGGGGGGTGGTGGGGGGGAGTGGAGTGGGTGGGAGTGGTGGTGGGGTGGGAGTGGGAGTGGGGTGGCGGTGTGTGTGGAGTGGGATGGTGGTGGGCGTGGGTGGGTGGGAGTGGTAGGGGGAGTGGTGGTGGTGGAGTGGTGGTGGGAGTGGGAGTGGGAGTGGTGGTGGGAGTGGTGGTGGGAGTGGGGCTAGTGTTGAGAGTGGGGTTTGGGTTTGGATATGGTTGGGAGTGGGGGTAGAGTTAGGAGTGGATATAGGGTTGGGAGTGAGGGTAGGGTTTGGAGTGGGGGTGGGAATCTCTCCATGCCATGCCTATAACTATGTTGCGCACCTCGAAGATGAGCAAGGTGTCCAGAGCCACAAGCCTCTCAATGGCTTCATCCACCACCAAGCGCTCCCGCCAGACAGCTGCGTTGGACACTCCAGGTCGGCTTAGCAAGTCAAAGGGGGCTGTTTGTATTGAGGGGAGGTACTCCTGTGACATTGGTGGAATTTTTAATACCGGTATATGTAGGGAAAGGCTAAGTTACATATTAGTGAATGAATAATATTAGTGCATGTTAGTTAATATAATTATATTAGACTGACGAGCCTTCTCACCAGAATTTTGAATTTAGTTCAAAAACTAATATTATTGTGGCACTAGAATAATATTAGTCAATATTAGTTTGTAAAACACTAATATTAGTTGCCGTTGCCTAGGTATATAGGGATGTCAATATTATACAGGTCCCCAAGATTATCGGTAAAAATATCATATAACTCTGTACACAATATTGTAAGATACGTTGATATGTCATGTGATATTGTACCATATATCAAATGATATCATCGATATATCTAAACGATATTGTACTTGACAACCCTACCAGTATACTTCTTCAATATGTTGGCGCTCCGCTGCAACCAAGTGTCCAGCCAACCAACCAACCGACTTCTTCAATATATTGTTGACGATCCGCAGCAACCTGAGATAAACGGCTATATACAAAAATAGATAAAAGCTATAAAAAGCACTAAAACGCTGTCCCTGAATGAGGCCTAAAACCATAAAGCTAGAAAAAATTCTACTTTCAGATTTGAAAAAAGCCCTGGTACCTGAATGGCGGTTAGATAAACAGCCCTAAAAAGCTATAAAAGCTATTAAAAGCACTAAAACGCTGTCCCTGGATGAGGCCTAAACCCATGAAGCTAGAAAAAAAAACTTTCAGATTTGAAAAAAAGCCATGGTACCTGAATGGCTGGCGTTGGGGAATCTTGATTGCTGAGGGTGATCAAACTTGGTCGTCCTGGGTACTCAAGCATCTGCACCAGGAATGTATTGAGATTGACTGACTGATTGATTGATTGATTGATTGATTGATTGATTGATTGATTGATTGATTGATTGATTGATTTGTTGATTGATTGATTGATTGATTGATTGATTGATTGATTGATTGATTGATTTGTTGATTGATTGGTTGATAGATTTACATGTCGATTGATTTACATGTCGATTGATTGGCTGACATGTCCATTGATTGACATGTCGATCGATTGATTGATTGACATGTTTGTTGTTACAATCCAGGGTTCTGCCAAAAGGAACTTGCCCAACCGTGATATGAGGGGCTAAAATGAAAAAGCACTGATGAACTGAACCCCAAACAATCGTTGTACTGATGGGGGGCCTGAGTTTGTGCTACATTGAAATTTTAATTGTACGATTATAATAATGTGAGATGCGTCTGCTTGTTTGCGTTGTTCACATGGCAGGGACCTCCACACCAGACTCCACTGTTTCTCTTGGGGGCTACATGTAGCAGCTTCTAAGTAGCTACTCACCCCCCCACACCATGGTCCAAACCTGAAGCTAGCTAGTGCGTCTTAAAGCTGACATGATGGGCATTCCAATGCAGCTGATATATTTGGGCTTCACCCAGTGGATGGCAAATAGAGCCGGGTGGAAGCTACCATGACCCAGTGGATGGCAAATGGAGCCGGGTGGAAGCTACCATGACCCAGTGGATGGCAAATGGAGCCGGGTGGAAGCTACCATGACCCAGTGGATGGCAAATGGAGCCGGGTGGAAGCTACCATGACCCAGTGGATGGCAAATGGAGCCGGGTGGAAGCTATCACAACAAAACGGTGCCCGAGTCCATAGCTTGACATGCTCATTACTAGGGATCGGCAATATGATATCATATGATATCATGTCATCATATGATATCATGTCATCATATGATATCATATGATGCCGGCGGTCTGACTAGGCACCTTTGGCCTAGGGCACCATATCATATGATATTAAATCATATGATTTGTGTATGATATCATATGATACCATTCTTGTCTTTGGTCAACATCATATGATTTGCCGTTCCCTACTCATTACCATGGTCAACTAATCCATGAATAGTGGTTTGGCGGGTATAGGTTTCATAGTGGTTTGGGGGGTATAGGTTTCATAGTGGTCTGGGGGATTTATAATGGTTTGGGGGGTATAGGTTTCATAGTGGTTTGGGTGGTATATAATGGTTTGGGGGGTATAGGTTTCATAGTGGTCTGGGGGGTTTATAATGGTTTGGGGGGTATAGGTTTCATAGTGGTCTGGGGGGGTTATAATGGTTTGGGGGGGTATAGGTTTCATAGTGGTCTGGGGGGGTTATAATGGTTTGGGGGGTATAGGTTTCATAGTGGTTTGGGGGGTATATAATGGTTTGGGGGGTATAGGTTTCATAGTGGTCTGGGGGGTTTATAACGGTTTGGGGGGTATAGGTTTCATAGTGGTCTGGGGGGTTTATAACGGTTTGGGGGGTATAGGTTTCATAGTGGTCTGGGGGGTTTATAATGGTTTGGGGGGTATAGGTTTCATAGTGGTTTGGGGAGTATATAAGAATATAAATAGGGAATGGTAATATTTTCTCATAGGATATCATGTCATCATATGATATCAGATATCTGACAGTCTGACTAGGCTAAATACTATACGACAGTCTGACTAGGCAAAAGTTAACAAATTTGTGCAATTTGTGTGACATCATATGATGTCATACTTGCCTTTGGTCAACATCATATGATATACCGGTCCCTAAATATAAATGGTCTTCACATCCCAGTCATGGTTCCCAGCCCGCTTTGTGACCCCCCTGGTTTCCGTGGGTATGTATGTACGTTACAGTCCAGGGTTGGGCCAAATAGGTTAAAGGGACTTTCCCAACCGTGATAGGAAGGGCTTAAAAAGAAAAAGCACTGATGAACTGAACCCCAAACAATCGTTTAACCGGCGGGGGTATCGCACAGGGAGGGGGATAGTAATTGGAGTACAGTGAGAAGCCCTGAGTTGGCTGTATAACCATGTAACAATTATATCCAATTAAATTTATCTAAACTAACCTCTGCTTGGGCACCACCACCACCACCACCATACCACCATTAAATTGAACTAAACTAACCTCTGCTTGGGCAACGGGGTCGACATTCATCCCGGTCTCTGCCAGGTTGCGCGTGTAGCTTCCGCTTGATGGGTCTAGGATGTGTAGACGGACAACAGGGTTGGTCAACAAGTGGTCCATCTGCATGTTTGAAAAATGTGTATGTATCATATGTAAGCAAAGGCAACTAATATTAGTGTTTGAACAAGTTCTATGCAGCGTCGCCTGTGACACTAGAAAATGGCGGAGAGTGATCGCGAGGGAGCAACAGGTGGCAACGGAAGCGAGTTAGTTACGAGACCGTTGGCTGACGTGTCAGGCTTCATCACGGTCAGACGGTCGGTAGGACAGACAAATGGGTAAACATGGGGGCTATAGTTTCAAAATAATATTAGTTTTTCAAATAAATCCGAAATTCTGGTGAGGCGGCTCGTCCGACTAATATTATATAATATTATACAAGATATTATATAACATTATTTATTCACTAATATTATACAACATAGCTGACCCCTGATCATATGGAATGAGTGCTGATAATAACGCTTAATGCAATCTTGCTTGCTTGCTGCTATGCCTGCTGCTGCTATTGCTATTGCTATGTCTGCTGCTGCTATTGTCTTTCTTTTTCTGAGGATTTGTTGGAAGGCCCCTCCCGGATGTTGTGGAGCGGGCTTGTTTTGGGCCAACAATGGCCTGTCGATGATGATGGAATGTATGTTTCAGGTGTCAGTGTCAGCAGCAACATGATGATGTGAACTTCTTGCATATAATGTTTGTAGTGCTGAAGACAGTGATGTTCGTAGTGCTTTTTGTAGTGCTGAAGACAGTGAGCAGCCTCAACAGGCTTCTAGGCGGCTCCCTTGTACTGTCCTTGGGTCAAAGCTGAAGCTAGATAGTGCATCTGAAAGCTGAAGCTAACTAGTGCATCTGAAAGCTGAAACGGCGGAAAACGTTGTCCCAGTAGCTGGCTAAAAGAGCTGGATAGAAGCTGCCATGGGTACCCCCATGTTTCGGAGAGGTGAGGTGGGTGAGGTGGGTGGGTGGGGGTGGGGGTGGGGGACATGATGTTCATAAGTCCCACTTGGCTCCATCAAGCTGTGGGCACATTTGGAGTCCAGTAGGGCACCAGACAAAAATGTAATCATCATCATCATCATCATCATCATCATCGCCATCATCATCATCATTATCAAGAAGAAACATTGATCAGCACACTTACCCTGAATGGATCAGTCTTCTCGATGGTGACCGACAGCACATTTGGAGGAATGGGCTTTGTGTAGAGGGGCCCATACATTGGAGCCATGGATGCTCCTCCCACAAAGCCATTAAAATCAAACTGCATGTTGTATGCACCTTGCATGGGATCAACAAGGGCAGGCAGGAAACCAGGCTGACCTGGGCTGGGTCCTGCCCATGAGTCGAGTGGGGGAGACAGCATACCATTGTGATCCAAGCTGCCTTGTTGGGGCCTGCAAAAGGAAATCCATCATGTACAGTTGTTTTCCAGTTCATGTAGGCCCAGTTGTGTATCAAAGTGTGTGTCGCAAGACTGATTTCAAGATTGGGGTGTAGCCATCGCATGGCGGAGCGTGAAGCGCAGAGCCCGGGAGGTTGGGGGGGGGTCATATGTCATGCTACGACAGAAAAAAAATGGTTCTGCAAAAGGAAATCCATCATGTATCCATTCATATTACAGTCCAGGGGTTACTATTTAGGCTAAAAGGACTTGCCCAACCTCGAATAATCTAGATAGTTATGAACCTTCAAGAGGGGTCAATTTAACCAGCGCTGTACAACCTGCCCCCCAGTGAATTGTAAGAACACGAAGGAGTGCTTGAGATCGAGGACTACATAGTGTATAACCCTGGGCGGGCTCAAACCGTCGACATCCGGCTCATTAGACCGGTGCAACTGACCAACTGTGCTATAGGGACGAGCTGACCAACAGGTGTGGGGGGTGTGGATATTGGGGGGAGTAGCTTGAACCCCGGACATCCGGCTCATAAGACCGGTGCAACTGACCAACTGTGCTACAGGGACGCAAATCCATCCAGATGTTTTGTGTCAGGTTGTGTACGTAGACACCAACTTGTACCATCACTTGGCAGGTACACAGTTGCTCAACATGTCCAGGTCTATGTTGGGAGGGTGATTGACAAGCAGCAGCAGTGGCAGAGGCTACGGAATTCTGCTGATTGCCAACACATCCTAACACACACAGGCATGTGTAAACAAATTCCAAACATGATGTTATGTTACAGTCCAGGGGGTTATGTTACATTATAGGTTTATGTTACAGTCCAGGGGGTTAAGTTACAGTCCAGGGGGGTATCTTACGGATGGATTTTATGTTATTTAAGGGGTTTAAGTGCATAGCTTATGTTACGGAGGGGTTTCAATATTTTAAGATTCTTAATTTTACGTCCCTGCTAGGCTACAGGGATTGAGATACAACATTGCAAGCATGGACATGGGGCAAGATAAGGCAGAGCAAAGGAGCAGAAGCATGAGCAAATTACATTTTTACTGGTAACTATTTTTTACTGCCTAAGATGGCGAGCAGCCAAATTGCTGGCTGGAGTTATGTTACTGAGCTGGCTACTGAGCTGCACCAAACTATTTCAGCATTTCTGGAAATCTGATTATGTCAGCTTTAAGTTGCTCAAGGTTGCACCAAGTTTGGCTGAACAGCTAGCAAGGGGAGCTGCCTAGAAGATGCTGCTCGTAGCCAAAAAGAAAAGCAGTGACTCTACCTGCGTTGAACCTTGCATAAAGACAACAGAAATGAAAAGAAAAGCAGTGACTCTACCTGCGTTGAACCTTGCATAAAGACAACAGAACAGAACAGAAAATCAGTGACTCTACCTGCGTTGAACCTTGCATGAAGACAACATAAAAGAAAATAAAAACATTGACTCTACCTGTGTTGAACCTTGCGCAAGGACATGTACTTTGACAACTCCTCATCAAGTGTCATGGGTGGCTGGTTGGGGGCGGTATGGTAGTACTGCTGATGCGGAGCCATTGCAGTATCAGCAAATGGTTGGTTGCTTGCGCCACTGCCCCATTTAGGAGACGGCAGGATCATGTTCTGATCTTGCATACGAGGGGACATCATTTGTTGCTGCTGAACATCATACTGTTCTTGCTGCTGCTGCTGCTGCTGCTGCTGCTGGAGGGGCTGTTGTTGAGGCATCCACTGCTGCCCCTGCTGCTGCTGCTGTTGTTGTTGCTGCTGCTGCTGCATTGGTCGCCTCTGTGGCTGCCATTGTTCCTGCTGCTGCAGTTGCCATTGTTGTTCCCTTGGCTGGAAGTTTGGCTGCGGCTGATTTTGCAGCTGCTGCAGCTGCTGTTGGCCAGATGCTTGTTGCTGCATCTGCCGCTGGGGGTATGATGGATACGCCTGCTGTTGGTATTGTGGTGACTGCTGCTGCTGCTGCTGCTGCTGCTGCATTTGTTCTTCTTGCTGTGGAGGCTGCTGACCGGTTGACACTCCCCCCAAGTACCCGCCACCAGTGCGTGGTGCTTGCTGATACTGCTGCTGCTGCATGGAAGAATTAGGGTATTGTTGCTGCTGCTGCTGCGTGGAAGAATTGGCAAATTGTTGCTGAGGAGGAGGAGTGCTACCATACTGCTGCTGCTGGGTTGTACTTCCATACCGCTGCTGCTGCTGCTGCTGCTGGGGTGTATTGCTGTACACCTGTTGCTGCTGCAGGGTGGTGTTGGCATACGGTTGCTGCTGTTGCATGGAAGAGTTTGCGTACTGCTGGCTTAGCTTGGGACTGTGAAACTGGCTTCCTCTTTGAAGAGGGCTGAACTGTGATGATGGAGGTGGGGGTGTGGCAGGCACCCAGTTGGTCTGTTGTTGGGAAGCTTGCATCTGGACCGGCCCATCGCCAGCGTTCCCGTATGAGCGTTGCATGGACAATTCTCTGGCCAAGTAAGGTTGGCAAAGGCGTGAGATGTCACAGAGGAGAACAATTTGTGTACGAGGGGCAGTTTTTGTTCAGTTTCTGTTTGTCAAGTCGGGTAGCAAAAGGTGCGACGCAAGCTGATTCCAGGACTGTGGCGTAGCACGGTCGTAGCGCGAAGGTGCTGTTGGCGGAAGCGAGGATAAGTGGAGGGACTAAGAGGTCCTGCGGTGGCTTTGCCTGATGGAGATAGCAGGAGGTATCCTTAGGAAAAGAATCCTATGCGTGTAAAGGAGGCTGGAAACGAATGCCTCTAGCCGTAGTTGGCGAGGAGTCGCGTCAGGAACGTCGGAAAGGTCGAATTACGCTGTGGAAGGGCAACGCTTGGTTAGTTTGGGAGAGGTGTGCCGGGACGTTTGGGAGAGGCGTGGAGGGACAAGGATGCGTTACCGGAATCACTTAGAAGTGGGAGTGTTATTCCGGTTGCAATCAGCCGCTTCGCTATTGTCTTGGAGCGACAGCAACAGAAGCGCAGGTAGAGCGGATGAAAGTTAAGAGTGGCGGAAGAACTGATGTGCATGTGTGGTAGTACTGCTGTCGCCCGCCTCACATCCCTGACTGTACCCGCAGCTCCACATTATCACATCCACTGCCCACATATGTCGGAGATGAGCCCTTCAACGACGAGCTTGCTATGGTCGCAGCAATAAATTGGTGCGCACAATACTGAATCGGACGGGGCCGCTCACTAGGTTGTCACTCGCTCGCGCATGTGCCCTCACACCCGATCGTCCCATATGGCTTACAACTCATCTGCTAGCACATGCAAAAATTCTAAGGGGGACAAATTATGGTCGCAAGTGTTTATGCGCTATTCTCGGCGCAATTCTGCAAGAGGCCTTATGCACGCAGATTGAGCCAGCCAAGTTGGCAAGGGGACCTCGTTCACCGAACCGAAAGCTTCGAGGGCCCCGGGCCAAGGTTTAGTTTCTTTCTTTTCCGATGTCTCTGTGAAAAGCAAAAGCAGACGCGAAGCAATTTCAGGAGTTTACATCGTCATTTCACCTCCTGCCGTACCTCGTGGCGAAAGCTGCCCCGAAAGTGCTGGGGGTACACGAGGGTACGTACGTGAATGCAGCGAGCTCCACAGTGCACAGATCGAGCCAGGGAATCGATCAATGCCATTAAATTGTGCCATCCATCATCTGAAGCTCACTTGTCAGAAACGGCGCGATTCTGCCCCTTGCCCTCGTTCCGACTGCTGCGCATCGGCATGCCAGTATGTAAGGGCTGGAAATGGCCTGGTATGGTACTTGTGCAGGTCAAATCTCCCATTTTGGGTGACCTTCTCAACTTCTGAACCAAATCCACCTGGGTGTAATATGCTGAGAGGTTTCAATCTACTGACCTGCAACAGGGATCGTGTTTCAAACGTGTGTAAGACTCCTGAAACATGATGTATGTGCACATTTGGGGCTGTCTGGGGCAAAACATGCATTATCTCATTTTATCTGTATTTTCGCTTGAGCCCCCTCTGGACCCCCCAGGGGCTGAAGCCCTAGATTCCCCCAGTGTCTCTGTCCGCCGTCTGTCTGTCCGATGTCCGATGTCCGTCCGTCTGTCCGACAGATGTCCAGTTTGAACGATTCCGACCACCTCCGCACCCACCATTTTTGCTCATGACTAGAGTTGTCAGCATCGCAGCGGTCAAAATCCTTCGCAAAAGTTGTTCAATGTTTGTAGCTCTATTCGGCTACGAGTAGCTACTTTCTCCACTACTTCCGAAACTCTCTGCCGGTGACTGCTAAAGCGATTTTCCGTAGAACTTGTCTAGTCTATTATCCGAATATGGGCCTTTCAAACTCATGCCAGCGTTGGACATTGCGGCAACATGTGTATTGAAGTCGAGAATGGAATTTTGGCTGGAAAAAGAGAGAAAATAATTACTGTAAAACCCAAGTGGAGGACAATATTTTGAAGTTTTTAACCGATCGCAACCAGGATATTTTGGTGGAGCCTCCCCTCCTGGAAGCCGGGAGCCCCCAGGGTTATCCATTTGTCCGTTTGTGCGTCCAACCGACCGGAAAGTTGAAGCCTGACACGTCAGCCATCTGTTTCATAACCAACTGGCTTCGGTCACCTCCACCTTTTGATCCATGGCCAACACACTCCGCCAATTTTCTATGTTGCTTGCGACACTGTATAGGACTTGTTTCCTAGCCTTCACCTGGAGGGCGTCAACTGCTGATTTATAAAAAAGGTCCCTGTTACGGTTGGTTTCAAACTAACCACTTAACAAACTCAAGCTGAACCAAAACGTGTAACCAGATCTAGCCCTAGTTTCGGTGGATTCCCATAGGACTAGATGGGTGAAGTCGGTTATGGTACTGGATTATTCGGTATTTTTCGGTTGGGCCCTTTGGATGATTCACCCAGGCCTATGGGTAAGCTAGTACCTTACCACCCCTAGTTTCGTGAACGGTCAACCACCCTAAACGCATTCCCATTGCATGAGACTAGATGCCCCCCCCCCCCCCCCCCCCCCCCCCCCCCCCCTCGGGCTGCCTACCTTTTTCGATAGGACTAGCTAAGTAACCCCGCTTTTCTCTCCGACACAATTTTCTGTGGTGATTGGATTGTCTAAGGATACACACCTTCTTGGTTGGTTTTTTTTTCATTTAACAATGATGTATGACGATAACTGCTACTAAGTAGCATCCGGTATCGAAGTGTTGTCATTCTGAACGCGTTTTAGCACTGTGAAGGGGTTGTTCATATAATCTTATGTCACATGTTTTCTCTATGTGGATGAACTATGCCAAGCTCTGAATCTTTAGAGGCGGTAGTTAATTGAAGGAGAGATCCAAGGATCATGGTCGTTCAATAATCCAGTGTAATGCTGCATTAGCTTTTCCACCAGGAAGATGGTCAAAAAAAAGGTGATTGTATTATCTGCCATCAATCGCTTCCATGCACAGGGGACCATGCGACAAACCACCTTGGCGACTTATTTCCTGAAATCCCACCTATCGTTTACGTCCCGAGCTTGCCAACACGCGATATCATATTCGCCTTGTTGATCACTCCTTCAACCCGAGGCCACCAGGGCCAGGGCTGTTCCTGAAGGAGGATCAAGTAGGCAGTACGATACATGTACGGTACTTCAGGGGGGGGGGGGGGGGGGGGGGGGGGGGCTTGTATCGATTGCTCTCCCAGGACTCTGAAGTGAAACGCAGCAAACTCAAACCTATTCCGCCGCGTGTTTTCTCTCCACTGCCTTTGATCAATAAACCCGTCCGATCCGCGAGTTTGCTGTGTCCATACTCGTCGTGGTTTGTTTTCATATTGTCTTGTCAGATCCGCTCCCTCGTAGAAGCCCCGTTGAAAAATGTCTCGAGGAGGAGGAGGAGCTGGTTATGATCGCCACATTACCATCTTTAGTCCAGAGGGAAGGCTCTTCCAAGTTGGTGCGTCCGGAGCTGCTGCTCCGCTCTATTGTTGCGTGCACTGTAGTATGAGCTAGACGAATAGACGGTTAAACGCGACTAGCGCGTTGTGTCCAGAGTACGAAAGGTTAAATCCCTTGGCATCTGGGCTAGCCACCTGGCAGGTGCAGAATGACTGGCACATCCACCTATCTAGCACCCTTTTGTCCTCCAGGCTGAGCATCACGTCTTATGATGCTCATGGCCTGATCCTGCAATCTCTTCATTGCTGGATCTGCATGTGTGATGGTGGTTGGCATAGAGAATCGGTAGATCTGATCCTTGCCTTTCCTCCAGTGCAATGAAGCACTGAATACTACCTCAAGTAGATCTTCAGTGGTTTTGTCAACAAGGACATGAAATCTACCTTGGGAGATATGGACAACGTTGATTCGCTGATTCTCCACCCATGGGGTTGAATGCTGACTCACCACCTGCCTTCCTATGCCCTCTTTTCCCGACCAGAGTATGCGTTCAAGGCTGTAAGGACCTCTGGAGTCACTAGCATTGCTGTCCGTGGGAAGGACTCGGTGGTCTTTGTCGCTCAGAAGAAAGTCCAAGTGGGTATCTGCAACTGATTGTTGATTGATATGGTAACATGCTGTTTGGTGTTGTCAAGGACAGGCTCATGTTTCGGTATAGGCAGTCGGTTGTTGATTATTCCGACACAAGATTAATGCTGTACCTTAACTTCCTTGGCCCTTGTTTTATTGACCCTCTTCTATTTTTTCCTGGTCAGGCAGCTCGAAAGTTCAACTGGCCCAAAACACCCCCACCCACAGGGGTACTTGACAGACATGATCACAGCCCTTTAACTCCTCCCATCAGATCGTGCCTGATATGTTTTTACCCTTCTTTTTTGGTGCCTCACTCAACGTCAGCGAACTGAGTTCAAGGGTTGCGTGTGTGAATTCAAGAACCTCTTCAGAATATCAGTTTCCTCGGTGTTCTGTATTGTCACCTCTTGTGAGCTTTGTTGGCATTTTAGGCTGTTGTACTGTGTCCCCTCATGTGCCGGCTTCTTTCTCTTTAATTAGCAACTCTTGGCACTCTGCAGGACAAGCTGATTGACCCCACCAGCGTAACTCGCATTTTTAAGATTACCAAGTTCTTGGGCATGCTAGTCACTGGCCTGTCACGTAAGTTTTCCCTGACCTTGATGTATAGGCCTGTTTGCAGATGCATTACCATGTTTACTATTTGCTAGTTTGCCATTGAATTCAGTTTGTTATTTAGTGGGAAGCAGTTGGCTCATGTGCATGTTGCTCTGCAGGTTTGAATTTATGCGTTGGGCGTTTGTCCCTGTATTTTTCAGCAGAGGAGATTTCGGGAGTTTGTATTTCGGCCCCGTTACTATTATGCGCCTGTGGGATATTGTATCAAGCATAGTGAGCATAAGATGATCATCTGTCTTCATTTCTGAAGATATTTCTGAACTCTGCAATGTCCATTCCCTGTTCCATGATACCTCACCTCTTCCTATATCTTACAAGTCGTACCTGGTAGTATTCTATAGCCTAGATCGGCTTCTAGGTAGCTTCCCTGATTTGCAATTAAGCCAAACCTAACACAAGGAAGTGCACCTTGAAGCTGACACGATCAGCTGTCCAGAGCTGCTTAAATATCTGAGTGTAGACCAGTGGCTGGATTGGGGAGCTGCCTAGAAGCTGCTGAAGAAGTCGAAGAGAAAAATCCTGCTATACCCCTTCTCTGCATGCAGCTGATGCTAGGAAGATCGTTCAAGATGCGAGGCAGCAAGCTGCTGAGTTCAGATATAAGTTCGGCTATGAGATCCCTGTAGACTACCTGGCCAAGATCCTGGCTGACAAGGCCCAGGTGTACACTCAGGTAGGTTGTGTGCATCCGCATACCCTTCTAGTGATCTGTGGTGGACATGGAGGACTACAGCACGGCTGGATGATGGATGATAGACCTATTTGTGCCTGGGCTATGAGCACCTGGACAATTGACCTGGTTCCTGGAGGGATATCTCTGGACAACAAATATCTGGCTGAGCGCAGCATAGGTGCAGTTTTGGGGAGAGCTGTAGGAATAGGAGACTTAGATATGGTTGCCCTGTTCCCACTATTTCTTGTGTGGGCTACACATGGCAGCTTCCAGCTAGGTCCATTTACTAGCTATTGGGTCGCTTGCAGCTGTATTGGAATGCCTGCCATGCCAGCTTTCAGATGCACTAGCTAGCTTCAGGGCTGGACCCAACGCAGGAAAGGGAGCCGTCTAGAAGCTGCTACGCATACACAAAGCAGTATCAGTGCCTGGTTTGGAAATAAGAACGCTTGCATTCACCATGTACTCGTTTCTACCCGTTGAACTGATTTCATAGTCCTGTAAAGCAGAGCTGAAATGCCCCCACCCCACCCCCCGACCCTGCCCCCACCTAACCCACCCCACCCCCACCCCATTCCACCACCACTCCATTCCACCCCACCCCATTTCACCCTACCCCATACCATTACACCTCCCATCCCCCGACCCACCCCATTACACGCCCCACCCCACCCCCACCCAAATCCCCTGCCCAACTGCTTTACAGCAAGCGTACATGCGACCTCTTGGAGTGGTGTCCATGTTGATCTCCATTGACGAGGAGAGGGGACCCCAGCTCTTCAAGGTCGACCCTGCCGGTTACTTCATTGGATATAAGGTGAGCCATAAGGACACCAGAATAACGTTTTATCATTTGCACCATCATCATCATCACCATCATCATCATCATCATCATCATCATCATCATAAAAGATATAACATGAAGGGAGAGAATTACATGGCTTGCTACCAATGGGTTGGCTAAATCTTGGTTGGGCATCTGCTTGAGATGTGGTTGCTTTGTCATGTTCCGCAGCCGGTAGCCAGTGTAACAGTCGCTTTTTTCAGGATTATCCTTGGGGGATGGAAATCGTATTGCATCCAGGTTCAGATCTACGTTTTTGGCGGAGTCCCCCCTCTTGGGGGGCAGGAGCCCTCACTCCAGGGTCACTCTGTTGTCCGTTCGACCGACCAACGACCGAGACGAAGCCTGACACATCAGCCAACGGCTTGTAACTGGCTTCGGTCCGTTCAATTCCGTTGCCAACACTCTCCGCCAATTTTCTGCGTCGCTTGCGACGCTGTCTAGGACTCTTTGTGACCCTGTGAGGCATGATCTATTGGTAGACAACAGGGCTGGGGCACTGAGACATATCATGACGACATATATTTATATTCAGCTACGAGTAGCAGCTTCAAGGCAGCTCCCCTGGCTTGCTACCCGACCTAACCTATTGCAATGTAGTGCATCTGGAAGCTGACAGAAGCATATTTCCATCACTGGTAGAATGTTGGGGCTTAGCCCTGTGGCTGGCTCAGGGATCTACCTGGAATTGCTGACCATAGCAGAAAAGATAGGCTATGCATGACGGCCTTCATTCAGGCCCTCAATTGCACCACGAAGATGTGAAGACACATCATGGCCATCTATATCTTAGCTTTTCTTTTTGGCTACAAGCAGCAGCTTCTAGGTAGCTCCCCTGGCTGGCTATCCAGCCAAGCCTGCAGCAGCCAAGTGCCCCTGAAAGCTGACATAATCAGCCTTCGGACACTGCTGATATCCTGGGGCTTAGTCCATTCTGTAATGTGTCTCCTATGGGGCTTGTTCTGATCCCGGGGGGGCAGGCACAGGACAGTAAGGTGGGGGGATAGGTTACGATGTTTCGCTGCTGCTTTATTTGTTGTTGGCAAAGTGTGTCTTGTCCAGGGACCCTCGTGGGTTAGACCCTCGTGGCCAGGGGAGGTAGCATGGGCTAGACCCTCATGGCCAGGGGGGGGTAGCGTGCATCTAGAGAGGGCTCTTTCAATTATCACCCTCTCGAAACATATGATTTATCTTGATTGTTCGAGGTTTGGTAAGTCCGTTCAGCATATTTGGCTACCCTTGAAGTGTAGCAGTTGGTTAAATGATTTCAACCAATACCTCTGATCTGCGCCGCTGCTCTGCTGAAATCTTGGAGCTTAGCCCAGTGGCTGGCTTAAGGAATTGCCCGTGTGGGTCTGTGGGAGTGGGGCTGTGGCTGCTGCTGGTGGTGGAGTGATGGTTGGAGGCGGTGGTGCAGTTGACAAGAGAAGCCCCAAAGAATATCCCTGATCTGTGCCCCTTGCCCACACAGGCGACTAGTGTTGGCTCCAAGGAGACTGAGGCAACAAACTTCCTTGAGAAGAAGTTCAAGGCCAACCCTCAGCTGACCTATGAGGAGACTGTGCAGGCAGCCATCAGTGCACTCCAGAGTGTGATGTCGGAAGAGTTCAAGGCCACAGAGATTGAGGTGGGTTGAGGTTGAGGTGGGCAGGTTGGGTTGATGAGGTAGGGTGGGTTGAGGTTGAGGTGGGTAGGGTGGGTTGAGGTTGAAGTGGGTCAAAGATGGGTAGGGTGGGTTGAGGTTATGTGGGTGGGGTGGGTTGCTAAGGTTGAGGTAGGGTGGGTTGATTGAGGTTAAGGTGGGTTGATTGAGGTTGAGGTGGGTTGATTGAGGTTGAGGTGGGTTGATATTGAGGTGGGTAGGGTGGGTTGATGTTGAGGTGTGTAGGGTGGGTTGATGAGGTTGAGGTGGTTAGGGTGGGTAGATGAGGTAGGGTGCGTTGATGTTGAGGTGGGTAGGGTGGGTTGATGAGGGGTAGGGTGGGTCGATGTTTGAGGTGGGATGGTAGGGGGGGGGTGATGGGTTGATGAGGTTGAGGTAGGGTGGGTTGATGAGGTTGAGGTAGGGTGGGTTGATTGAGGTTGAGGTGGGTTGATATTGAGATGGGTGGGTTGATGAGGTAGGGTGGGGTAGATGACAGGTAGGCGGGGGTGATGAGGTAGGGCTGGATTGATGGTGATTGGTGGGAGGGCTGGGGGAGATAGTGACGGGGGGTAGGGTGGTTGATGAGGGTTGAGGAAGGGTGGGCTGAGATGAGGGTGAGGTGGGTTGATAGTTGAGATGGGTGGGTGTGATGAGAAGGGGGAGTCGATGAGGTGAGGGTGGGTCGTGACAGGTCATGGTGAATGGGGGGGGTTGATGGAGGTCAGGGTGGGTGGTTGATGAGGTAGGGTGGGTTATGGGGAGGGTGGGTTGATGATTGTGGGTGGGTTAGTGTGGGGGGTTGAGAGGAGAGTGGGTGATGAGGTAGGGTTGGGTTGAGACGGTAGGGTTGGGTCGATGAGGAGGGTGGTGTTGATGAGGGTTAGGGATGGGTCGATGAAGGTAGGGGTGGTCGATGTTGAGGTGGTAGGGTGGGTTGATGAGTTGAGGTAGGGTGGGTCGATTGAGGTTGAGGTCGGGTGATATTGAGATGGTGGGTTGACGACTGGGTAGGGTGGGGTTGATGATGGTAGGGTGGGTGAGGACGCGGGTTAGGTGGCGTTAGGAGGGGAGGTGGGGCTGATGGGCGGTGTTAGGGTGTGTTGATGAGGAGGGTGTGGGTGTTGAGTGAGGTAGGGTGGGGAGAGACGGTGTAGGGGGGTTGATGAGGGAGGGTGGTGGATGAGGGTAGGGTGCGGTACGACTGAGGAGGTAGGCGGGGTTTGAGACGGTAGGGTGGGTCCGATGAAGGTAGGGCGGGTCGATGAGGTAGGGTGGGTTGATGAGGTAGGGTGGGTTGATGAGGTAGGGTGGGTTGATGAGGTAGGGTGGGTAGGGTGGGTTGATGAGGTAGGGTGGGTCGATGTTGAGGTGGGTAGGGTGGGTTGATGAGGTTGAGGTGGGTTGAGGTTGAGGCGGGTTGGGTGGGTTGCTGAGGTAGGGTGGGTTGATTGAGGTTGAGGTGGGTTGATATTGAGGTGATGCTTTGTATGGTTTCTTGATAATGTCACAATAGAAGGGCGCATTTCTGCTATTCCCATCCAAAAACCTCAGTCTGTCAGAGGCCTGGTCTTGAGGGGGCGTTTTACACCCAGAATAATGTTGAGTTGATCTGTTTCGGCAGTTTTCGTATGATTGTTTAAGTGCTGGAAGTTGGAATGGGTCAGGGGTGGTGGTAGTGGGGTCGTAGGTTGCTGGCGGTGGTGGTGGTGTGTGTGTGTAGAGGGGGTGGGGGTGGGGGGTCTGGTAGTGGTGGGTTGCTGGTGGTTATAGTGGGCTGGTGGGGGTGGGGGTGGCTTGTTTCCCTTAGTGTCCTCACGTGCCTCACTGCACCACACTAAATGCGTGTACGGATGTATGTGTGTAAGTACCGTACTGCTCTCAAAATTTAACGGTAGCAAAATTTGACGGCTTTTGGGGGGGGGGGGGGGGTTATTATAAATTGACGGTTTACATTTGACGTTTTTTTTATAGGAATATAAATTGACGTTACACATTTGACGGTTTCCATTTTAATAAAATCCATTTCTGTAACTGAACCTTTGTACTTAATCATGTTACACTGGTTCATGGTTCATGGTACAATATTAGGGTACACTGTCCTAGGACCTGCAAGCAGTTTGAATATAATACTGCAATGATCCCAACATCCTGTTCAGCATAACACTACCGGTACTCTTTGAAATAACTAGTATGAGACATTCAATCGTTTTCATTAACTCCTGAAATCATCTCTTGCTCAGTTAATGTCAGAAACATAAGCATAACGTACGTTCCTGTATTGCTCAGCGACCTAGAAGGAATAAGGTAAGGTTTTACTACGGCTACAATATGCACATACCGTATTTTGTATACTTCACTCCAATGCACATATATGTTGACTTCCTATCCCTATTGCCTCTGTTCTTTTTGAACCTGTCAGCCTTTTACCTCCTCTAACCTTTCCCAATTCCCAGTGTGCCCTAATTCAAACAGTTGGAGCAAGGAAGAGTGTTTAAAGATGGCCACAGGGTCTGTGCTCCTAAACGCATTATTTTTGTCAGATGAGGCATCTGAATATGCAGACAGATGCAGGTCCCAGGGATCTCGTATCACTAAAAATTGTAGTGTTTGGCCCACTGAGCAGTGAGATATGTGCATTCTAGTGATGCACCTAATATCGACTAAAAAACCGATTTGACGTTTTTTTCGTTGTGCAACATACCGTACGCCACGATTTGACGGTTGCTCCCGTCAATTTAAACCGTTAAATTTTGATAGTAGTACGGTATTATTTACAGTCCAGGGGTAGCCAGCTGGGCTTAAAGGACTTGCCCAACCTTAAAACAGGGAAGAAAGTTTAAAAAACTATGGAACCGAGCCTCGACAAATCATTAGCTAAATGTGTACTCACAAGACAACCTTGATGATAGGTAGGACATGTTGCACTCCTTGAGTAGCTAGCTAGGGTATGCATGTATGTTACACTCTAGGGAGTGGCCAGCAAGGCTATATAGATTGCCTGTATATTACATATTTATTTGCCGGTGTAAGAGGAAAACCCTCGTCCAAATGGGTGGGGACCGGCATATCATATAATGCTGACCTAAGGCGAGTATGATATCATACAAATTTCATTATATGATATTGTATATATATGGTAACTTTAGCCTAGTCATACTGCTGGCATCATGTGATATCATATTGCCGTTCCCTACCAATAAGGCTGCACGGACTTGTCGGTAGAAGGGGTAAACCCCTCCTCCGAATGGGTACACAATATTTTAAAATTTGAATTTGTACCCCTCCAAATGCGTACAAAATAGTTTATATTTTACATTTTTAAATCAGCTCCTAAAAACGTGACCTTGCCGCTTGCAGGTTGGAGTTGTGAGGGATATCGGTGACAGGGCATTCCGTGTACTATCGGCTGACGAAGTTGAGCACTTCCTCACCCTCATATCTGAGCGGGATTGATTGAAGCCGGAAGCACGCAAGCACGTTTAGATTACAGTTGCCCTGAACTTCATACATCAGCATGCGTGATCTGCAGCCCTTACCAAAGTATGGTTTGACATTCTCTCTTTTGGGGGCTACTTGCAGCAGCTTCCAACCAGCTCCATAAGCCAGCCACTGGGGCAGGCCTCAATATGTTAGCTGCAGGTGAATGCCTGTCATGTCAGCTGTAAGACGCTCTAGCAAGCTTCAGGTTTGGCTTAAGGACAGGGAAATGTGACTCATTAGCTAGATTCAGGTTTGGCTCAGGGACAGGGAGAGGAATCTGTCTAGAAGCTGCTACGCGAAGCCCAAAAAAGAAACCGAGTGCTTTGAAGCACTACCAGAGCCAGAACGCGAACATTGAAGCATAATATCCACAAGCATAAGCCTGCTTCCTGCTGGGCTCCCTGCTGGGCCTGGGCCTGTCCTCCAGCTTAGGCCTGGTTAGCCAGCTCCCTTACTGGGAAGCAGATTGTGGAGTCCTTAGAATGCCATGGTTAGCGGCTGCCCATAACGCTTTTTCGTGCCTTCATCAGGTGTGTATGCGAACCATGGGTTCTTGTAATACAAAATATCGAATGCTTTGCTCTTGATTCCTGGCTATCGCCATGTTTGTTACCGCCCAGCAGGGGTAGGCCAAATAAAAGAAGGCTGAAGGTACTTGTCCAACCGTGACAGAAGGGGCTAAAACGAAAAAGCATGTACATGGCTTCCAGCTAGAGCTTTTGCCGATAATATACCTGGTGTTTTATCCGTCCAAGTTGCCAGGGGCAGTGGCGCCCGTCTATATCGACATTAACTTGTTTACATGGATCCAGCCAGCAATTTTACAGCTCGCCGTCTTTGGCTGTTAAACACAATTATTTAATCTTTAAGATGCTGGCGACATTGGCCATCAATTGTGGTGCAAGTGCAGCGCTCCGGCGCTCGAATGCAGTGACTGCGCTCTCCGCATACTACGGGAAGACGAACTCGAGGCCAGGTGCCAAGTGCACGGATGAGACTCGACGATTATTATGGACATAGCTGTATAGCTATACAGAGCACACAGCGTGAGGTAGCCAATCTACCGCACTCAACTTGAGGGTCTGCCGCTCGAGATTCGTCAGGAGCTCTTTCGAAGGATGCGGGCAACTGTAGCAGCAAATGGCGCAGACTTCGAGATAGAGGGACGTCGGCAGAGGTCTGGCATGCCCGCCTATCCAACGTGAACCTTCTACTTTTGTAGGATTTTATTCGCCTTTCTTTCTGAATCCTCTGTGGGCGTTGGTTTGTGTACGGGACTACGGGGTCCCATTTCCTGAGATGAAAATTCTGCAATAGAAATGGTGATGTCACTGTTTGCTTTGGTTGGATTACATAGTCATTTAGCCTTCAGGCTGGTCGCCGTCTGCAGGCAGAGTGACCAACTAAACATGGGTTGTATAAACGCGTCTACACCATTGTCTTGGACACAATGCAATCACAAGTGCGAAACTGCGAACTCAAGGCCCCCGTCGGAAAAACGATTGTTTGGGGTTTAGTTCATCAGTGCCTTTTCTTTTTAAGCCCTTCCTACACGGTTGGGCAAGTCCCTTTAGCCTATTGGGCCTACCCCTGGACTGTAGCAACATTCATACATGTGCCAGTGCTTGTCGGCTCACTCGGCCTTGTCACAACAGACCGCTTCGTCATTTCGAAGTCGGCGAGCAGCCTTAAAGGCTGGATCCATGTAACCAAGTTAAAGTTCAAGTCATCCAACTGGGAAATATACGCTATATGTGTTATTGTCCGGCTTCCATGCCGTCTCTAGACTTCTATAGTGACTTTGGAGCACGCTGGTCCTTGACCCTGGCGTGCTCACTGTAGTGCCGCTGCCAGCTATGGCATGCACACCGTCACCACAGTCCCCTAATGTACTGTCCCAATCTCCTTCATCGAGATTGGTTCTAACTTCTCGATCTCCTACGTCGGGATTGGTGCTATCTTGTAATAACGCTTATCGCTAGCGGTCTCAATACTCCGATTCTGACAATGTGTAATGCGAAGATAATGGTATTCGATGTCTTTACACAGTTGGGCGCGAGGTTGGGCGCTATAATTTATAATTGCAGTGGTTAGCGTGATGGGCCCATAACCTGTAATCTGAATTAATTGGTATTCGATGTCTTGCACAGTTGGGCGCTATTATTTATCAGGCGTTGGTCCAGGTTAGGGTCTATAGCGGTACTAGTACTGCAGGTAGTATAACTAGCGCTAGCTGGCACATGCGGCCCATGACTTGGCTCGCAGTTGTCAGCGTGAACTACTAGGACACGAGTGCATCATTGGCATCTGATCACCCAGTCCTATGTATCACGCTACACTTCGGCCAGATGCCGTAGCATAACAGTACCGGTTTATGCTGTGCCCAAGCCAGGCTCATCAACCAGAAGCTGCCTGGACAGAGGCTTGGCTTGCCGTTCGGGGGACGGGAGGGTGCAAAAACAAATACTCCCTGACGGGGTCGAAAAAGTCGAAATATTTCTTAAAGGCTTGGATATTTACACTGAAAGTGTTATGCTACTGCATATGGCAGTACCATGACGTGCTACTCAGCTCGCGTGAGCGCTGCGTGGCCAACACAGGTGACTCCTGGGCCAAAACACTGGGCGCGTGCCAGATAGTGCTAGCTGCTGGCTTATTAACCCGGTAGGCTCCAGTTAAACCAGGTCAGGTTATACTGGGCACTATAAGAGCGAGCCCCCAGGCTCGAGATGCATGTAACGAATATGCTTATCAAACCATATCAGAAAGGGGCGTGCACAAATATATGGTTGGGATCAGGGTAATTCAAAGCGCGCGCTTTTGCGCTTTTGAGCGCTGACTTTTTGACCCCCTCTGCGCTTTAAGCGCAGTTTTCTGCAACTCCCTGTGGGCGCAGCAAGCAGTTTTTGCGCTTTTTGCACTACAAAGCGCAGTTTTTTTTCCATCAAGTGCGCTAAAGCGCTGGCCAATTTGGCAATTTGAAGTACCCTGGTTGGGATACTGGATACATGGATCAATGTTTTTTTTTTACTGGGCGATGCTCTATTCCCCGTTTCCTCGATTTGCGTGTGTCAATACCGGTACGCACATGGCTGTGAAAGTGTGCGTGTTCACACGCATCCGCGTATGTGTTAAACTCCTCCGCCCATAACCCACAAGTGAAGGCCACTACCCACGTAACGCACTTGCAACGTGAGCAGCAGACACAGACGAGGTGGTCATACCTCAGGGTTCTTTACTTTCATTTCTCGCGTAGTCTTGATGTTTTATTGTCCGATATACGTCGGACACTGAGTCGGCATAATGCATTCCGGTGCCTGGTCCCTCCAGGACCCGAGTTGCCTGCCGCCAGGCCATAGGCTAGCTATGGCCTGCACGGGTCTGCAGGATCTTCCTGCAGACTCCCGTCTTAAATATATGCGCACTCGCTACGCTCTTTATTATCTTCTCTTCAGTTCACGATCGTGTAACCTCTCTAGCATTGAAAGGTTATCGGCCCATACCGCTGCCCAAAGACGACGCCACTGCGCCTGTGCCACGGAGATTCAGCCCTGCACAAGGTGATAGTTTTCCCTCTGACTTGCTCGACGGCTTGAGTACTGCTTTTGGCCCTGGATTGCCTACGCTTCGTCGTGAGGAATCTACTCCTGCGCTGCCTCGCCTACTGCACACACAACATTGTTGTCTCTACCTTCCGTCCAAGACGCCCCGTAGACGCAGTCCAGAAGTCACAGGAGATCCCTGACGTGAGTTTCATTACTTATTAGATCACACACAGCGTTGAACAATCCCTGGAGATTGTTGTGCCAAGGAGATCAAGCCCTGCACTATCCTCAGTACCCCCCCCCACCCCACCCCACCCCACCCCACCCCACCCCACCCCCCCACCCCCTACCCCACCCCCCCTGCTCATACAACAGAACAACAGGATCCCTTCGGATCCCCCTTCGCTGTCAACACACACTCCCCTCTACCTCCGAACACACGACCAAGACTGAAGACCGACAAGCTTCACACCCGAATTACCCTGTGGGCCTGTGGCCGGTTTATTAACTCGGTGTGAAGGCGGACAAGACCTCAAGACCCCAGCGCCGCGACAGACAACATGCAGACAACGACTAAGCAGCCGGCCTTCATCTTCGATGGAGGTCTAGGAATTCCCTGGCACAAGTTTGGTCCATACCTCCTTCGCCATCTCAGATTTGCCCCAGGATGCATTGGAGTTGCCATTGACGCAGCGATGGCACTCCCCCCCAATGGAGAACCAGCCAGAAGTGACGAATACCCTATGGATGACAATGCTTACCCGAATGTTGACAGTGCTAATGCAGTTATTGCGGCTCGTACTGTTCCCAACCGGATTACAGTCGTAAAGAACGCTGTAGCTTTCAGTGAAATCCTCAGGCACTGCTCAGAACCTATCCAACAAGCTATCATAGCACACACTGACGTTGCTGCCAAAGCTGTCAGGTTCATGAAGGCTACCTATGGAGAACGCCACTCTGATCTAGAGACAGGTTCTGTGCGATCCCTGTACAACCTCAGCATGACATCCTCTGAGCCCCTGCAGGTCTATCTGTCCAAAAGCTATGAGCTATATTCCTTGCTTCCCCAAGTCAATGGAGTCAGTAACACTACCATTCCTGCCTTTCTCAGCATTATTGTGCAGGGACTGTCAACTCGCCCGGAATACAGTGGATTCAGATCATCCTTCCAAAACTCTGTCTGCCCTGATTTTGCATCCTTCCAGGCACAGATCATCAGGTAACAGGTCTCTAACCAGATCTCTGACTCTATCATCTCCCCTGAAGAGACTGATCACCTGGCAGCTGCTGCTTACAGAGGCAGAGCAAGGAAGGACCGTGTCCCATCCAGCATGATGACCTGCTGGAACTGTGGAGGATTTGGTCACAACTCCACCAAGTGTCCAAGTGAAGACACTAACTTGTCACACAGACCTGCCTCTACATCTGCTGACCGAGGTTCTCCATCGCCCCCTGTCCAACGTGAATCAGCCAAGAGGTCCTCCAGCAAGTCTAAGTCTCCTAAGAAGGACACCAGAAGCTCCAAGAAAGACACCAGCTACAGCCGCCGTGACAAGAGCAGACATGCACATGTCGCTGATGGTGAATGCTCCACTTCCCAGTCTACCACTGACAATGAGGAGGAGCATAACTTCATGGCACTGGCAATGATTGATGGATCCCAGCCACTTCAATATGCTGACTCACCAAGAGGCAAGTCCAGACCCCTGTCTCTGCCACATGCCCCTTTCGATGACTATTCTTTCATTCTACTTGTAGAAGAGCATGACAGGAAGCCCTGGACTGCTTACTGGCACCGTAATTTATTATCCCTTTTTTTCTTCTTGTGACTTCTCATTTGTTAGCTTCTTACCTCCGCCACTGTAAGTGGTTGAGATCTGGGTCCTGCTCTAGGGGGTTTAATACCTACGCCACCAAAACGGAGGTTGGGAGTTTGGTTTGTTTGTCCTCGACATACCCCTGATGTAATGGTTTTTTTTGCTTTGTGGGTGCTTTTTATTTTTGTTTAAAGCGCAGAGTCTCATACACCCTCGCGGTGTCAAGTAGACTTTAACATGTAATGTAATGTAATGTAATTCGCCACATGAGTGATGATGATGCCATGCCAAAACTAGTCTCAAGTGACAGTGATGATGATGATGATAATGACATTGAAGGAAATGCTGACAGTGACACTGATGATGACAGTCAGGCTGACAGTGATTCCTATCAGAACGCCCTCCAGACAGAATGGCTCTTAGACTGTGCAGCCCATTCCCACTGCACAAGTAACCCCTCCAACTTGTATGACATTCAGGATCTCCCCCAGCCTGTTAGCCTGCAATTGGCTGACCTTGGAGCACCCCCTCTCCTCTGCCTACAGAAAGGGAAAGCTCACATCAGAGGTCATAGAGGTTCTCTGATCATCCTCAATGATGTCCTCCTTGCCCCTGCCCAGACAAGCAACAGCAAACATCATCAGCACAAATGCAGCACACAGGCTCTCCCCAAGTCTACAAGTCACCATGTCAAGTGCTGCTGCTACCCTCTCCATACCTTCTACTGTGGGGACTAAGAAGCTCCTCACCTGCCCCAAAAGGCATGGTCTCTACTTCACTAGAACTCCTAAGACTCATTCCTCCTCTCCCCCTCTCCCTATCTCCCTTCCCTCATCTACCTGCCTCCCCCCATGCCCTCCCTCCCTTGTGGTCCTCATGATGGTCACCCACTCTGCCTTGCACCACAATGATGACTTTGCAAGCAGCTCAACCATTCCACCCCTCAGTCCTGCTACCAGCAATGACAACAGCTCTGTAGACCCACCAGACCTGGTCCCTGGAAATGATGATGATGAATTGCCTGACCTGGAACATGTTTGCCCACCATCCCTGCTCCAGTCAGACAATGGGGGTGATTCACATCACAACAGCAGCCACACCAAGATGATCTCTACTCCATCTCCTCACACGACTTCATGCCAGATCCTGCCTACTCTCCCACCTATGTCCAGCAGCTTCCCACTGTCCCCTTTGATGACCTGTCACCTGACAGAAGCAGAAGCTAGACTAGAGATGGACCTCCTGCTAGATCAAGCCAGGACTGCATATGAAGATGTCTACTGCCCAATAGATGGACAAGGCTCCTGCACCCAGTCTGAGCTCTCCCAAGCCCTACGATTTGATTCCTTCTGCAACCTCCACCTCACCTGATCAGCCCCTCACTCATGTCAACATGAACATCACCCCAGTGCAATTCCTTAACAACTCTGGCCTCTCCAGGACCAGGTTTGGCATTATGCTCACCACCCTCAACAATTCTCCTTCCTCCCTTAGAGCCTTTAGCATCAGACCAAGACAGCCTGTTCCCCACCTCATCCGCCAGTTCACCACAGAGTTCCCTACCCTGCTAGCATCTGAGCAACACAGATACCCCAGCAGACAGATGCACAGCAGTCCTTCCTCAGTTTGTGGACCCATCCTTAAGCACATCAGCAGACTGCAGCACATGGTACACTCCTACCCCACCGTCTCTACAGCTGACAGGCCCACCCTCCAGTGGGGCATCTGCCTGCAAGCAGCTTTGGTCCAAGCACATGCAAGAGTTCTGATTACCTGGCCCAAAATGCTAATGGATCCCATCAGCTGTGTGTATCCTTGAGGCAAAGTAATATGTGTCAACAACCTGAGCATGCACTGGAACCCAATGGATTTTTGGCTCATCAACATGCTGGACACCCCTAGGATGTCTAAGAGGTCAGTTCCCACCCTTTTAGGCAAGATCCACCAGCAGTTTGAGCTTGATGGATACCCAGCATCTGGCACCTAGAGATAAACCTATAGTTTATTGCACCTACTTGTTTTAGTCATGAGCACTCTAGGATTAAATTTTTTACTGTCTTAATATGTACTGCCATATGTACTGATGTCTATTTTGACCGTTTAGATTACCTCATGCTTTCTGCAAGATGCCTGCAATACTCTAATTTAGGATGCTCCCAAATTATGGGGGGACTAGTACAGACATCTTGCCTAAACTTATTCTCCCATCTCGAATCATGCACTCTTCTCGTAACCAAGCAAGCTTGCAACTCTGCAGCTTCCTTCTCCCATTCCTAGCAGCTAGATACCGTGTGCCCTTAAACTGGCGGACAAAGTCCATTCCCACTCCATCACTAGCTTTCAGAGTATTTTACAGTGCAGACGTTTTATGGAAGCACACCCCGGGTCGATACCCGGGGACTAGCACACAGACCGTGCCCCCCCTCAGTTTTTGTCTTGCCAGCTGCATTGTGCTGATGCTTCCCAACCGGGGTGAAAAAACCCCGCAGTAAAGTTGCATTGGCACTAAGTGGTTACGGTGCCTGCCTCTGCGGGCATCAATGGTGATTCTTTTTTACTCAGGTGGTCCTGCGGTGACTATAGCTAGCTCCGGCTTACGCTATGGTGTCCTTAACTTCACGTCCTGTGAGTAACGGTTTCACACGGATGTAACAATTTAAATTTCAATTTCAATTTCCTAGCAGCTTCCCTGCAACCTAGCCTGCAGCCTATCTGCTGTTACCTCCTAGCTTCCTAGCAGCTTCCCTGCAACCTAGCCTGCAGCCTATCTGCAATTACCTCCTAGCTCCCTAGCAGCTTCCCTGCAACCTAGCCTGCAGCCCCTTTGCAGTTTCCTATCTTGGCCAGCTACCCCAGTAGCCTGACAATGACTTTGAAGACCTTCCCTAATATGCCTTACCCCTTTGAATCCTGCTTTGAATAATTTATTATGTACAGTCCTTCACATCAGCACTTTGCAGCCTTTCTAAAGTTTTGCCAGCCTTTTCATTATTATTATTTTCTTATGCCCCTCATTTAATTCCAGGAATTCTTTAGCTCAAGGATACCTTGAATTGGGGGGGATGTTATTGTCCGATACACGTCGGACACTGAGTCGGCATAATGCATACCGGTGCCTGGTCCCTGCAGGACCCGAGTTGCCTGCCGCCAGGCCATAGGCTAGCTATGGCCTGCACGGGTCTGCAGGATCTTCCTGACCGTCCCGTCTTCTATATATGCGCACTCGCTGCGCTCTTTATTATTTTATCTTCAGTTCACTATCGTGTAACCACTCTAGCATTGAAATGATTTACCAGTAATTATCAGGTAATAATCCCAACATTGGCCAACTTCAACAGCTCCAACGAACCTCGCAACCGTTCGTTATGGTATAGGGTAGGGACCTAATAATAACTATTAGGGGGGGGGGGGGGGGGGGGGGGGGGGCACGGAATATGTGGCAGGCCAGGGTACCATTAAAACTAGTGTAACATTTTAATTTCATTTCTTGCGCGCGCTAATGATTTCCTTTTGCAAATCAACAAATATGATATATATCAGCGCGGACCCAGGCATTGGTTAGGCCGCATCCGCAACAGCGCTGAACTTCCTCTATCTTTCTGGAGTGTAACATTTTATTTCCAGTAATCCAGTCCTTGCGAGCTCAAATATTTGCTGTTCGCAAATCTATTTAGATAATCGTTATATTAATTATGCGCAGTTCCGGGCATGCGCAGTTCCGGGCATCGTTTGCGACTGAGGTATACGAGAGGTCGCAGACTGATATCCGCCCCCGTGCCTCTCTGTGTAGGTCGCAGGGGACTAGCTCGGCCCTGGAACCACCCTAAAGCTAATTTTTGGAGGAGCCCCCCCTTCTGGGGTCGGGAGTACCCAGCCCAGGGTCACCCCGTTGTCCGTCCGACCGACCGCCGCCGCCGCCCCCACGTCAGCCAACTGTCTCATAACTAACTGCCTTCTGTCCGCTCGATTCCGTTGCCACCTGTCGCTAAGATAACACTCTGCGCTAATTTTCCAAGTCGCTTGCGACGCTGCCTAGTAGTTGTCTCGGGTATCCTGGGATCCCCTAGCTCGCCCTTCTAGAATAAGCTGAAGGATTACGTAGGGATACTTCAGGGGAGCAGGATCAGGGGAGCAAGACTTTGGAGCCGGGAACCATGGAGCCGGGCGGAATTAGATACGCATGTGTGTGTGTGTGTGTGTGTGTGTGTGTGTGTGTGTGTGTGTGTGTGTGTGTGTGTGTGTGTGTGTGTGTGTGTGTGTGTGTGTGTGTGTGTGTGTGTGGTGTGTGTGTGGTTGTGTGTGTGGTTGTGTGTGTGGTTGTGTGTGTGTGTGTGTGTGTGTGTGTGTGTGTGTGTGGGGGGGGGGGGGGGGGGGGGGGGGGGGGGGGGGGGGGGGGGGGGGGGCTAAACCGCAACATAATAGGGACTGAAGAGTGATCTTCAGCAGTCCCGTAGGGACTGAAAGTGTGATGCCCCGCAGGGGGATTTGTTTTCCAGGCTAGCAAGCACCAACATCTGCTACTTCAACGAGCTACTTCTTTATGCTGCGAGCAACCTCTTTGAACTCGAAGCAACTTCTCGTCTTTACACTGCTCTTGAGTGCACAACTTTAGCTACATCGGCTGGGCGAAGTAACCCCAACTGCCCCTTCCCTTCTAATTCGATGTTATACCTACTTCGATGCCAGACCTACCTATTCCAATGCCATACCTAGCTACTTCGATGCCAGAACTACTACGAAGCGATACAACTTCGATGAGGCTTTAGGAAGGGTGCCCAACTTCGTTACTATGTCACGACCCTTCATCCCGCGCCTTCTTTCGTTTCCTGCGCCTATTATGTTGGGGGGTGGAACTTCGATGAGAGCAATGTACTTCTAAAAGTACTAAGCTGCATGATGAGTTTCATACTTGATGAGGTTGCATGCAAGATGAAGTAGCCCTTTCAGATTGCAGGGTGATGAGGTTGCATGCAAGATGAGGTAGCCCTTTCAGGATGCATGATGAGAAGGTTGCATGCTTGATGAGGTTGCATCTAAGATGAAGTAGCCCTTATAGGTAATAGGTTAAATGCATGATGATGGGGTTGTATACAAGATGAAGTAGCGCTTTCAGGATGCATGCATGATGAAGATGTAAGAAAGATGAGGTAGCCCCTTAAAGCTGCATATTTTTAAGGTAGCCCCCTGAGTCTGCATGGTGATGAGGTTGCATGCAAGTTGAGGTTGAATGCATGATGAGGTAGCCCCTTGAGGTTGTATGATGTTGAGGTAGCCCCTATAGGTTGCATGATGTTGAGGTAGCCCCTATAGGTTGCATGATGTTGAGGTCAGAAACTCAGGCAGGCCAAATCCAGCGGATTATCCCTCGAGGTCTGACATCGTGAATCCCATCGCGATTGTGAAGCGATTAAGCTCTAAAACTGATTTGTTGCTGTTACACAAACCTGGGTCCCTAGTTCCGTTCCTTGATGGCTCACTGTAGTTTCATTTTCAATCAAGGTTTTACTTCTAACTGGCTAGTTTGTTAATTTTTTTGTTCAGGATCTGTCTGGAAGAAGGTATCTTGAATTAGTATTTAGCTATACCTTCGGTGATTTCCCCCAGTGCAAGCGAACGGGCTGTAAACCTCAACCTCACGCCTTGTAATAAGGCGTTGTATTTCTGTATTTTTTTATTTATTCGGCTATACCTCAACCTAGTTGTGTAACACCTGCCGATATAGTGGGGGGGAGAGAGAGATAGAGAGAGGAAGAGACAAAGCCTGAGTGTTGTTGTAGAAGTCCAGGTGTGGCCAAATAGGCTTTAGGGATTCGCCAAATCTCGAAAAACAAGATTCGTTATCTGTTATCAGAAGGGGCTAAATATGAGCAGCCTTTTATGAAAATCCCCAACAAATCGCAAGTAAACGATGGAGACCCTAATTTCAAAGCTACCAGTCCTACCATGAACTGTCAAACACGCCAAGCTTTTTGCTGGCTGGAGCCATGTAACCAAGGTTCACATTCAAGTTCTACCACGACGTAAGAGCACTGCCAAGGCGGATGATTGATGATGGTCTTCTGAGTTCATTATTTATATTGCCACCAAGAAGTCTTGGGACTTTATTACGGTTCTATACAAACGAGTGGTTCAATCGTCGACCCTAAATATAGTTTTCTTTGACTTAAATATGAACGGCAATTTATGCTGTTACAGTCTAGGGGGTTCACCAAATAGGCCCAATGGACTTCCCCAACCATGAATTGAAATTGACCTTGGTTACATAGCTCCAGCCAGCAATTTGACGCAATTTGGCGCTGTCTTCAGCAGCGAAATTAATTACAAGGGGGAAACAACTAACCATTTCCCAACCATGGCAGAAGGGGCTTTAGCGAGTACGCACTAATGAACTGACCCCCAAACAATCGATGATTACATGTCCTGGCCCCCTACTGGAATCCCAATGTGTCCGCGGGTTGACGGAGTCAAGAGGGAATTCTAAGTGAAGGGCACACATACAAATGTTGTTGCAGTACGTGAATTCGAACTTGGTAATATTGCTCCAGCCTTTAAGGCTGCTCGCCATCTTCGGCAGTAACACAGCCAACTCAAATCAAAGCATGATTACCAATATATGTTTGATTTAATATACGCATTCAATTATTGATAAACAAAGGCAACTACTCACGAACGTTGTTGCGTTACGGATCTGTCAGAAGTTACGCAAGAGGGCCAAAGCGTGTGTGCGCCATGTGCCCAGGGGTACCGCACTCTCATGCAACTTATCCACATAGATCAGCTGGACAGTCAACCTGACTCGGACATCCCAGCCCCTGGAAACTACCACATCCAAACAGGCCTCCTCCCCCATGCCCAACCCAATGGAGCCCACCCATCCACCCCACCACCACATACCTGTGCTCCCCCTCTGGCAATTGCGTTGGTCACTTCCCCACCTCCTCGACAAACAGACTCCAACACCAATGCAACACCGCCCAAGCAACCATACCTAGCCTGGTGCGCTCACACTCCCAAGGGTCCTTTGCTGAATACCAAGCCAGCCATTTTCCACTGTCTCGAGGACACCACCCCCACTGCTCCTCACCCCACTCCCTCCAAGCCCTCACGTTGTAGTGGGTCCAAAAAGACAGGTCAAAAGGGACACTCATATCCCACCCATCTCTCCCCCACTACTCCTTCCCCCACCCTCATGGCCACCTGTTCGGGGCAAGCCCAGACCCATACTCTCACCCATGGACAGGAGCATCAGTGATCAGGATGCTAAGGAAGCCCAGAAGGCAGTCAGATGGGCACTCACCAGTGCAAAGGCAGCCCAAAGTCACTTCATCCCAACCCGCACCCTCCTCTTGGTCCCACACACAAAGCACACAGCCTATGAAACACCCACCACCCACCCCTGGGTCCAGGTCCTAGATGCCATCCCAGCCGGGGCCCCCATTATCCGCCAACCGTCCATCTGGCCCGGCCCGGCCACCCCCTTTACCCAAGCATGGAATGAGGCTATGCATCGCCTGCATCCCTCCCACAAAAGCATCCAACCCATCCCCAACCCTGCCCACCTTTCCTTCCCCCACCACCCAAGGCTCTCCGACTCATCCTACATGCCCCTTGGAGTTTCCCCCCCCCCCCCACTCCCCCAACACCTTACCCCTGCAAATACCAAAGCACCCCCCATGTAGGCCAGCAGCTATACACCGATGGCAGCCAGATCCCCCAGCCCGAGGGCCCGACCATCCTTGGGGCTGCGGTATACTCTCCATTGTCGGGCCAAAGCTTTACAATCAACCCAGGGGGTCTTGACATCACCAGAACCAACAATATAGCAGAACTATGCCCTATCCACCAGGCCCTAGCACGAACACCCCGAACAACCCCTGTCACCATCTACACTGATAGTCTTTGTAGTCTCCATCTCATTCGGAGACTTATCCATAACCCCCGATCTATCGAGGAACGTAACCACAAGCAAATCCTTGAGGCCATTGGAAAACACCTCCTGGCCAGAGTCCTTAGTGGCACCCCCACCACTCTGGCCAAGGTGAGGTCCCATGCAGGTATCCATGGCAATCAGGAGGCAGATAAGCTGGCCAAGAAAGCCGCCCACTTCCCTAAAAATACCTGTCCCTAACAATATAGGGGTGGTGGCTCACATGGACCATATCTGGCCATCTGTCCTGCATCTGGTGGCAGCAGACGGCCCCCTGCCCCCTAGGATAGCAACATCCAACCTCACCAGGGGGGTCAAGGCTACCCCCCCCACCAAAATCCACACAGGGAGGACCAACATGCATGGCAGATACGCCTCACTGTGGACCATAGCATCCCCTGAGCACTTCCCACATACTAGCCACTACTTCTGGCAGCAGGCATCCGTCCCCTGGTGGCAGAAGGTTCAAATCCATAAGGCTAGGTGGGGCCGCCTATGGAACAAGAAGCTGGCTTAACAATGGAAAAATGCCATATGGTAGCAACCCCCACCCACCCTCATCAGAAACCTACACCATTTGTCACACATGCCAAGATGGGGCAAGTCACATGCTGGCGGGCTGCAAGCACTCAACCTTTGCTGGGATGTATATTAATCGGCACAACCTTGCAGTACAATTAATACAAAAAGCAGTGGCTGAAGGGGAACAGGGAGAGAAACTTATGTATATGTACGCTGGCAAACTGGAGGACCTCCCCAGTGAGGTACTGAGAACAGGCCGCCCTTGTGGCTGAACCCCCCGAACATGGCCCAAACCACCTGGGACAAACTCAGACCAGACCTCCTCTTGACCCCGGATCAACAAACATGCTCTAATCCCACCTCATGTCCCCCCATCCACATAGTTGAAGTCGGCTACTGCTCTGACACCAACCATTTGGTTAAATATGCGAAAAGGGGAATCAACACAAGACCCTAGCACAGGCTCTGAAAGATCAGGGATATAAAGTTATATACTCATTTGTTACATTGGGTACCACAGGGACCATACCTATCAATGCACTTCCCAACCTCACCCGCTTAGGTATCTCCTAAGTAGCCGCCCTCAAGCTCTGCACCAAACTCCACACCCATGCCACTGTCTCCTTCCAGTACATTGTCTCGTGCAGAAGACACATGGAACAGGCCCAAAATCCTCCCCCGGGGGGATGTTAGCCCCCCCCTCCTTTTGGTGGTTGGCCCCAGTGAAAGCAAACGGGCTGGCCCCCTCAACCATACGCCTCGTAACAAGGCGTACTATATATTTATGTATTTATTGCGACACATGCTTGGTTTTGTTAAAGCGAGCATCTAAGCGGGTTAATAGGGGGTTATATATATAAACCTCTCTACTAGTCTCTCTTCCTGGATTTTTCCAAACAAAAAAACATGCTCCAGGATTGCACCCAAGACGAATTTCATGAGTGTTGGTGATGAAAACTTCTGCATGCTCTGACACTTTAAGGATGGCTAAACAGCATCGTAGGGGAGCTGCATAGAAGCTGCTGCATGCGGCAAAACAAAACAGTTGTATAAATACTATAAAACAAATGAGTGAGATATTCCTGGGCTAGTTACCGCCCTCAATGTAGCAGAGACTCGACGGTTGCACCAGTTACACCGGATACGGTGCCACTTAGACCTAAGGGTAGACATTGACCCAGGCCTCCATCTCACACCACCTGACGATGGCACATAAAATCAACAACTCGCAACTCAACTCATCTCAACAACTTTCAACTCGCAACTCAATAACTCGCAACTCAACAACTCGCAACTCAACTCAACTCAACCCGACAACTCGCAACTCGTAACTCAACAACTCGCAACTCGCAACTCAACAACACGCAACTCAACAACTCGGAACACAAGGAACACAAAAAATACTAAAAGCCAGCCGATCGACCAAAACAAATACTCACCCCAAGCCAACTGGCCTTAGATTAGGGCGGTCAGTATATTTGGAAATAAAGAAACAGAATCACACTGACACAACTGAAAGATGGCTAAATAGTCAACTAGGACAGCTGCCTAGAAGCTGCTGTATGCGGACAAACAAAATAATGCTGCCCATTCTAGAAAAAAAAAAAAAAATGAATGAGCTAATCCAGGGCCTATTTGGAAATGCAGAAACATATTCCTTCCGAAACAACTGAAGGATGGCTAAATAGCCAACTATGGGAGCTTCCTAGAAGCTGCTGATGCGGCCAAACAATAGAATGCTGCCCTTCCTAGAAAATACAAAAATAATCACTAGCGACGTATGCCTGGGCTATTTGTAAACAAATGAATTCTATCATTCCAACGCAACTTGTTTGTTATTCTACCACAGCAGTAGCCATCTGTTTGTAACCAACCCATGCATTGCCCCATGCCCCAATTGTATCCAGTGGACACTGCCCTGATTTCATTGTGGAAAGGCAAAAACTAAATATCTTATCTTCTTCTGCACATACACTAAAGCGTGCCTAGATAATCACAGGCGTGCAGTCAAGAGCATTATGCAGTTAGGCACAGCATGTGACTGTCAAACACTGCTGCACAATCACAATCAAGGGCACCATGCACAATTGATCAGCAGCTGCAAAGTCACATTCAAGGGTAACAGATACAGCCAGGCTCACCATGCACAATCAAGGGAGTAAAGAAAAAAAACAAAATATCTAACTCCAATCTGTGCTGTATTTAAAGCGAAGCGGTAGCCATCTGTGTGTTACAAGACCATGCGCTGCCCCATGCTCCCAATGTATCTTATGGGCACTGCCCTAATTGCGTTGTGGAAAGGCGCAAACTCCATATCTCAGCTTTCTTCTACTTGATTCCTTTGTTCTTGATATCATGCTTGGCAATGTATAGCGCACACTCTGCTCGGTGTCAGCAAATCTCTTGGGAGAACACGCCACAGGGAAGGCATCTGCTCTTGGTCTTGGTGTTGCAGCTACTGCTGCTACTGCTACTGCTGGTGCTGCAGTTGCTAGTACCTGTCTTGGTGACACTGCTACTTCTGCTTCTGCTTCTGCACATGTGCACGCACACACACACACACACACACACGCACATACACACAGACACACACTTGAAGGTCTCATGCCATGCACACACACACGCACACACACGCACACACACGCGCACACGCACACACACACACACACAAGCACATACACACACACACTTGAAGGTCTCATGCCATGCACACACACACGCACACACACGCACACACACACGCACACACACACACACCTGAAGGTCTCATGCCATGCACACACACACACACACACACTCACACACTGACCCCTGAAGGTTTCATACAATGCACACACACACACTCACCCCTGAAGGTCTCATGTCATGCATGCACACACACACACACTGACCCCTGAAGGTCTCATGCCATGCATGCACACACACACACACTCACCCCTGAAGGTCTCATGCCATGCATGCACACACACAAGCTCACCCATGAAGGTCTCATGTCATGCATGCACACACACACACTCACCCCTGAAGGTCTCATGTCACGCATGCACATACACACACTCACCCCTGAAGGTCTCATGCAATGCACACGCACACACACACACACACACACACACACACTCTGAAGGTGTGTGAATTGCATTGAGCTCCTTCTTATTCTGGGCCTCATTTCCAGCTACAGGAGCATCGAACCCCTCGAGCTGTAAGTCCGCGACCTATGTCCCTCGCAGGGTGAAGCGAGCCTTTTTCAGAGCCTTGCTCATGGTAGAGAGAAAGAAAGAAAGAAAGAGACAGAACGCACATCGGCGGGGCTTGATGCCTAACTCTACGGTGCCGCACCAAGAATCGCACGCGATATTTATTTGTTAAACTGGCCGGGTGCCGTGAGATGGAAAGTACACACACTAACAGGAAAAAAGGAAGGAAAGAGAGAAGAGGAATTAGAGAAATGGCGTGGCCTTGGATTGGGAGAAGTTGCTCGAAGAAGTTGCTCGAACTGAAGAGGTTGCTCGAGGTTGCTCGAGGTTGCTCGGAGAGGTTGCTCGAGTACACCCTGGGAAAAGAGGTTGCTCAGTCCCTACTTGGGGCAAGGAGGCTGGAAATTCGTTCGAAAAACAAGTTTGAATTGAAGTAGCCTCGGAAAAGGCAGCATAATAATTAGCGTCGGGAACCCAAAGGGCTGCCACTCCCCGATAAATTTGGTTTGCTACAGCATCGCATGTTGGCCGAACTTGAAGCAGAAGTCCAGGTAGGCTGAACAGGCTAGCTCCTGCCGGCAATAACCGGTGTTATAACCGGGACCGCCACAGATTTCACTACTGGCGCCAAGCCATGGTTTAGGGTGAAGCCGGGTGAAGCGTCCTTTTTTTCACTGACGACCAATCGCACCTGACCAATCGTGTTCACATCCGAGGTCCGCCGCGAAACCAGAGTTTGTTGCCCACTGCAGTCTATGTGAATGCTCTAGATATGCCCTTTTGTTCCTGCTTCGCAGCTCAAGGACCGAGCCCTCCGCCTCCTCCTCCTCCTCCTCCTCGACCCGTTGAAGCGCAGCCTGCGACATCAGCTCGTGCCGAAGTTTATAAAGTCCCTATGCCTGATACAGAAAAACCGAAGAGCTTTGATTCTGTCTCAATCCCACCTCCAAAAGCCGAAGAGGAGCCAAAACCAGAGTGTACATCGCCAGATATGGGAGCTCCAATCGTTCCTCCAGCTGCGCCTGCTGGATCGAATAACTTAGCTGCAGTGAATGGCGCTCATGACGGGACTGGTGCTACAGACGCTGCTTCTACCCCAGGGATAACAGGAATCTTAGCAGAGTCAGCTGATCCGCATTCGCATAAATCGACCGAGTCATCAAAACTTGCCAACGTTGCCGAGATTCTGAAGCACAATCTGAGCGAAATCAAGTTGGTGCTGCAGAAGTTAGCAGGGGTCAGCAATACTCCAACTGTTGCCCTTGTAGAGGCTGTAGAGCTGCTCTGCAAACACCTCTCTGTCAGCCACTGCAGGTAAGGCAGAATCTGGAGGTACTCACTTCAGGCCAGAAGTACCATAATTGCATTGCCTTGAAAGTTGAAACCGCTGAGTGGCAGGTTATGGCATGTTGCCCATGTTTAGGCTTTAAACTTGGTCTGTAAGCACTTCTTCGCCAGCCACTGCAGGACAGGCGGAATCTGGTGGCTCTCACCTCCTGCCAGGATGGCCCCAATTGCATTGCCAATTTGGCTAAGTCTCGGAACTTGAAGCCACCTAGTGGCAGGTTATAGCATGTATGTTATAGCACGTGCTCATGTAGAGGCTTCATAGTTGGTCTGTAGGAATTGCTTTGTCAGCCGATGCAGATTAGGTAGATATATCCATCCTCTCCCCAGAGAGACTTCTTGTTGTGATTAGCAGTTTTTTACAGGCTTACTTGCAGGTTGGTTTTAGTAATCAGGATTGGCACTCATACCTGTAGGAGTAGGAAGTAGTGGGTGGGGTAATCGGTGAAGGTATTAGATGAATGGATGGACAGATATTGCAGTTGTCTCTCTCCAGGATACCTCCTGTTGGCTGATAGGTCTCTCCAGCTTAGCCTCGGAATAACAAAATAAAGAATTGTTAGGGCTCCGTGTTGTAGCTTGGCAGACACCATCAACCCTTCCCTAGGCATCTCATGTCAATCTCCACCTGTCGCATTCCTCGCCCCCCCCCCCCCCCCCCCCCCCCCCCCCCCCCCTACTCAAATCCTTCTCAAAGCTTGTCAAAAAATCTTACAGGCCACTTATGGTGTGTGCAAAGCCCTGGGCCCCCTACTGCTTAGAATGCGTCTCTTGGGGGTAGGGAGGGTTAGGGTTAGGGGTGGGGGTAGGAGCTAGTGTGTGTGTTGGGGGGTGGGCGACGATAAAAACTGCGTTGGTAACATGATCAGGGGTGTGTTAGATGCACCCTTCCTTATGCACGTCCACGCGAGTTTTTGTTCTTTCGACAATGCGTCGCCACTGTGTCGCCATTCCGTTGTTGCATGGGGATGAATGAGTTTGGCGCTGCTCCCCAACCCCCCCCCGGGCTTGTCGCTTAACGCTCTGACACACAATAGCTATGCAATAATCCTAAAATCAGGCTTGGGTAGCCCAAGTAGGTAATCAACCTGGCCTACATAAATTTGAATTATAAATAACTGGTCCATGTGGCTCCAGGTATGGAATAACAAGGAAGTAAATAGACTGGTAAAGAAGGATAGAGCTTAAATTCACATTCACACAAAGAAGTGGGCAGGGAGCCCACACACCAACCACTCCCCCCCCCCCCCTCAGTATCATCGGCTACACAGATCATTGCACTGCGTTCGTGCTGAGGTCCACCATCCGTACCCCCCCCCCCCCCCCCCCCCCCCCCCCCCCCCCCCCCCCCCCCCCTTCTCAGTATCATTGCTACAACAGATCATTGCACTGCGTTCGTGCTGAGGTCCACCATCCGTA
The DNA here is from genome assembly GCA_013435795.1 of Chlamydomonas sp. ICE-L. Classification (NCBI taxonomy): domain Eukaryota; kingdom Viridiplantae; phylum Chlorophyta; class Chlorophyceae; order Chlamydomonadales; family Chlamydomonadaceae; genus Chlamydomonas; species Chlamydomonas sp. ICE-L. The sequence continues at coordinate 41,125,221 of JACBWV010000626.1, forward strand.
CACACACACCAACCACTCCCCCCCCCCCCCCCCCCCCTCAGTATCATCGGCTTCTACACAGAATCAATGCACGCATCGTGCTGATGACCACCTCCTACACACAAAGACACCACCCACACCGAAACCTTACCCACCCCACACCACCACCACCACACACACACACACACACTCCCCTCTCAGCATCATTGGGTACACAGACCAACTACCCAAAGCTAGCTCCCCCCCCCCCCCCCCCCCCCCTTCCCCCCCTTCCCCCCTGCACTGCGTCTTACTGATGGCCACCATCCATACACCCACCACCACACCAATCGAGCCGTTACCCCCCCAACCCCCATCCCACCCTCGCTCAGTATCATCGGCTACACAGATCATTGCACTGCGTTTGTGCTGATGGCTGCATTTGGCACAGGCGCGTCGGATTTAGAAAGCGAGCCTGTCATGAAAGGCGCTGAGTGGTCAGCTGCAAAGCTCCTGGAGCAGCCTCTGTGCCTCCACTACCAGGTACCAGAGTTTTTTTCCCGTTTCTGAAAGTGTTACACACACACACACCACAAAACATACACACACACCACAAACAACACCGCTACACACATGCCCAACCACTCACAGCGCCCACCACAACTTCTTCACACCCGCACACCACACAGCACAACACACACACCCAGCACACGCCACATACCTACGCTGCACACTCACTCATACACAACGCACACACACCCACCGACCCCCAACCCCGAGCCCACTCCGCAAAAAGTCACCCACACACCCCCATAATCCACCACATACTCTACTACACATACACACACACACTACACCCCCCATCCCCACACACACACGCACACCCCCACACACCCCCACCCTACCACCACACACACAGCATAACACCCACATACATGTACACAACAAACTTCCAAACACTCACCCATCACATACCACACATAACATACCTCCCATCAAAAAGACTTACACCCTCCACCACCACAGCACAACCACACACCTCCAGAGACCCACTCAAGAACTTACAACCCACAGCACACCACCCCAACTCATACACCCCAGCTCACCCTCATCTAAGTTGGTGCTCTCACACACCAACACACACCCACACACACCCACCCCCACACCACCACCCACTTCCAGCCTCCCCCACCGCGCCCTCCACCCCACCTCTGCAGCCCCCCCCGTCCCCCCGCCCCCCCCCAGATCATCCCCACCCCCGCCGCGGCCCCCCCCCCCCCCGCTCCCCCCCCCCCCCCCCCCCTCCCCCCCCCCGCGCCCCCCCGCCCACACCCAGCAAGCCCACCGACAATTTATACACAATACCAAAACACAATACCCCACAACGCAACTCATGCCCCCCCCCCACACCACACACACCCGTCATACACATACCGCATACACACCACAACGTACCACATACACGCCACAACACACACACGAATAAACGTACTCACACACTCACCCCAACGCCCACATCACCACAAAACATGCTTCTTACACACCACACTGCCACACCAACACATGCCACACACACACGACACCACACAACACACACACACCTCACATACACACCACTAACACACACCACACACCCACACCACGCATCGCACACATAAACACACCAACACGCAACACACAACCACACACACACCACAACACACTCTCCACAAACGCACGTACACCACGAACACACACACCACGCACCACACCACACACACCCACACCCGCACCACACCACACGACCCACCACTAACACACACACCACACACACACACACCACCACAACCCCAACAAACCCACTACCACACATGCACACACCCACAACCACATCCACCACACAACCCACAACATAGACCCACACCCCTCACACACACAACCACACAAACGACACATACCCACGCACCTCCTACCCACCCCTAACGCGCCAGTTCACACCCAGGAACCCCGAACACCACCACCCACAGACCCACACCCACGCACACACAACCACCCGCCACTCCACCACACAACACACTCAAACCATGAGCACACACACACTACATACGCACATCCCACCCACACACCCCCACACCCCCAACCCCCCCCCCTCACACTACTCCCACAATCACACACCCACACCCAACCCTCACCACACACACACAATCACTCACAAACCACAAGCACACACACCACCACACACCCACACACACACACACCCACACACAACACTCATTCACCCACACACACATCCTCAAACACTCACCACCAGAACAAACACACCCATTCACCATCAAAGCACAAACACCGCACAAACTTACACACTCACACCACACATTACAACACTCACCCCCCCACATCACTTCACAGTTCGTACCACGACACACCACCAAATCACCCACAAGCTCAACACACACACCTAACTACCACACACGACACACACACAAACACTCCCCAAACAACCACCACCACAACACCCCAATCTCACACCTCACAAAATCAAACCTTACACTCCACAACCTCTCACCACCACAAAACACCCACTACACACCCCACACCCCAAACACACACACACCACAAGCACACGCACCACACACCCTCACACACCTTCCTTACAAAACCCCATCCCACAAAACCACACACACGAACCACACACACACTCACACACCTTCCTTACAAAACCCCAACCACAAATCACACCACACACCACCACAACACATCACCCACCTTCCTTACAAAACCCCGCTCCCCCAAAACCACCACTACCACAGCACTCACTCACACACACCGCGCCCATGTCCTTCCAAAACCACCATCACCACAACGATCACACACCACTCACACACACATCACACACTCCTTCCCTTATCCCCGACCTCCATCCCACAAAACCACACACACACACACACACAGCACTCATCACACCGCAACCTTCCTTAAACCAACCAACCCCATCCCACCGCCCCCCACCACACCACACACGCACTCCCACCCCGTTCCTTACCCACCGCCATCCAACCCAACCCCACCACTTACACCCCCTTCCTTACATACACAACACCTTAACATTGCTTTCATATTAAAGAGGCCTGAGGATGTGGAGAATACTAAACCAACTGATATTGTCAAAGGCCCCTCTTTAATAAGAAACGAACGGCAACAGATCCTTCATCCCATCCCCTATTTATCATGGGCACACACAACCACACACCACATACATCCTTCCTTACACAACACCTGTAACATGCTTTCAGATCAAGAGGCCTGAGGATGTGGAGAATCTACCTACCGATTTCAAGTCTTTATAAGAGCGGCAACAGATCCTTCATCGCCATCCCTATTGCCTTGGAGCACACACACACAGAAACCACAGAAAAACTCCCCCATACATACACCCACACATCCCAAAACCCCACCAACACACACGCCGAACACCACACAAATACATACAACCTTTCCTTACACAACACCTGTAACATGTTTTCAGGTGAAGGGGCCCGAGGATGAGGAGGATCTACCTACTGATTTCAAGGCTCTTTATCAGGCGGCAAACAAGATCCTTCATCCCAATCCCCCCCCTATTTGCCATGAGAGCGCAACACACACCACACACACACCATACATACACCGCACACCACACACCACAAAAATACACCTTCCTTACACAACACCCGTAACATGCTTTCAGGTGAAGGGGCCCGAGGATGTGGAGAATCTACCTACTGATTTCAAGGCTCTTTATAAGAGCGGCAGCAGATCCTTCATCGCCATCCCCATTGCCATGGAGCACGAGGTCCTCGGAGAGTTGATAATCGCGAAGGAGGATGCTGATGGATTTGATGTGGACTGGTAGGACCTCTTGTTGTTGTTCTGTTAGTCCTGTTATTGGTGTGTAGATGATAGACAAGGAGGATGCTGATGGATTTGATGTGGACTGGTAGGACCTCCTGTTGTTGTTCTGTTGTTTCTGTTATTGGTGTGTAGATGATAGACAAGGAGGATGCTGATGGATATGATGTGGACTGGTAGGACCTCCTGTTGTTGTTCTGTTGTTTCTGTTATTGGTGTGTTGATGCTAACCAAATGAGGATGCTGATGGATTTGATGTGGACTGGTGCTATGAATACATATGGTGGAGCATGTGGCTTAATTTTAACATCCCCGTCAAACCCTGCCACTACTCTTCTACTTACATGACCTGTTGTTCTGTTGTTTTTGTTATTGGGGTGCTGATTATCCCCAAGGAGGATGCTGATGGATTAGATGTAGACTGGTGGGATGATTTTATGTGGTGGAGCATGCGGTTCAATTTGACCATCCTCGCAAAACCCTGCCTCCTGCTTTATTTACATGACCTCCTGTTGTTCTGTTGTTTCTGTTATTGACATGTTGATTGTCCCCGAGGAGGATGCTGATTGATTTGATGTGGACTGGTGGGACCTCCTGTTGTTGTTCTGTTGTTTCTGTTATTGGTGTGTTGATGACAGCCAAGGAGGATGCTGATGGATTCAAGCCACCGCCCCTCACACATGCACTCTCACTCATGCACTCTCACACACTTTCAAGCCCCCGCCTCACGCATGCACTCTCTACATTATCAGGTGGGAGCCTATGCTGGGCTGCCTGTCCATGGGCCTCCTTGCGTACCTACACAGCGACCAAACCAAGAACCTGTGCAGCTTAATGAAGAGTTTAGAGGAATCAACTGACTACGTGATGGAGGCAAGTCTGGGTGGCACTGTTTCGTTTGATGTTAGGTTGGGGTTTGTTTCGTATTGGGTAGGGTCACTGGCCAGGGATTCTTTATAGTGGGCATGCTTTTCCACTTGCACTGTGTGGCAAAATATGTTATAGTGGCAATTTGGGCCAAAACGGGGTCAAAAGTAGCGATCGCTATGTATAGCGGGGGGGAAAAGTCCTATGCAGCGCCGCAAGCGACGCGGAAATTTGGCAGGGAGTATTGGCAACAAAACGAAAGGTGGCAACGATGGAGCTGACTGAAGCCAGTTACTTATTTGACAGTTTGCTCACGTGTCAGGCTTTGTCTCGATCCGTTCCTTCAGAGAACGTACGGTCAGACAACACATTTGGGGGTGAATCTGGGTTAAATTCGGGTTGACGATTCCGGTGAATCTGGGGCTCCCCCCGCACCTCCAGAAAGGGGGGGCTCCCCCGCAAAAAATCCCTGTCACTGATTGCATTTACACTTTACACAGACATAATACCCATGGAGAACCTATGATATGGTCAATCTGTTGTGGTTAGTAAACAAGAA